>CAWUFW010003419.1:1200000-1829966 GCA_963921515.1 Calotriton arnoldi | reverse complement strand
GGCAGCCATACAGATACTCAGAGAACCAATCAATAACCCATATAGACACTCATGTAGCTATTCGCAAATCCATGCATCCACTTACACACCAACAAACAGACGGATACAGACATTCACACAGTTTAGTCACTAACCCATGCATTCAGTAAGATACGTTTAATCACTCACTTGTAGAGTCAGTCACTCACATACTAAATCATCCATTCAGACACTTATACACCCACTCATTCTTCAATACGCCTTTCCCTATATATTAAACATATTTAAACTTTACAGAAACACACAGTCACTGGATGATGTCATCAGTGATGTCATCAGTGATGTCATTTGAGATGTCATCAGTGATGTCATCAGTGATGTCACTGACCATGTCATGAGTGATGTAATATGTGACGTCATCAGCAGTGCATTGCGGGCGCGAGTTATAGTTAGCTGAACTAACTATAACAGGGGAATTTCACGGGTTTTGTACGAGTGCAATGTCCAACTAACTATAACTGTCCCTAAAACCTATGGTTTTTTCAGTGAATATATATATATATATATATATTTTTTTTTAGATTCTCTTTATTAGCTTTTCAGGTCAACAAGAACAGCATCAATGCCATGCAAGGCATTACAAATATCAAATGAACAGCAAACATCATGTGATTGACCGACCCCTCTTCTTATGACATAGTGGGCTGCTAGTGGTTTACATTGATTATGTGATTACATGAAGTATACATGCACATTCAAATCAAACCATCATTTATTGACATTGCTTGGGTCTGTGAGCTCAAATAATGATGCCCATAATAAAGGTTCCCAAATATCCTTGGGTTTGGAAGATGATGGCAGCTCTTCCGCATAGAGTTCAAGATTTTCTTTGCAGTACACTAGATCCTTAACCCAATGGTACGGTCGTGGGGCAAGAGTACTTTCCCATGTCAGTGCCACTTGGCTTTTTGCCATCAGCAATGCAATTCGTACAAACCTTCCCACAGTCCCCTTCAGCTGCGGTATGTACCATAGCAAACAGACCTTTGGTGTACATTGCACAGGGACTTCTGACATAGATTGTATGCACCGTACCACTTCCTCCCAAAACTTAAACACTAGTCTGCATTCCCAGGCCAGGTGCCAGAAGTCTGCATCCATCTGTCCACATCTCTTGCAGTTGCTATTGTTCCGAAGCCCAAACCTGTGTAGTTTAAGTGGTGTATGGTACACTTGGGGAATATATTTAAAATGGATAATGCGCAGATTACCGTTGGGCGTAAGGGCCCTAGTGATTTTGCAGGTATGCTCCCATTCTGTTTGTGTTAACGGAGAGTGAGTCTGTCGTTACAGCGTGCGAGGCTTTTATCAATATTGTTGACCTTCACGTCCCTCACTGCCCTGTACAACTTGGTGACTAGTTTGTGACGTGTAGGCGTAACCAGCAGCAGTTGTAGAGAGTGCAAGGTGGGTGGCTCGGCTGGGAATGTATTATAATGTGCTTTTATTGCCAGCTTTAGTCTGTGCAGAGTGAACCGGAATAGTAGCGTTGAGTTAAGAATGTATTGCAGCTCCTCAGTTGTGATAAAACTCCCATTGGGGTATATGTCTTGCATTTTGTCTATACCGGCCTCTCTCAGGGAGCGCATCGGGCCTTCCTCCTGCGTCACCGAAAGCGCGGCATGGTGCGCCAGAGGCAGTGTCGGAGCGTAAATCGGGAGCTTCGCCGCAAATTTGCTAATGGATTGCCATGCGGCAATGGTAGTGTCTATCGCATTGATTTCTTGTCTTGGTGTGCCTCTCTGCAAATGTGTAAGTATGCAATTTAGCGGAATCGGGTGTGCATCCCCGTCTTCCACAGCTACATGTGGAGTAAAGGCGTGGGGATTGTACCAATAATGTGCGTATTGCGCCGGTGCGCATAGATAGTACATATATAGATCTGGCACGCAGAATCCTCCCTTGGCATAATCTAGAGTGAGTGTGTTCCACCCCACCTTAGCTTGTTTGCCTCCCCAGATTAAGCATACTAATGATGATTGTAGAGTATTGAAAAAATGCTTGGACAATGTTATTGGAATTTTGCTGAATAGGTATAAAAAACGAGGCAATACGGTCATTTTTATGATAGCGATGCGATCCGCTAATGATAACGGCAAAGCCGTCCACCTGTCCACTTGTTGCTCCAGGGCAACACATGCCCTACCATAATTCTCTTTGATCACATTTTCGGGGTCACGATGCACCCAGATTCCCAGATACTTAACTGGGTCAGTGGACCACATCAGCGGGTACTCCAAGGTAGGGGACCTCGTGATTGCGGTCAGAGGTATGATCACAGACTTATCCCAATTAATAGTCAAGCCCGAGAAGAGGCCAAACCTAATATATTCGCGCAGCACGGGTGCCAGATACCGTTGCAGCTCTCTAATAAAAAGCACCATGTCGTCACCATAGAGAGATATACCGACTGGGCGGTGCATAAAATTGAGAGCAGTTTCTCTGTGCCTCTGACGAATTATGCAAGCCAGGAGCTCCAGCATGATAGAGAACAGCAGTGGCGATAGGGGACATCCCTGTCTGGTTCCTCTACCAATCTGAAATGGCTCCGAAGTTAGCCCGCCCACTCGAACCTGTGCAGAAGGATCTGTGTATAAAAAACACACCCACCCAATAAAAATCTCAGGGAAGCCCATTCGCTTTAGGATCTGAAATAAATAATTCCATTCGATGGAGTCGAATGCTTCCGCTGCATCCAACATTACAGCAGCAGCAGGGAGTGTAGGGTCTAGTACGTGAAACATCGCAAATATAGTCCGTAAATTGTGGGATGTGGATCTTTCTGGTATGAAACCAGATTGGTCCGCTAAGGCCAAACTTGGCATTAAAGGTTGAAGTCTGGAGGCCAGAATTTTTGCCAATATTTTTGCATCCAGATTAATCAGGGATAAGGGGCGGTATGACTCACAGTGAGATGGTGCCTTGTCTTTTTTTATTAAAGTGACTATCAGAGCCTGTCTGAGCGACGGTGGAAGCTTGCCAGTCTCATGTGCCTCACTATACATTTCCAGTAAATGAGGAATCAGGAGCTCAGCGTATTCTTTATAGAATTCTGCCGTGAGGCCATCCGGCCCCGGAGCCTTTTTATTTGGCAGAGCGCGTATTGCCTCCTGGATATCAGATGCTTCAATCGGCTGACTTAAATACTCTTGGTGCCCTTTAGCTAACCAAGCACATGCGATGTCTGATAAATATTCATTCAGTGCTGGAGGATCAGCACTACCCCGCGATGTGTACATGTCAGCATAACAGCCATGAAATTGATCCACTATGGCCTGCTGCGTGTAGTGTTCCTCACCCTGCGCATCTATGATTTTTGTAATGTTATGGTGCTCAGCACGAAATTTGAGCTTAGCTGCTAAGTTATGGCCTAGCCTACCACACTCACCGTATGCCCGGGCTATATGTCTTCTAGACAGGCAGCGTATCTCGGTCTCCGCCATCTCATCATATTCTAATATCAAATCTTGAATGCGAGAAAGTGTGGCAGCACAGGGCCTGGACTCGTAATCTCTTTCAAGCTCTGATAGTGCCTTCTCGATCCTTGTGAGTTGACCTTGGATATCACTTAGAATACCAGCTGCTGTGCTAATGAACACGCCCCTAATAGTGACCTTGAAGGCCTCCCAGAGAGTTGCAGCGCTGTCCACAGTTCCCACATTTAAATCAAAGTACTGCCCTATTGCTTCACTAATGGTGTTGGCATAGATAGGGTCAAGGAGAGCCTCCGAACAGAATCTCCATGTGAACGGGCGATGGGTATTAGTTGGAATATTTAGGGTGAGCTTAACTGAATTGTGGTCAGATAGTGTGCGTGGGAGAGGGACAATAGTTGTCACCCAGGCATTCGCCCCTTTGCTCAACAGCCAATAGTCCAGACGGGACCAGCTGCTGTGCGCCGCAGAGGCGTGCGTACCCTCCAATGCATCACAATTACGAAGCCGCCAAGCGACAATCAGCCCGTGTTCATGCATGCCATCCCTGACGTATTGGGCGGTTCTAGGTGTGCGCCCGCCTTGTTTGCTGGATTTGTCCTTGCTAGGATCTAAGTGCATGTTGAAATCACCCCCACACAATTTCAGCTTCGGGCCATTCACGCAACACCTTAATAATCTGTGCAAACATATCAGGTTCATCCGTGTTTGGCCCATAAACATTAACAATAGTTAGTAGCGAGACCCCCAGCTTACCATGCACAATAGCGTAGCACCCCTCCTCATCTGTGCACATTTTTATTGGAGTGAATGCAATACCACTCTTTATAAGGGTGAGGACCCCTCTCGCTTAGGACGAGTATGAAGAGGCGAGTTTGTACCCCGCCCACTTGAGAGCAATCTTGGCCTCAGTCTGTTTGGTCAGGTGCGTCTCCTGTAGAAGAGCAATCTGAACCCCATGCCTGTCTAAATGAGCGAAGACCTGTCTAATTTTTTGGGGGGAATTCAGCCCTCGGACATTCCAAGTTAAGCATGTGAACCTATCTTCCTTTGACGTCATTTAGAGTGATTAACAGTGGTATACTGAGGACCCAACTATGCAAAGCTAAACATGTACATATATACCATAGCCTGAGCGACGGATCAATCACATTCAACAAACCCCAACAACCATGTTTCATTTCACCCACTCCCACCCACTTTAGCACACCCAACTCGCCAAAGCCATCCCGCAAACTAGAACAGACCCTTAAAGAGTGAAAGATGTTCTTGGTGTGATATGGGGAACACCCAGTGGGGAACGCCGGAGCACAACCTACTCCCTGGGTGACAAGGGAGGTGGCCGATCAGTATGAGGTGCTCTCCCAAAACTACCCATCTCTTAGGACATTTACACATAAGACCCCAGATTCGCAAATTTGACAGTATGTCGCACCCTCAGCCTCAGGGGACACAATATGCAAAAAGGATACAGGTATATTGATACAGTTCAGCAGGAGCACCGCGCTCCGATTTCCAGGACATCAGCGCGGATATTGATGTAATGAAATGCAGTCTCTGCTAGAAAATCAGTTAGTTTAAAAAAGTCTCAGAGCAATGTTCTGGGATCCTTAGCCTTTATCGTCCGAGGCATCGGGGACGGCCTGCTTCTTGCGCCGGAGGGATTTTGCATAGTCCATTGGCCTGTTTCGGGTTGGTGAAAATCCTAGCTTTGTCGGTTGAGCCAATACGAAGCTGGGCCGGGTATAACATGACATACTGTACATTTTCGGCGATCAAGACCTTCTTCACTTGCTGGTACTCCTTTCTCGCCACCTGAACTGCAGCTGTGAAGTCAGGGTAAAATGTCACTGCGTTACCCTGATAGGTGATGGTACCTTTCTGACGGGATATGCGCAACACCGAGTCACGGTCCCTGAAATTCAGCAGACGCGCAATAATCGGTCTGGGTGGAGCACCCGGGGGTGGACGAACTGACAGGGAGCGATGGGCTCTCTCCACGATGAGCAACTGAGAGAGATTTTCGGTGCCGAAAATTTCACGGAGCATATTTTCCACGTACGTCTCCAGCCTGCCCACATTGGTTGATTCCGGCAAACCCATTATGCGCAGATTATTGCGCCAGGACCTAGCCTCCAGGTCTTCATTTTTGGCCTGGATGACTGCAAGAACCTTCTCCATATCCAGTGCTTTGGAGGTCACTTGCTGCAGTCCGTCCTCCGCGTCCAATATACGTTGTTCTGCTTCGCCAAGTCTGCAGCATTCCGTCCATCATCTTGTGTGTTTTGCATTTCGCCCTAAGTGGGAAGGGTATGCCCAGACGTGGGTCCCGTGCTCACTACGCCACTGGAGTCAAGCTATCCTGGCTGATGAAGGCTGATAGCCTGAAACCGGTCCTAGGATGCTTGATTCCGGTCCAGGGAAGACATGGCTTGGCAGTTCGGTCTGGACTGTTCCCATGAGGCACAGGGTCAAGACTGATTTGCATATGGCTATGTCTGAACTGGGGTGGCGTGGTGAAGCAAAATAACGATGGATTAAACCCAGATCTGTGACTGGGGGTGAATGTTTGCCAATGTGCAGCATTCCGTCCATCATCTTGTGTGTTTTGCATTTCGCCAAGTCTGGTAGCATGTCTGTCTAGCTTGGCTGACATGTGGTCCATACGGCCACTGAGGGCCTCGATTTTGCCATCTATGGACTGGGGACTGGCTTGTATGGCAGACAATGTCTTTTCCAGGGAGGATGGAGCCTCCATTGTATTGTCCAGCTCAGAATCAGAGGTGGCTCTCTGTTGAGGTTTACCAGGTTTCCGCAGGTCAAAAGTTAGGTGCGGTCGTTTTTTTTCTGTTTTTCCCATTGTGGACGTCTTGTCGTGGCGCGGACGTGGTAGAGACTCCGTAGGCAGCTCACGTCTGGTGGGCCAGCCACGTGTCAGTAATCGCCGTCCCTGCTGCCCTATTCGTGCACCCGTCTCACAGCCCTCACTCTTATGGGTAGGTCAGAGATGCAATATTCACAATCCTGCAGTATAGGGCATGCTCCGGGTCCAGCTCTCCTGTCCTGGATTCTGCGCGCACCCCAGCACCCCTGATCCCTGTTACTTTGGGCAGAGACAGTATATGCGGGCAGATGTTATTGAAGTTTGGTTCAGCCCAGCCACCAGATTGCACCGGACTTGAGGACAGGCTGATCTCGTCCTGCCTCCACCCCTCACGTTATGACCTCGAAAAAAACGACCCACAGCCGATCAAACCTGCTGCTGCGTGACAGCTGAGGATGCCTCTGTGTGGTTCAAGGGCATCACCGTGGTGTGCCATATAGGGGGGGGGGTCACAACGTCCAACCTGCAGTCCAGGAAATCAGCACAGCCAAGCGATAGCACTACAGTCAGTTGGGACAGTTCAAACATTTTGTGCCTGACACAGCCACCCTGCACCTCGGCGGTTTTTCACAATAGTGGGCCTTGCACTGTGACTAGTCGCTGCCAGGGGTAATTCACTGTACACTCCCGTGCCGGGCCCACAGTCTCCCATGAGGGGGGTCGCCACCAGACCCGGATCCACCTGCGTCGTCGTGTATGGACCTCCCCACAGCAGGATCGCGGGGACTGTTTACTGGTTGCTCGGCTCTGCTCCGGATGGAAGCGCAGCCCACACCACGGCCCGCCCAAATCCAGGCGCCCGTGCAATAATTAGATCTCACCGGAGGGATGGATGCGCAGGGGCCCCCGCAGGTAGGCAGAGTTCGGCATAACTCTTTTCAGTTTGCGACGATTCCTAGGCCTCCCAATGGCCTACGGCCGCCGCCATACTGCTTACGCTGCCGCCATGTTGGTTTGCTGCTCTTCTACAGCCCGCACCTCCAGCCCGGCTCCTCCGCTGCCTCGGGTGAAGGGCACCGCAATCTCAGGCTCTGCTCGCCCCTGTACCCGCTGGACAGCTCGCTCACTCCACTCAGGTGATACGCTGCGTGCTCACGGGCTCGCCACAGGGCTATGCAGTGGGTAATGAAGACGGGCCGCTGGTGTTCTCTTCACGCACCACGCCGCCCTCTCAGCTGTAGCCCCGATCGTCCCTTCCGACCCGCACCGGAGGGTCGGGTCGCATAGGCGCTCGTGGTCACCATGAAAACTGGCAGCGGTTCCTACCGTTGAAGTCACTGGTGTGCAGGAAGCCGTCGGGCTCCACCAGGTGCCAGACTGCTCACGCGGCCGCCATCTTATCTTTAGCGCGTCTCTCCGCCAACAATCAATCGAGTACCACGGGGGCCAGTGACCGCAGCAAAACGCCACCGGCAGTCTCCTTGTAGCTGTTTGTCAGTTGCCTCCGTTTTTTGTGCTTGGATGGTGTCTAGGGAGCAGGATAGATGCAGGATTAGCTAGTCGGCCGGCGGAGCTGCACTACAGCGCAGCCATCTTGCCGTGCGCCTTCTAGCGCCCCCCCAACCATAAGTAATATATATATTTGTTAAGCAGGCGATTAAGAATATCTATATAGATTTACACAATAAGTAGTATATATATTTGTACAACGAATTGCGCATACACAAATACATACATATAATCAAATTATACATGTTTACATGCACAGGAATATACTGTACATGTGTGTTTTTAGTATGGTGGTCATGTGGGAAAGAACCCGTTTTCTAAAGATAAAATATTTATCCGTGGATCTTATGTTTGGGGGAAATGAATTCCATAGCTTGGCTGCTTGAACAGAGTAAGATGTACCACCCATGTTTTTTTTTCTTGAATGTGGTGTTTTGAGTCGCGGTGACAATATGGGGCGGGGGTAACTTTGTTGGATGTATTTAGATCCTGATGAAAAGTGGTCCTGTTCCATGTATTGCTTTGTGGGTGATACAAACCAACTTGAAGGTGGATCTTCTGGCAACTGGTAACCAATGTAGGGCACTCAAGGCAGGGGAGATGTGGGTTTGTGGCTTTAGATATAGCAGTAGTCTGGCAGCAGAGTTCTGAATTCCTTGTAGTCTTTTTATAGTTGATAAAGATGATCTGTGGTAGAGGCCATTGGCGTAATCAAGTTTAGACAGTAAGAGAGATGATGGCTTGGACCTTGTCTCGAGAAATAGGTGGGGGAAGATGCATCACAGTGTTTTCATAGTAACACAGCTTGATCTTGCTAACTTATCCACCTGGGCATTCATTGATAGCTTGGAGTCCATGGTAATTCCAAGGTTTCTTACTTCCTTGGATACATTAGGAGCTGGTCCCAGATCATCAGGCCAGGTGCGGAGTTGGTCATCATTTTTCCATTAGTCACATGTGAGTATTTCAGTCAGACGCGTTCAATTTGAGATGGCTTCATGTCATCCACTGATCAACGGCTTGGAGGCAACTGAAGATTTTTGAGTTTCCAATGTCTTTGGGGCTTTCCAGTTAAAGACGTATTTGTGTGTCATCTGTGTGGTTATAGAATGTGAGCTGAAATGCATTGATCATTGTCGGTAATGGCTTCATGTAGATGTTGAAAAGCATTGGTGAGATGATAGTGCCTTCAGGGACCCTTGCATTTTTGAGGTATGGTTTGGTTGAGAAAAGCGTAGTATGGATGAAATATGTTCTGTTTTGAAGGTAGGATCTGATCCAGTTGAGAGCAGTCCCCTCCATGTTGGCTTCACAGAGTCTTTAGATTGTAGTGTCATGATCATCTGTGCCGAAGGCAGGTGAAAGGTCCAACAATAGTAGTGCAATGACCCTGTTCCATTCTACTGTGTTTTTAAGGCATCCCAAATGGCGAGGAAGGCAGATTCTGTGCCTCTCTCTGGACGGAATCCTGTTTGGAAGTCGGAAATTATGGAGTTGTCTTCAATGAATTGTGACATCTGGGTGAATGCTCTCTTTCTATCAGTTTAGTCAGGAAAGGTCAATTTGTAATCAGCCTGTAGTTTTTTGGGTCATGTGGGGCCAGGTTTATTTTATTTAATAATGGGCGTATGTATGCCTTTTTTAAGTCTTCTGGATAGACTCCTATTGTTAAAGAATTATTGATGATTGTTCTGACTGGTGTGGCAGCAGAGGTAGTTAAAATAATGTTCTTGATTTGTGGTGGACAAGGGTTAGAAGGGCAGCTGGCTGGCCTGCTTGCTTTGACAAGATCCATGAATTCAGTTTCTGATAGTTGTCTGAAGGAATGTAGAGAATGGGTCAGCCTACCCCTGGAAGGGATTGTTGCAAACAATGTTAGTGCTGGTGGTTTTCCTTTGTTTTAAATAGGAGTTCCAACATGTCTGCTTTGGTTGTGTAATGATGTGCAGCTTGTCAGTAAATTCTTGAGAACCTTGCTCCATCAGTTCCTTCTGCGCATTTAGGTTTATGAAATTCAGTTAGAATTTTATGAAAAATCTTTATTTTCACATTTACCATTTTGAATTCTGTTTGAATAATACCTTTTTTGCTTTAATTGTTGACTTGTATATTCTGTTATGTTTGTGTAGGTGAAGATTGTCTTGATTGTTATTTGTTTTGAGCCAGGTGTGTTGCAGCTTTGCAATTTGTTGTTTTAACTTTTTTAGTTATGCATTCATCCAAGGTGCTTGTTTTCTTTTGTCCTGTTTTGTTGTTCTTAGTGATATTAGGATATCAAAAGCTTCCTGGAGATCTGGGTTAGTTGCAGAGGATGGACTGATGTGAGAGGGGGGAGATATGGTAGCGGGAGTGGAATGAGGGGTGATGGGGCTGGTAGATGGGAGGGGTTCAGTAATCAATTTAGATAGGTCGAGTTCACTGTTGTGTAGGTTCGGGGCAATTAGGGTAAGGGGAGATATTGAAGGGGCGGGGGGAAGGGAATGATCTAGGGGTAGGGAGTGGTCAGGGTTGGTTGCGGAGGGTGGACTGAGGTGTGAGGGGGAGATAGGGTAGTGGGTGTGGAGTGAGGGGTGTCAGTGCTGTAAGGTGTGGGGGTTGGGCTAGGTTAGACATGAGGTTAAGAACTTCAGGAGATGTGGTCAGGGAGGATAAAAGGGCATAGAGTGAGTGGAGAGCAGATATATTGGGGTGGGGGTTGTGTATTTATCGGGGGTTGGGATAAAGGATTGGGAGGCGGAGTTAGGAGGGCCTGAAGGGTCAGGATAGGGGGATGGGGAGGAGAAGAGGGTGTACGGGATGGGTAGTAGGAGGGGGTGAGGAGTTGTGTTAGGGATTGAGGGGCAAGGACGGTGGAGTACGTGAGTAGTTGGGTAGGGGGAGAGGTTGTGGGGTCAGGCAGAGGCGGGGTTGTGGGAGGGGAATGATAAGTAGATGGTAGGGATTGGGGCAACCGTTTTTAGTGGAGGGGTCCGAGGAGTGTGAGTTCCGGGTGTTAGATGGAGAGAGGAGAATTAGAGGGGGATGAGAAATAGCTAATGTTGGTTGGGGGATGCCATTTGCTGTAGTGAGGTCCAGGGAGGGTGATGGTGAAGTTGATTGTTGGAGGATGGTGTTAGCTGGATGGTTGAGGGTGGAGGTGAAGTGAGGGGGAAGGGGGGAGGGGGGAGGGAGAGGTTGGAGGGGTGTTATTCAGTAGGGGAGAAGGAGTGTTAGGCGCTGAGTGGTCAAGGCGGAGAGACATAATGCTGAAGTGGTGTTCGAAGATGGAAAGGTGGGATACCGTGGCTTGTATGAGGATGTTACCTGTTTTGAAGATGGAGATATCAATATCACCAAGAAAGGCTGGGGAGGGAGTGGTGGATATTTTGAATCCATATGGTTTTTTGATTGATTTTGAGATTGGGAGGTGTTGTAGGAAGATGCTTTTCCATTTGGAAGGACGTTTGGAGTAAAAGATGTAGTTGGTTATAATGGGGGAGGTGAGGCTGATGTAGTTATCAACAATGAGTGTTTCAGGGTTGCGGATGAGGAGTTTATGTTTGAAGTTTTTCTTGGCATGTTTGGAGAGATTGGGGGATAGAGAATGGTCCATGAGTTGGGGCCATGTTTGAAGAGAGTAGGGTCCTGGGGGTGATGGTCAATGCTGTGAGGGGGCATGTTGGGTAGACGTGAGAGGAAGAGAGAGTGGGGAGAGGGAGGTTAAGGAAATGGTGGGTAGAACAGGAGATGAGGATTGGGAACCAGGGGGGGCACTGGGAGAGTGGGGGGTAGAAGTAAGGGGGCTAGACTAGGTATGGGGTAGACAGGCGAGTAATTATAAATCGACAAAGAGGAGCAGATCAAATAGATAAACAAAATAATATTAACAGCATGGAGCAAATCTAATATATAAGCAGTCGGCACAAATGGAACAGATCAGTATACCAGCAGCAGAGTTTGCAAACAAGTAGATAAACAATCGGCAAGTACGCGCAGATCAGTAGAAGACAGCAACAATGCTTGCGAGGGCGTGGAATGTTTAAATTAGAGAGGGACTGCCGTAATAGAGAGTAATACAAAAATAAAAATTAAAATATAGAATGAGTTAGGGGGACATATGAAGAAATCAATGAGCCAAGAAAATATTAAGCGGTAAAGAAGTTTGAGTAAGAAGAATAGAGTCAACAATCAATAGAAACAATTAGAAAGGGAATACCTGAAGGAAAGCAAGATAGTAAGCGATAAAAAATTAGAGTAAGAGGATAGGGTTGACAATCAATAGAAACAACAACAGTGCTTGCGAGGAAGTTCAGACTTGGAAAGGGAATGCAGGAAGGGTCACATAAAATTCACAGAACAATACATAGGCAGTGTTGAGGGACAACATAGTGCGGGGTCGGAGGCATCTCCATTTTGTAGAGTTTGAAGAGATGAGGTGACTGTCTTGTGGCAGGAGGTAGGTTAGGGAGATATATTGAACTTGTTACCCAGGATTGATATATTGAGCTAGTTGTTGTCGTTACAGTGCAGTCATATTTCTATGACCAGCAGTTTTCAAGTAGTTCAATGTTCTTGCATCAGAGGTCAGAATCACAAGGTAGCTATTAGATTCAAATTATGTCCACAAGAGGGAGCTCTAAGCTTGACAGAAAACAGCAGGTAATGTAACTCCAAGGTCCTGTAGAAAAGCCGGTCTGAACAAAAGTAGCCTTCAGTACTAATTGTGGCTTCTAGATGGAGTTCCAAGCTTAGCCATTTGTTTGGTGTCTCCAGTCCTCAAGTGAGTGAGGTAAAACACCGGGGATGTGTGGTGGCAGAGGGGAAGAGAAAATGGCTGCTCAGGGGGTGGGTGAAGACTCTGAGGAGGGGTCGTAACAAAATGGCTGTGGAAACGCTGAAACAACACCAAGCGAGCACATTTCCAGCCGGAAGAGGGGTCAGGGGCCTCACCTCATGCCCTATAGACTCCAATGGAGGTACTCACAGCCACAGAAAAACACAATCGGTCCCACCAGCAGCCTGGGCCCCAAACAAAGGAAAATAAGCAGGAACTGCCCCCGGGCCTGAGGATTACTCAAAAACCGTGGCGTAGCCAGCCAGAGGCTACAAACAAAGCCAGACCCCACAAGTAAAAGAAATCCCCGCAGCCCCCAAATAGCAGCAGCGTGATCGTGTAGCCGCACGAACAGGATTCAAAGGGGAATCAGGCAGCGTCAGCGAGGCTAGCCCACACCCGACCAAGCTCCCAAGACTGAGGTATGGACATGCTTCTCACCGCTTCGTTCCTTGCAGTTAGGACTCTATCTTGTTCAGAGGTCCTGCTGGTCGATACTTCTCTCCGCCAGCAGCAGCCTCCGATCACGTCTGGCCATGCTGGTCATGTAAGTGGTCATTGCAGCGGTATGCTCCCCCAAAGAGACTCACAGCATCTCATTTGCCCCCTCGATCGACCTCTGCGTTCCCGCTCCACCAAAAGTCAGCTGCGCGATCGTGGCAGGAGAAAACATGCTGTGTGGGGGCCCGACCAGAGAAACAGAATTTCCACCGGGAAACGCTCCCAGTGTTCCCATCAGCTTAAATGGCGATCAAAACAACCGCTGGGACTTCGCTGATCTCGACAATTCCCACTGCAGTTATTCAGCCATGCCGGTAAGTTTTTTTGCTCCAGTCGAAGGCGGGGGTGGCAAGTTATTGTGCTCCGGTCGAAGGTGGGGGGGTGGCAAGGCTAGATATAGGGGGTTTAAAACCATAAGATTATCCCGAGCCTTTACCAGCTTAGGAGAGCTCCTCTCACAGCGCTGCGATCCGCCTCCGGTGATGCGCTGGTGCGGAGAAGCTGCCACTTCTATGACCAGGATCCCGCCACGGTAAATAAGGCTCCGGGGGACCCGTAATGTACTCGGGGGACGACGGGGGCCTCTCCGCTGCGGGCCGGATCACGGCAGGTCGTCCGTCAGTGGAGTCTCTGGAAGGGGAGGCCGGTGGAGTCTTCGGGCTGGTAGTGGAGTACGGGAAGGCGAATCCGGGTTGGATTCTTCACCCGGGACTCACCTCCGTGGGAGGCCGCAAATCTGCTGCGAGGGCGACGGACCTCCTAAGTAGGAGGGCTCCAACGCGATGCAGAGGGTGGAAGTGAAGGAACGGACGGGGCTGGGATTTAACTCCCGGTCCGATGGTAGAGAGACCGGCGTCCGTTTGACTTGCCTGGGAGAGAGAGCAGCCTCAGAGGGACCCTGCCGATGCAGTCTGTAGTGCCGGTCCGGGGTTGGCTGATAGAGACCGGAGAACGGGGGTCGTCGAATCCAGGGACCTCCGTGTTGCAAAAATCCAGGCCAAAGGTACAGAAATGTTAAAAACCTATTACTTGTTGCTTGGTTCGTTTGTTTGGCACGATGGACTGAGGTTTCACAGGGATTAATGCCGATGGCTATCCCTTACCTCAGGAGCTCGCTGGAGGTGCTCCTGCTCCGTCGGCCATCTTGGCTTCTCGCCAAGTCTGATGAGATGCCTGGGATCACAGAACATCAGTATGTAGGGACAGAGTCCCAATACCACATCAGTACCTATGGGCCCGAATCCAGACTAGCTCATTGAGCATTACCTGCCCTCCTAACCTTCCCAGAGTAACAGGTAAGTTGGCACCCCAGAACACAACACTCTAGTCCCCTCAGGGATCCATGGTAACAGGTCATCACCTTTCGTTCTCTCACTCATACATGTTCATAATAAACAACCAAGATGCACGGGGAAAGTTTACAATATTTATTGAAAATACCGTGCTCTATCATTAGCAATTGTGCTGCAATTAGGAAAAAAATGCCATTTAGTAACATGATTAGCATTATCAGTAGACTGTACACAATGAAAAGCCCTACCATGTCAAATTATATATTTGCCTAAGCCTAACCTCACTATGTGAGCACAATGATATATCACAGATCTCTGGGATTAGAGCCAGGCCCCATACCTGGCATTTACCGTTAGCTGGTCTGCATCTCAGATTGCGCAAGGCTGACGCGCTCGTCCCAAGGTCTTTTCTTTGCAATAAACTCTCCTCTCTATTTTTCAGAACGACAAGTCTCAGCTTATATGATAAGAAATGCTGTTTTGGAAAGCAGCAGCTGGGTCCCTTTGTTATGTCAATGTGTTAGGTGTGTTAGTGACCGACCCCAGAGAAAAACAGGGCACAGTGTTGTTCGACTTTGTACGAAATGTTCAGACTGAATCCCAGCAGAAGAGCTAAAGAACAAAAAAAATGTGCAGCTTATTCCTAAATTAATAATGTAGCACAAAAATAAACCTGTTACTTCATGATGTGTGCAAAGCAAAAGCGACCTACAACCAACAGTTAGGTTAACATAGGGGAGAACTACAGTGGGCCCTATAGGAGACTCACAACAGCCCCCCTTTGTTTGGGATGATAACGTAATAACTAACTAAATATTAAAAGTTAAGGTAAAAGATAAGCAAATTCAAAGCATTGCTAATAAGCATGTTATAAAACAAAGTTAGGATTATAAGAAACAAATGCAACATGTCAATTTGCAGAAGGTAGCCAAATTAAAGTGGGTTGGAGGTATCCATGATGTCTCTTGCAATGTCAAAAGCCAGTGAATTGAGAAGGGATTCCATCTCCACAGACAATGATTGTTCAACAGCCCAGTCTACTAATTCCAGAGAACAAACATGATCCTTTGTCTCAGCCGATGCTGAGAAAGTAACCAGGTCACTTGCATCCGTGTTATTAGAACCAGCTGTTAGTGATCCAAGTGCTGAAGCACTCATTTCTGCTGAAACAAGTGGCTCATATTCCACATTCTGAAGAAGTCATGGGTCCAAGGGACAACTTTAAAAATGGGTCGCTAAGGGACTCATCAGCAGGTCTATGTCCATGAGAGCTGGCGTCTGCAGAGCCAGGCAGATATGTAGTGCCCATTCAATAAGTGAAATATGGGTTTCACGTAGGTAAACCAGGGAGGTCGAATGAAAAAGATCAATCAAGGTCCAGTTCCTGGAGCAAGAGGATTCCAAAGAATCACAGCATGCACTCATGGCACAGCTTGAGCGGTGTTAGTTCCAGTGGGCTTGCAAACGGAACATCCATTGGAGAGGAGCAAACATAGTACCAAAATGCTGCAAATGAGGAATAACAGCAGTGGGAAGCCCCCGAACACATTGGAAAAAAATGAATGAATAAAAGCTGATATTACTCCAAAGATTTTCTGGAAAGAACTGACTAAGCCAGAACCGATAACTTAAAAAAAAGTTGGCAAGGCTGGCAGTATTCGATGCATTAAAAATAAGGTGAACTGATTCACTAAAATGTAATGAGAGGTTGGTGTCTAACAAAGACTGCATCTCACTGGATGTCCTTGCAGTGTGTAATTCAAAGGTTTCTCGAGCAGATGTTAAGGCTACATCCTTTTGAAACAATAGTGCTATGAGTCTGCTTAGCTTATTAAAATCTGCCTTCAAAGTTGGAATGAAGGCCACAACAAGCTATCCATACCCTGTTGCGTGGGAGGGAAAAGGACGTTCTTGCAGCAGGTCACTATCTGGGAAACCAATAAAATGTATGGGATCCTAGCTTTCATTCTGCAACAGTCCTGATCACTTAACTTTAAATAACTTCCATTTGAAAGGACTGTAATTAGTGGGAGTATTGCAGAGGCTGGTATTCCTTTTAGATAACAGGCTAAATTCGCTACTGACGCATTACAAGTGTCATGTATGGTGACATGTTTACAAACGAGTGAATGTGCGACAAAAAAGTTGCATTCCTTTCCAGTAAGGAAGACCTCCTTCTTAGTGCATTCACAATGATATTAAAATGGGAGGTTCCATAATTCATGTCTGAAGTTCCCTCCGAGGTGTTCATATCGAATGTTTCATGTAAACTGTGAACTGAAATTGTGAAATTGGCAGATATATTATACCGTGGATTACCCAGACAGTGGAAGGTGTTTCTGCTATTGTGAATGGGAGCTGTTCTAACTTCTCGAGAAGACGTAACGTTGTGTATGTGACATCTTTCTTAACTATGAGCTGTTGTTTATGTTTCAGATTGAAAGGCAGGAATAGGTGGCTGAAATTAAGATACCGCCAAGGGACACACACATTTTTAAGAGTTTGGAGTGTCCAGCTAAACTGCATGATAGATTTAAGCTAACTTTGCCCATGGTACAATGTAAACATGTAATTTTGCATGATATCAATTACAGATGACACAAAGTTATTCAAATTGTAAATGCAAGAAGACAGTGTATTAATACTATTATCAACCACAGCAAGCACTTATCTAACTTATCTTGATCAATTTGTATTAAACATGAGGCATTTTCCATTTGTGACAATTTACAAGTTTCATTATATGTAGTATAAATAAATATTTTTGAACGTGGAGCCTTATGACCTAATAGGAACTCTGATAAGTCCATGTCTTCGACAGGAGAGAAAGATGTTGTTTTACTGCAGATAGCATGGAATGTTCCAACCATTGTTGACACAATTCCCCTACCGAATACGTAGTAACAATACCTGAATGTTGTGAGTGGGTATGTCGGTGGTTAGACCTGCTTGTCTTAAACCCCGGGATGAAATTTCGAAAATGAGCACTGCAACCATTCGTGTCCTCTGGCCACAATAACCACCCGTGAGGGCCTGACAATGTGGAATTAAATGTATAATTCTGCAACATACTATTGAGCTGTTCTTCAGAGTAATTTGTTAAGTGTTGCCATTTATCAAAATGGGCTAGTGAGGGAGTGCATTCATGTCTTTATTTTTCACCAATCCTAGACACGTGGTGTCATTTAGAAAAATCATTTGTGTTGGAATTAAACAGGCTCGAAACAAGGTTTCCAACCCCTGAACTCGCCAAGGTTTGGTACCCCAAATGGATTTCTTGTCAATTGTGTCTTTCCAATAATCATAGCCTTTCAAGTTAATTGGGTGACAAATGAGTCCATGTATATTAGCTTGGTTTATGTAAACATATAGGGCCCTATTCACAAAAGTAATCTGCTATAAAAGTCTAAATTTACGACTTTTGGTATTCACAGAAGGCACTTACGATTTTAGGTATTCACAGAAATCACTTACGACTCCTATCTTTACGTCCGCACTCGGGCCAGAATTTCCGCACCCGGGCTGGAAATCCGGCACTTGGGCCGGAATTTCCGCATCCGGGGCGGAATCTCCGCTTCCGGGCCGGAATACTTGCATTCGTGCAGGATGATCATTTTCTTCAATGCTAAACACCTGTCCAAGTGCTTACCATCCCCCCACCTGCGTCAGAGGAAATCAATTAACACCGACAGCAAGACCAGCACCACCAACCACATAAAAGCAGCACACATTCAAGGAACAGGTTTGGCCACAGAGAGTTCCTGTTTTCCTTCTCTTTGCATCATTACTTGAAAATGTACCGACTGAGGAGGAAGAAAAATGTCACAGATGAGGAGACCACCATGATTCTTGAGTTCATTGTGAGGCACTACAAACGGCTACATGGTCTTCCCCCTTACTGCACCAGTGGCACACAGAAGTTAGCTCTATGGCAGCATTTAGCCACTGCTGTCACAGCATTGGGGAAGGATGTGCGCACAGTCCATGACATTAAGAAGAAGTGGCAGGAGGAAAAGAGGCGGGTGAAGGAGAAGTACGCCAGGACTGAGTTGGCCAGAATTCTCCCTGGCCCACAATCCAGATCCTGCATCCGTCTCATCACACTTGAGGAAGATGTGCTCACTACAATCCACCCCCACATGCTCCATGGGTTTCCTGTGAGTGATGTCCACAACATGGTACCAGGTAAATGTGATGACAAGAACAAGTATATAAAATGACTGTCTGTGTTGCACCCCCATTGTGATTAAGGAAGTTGTCCAAAGTTTATATAAATATATAGTCAGTCAGAGGCTCATGTGTTTCCCTCTGTATATTGCACCACAAGTCCCAGAATCCTTTGGATTAGAAATGGCAAATCCCATTCCCACTATTGAAAACATGGGCCCAGTACTGCTGCCGTATATACCTAACACTGTTATGTAGCAATAGACAAAGTGAGCCTTCCACTTATCCAGACGGGGCCGGATCAGTCAAGAACATCAGGGGGGGGCTGGCACAGTGCGGAGGAAAATCTACAGACAACGGAATAGGGAAATTAAAAAACAATCATCCAAAAAATAACTCACCTTGTGCTTGCTGCATCACCGAGCACAAGGTGAGAGAATCCTTATTCTAAGACATTTCTTTCCACTATTCCATTGTCTATTTCCCAGCCTGCCCCGCCATTACACCCCAAACACCCCACTGCTCCTACCTGCACCAGCCGCTGCAGTACTTCACAATACTGTTAGCATGCAGAAGATATGAGGAAATGTCAGACAAGTTACACATTTACATTTTCGATTTGGTTACTTTGAGGAGCCAGGTTCAGCAGCTGACATAAGGGGAGGTCGCAGTGGGACACAAAGCTGTGGCTGGAGCTGGTGAGTTTGCTTGTGCATTGTACATCTCTGTTCAACACCTCAGTGTTATGGTGTGAGCTGTCACATGTGGGGGTACCCAAACCAGGTCGCATGTGCGTCATCTGTTGATGCAAAGTACAGTAGGATCAACCCTTGTGTTGCACCACATCTTATACGAGGTCAATTACTTATCCTGTTGCAGCCTCTGTGTTCCAGGTGATGATGACGATGAGGAGGATGGACCTTCCACCAGTGTTGAGTGACGGGCAATCAAAGGGAAAAATCCACTGCACCTGCAGGCAGTAATGTCAGCTGCAAGTACTGCGCAAGAGGAGGAGGATGGAGGACCTGAGAAGGCTGAAGAATTTGAGGATGATGAAGACTTTCTGTCCATCCTCTCAGAGGATGACGATTCAGATTCCATGGCCAGAAAATTTCCCACATCTGCCACATTTGGCAAGGCCTCACACCCTCCGCCCAGCAAAGTGCCTCAGCCTCAACAAAGAAAGATTGCCTGTCCTCAGCATAGAGCTAACCAGCCACAGCTCACATGCACCCCAACACATACATCACTCCCTCACAGACCTCACATCCAGTACAGACGTGGTGGTTCCCCTCCAAACTCTTCCCTATACAGTTCATCCCAGGCATTCTCTCTACCATCAGAGGGAAGTACCAACCCTGCTGTGGTGCAGGCATCCCCTGGGCACCATTCTTCTGTTCACAGGCTTCCACCTGTCACCCTCCCCTCTGCTGTTGGAGCTGGTGGTCTCATCCATGGCCGACCCGTGCAGAGAGGGCCTGCATCTGGCTATGGTGGCGAGTGGGAGCAGGACTTATCCCAACAGCAGGCAGATGTGAGGCAGGACATCCGTGCTATGGGGGCTACCCTGTCAGACATGTCTCAGGCCCTGTAGGACATGCGCCAAATCCCTCAGGTGGTGGAGAGACTGACCCATGTTTTGGACAGGATGGATAGATCTTGGCAAGACATGTCCAAGAATATCAGAGACATGATATCCATCCAAAGGAAAGAGAGTGCAAGACACCATGCCTTGGCCATGAAGATATTGGAGGGCATGCTGAAAGTGATCCATATTCTCCCTTCATGGTCAACGCAGGGAGGGTAGCCATCACATCTGTCTGCAGCACATCACACCCACACACCTGTACCACAAACTGCACAGGACCACAGAAAGGGTACACACCCACCACCGCCCCTATCCAGGTACTCCCCCCACCTGCAAATCCACCACCACCCCCTGAACAGGCACACCCCCACCTGCACATCCACCACCACCCCCTGAACAGGCACTACCACCACCTGCACAACCACCCCCTGTCCACGCACAAATACCAACTGTACAGACACCTTCCGCCCCTGCACATGAACTTCACCCTGTACAGGCACATGCACCACACCAACCTGCACCTCGGCGACAACCCAGACATAATCCCTCACAGCGATCCTCACCTCCAAATTTGTGAAGTTGCAAGCACGATCCCCATTGATCACATCCAAAAATGTTTGACCAGTGTGAATATGTGTAAATAAAAAGAAAATCTCATCACAAGTCAAGACTATGTTGCGTATTATGTCCTGATGGGCAAATGTTTACCAATTGTGGTGGCCTGGAGATGTGAGGATATATGTGTGTGCGTGACACATGTACAAGTATAACCCCATCATTGCAACAAGCTCTCATGTGCAGAGCAGATAACTTCCAAAATATATGTCCATAAGAATGCGGGACGACCGAGGAACAATAGGTATCTGTGGGTGCGATACCTTGACGAAAGTGTGACTACAGGGCCCAACCCCCCGGCCGATCTCAGGTGGCAAATCGCCACATTCGCAGAAAACACAACTGCAACAAGGAGTTGGTGTATAGGGTTGTAAGTACAATCCACACCTAAGCTGCATGTCTTAGTGTGCATGCATGTGTTCAACGGTCCTGAAGAAAGCCATTTGACCCCTTTGGGCACATCAGAACATGGCTGAAACATGTAGACCTACCACAGGATATTGAGGATCTAATGAATATCCTTCACATATCCGCCACCCCTTTGAACATTAACCAATACTCTCAACACATTAAATTGATTTTAGAAACACGAGAGTATTGAGCCAATTTTAAATCTCACCTCACTTGATAACATTGCACTCACTATCTCACCCAAAAAATAACCAGCTCCGCTGTAATCAGGCGTCAAATCACACCCTGGAAACATTCGGTGACCAGGGTGGGAACCCAATGATGAAGCATGTCACCTACTAGGTAGGTGAGTGAGGGTTCTTTTACAAAACCTGATGGTTTTCTAGGCAGTACACATCCTCCTAAAAAGTAGGTTGGAGGTGTTTGTACGTTTGATGAGCGACCCGTTCTTGTTGTTTATATATGATTTCCTGGGAAGAGGAACGGGTTTCCTGACTTCTCATCTCTCTGAACCTGTTGAGTCTCCATATTTTGTACAAGACATTCACAATGACGTCAAACAAGAAAGAGAAAGTATGATTCAAAATAACATTATATGGAAAAAAGTGTGGGATTAGAAATAGAACAACAGTCCGTTTTGAAGGAGAAAGGAAAACAAATGATGTTCTTAATACAGACGGAGTAGGGAACTTGGAGTGGGGTGGGGCAACATAAATATAACACGTCAGGAAGCATCAGGGGAACCAGTCTATATACAAGGGGCAAAGTAAATAATTGTCCAAAAAGAAAATTCTGTCCAACAGGTCTAGTGTCCTTCTGGTCATCCTCAATTTGCACAATGTCCAGATCCTCTGAGTCTGAGTCCGGCTCCTGGCTGGCCGGTGCAGGACCAGGCACCACACGGGGTTGGGACAGACGAGGAGTATGGGGGAAACAGTGTGGTGCAACGGACAGGGGGAGACATTCAAGGTGGTGTGGGAGGGAGGTTGTGAATGGACAGACAACATGGCTGCAGTCAGGGAATTGACACTGGCAGTGAGGGTGGCCATAGCTTGAGCATTTTCCTCTTGCATCATGCGCAGCTCTGTACACATCTGCAGCATGATGCGAGAGGCCTTGTCTGGCTGACCCTCACATGCCCACATCAAGTCCTATGGTACAGCCACAGGAGTAACAACACAGGGAGGGGTTTGGGTGGAACATGAGGGGTGTGGTGCCTCTGGTTCGGAGCAGATGTTGGTGTCTACCTGGCAGCCACGATGAGGGGGACTGGTTGCAGGGGATGCAGCTGGAGGCCCTGATGGAATGGGGGCCTCTAGAGATAGGGAGGGGCTGATGGCAGGCCCAGGTTGTGTAGTGGCCTGCCCCGGGGACACCTCACCAAAAGTAAGTAGTGAATGGTCCGGGGGATAGTCGATCTCCTCCCCCCCTGGCCAGAGGTGTCCAGTTCTCCCCCCCTTCAATGTCCTCAGCCTCTACCAGGGTATGGGGCATTCGTATGTGGAGTTGGGCTCTTGAATTGATGCAGCTCAGTACCTGATGCAAGCACCGCGACTGGCTTGCCTGAGAGATGCCTACAAGGTCACTGGAGACCCTTTGAAATGACCCAGTCGCAAAGAAATGGAGAGCAGAAAGTATCTTGAGATATGCTGGAATGGCATAGGAGCAGCAGGTCACAGAGTCAAATTCCTGCTCCCACTCACATACCATCTCCAAGATTACTTCTGGAGGGAAACGGTATCTGGCCCTGACATCTTGGCTGGACATCCCAAATAGGTTTATCCTTTGTCTGAATATCCTCTCTACTCTTCTCCTCCTCCTCCTCCTCTGGTCTTCTTGCCGCATGACAAGGGGCAGAGCAACAAACACATTCAGCGACATGTTGGAAGATTTGTGTGTGTCTGCTCTGCTTTCATATGTGCTGCAGGGCTGGGATTGGCTGTTGGGCTGCAGTGTTTCAGCTGGAGCATGGTGGGGGATGGTAGGCACTTGGACAGGTGTTTAGCATTGAGGAAAATGATCATCCGGCCCGAATGCGGGTATTCCGCCCGGGTCCGGAAATTACGCCCCGGGTGTGGAAATTCCAGCCTGAGTGCGGACGTAAAGATAGGATTCGTAAGTGATTTCTGTGAATACCAAAAATTGTAAGTGCCTTCTGTGAATACCAAAAGTCATAAATTTAGACTTTTGTCTCAGATTACTTTTGTGAATCAGGCCCATATTTCTTTAGTAGTGTAGGGACTAATTTGAAATAATATGATGTCGGGTCTGATGTATCATATCCAGAAACATAAATGAATTTATCCCAATATGATTTGGAGCTCACTTGTGGGGGAGTAGGGCAATGTTCCCATTGTGTGCAATTAAGAATGGTGCATTAAACACTAGCTCGGTATAAATAACGATGTCCATAATGGTTATAGCAGAACATTTCACCATAATTAGCAGAATTTAAAGTACAGATCCTCAGATTCGAAAACTGTATCGTATTCCAGCTTCAGGAGAATGGAGTTTACAGTTTCAACATCTCAATCATCAGAATGTAACCCAGGCACAATTACATCACCCATAGAAACTCAAATACATATGGTATATGCAAAATCTCCATAGGACCTAATATATCAAAGGGAACATTATCCCTAACAATTCCATCAGTTACTGGAACAGCTGAAATGTTCACGAGAGACAAGTCTCTTTTTAGCTTATGTGAAGATGAGTGAGGGGCCAACACCCCATCAACCAGTTCTGTAGCAGAGTGTTCTGGAAGATAATTAATCAGCAAGAAAAAAAGTGTCACAAATCCAATCTACAGGAATGTATAACCAAGGAAAGTGTTATCCAAACATATCTCCAAGGTGGGACCAGATAAGTGTGTTTCAGCCATGAAATGAAAACAGAGATGCATGCAGGAGGAGTATCTAAAATGGAGGAATCATTAAAAGAATCCAAAGAAAAATTATCTCGACTCACATAATACCCTGAAGCATTTCGTCAACAACCTGGTGCCTCAGGTACCGCAACAGGACAGGAAAAATCCAGAAGAGATGGATCTGAGAAAGGTGGATCTGAATAAATGACATCAGCTGCATAAGACACAGTAGTAAGAACAGTACTCACTTCAGTCGTGTTGCTGGTAGTTGTAGCAGATGCAGGAATTAACTGTAGTGTATTTCCACCCCCCCGCCCCCCAGCTGGGGAGAAACAGCCTTGGTGGTGCTCACTAGCTGTAGAGGAGTTTCCTGTATGGTATCAAGAGGAGTTAGGGAACTACCAAGGGCTCCTTGTGGCCTACTGTTGAGAATCGGCCACATGATGCAACTTGATGTGATCAATAGAAAAAAAATTATTGTCTTTAGAACCAGGAAATAGTGGCAAGATTACAGTTCTTGTACCTTGAATGCCAAGGACTGGCACCGGTGCTCGGTATGATGGGCCAAACTCATTTTTCACCGCCACCTTCTCTCGCATGAGATCCCCAAATTTTGTAAGCCAGGACAAGGTTTTAGTTTCTTCTTGATTTCTGCAGAGGCAGACGTCTTCAACTGCTCATTAGATTGGGTGTCACAAAAGTTTTGTGGATCCTGTAAGACAGCACAATGATCATTTGCATCAAAGGGAGTGGCTTCTGCCACAATGTCTGGACCATCAAGGTCTGGAACGCACATCTTGATGCCAAAAAGGACCTGGCAAGGGGTCTGGCCACCCAAAGATCTTTTAGGGAGGTTATTATAGCTGCACCCCATACAGGTGATAGATCCCACTACACCCTATGCCTAATACTCTGGCTGTTAAGGACTTCTTTAAGCCATGGTTCATCCTTTCCACAACGGAATTGACCTCAGGCCAGTATGGAGAAGTATAATGTACCTCTATACCCCGGTATGCCATAGTACCCCGTATGCTTTCGCAGTGAAAGCTGGGACCTGGTCCGAGTGGAATGTACTGCATGCATATGTCCCGATAAAGACTTGCATGTCTCTAATGGCAGTGCGAGCATCAACTGAACACTGACCAAACCCAGAGAAACCTGGACCAAGAATCAACTGCGACTAGGATACATTTAAACGCAGTATCCGAAATCAATGGACCACAGTGGCCCAAATAAATGCAGTCGAAAGGCTTGTTGGAAACTAAAAGGTGTGTCTGCAGTGGGCGAGACACGGTGGAAGCTTTAATTTGTTGACAAATTTCACAACATAGGCTATATTTCATGGCCTAATGATAGAAGCCGTGTAACCAACAACGTTGCTGTAGCAGCGAAATTGTAGCCGTCACCCCGCCATTTGCAGAAGCAACACCCTTGTGCGCAGCTATCACTAAAGCTAGTCTGCGGTCTTGGTTGGGAATCAAATGATCGCTAACCCCTGGAATCATAACAATAGGGATGTTTTGTTCACTTAAGTGGAAAGAAAGCCCTTTGGTAAGAGTGTACCATCTTTGTTAGCATGAACGGCAGCCAAGATATCAGAATCTATTCCCATTTTAGAACGAGTAATTGCATCAACAACCACAACTGCAGATTTGGTTGACAAGGGGTGCAGCCACGGGCCTTATTCAGTGAGGTGGAGGTGGCCACACTGGGTTTTTTTGTCCAGCGCCTCCTCCCCTTAACCCTGGCAGCAGGCGGCAGGCCTGGGTCCGGGTACGGGCTCCGGAAGCATCACCGGCGGTGGGAGAGGGTGCGCCGGGCAATGTTTCGATGCTCTGGGGTCCGGCGCACCCGTAACCAATTGACGCACCGGTGGTCTGACATCCTGGACCGGGAGCAGGACCTGCTGGACCTGCTAAGTGTTGAGGTACCGGGGCTTGGTGAGTAGCTAATTATATTACTATTGTGTTCTTCTGTTCTATGTTATTGCGAATATTATTTTTTTCGCAAATAGCTAACATGCTGCTGCTGCTTACATACAGGTAACTTATGTTTAAAAATCTTATTATTATGTGATTGTTACTTCAAGACAGGTGCTCATGTTCGGCGCTAATAACTAATCGTACTTGTTTGCAGCTTTGCGCTCTCTTGGGCTGGTTATGTAAGAGAGGTTAGAGAATTTAAGTTAGGTAATGCATATAGGAAAGACTCCAGTCCTTTCCTTTGTCCTGTCAGGCTGTCCTGTCTCCTGTCACTAAGATAGTGGTAGTAGTTGGTTAGTTAGTATTATTTGGTAATTTAGCGGCCTGCGTGACACGTCCTCTCACATGACTTCAGTCCTAGTAGAACCTTTTGTAGTTCATTCGTATAGTGAGTGAATAGAATAGCAACCAACCAATTTGGTGTATGCAATATGCATGCGTCCATCTATGCAATAAGAAGAATAAAAATGCAGACTTAGTAATTGGCCCGTCAAAGGGGGTTTGAGTTGGAGACTGAGAGATGATTGGGAATGAGATCGGAACTTACTAGAAGCAAATATAATTTTTTTGCAATTCATTCCATAGTCTGGAATAGGCGGGCTATGTATGTTTAGGATTCAGGAATCAGAATTGAACTGTGGAATAATAATGATCGGATGGTACTCGACTGAGATACATACTAGTCGACTACTACTAGTCGAATAAGTCGATCTGATTTAGGATAGGTCAATGTTATTGCAATTGCCGTTTCCTCTCTAAAAATATTTTTAGAGCAATTATATTTATTCATTTAACACAAATCATTTTTTGTCTCTTTAATTATGTCTTACATGATCAGCATCCAGGGGCAAGAAGAAGACTGGGTCTTCTGGCAGTGCGGCAGGTGCGGGAGCTGGAGGGGCCTCTCAGGAGCAGCAGGAAGCGGCCTCAGGCGCAGATGGCTTTGCTGCTGGCCCCAGTAAGTCCTCCTGGTGTTGTTGTTATATATTAATATTATTTCCCTAACTGTTACCGCTCTATTATTTCCATTTCGTAATGTTAATTTTTCCAAAATCCTCTTCAATCTATCTGTTTCTAAATTCTTGTTTTTGTTCCATTTACTACTACTAAGTACTAGTACTAACATTGTTCCTAGTGTCTGGTATTATTTTTTTTACATCAAATCAAACTGCATCTGACTAACCTCTGCTCTGACTCAGTATTAGTCTGTCTGTAGCTTGCTTTCTTCTGTTTCACTCAGCTCTCCCTCTCCCCTTATATGTGGATTGCCTAGTAGTGGTACTGTAAGACTCAGAGAACCCATTGGTCCTAGGCTAATACTAGTACTAGTAAGGACTCCTTACTACTACTAGTACTAGTAGCACTAATCTGCTGTGCAGATTGCATGCCCAAGTAAGGTATTCTCTGCAAGTTTGTGAGATGAGAAGACTTTAGTTTCTTTTACTGTCTCATCATGCTCAATCAGTAATGGTGGTCACTCACGTTGGACACCCCAAAGTGGTGTATTTTACTTTTTCTATTCCAGGCCTAGTACTTTTTTTAGTAGCAGCAGTTGATGGTGAACACTGAACAACTGATTACCGTGCACCATGGCTGGAAGGAAGTACGAGGAGTAGGAGGACGGCACCATTATTTTCCAACTAAGAGAGACCTCATGTCCGCCCAGTTGGCCACTCTTTCTTCTTTTCAAAAAATGAGATGCACCAATAGCTCTAGTCAATGAGTCCAGTCCTTTGGGTTGTCCTCTTCCTGAGAGGCTTTTAAAAAAATGCCACCAACAAAATGCCCAACCTTATATTATTTTGTTATTTTTGATAGGACAATACTGTATACTCTACTCTACCGAATTGTCGATAGTGATGTGTGTGGTGTATGTATTATAAATTATGTATTATTTTTAATCTTGCTAATAAAATAAATAAATAGGGGAGGCGTATATGGCATCTAAAAAAATGTGAAATGTTTTTTCCAGGCGTACCGACCACCAGTGCCGGGGCCAGCGGTGAGGGCCATGCCACTCCGGAGGGAGCGGATCCGGCAGCTGCAGGGGGTGAGCCAGCAGCAGTGGTGGGTTGAGGGGTCAAACTCTAAGGCAAGCAAGGACGCATGGGTGGTGGTGGTTGGTTATATCTATGACAAATGTATGTTGTCGGTGAAAGCCGGTTAATGATAGCCATGTTTGGATGGATGGATGCCTGGATGGCATCATAGATAGTAGGTGTCTGCAGAGTCAGACTGGATGAAGAGAATGTAAAAGAAAATTATACCGTGCCAGAGTACCAAAGCCAAGGGTGAAGAATAAAATAATAATGCTAGAAGAGCAATGCACTGATAAATGAAAAAAAGCCCTGGGAAGAACAAGGACTGTTTTTTTGCAAGGTTTTTGATTCAAAGGTTTGAGGTTGTACTTGTATTTCAGAATGGAATACTCCCTTGACTCACAGTAGTTTGCAAGCACAACATATATATTATGCATGACTATTATATACCCTACCCACCCATCATTAATCGCCTCCCTCCGACTCTGAGGCCCACTGCCGCTCCAGCCCCTACCCATGTCATTTTTGACTGTGTCAGCCATGGGTGGCCTATCGGCTGCATGGTAACTACTAGTACTTACAAATCACTCAGTATGTCATCATCACGTGCCTTATTGCAGTAGTCAGGGTGAAAGTGAAATTGTCTGAGCATTTGCCATTGATTTAACAGAGTATGGCCGCAATGGAAAAATATATAATTGTGTAGTACAGCTGCCCCACATGCAGACAGTAGTAAAGTAACATGAGTCTGCGACATGAGTATGTCTGTCTAGGGCACAAGCTGGCATGCCTACAAGATTAATTGTGCTAAACAAGAGAGAGAAGAAGAATACTTCTACTCTACTCCATAGTGCCTGAAAGTCAAATCCAAATCTTAGGGGCAGAGGAAGTGAGGAAGATACCACAATTGCTAGTGCTACAGTGCCACTATACTTTTTATGTGTGTAATTTTGTGTTACTGTTTTGCTAAGAGTATTGGTTACAATTGTCTTTTTTTTGTTTCTTGATATAGCTACTCCTTCCCAACCCACCAGGCAGGAGTTAGCAGCCAGGGCCCAGCAAAGGAAGCTGGAGGCCATCCGGGATGAATATCACCGGCTGGTTGCCCTGGCGGAGGGGGAGGAGGAGGCAGCAGCTGCAGCTTCTTCCTCCAATGCCCCGGGGCCCAGCCAGCCCCCTTGTGCCTCCGGTGGTACAGCACCGTGTTCTGGCAGCCACCCGCCGCCCATCAACTTCATCATCATCTACTGCTGCCTACCCCTGTTGTTCCTGCAGGAACTTTCAGTGCCACATGCTCCTCCGGATGGCACGCCTAGAGACCAAGCTGGAGGGGAGGTCCGGGAGCGAACTAGCTGGCACCCCCTCCGCTAAACCTCAGTCTTTGACCCTTGCCCCCCTTTTTAATCTTTTTTGGTGGGTGGGATGTTGGGAGTTGGGGAAACTTGGGGTTTACTTTTTTTCCTTCAACTTCGACGTGGACGGACATTTATTTAATTTACTGGACATTGGTTGGGGTTAGGGAGAGGGGTGGGTCAGGTGTTGTGGGTTTTTTTTCTAGTTTATATTTGTTAGGGTAATAAATTATTTATAGTTTTACAATACATATGATGCAAATCTTTCCTGGGGGGGTTACTCTTTTACGTCACCTTGTTTGTTTCCTCCTTTTGCTGCAGGGACGCAGCCAGTTTTTGAAATCTGCCAATAGTGTAACACACCGACAGATAGATGCAGCACCCTCACTTGTCCTACTACTGTCAGTCTCTCCTCCTAGTCTATGCATTCTGTAACTAAAACCCCTTTGTAGTATGTACTCAGAAGGATGTGGGTGTGTGAATTAATTAATTTCGATAGTATATACATTATTGACTCCCCCACACTTCTTCTCTTACCTGTGATTGATGTTTAGGCGAAGCAATGGCTGCATGGTGATGGTTTGGTTTCCTAAGGTGCCATGGTGGGTGGTGGTAGCAGTAGTAGACAGTTGCATTTGCAAAAAAAGAAAATGAGACAGTCAGTCACCTGAGGGAGACTAAGGAACGAGTAGTAGAAGTACAGTAAGTAGTAAGTACACAAGAAGAAGACTGCCAAACAAGAAACCAGATGATGAAGGATAAACAATGCTAAAGTAAAATAAAACATAATGGTGGCAGGGATAGCCTAGTACAAATTACAACAAACTGAAGTTGACTCGACCTATGAAGTGGACAAGCATAACCTTTAGTGCTGGAAGGACGATAAATTGATGCCGGCAATTAATAATTAATAATGGGTTAATAATTATGTTTGTCTGGAAAAAAAAGAGAATAGCGAATACTACTGAGCATGGGTGGGCACTGGGCAATCTAATCTGTTGCCAGTGTGGCATATATATATATATATATATATATATATATATATATATATATATATATATATTTTTTTTTTTTTTTTTTAAACAAAACGCTGCACTCCGGAGTTTGAATTATTCAAGCTTTAATTCAGCAGCAATCCACCAACACGTTTCAGCCTACACAAGGCGTTGTTCACGGTTAATGAGTCCCTTTTCTATTGCACTATTTATACCCCACATGGCCTTAATGTGGCATTGTGGGAAGAACTCGATGGACTAACCCTCCTTTTCCTTGCTGGGGATCTGGAAGACAATGGATCTTCTGAAAGAGTGGCTTGCTCTTCTTCTTCCTCTGCAGGAAGCTCGATTTCCTGAACTGCCCCTACTTCGGGAGGAACAACTACTATTGTGGGCGGTGGTTGCGGCTATTGTTGTCCACTTATCTGAGTTTCCTGCGTCGATTGGGTACTACTTTGCGATAACGATAAGTCAATTTCAACATCACTGCTCGTTGGCGTTGTCATGATTAGACTGGCTGCCTCTGCGACAGACATGGGCTTGGGCCTAGGTTCGTGGGGTGGGTCCACTGATGCGGGGGTGCTGCTCCCAGCTTGCTCCCCGGACACCGATGATGCAGGCGCAATTTTTTGTTTCCCAAAAAAGATCTTGGGCGGCACACCAGTCTTGGTAAGTGGCAGTTCCTTCTTCTCACTGGCAACTTTCTTGGTCCTGGAGGACCTGGTACCTTTCTTTAGGGCCATCTTCTTCAGATGTCAGCAGCACGCAGTGGCACAAGTTGAAGAGATGTCTGTGGTCACACGTCACGTCACGTGCGCAGCAGGACTTCTGTCTGGCAGTTCAATGGGTGATGACGCCTCCTCCTCTTTTGTGCACCTAAAAGCAAAGAAGCAAGAATAACATCAGTGAAATGTGGCATTTATTGTTGTGGTTCAATTACTACTAGTACAAACAAACAAATATAATATATAACTTAGTGTGTGGTCACACTTGTTAGTGTTATTATTAATATTATTAAATTTTATTAACTCAGTTATTTAAAAAACATAACAACAGTGTAGCCATTTGTGAGACTTTGACAACAAGGGCTTTCATGGTGTACTGTGTACACTCAGGAAGGATAGGAAAGAAGAAGAACAAAAACAAAAATACAAATGTAATGGAACCTGTTTGGCATTGTGCATCACGTGGGATGCAGCATTCAGGAAGCTGCAGCTGGCAATGGGTGATGGAAACAGTAAACCAAGAGGATCAAAGGAAAGACATGCAGGCCTATGGCAAAAGCAGCACACTAGCTAACACCACAAAATGGCCACCAGCCACATGGTCACTCACAACAAGCAGGAGGCCTGGAAAACAATGAACTCAAGCAGACCTATATGGCCAGACAAAGGAGGCATGCTAAACAACACAGCTTTAATGGAACAATGCAAAAACGAAAATCCACAGGGCTAAAAAAGGTTTGCGAGTTACACAACAACCACACCACACACATCCAACAAAGGCAGTTATTTAACACACACGCAAAAAGTGAAATACTCCAAAAAAACACATTTTGCAATTCAATCCAATGCCATCCATGCCCTAAATGATGTTTGAATTCAACAGACCCCACAGAAACAGTTGTTTCATGCACCCATGAGTAGCTCTGGGCCTATTGGTTGGAAAACCCATTGGCAGACTAGGCCACATTGTGAATCAATTCAAATCAATAAGATTGCAAATGTATTAGAAAATGTAGTGAACTGTGCTGCATTTTTTGCTGGGTAAAAAAAGAAAAAATTGCATGCAAATCAACAACAAGGCATGGGCACCACAAAGAAGGCTTGCAGGCCTAATTCAGAAACACACTGGCTGCCTTCACAAAATGGCTGCCAGCCACATGGCCAAGCCACCACAACAACAAGAAAGGGAAGACAGACAATGCAGGCCTATGGCAAAAGCACACTGACTGCCTTCACAAAATGGCCACCAGCCACATGGCCAGGCCACAACAACAAGAAGCAGTAAGCCAAGAGGAACAAAGGAAAGACGTGCAGGCCTATGGCAAAAGCAGCACACTAACGACTACCACAAAATGGCCACTAGCCACATGGTCACTCACAACAAGCAGGAGGCATGGAAAACAATGAACTCAAGCAGGCCTATTTGGCCAGACAAAGGACGCATGCTAAACAACACAGCTTTAATGCAACAATGCAAAAACGAAAATCCACAGGGTTAAAAAAGGTTTGAAAGTTACACAACAACCCCACCACACATATCCAACAAAGGCATTTATTTAACACACACGCAAAATGTGAAATACCCCCAAAAAACACATTTTGCAATTTAATCCAATGCCATCCATGCCGTAAATTATGTTTAAATTCAACAGACACCACAGAAACAGTTGTTTCATGCACCCATGAGTAGCTCTGGGCCTACTGGCTGAAAGGCCTATTGGCACTGGCAGACTACTGGGCTAGTGAGTTAAATAAATATTGCAAATTAATTTCAAAAGTTGGAGAAAATGCAGTGAACTCTGCAACATGTTTCCTTTATAAAAGATGAAGAATTACTTACAAAGAAACATCTAGGCTCCTACTGAACTACAGGACACCCACCACAATAAAGTAAAAAAAAAGATGAAAAGTACACAAAAAATGTTGGTGCAATGCCCCAATCAAGCAAACAACACCAATTTTCCAACTTACTTGTGAAATCTCAATTTCAAAAGTCTTCAAATCCAATGATATATGATGCAGCAGTCACAAAGAGTGATCCTTCCAGCTCCAAATCCAAATGAAAAGTGAACAGGAGATGGACAAAGCACTGGGAGGAGCCAGCTGGACAGGAACAGGAAGCTGGAGACTCTGGGGCACTTCCTTCCTCTTCACAAAAAAGTAAAAAAAGAAAAAGGACTTCTTGCACAAAAAAGTGCAGCCAAATGTCAATCTGAGGAGTTTTTTTAATTCAAATCATCATTTCGAAAAGGTTTTGATGCTGCTCGAGAGAGATTCTTCTCCAGATTGCAAATTCTGCGTGTTCGGGATCGCGATCTTTGCAAAACTTCCGCCGGAAGTCCGATGGCGCGCCCGAATGACGTGTTCACGATCGCACACTCTCGCGGGATCGTGCGGCCAGATATCAAATCTCGTGGCGCTCGTGAACAGGTGGGAAATCTTGTCGGCGATCGCAGGCATCCCAGTAAGTCGCTCCCACGCGCGCGAATATGCATTTTGAGAGCGCAAACACACAAAAAAACTCCGCTCCGCTGCGGAGCGCGGAGTTTTCGGTAATTCGCGGAGTTGCCGAAAATCCACAAACTCGCGAGCGGAATGGAGTTTACGCCCAGGGTTACTTATATGATAAGAAATGCCATTTTGGAAACAGCAGCTGGGTCCCTTTGCTAAGTTTATGTGTTAGGTCTGTTAGTGACCGAACACTGAGAAAAACAGCGCACTGTGTTGTTCGACCTTGTACTAAATGTTCAGACTGAATCCCAGCAGAAGAGCTAAAAAGTTAAAACACTCTGCAGCCTACTTCTGAAATAATAATGTGGCACAAAAACAAACGTGTTGCTTTGTAACATGAGCAAAGCAAAAGTGTCCTGCAACCGACAGTTAGTTTAACATATGGGAGAACTACAGTGGGCCCTAAAGGAAACTCACAACAGCACGTGTTTAGCAACGTCTACTCCGATTGGCTATAAATAGCCACGCCTAGCATGATCCCGTGCTTGACTTTGCTTCCTGTTCCACGGTAGCTGCATCTTCTCAGCGTCGAGCTTTGCCAGCCGATTTTCTGGTTCCAGTCCTGCGACCTTCAGCGCGTCAGCTCTGCAGTCTTCAACGCTCGTTGACTGGCATTCAAGCGATATCCAGGAGTGAAGCACACACTTGAGAGCTCGTGGAGTACCAGAACTAGACAGCTTTTGCAACTCAAAGCTTCCAGACCAAGGTAACACGTGCGATGCGCTTTGAACATTTTAAGGCATTGTGAAACTTGGGATTGATGCGCTTTGCACTTTGAACACTGAACAGTCCATATTGTTGTGCTACGCGCTATGCGCTATGGACATTCTTGAGTTGTATTATGAGCAATGATGTGCTGCAAAGACGTGGGAAATCCATGTTTTGAGCATGATATAAGAGTATGAGGCAGACACTTCTAGAAATGTGCTCAAGAGAGTATATGTCCTGTTTATTTTCTGTTCATCGTTATATTGTTGCTATGCCTACAATTGAATGCACATCTGTTTTAAGTGTAACCTGACCATAAGGTGTACCCTTTCTAGAAGGGGGAGAGCAGAGTGTGTACGCTATGTGGCATTCCCAGTGAGGCTATTTTGGTGATTGTTGTTACTTGCCTTATGTGAAGTGACCTGGGTACGAACAAATCAGCCCCAGAGTGCTTCACAGCATATAAAGATATGAAGAGAGTATAAGTAAGTGAGATTCCCACCAAGGCGTCAGGGATTATATGCACATTTTAGTCTTGTTCAAGCGTTCTTGCCTCCCAGTGGGTGCATCACTAATCCCTGTGACTCTTGTCATTTAAAACCAGAAAACCACATCGTGACAGAACACTGACAACAACCGTTGCACTCCTGAGGAAACGGGAGCCCAGGTGGACCAGGCGGCAAGGCGTAGCAGGTCTCTTTTCTCTCCTCCAATCCCCATTCCCTTTTGAGATACCTTCTAGGCTTCTGTGAACTAACTGGTGGTGTCGTGAGGTGCCTCAGGAGGTTGGAGGGGAACTCCTGCTTTTCAGGTGTGTGGCCGTTACATAAAGCCAAGCCACAACATACAGGTCTGCGTGGGTGATGGGATCCCCACAGGCCCTTTCAAGGGTCTAACCCAAGCCCTTCAGGCTGATGAAGAAGCCCCCTCCTTCTCGGACTGAACTAGGGTCCTAGGAGGGTTACAACAGGAAGTGTCATCCCTAAGGCAGTAGAAACAGGACTTGCAACATGAGTTGCAACACTATAAGCCGAGGAGTAATCCGTGGGAAGGCTCCAGACCTAAACAGAAAGCCCCTGTCCTTCAGCTATCCCCGTTTGACTATTCCATGAATTCAAACCAGACCACTACTTCAACTCCTGCCATCACCACCACCACAGCAGGTTCACAACCTTTGCATCTAATGGTCACCAAACCCACGCCCGATCCACTAGCTTCCCCAGAGGGGTTCCTTGGTGACAGTGCCAAGTATAAAATATTTATCAACCAGTGTCAGTTGCAGCTCTTATGTCGCCCAGCTGTGTTCCCTAACGATGCTGAAAAGGTGACCTTCGTCATCTTGTATCTAAGTGGAAATGCAGCAACGTGGTCCATGCCCCTGGTGGAGCGGAATAATCCGTCGCTCTACAACTTTGATCAGTTCAAAGAAGCCATCTGTGGGCTCTTTGAGAAACATCTGTTCATACAAGCCAGCGACAACGAATTGCTGAGCCTTCCTCAGGGAAACAAGGACCTGCTGTCCTACATCACCTCTTTCATTCGGCTGATTGACGAAACCGAAGAAAAACGGACTTCTCTCTTTTATCGAGGGCTTCGAGATGACCAAAAGGACATCCTGGCTCAAATCATAGAACCTCTCCACCGAGTGCTCAGAGTTTATTGACCTGGTGGTGCGGTTGGACAGCCGCTTGAGTGAGCGTAAACGTAATTGAACCAGAAGAGATATGCGCATTGTAATCATAAAGTCAGAAAAGAAGGACACACCTGTTTCAGCCCACAACACGATAGAGCCAATGCAAATTGGCAGTGTGGGGGAATCTCTGTCAAAAGAGGAGAAGGACCAAAGGCAGAAATTTAACCTATGCCTGTACTGTGGCAAGGCTGAGTATTTTGCCAGAGAGTGTACAAGCAAGCCTAGTACCTCCAAAATGGCAGTAGGAGTAGTAACAGGGCCCGATTTCATCAGTCCAGAGCAGGCAGAAAACTGCAATGCTTGAAAAAGATGGAGACCACCTTTTCGAGCAGACCTACACTTGCGGTCTCGTATCTCTTGGCGAACACCGCTAACCTGGTGCCCCCACATCTGACTCTTATAGTGAACTTGGTATTATCTCCTCAGGTGTGCAAGGTCATTTCCATCTTACTTGACTCTGGGGCTATAAAAAATGTTTTGAACTTCGGTCTTGCCAAGACACTAGGAATCTCAACCATCCATAATACCAACCCTGAACTGGTCAGAGCCGTGGATGTATCTGAATTATCATCTAGACTCATTGCATTCCATACCTCACCTTTGACTATTATATGTGCAATTAATCGTAACACTGAATCAGGTGGAACAGTCCTCGGTAGACTTATGCTCCTGTCTCAAAGAAGTGACTCATTGGATGAACAGAGCACACCTCAGACTTAATGGTGAAAAAACAGAGCTCTTATTGCTGGGCGATCAATCAATATTCCACCCCAATTCTATGTGGCCGACCTGCATGGGACCAGCACCTCTGCCAAAAAAAGAGATAAAGAGCCTGGGCATCTGGCTGGACCAGGACCTTACTTTTAAAACACAAGCTAGGAAAACCGCCGCTGTCTGCTATGGTCTGCTCCGAACCTCGAGAAAAATACTGCCTCTTTTACCTGGCCCCTCTCGAAAGCTCCTAATTCAGGCACTTATTCTTTCCAGATTGGATTACGGTAATGCCCTCTATTTAGGAGCTCCTAAATCAGTTATCACTAAGCTACAGGTGGTTCAGAATTCGGCAGCAAGACTTCTCACGGGCACAAAAATCCGATGTTCTGCCAAGCCTGCCCTGAGATCACTTCACTGGCTCCCGGTACAGGAAAGAATCCATTTTAAAGCCCTTTGCATTACGCACAAAATCTTTCAGGGCAAGGGTCCTTCTATTTTAAAAAACCTGATTAAACCATACAAAGCTAATAGAAATTTACGTTCAGATGATCTCTCCCTAGCCGACACCCCAAGAATCAAGAGGACACGGACGGGTGGCCGCCTCTTCTCCTATAATGCCTCCAAACTTTGGAATTCCCTCCCTCTCACTATTCGTAAGGAAACAAACCATTTGATATTCCGCAAACATTTGAAGACCTGGCTGTTTCCATAAACCCATCAGTCCTCTGGCCACTTCCGCAGCGCTGGGATGCTTCCGGGTAGCCATGCGCTTTATAAAAATCTCTTTCATTTCATTTCATTTCAACAGTCATACTGAGCCAATCCAATTTGACCTCATGGACACCCCAGTGTTCAGAGTCATCTTGGGTATTTCCTGGCTACAGTTACACTACCCTAAAATAGATTGGGTAGCTAGGAAGGTGACACTAGATTCCAAACACTGCTGGCATTCCTGTCTGTTACCAGGAAACACCACAACTGGTGATTCCCCTACATTGTGAGTCCACACATATAGCGACGGTTGTAGACACACTGATTATACCAGAACCATATCAGGATTTTCGTGATGTTTTCTGCGAGCAAAAGGCCACTCAGTTACCACCACATAGGTCTTATGACTGCCACATAGACTTGATCCCTTGGGCAACACTGCAATGCAGCTGGGTGTACGCTCTCTCCGAGCCTAAGAACCAATATCTCCAGGAATATCTAGATGACTTGCTGGCTAAGGGGTTCATTCACCATTCAACATCACCAGTGTTGTCTCCTTTGTGTTTTGTGCCTGAAAAGAATGGCGAACTGCACGCCTGCATAGATTATCGTGCAGTTAATAAGGTGTCAGTTAAGAACAGCTACCCTCTCCGGCTTATACCCGTCCTATTAGATCAGGCAAGTGAGTCCACCATTTACACTGAACTCAATTTATGGGGCACCTACCAGTTGATCCGGGTAATGGAGGGGCGTAGGAAAGTTCACTTTTTGATATGGTTACCCCTACTTTTTGCCTGATATCTGATGCAACTTTGACTGAAAGTGTGCTGGGTGCCTGCTATCCAGGACCTCAGCACCAGGGTTCTTTCCCTAAACTGTACCATTGCTCCACAATTGGCACCACTTTAGGCTCCATGTAAGTCCCTAGTAAGTGGTACCACTGGTACCTAGGGCCTTGGAAGTAAAGAGGGTCACTAAGGACTGCAGCATGAATTGTGCCACCCTAAGGGGCCCCTCACCAAGCTCATGCAAACTGCAATTGAAGCCTGCGCTTCTTGGTGCAGAGAAAAGTGAATAGTCGACGTGCCACCCCTGTAAAACACTGCATGTGGTATAGGTAAGTCATCCCCACAGCAGTCCTTAAAGCCCTAAGACAGGGTGCACTATACCCACATGAGGGCATATCTGCAGGAGTGGATGTGTCCCTGTGATATCTAAGTTCACCCTCAGATACCTCAAGTGCACAGGGAAGCCATACCGAGTGCGTGGGCTGGTTACTCGTCATTACAAGTTTCCCAGCTACATGATGGCTTCACTGTACCCGAAGGTGTTTGGTACCAAACACCTTGTAATATTAAACCCGCACTGAGGCCAGTGCAGGATTTATTATTAATGCACCCAGAGAGCACCTTAGAGGTGCCATCTGAAAACTTACAGATCCCTAGTATGTTCACTGACTGGTCTAGACCAGCCAGCCATCCTAGACACGTTTTTGACCCCCTGAGGTGATAGCCTTCACTCTCGGAGGTCATGAACAAAGCCTGCTCTGGGCGGAAGTGTCCACACTTCCTCCAAGCAGGAATTACATTCCAGGGTGGGAAGCTTCAAAGGCCCTGATATGCAACCCAGGTCTCTCAAGATAGTACTGATGTCCACCCACCGGTCCTGACCTCACTTTTTGGTGGCAATACAGGCAGGAGAAATCAGTAAGATTAGGAGGTGTGCCAACTTGCTGCTGGCACCACCCCTAAGGTGGGCCAGTTGAGGTGGACCCCACTTTTCAGATTCCTCCATCTTGTTTCAGATGGAATTAGCATTTTAGGTCAGGGTAATGCCCACTTCCCATAGTCATATAGAGGGTGTAGACCAGGCATATGTGTGAAATACTGCTCCACTCATGGAGTTTGCAGAGTTTTTCCTACGCTGCACTGTTCTTAGCAGGCGGAGTTATGAAAAAGTCGGAGAGCGGGTAAAATCTTACTCCAGGCCACCTCCCGGTGAGATTTCTCAATTTGGGTGGTCGCGGTCCACTGCCGCTCGCATTGAGAAACCTTCCGTTCGCATTGAGGAAGCTGCCGCTCGAGCAGAAAATCTACTTGTGCGGCAGAAAGAAGCAGTGCCCTCATGCGCGGTTCTTGGTGCAGTTTGCACTGATTTTCTAGCACGGGGCAAACACCCGGCGCTAAAAATCAGAGCGAACAGCGCGACCCAATGCACTCTGCTGCCTGCGGACCTCCGCGTAGCGCAGCGGAGTTTGGAACTCTGCAAACTCCACCCAGGCCTAGTGTAGACACCCTAAAGGAAGATAATCCATTGGCTACTAGCTGTCACTTTCATTTACGCCTCTAAATTGAGTATTTAGGTTGCATCCCTGAACCCAAGAACTCAGATTTGACAGATCAAGAGAAGAAGTATGACGAAGAGTTACTGCCTGGCAAGAACAGCAGAAGAGCTGAGAACGTTTGGGTGTGAAACCCTGCCTGTTTGCACCTCTCTCGACAATTACGACAGAGTGACTCGTCCTGCAAACTGGAGAACTACCAACACCTTGGGTAGTCTACCAGCACTTCGAAAATTGCCTACAGTCTCCCTTGGAGTAGAGAAGCTACTACTCTGCAGTATGAAAGCACAGAAAAAAACAGAGTCGAGCCCACTGCCATGCAGTTCCCCGGCCTGATCAAAGCCGCAGACAACCAGGAGAAGGTACTCGTGCTCTGGATAGTCAGATCTGTCGCCCACCGAGTGTGAAGACACCAGGACCAACCGGAGCCATGCAGCACCATCCCCTAGGGTACAGGACGCCCTGCAACAAACACCAACAGTGAGAATCCAGTCCGGATTCTCACTGCACTACGACCGAGCAGCTGTTAAAGAACGTCAACATCACTGAGACCCACTTTGTGAGTTTCCCAGTTGTCCTGCTTTTGCTCCTGTCAGCTGGTCGCCTCGAACCGCAAGGAGCATCTTTGCGCACCAGCCTAGCCGTCCTAACCACTCTGTACCCGAGCCGCCTGGCCCGGGTACCGAAGAACCGGCTGTGCCCTCTTGCTCCAAGACCCCTTGCAACCTAAGTCCCCATTCAGGAGCTCTCAGGCTTGACCGCAAGTCCCCCTGTGCAGCCTATTTCCAGGTGGCTCCCCATCACCGTAGCGCACCTAGCTACAACCTCACAAGCGTCCTCCTCCCAGTGAAATCCGGGAAGTTCTCAAAGAACTGCTGGTAGTACTTTGAACCTTGGCCCACTATAACTACGAACCCTTATATTGAACCCCAGAAAACCGACTGTACCTACCTTTATGCATCTCTGACTTTTCCTTCCATAGGATTGCATTTTGCATAAACGCACACTGGTTTTATCATTTTACTTACCTGTGAAAATTGATGCCGAAAACAGTACTACTTTTGAACAAAGTTCTTGTTTTTAGAAAATATGCAAAAAGAAGTGTTATTTTTCTAATTTAGTCTCGGATTCATTCTTTGAGTGTATGTCTCATTTATTGCCTCTGTGAGTACAACAAATGCTTATCACTACCCTCTGATAAGCCTAACAATACCACAAAAGAGAGCATTAGTATTATCTACTTTAGCCTCTGTAAGCCAATCAGGTACCCACTGGACTCTCTACATGGTGTACTTCTTTTTAGTGCACTATATAGAGAGCCAGCTTCCTACAAGTGGGATGAGTGGAAGATGGCATTCCTGACCAAGTTTGGGCTCTTCGAGTACACCGTGACGGTGGTGTCCTGTCCCAATGAGATTCTGAGTCTGGTTGCTTCCATCCGGTAGCGTATTTTTCGAGAAAACTGCTACCAGCGGAACAGAATTACATGGTGGCAGAAAGGGAGCTATTGGCTATCATGCTTGCCTTTCAAGAGTGGCGCCACCGTCTACTGGGGGCTAGGTACACCATTACAATTTATGCAGATCATTGAAACCTACAGTTTTTCTGGACAACTAGGGCTTTGATACCATGGAAGTTACGCTGGCTATTGTTATCTAACAAATTTGATTTTGTTATTACATACAGATCCGGCAGCACAAAGCAAAAAGCTGACACTCTATCCAGGTTAGCCTCTTCTGAATCAGAAAAGAACAAGTTTGAACTATCATACCTCCATACAAAAACTGTAGCTTTGTGCTCCTCAGAAGATTTCCTTGACAAACAGCGAGCAGCAAAGGGCAATGCATCCTCTCTCCCTGACGTCATTGAAAAAGAAGGGTTGCTGCACCATGCAGATGAGATGTCTGTTCCCACCCAAAAACTGCGGAACACTGTACTATATTGGGGGCATGATTCTGTTTTAGCAGGTCATCTAGGAGAAGGGAAAATAACGGAACTGTGGGAAGATTGTTTTGGTGGCCTACACTTATTCAGGATGTCAGAAGCTACGTCCAAACCTGTTCCACTTGTGTCCAAGCAAGAACCCCACATGTTCCACCCTCAGGGGTTATTATGTCCATCCCCCAGCTCCATGGCACACAGTGAGGATGGACTACATTATAGATCTTCCCGCTTGAATGGCCACTCTGTCATGTGGGTTATTATAGATTACCTAACTAAAATGGCCCGCTTTATTCCTCTAAAGTATCTACCTAAAGCACCAGCTCTCACTAATTTATTTGTACAACCCATTGTGAGACTAAATGGTTTACCAACTACGATTGTTTCCGATCAGGGTCTGCAATTTATTTCACGTTTTGCCGTAGCATCTGTTCCTCCATAGGCATGGACATCCATTTGTCCTCTGCATACCATCCCCAAATGGATGGACAAATGGAACGCGCAAACCAATTGCTAAAACAAATCCTGAGATGCTTCATGGCCACATGGTCCACCGAGTGGAACAAGACTTTGCCTCTCGTTGAATTTGTGTACAATAACGGTGTTCACACGGCCATAGAAATTTACCCCTTCTATTGCCTGCTTTGATCAGCACCCCAGGATGCTCCCTATACTAGACTCTCAGGTACCCGCAATGGTCCCATCTGTACAGAAACGTCATAGAAGGTAGCAGAACATCCAACAGATGAGCGACATCACTACCAAGGTGTCAGGTGCATATATGCACATTGTAGTTCTTGTTTAAGTGCTCTAGCCTCCCAGTGGGTGCATCACTAATTTCTATGCCTCTTGTCATTTACAACCAGAAAAACACACCTTGATTTAACACTGATGACAACCATTGCACTCCTGAGGAAATGGGGTGCCCGGCTGGCAAGGTGTAGCAGTGTCTCTTTTCTCTCGACCAACCCCTCTTCCCTTTCGAGACACCTGCCAAGGCTTCTGTGAACTAACCGGTGATGTCGAGAGGTGTCTGGGGAGTTTGGGGGGCACTCATCACCCCTGCAGACGTCATGCTTTTCCAATGCATAGCCGCAACATCCTAAGCCCTAAAACCAATAGAAACCCTAGCGTAGGAACCAATCAGAACCCTAGGTCTATCAGCCAATCAGAACACAAACTCTAAGTCCTAGGTCCAATATAACCCATATCCCTAGAACCAATCAGAACACAGGGGCAACAGCAAATAAGAAGCATATTTAAAGAGCATGTGGCCATAAACTTATGGGGCTGAGTAGGTGTTAGGGGAGAGGCCTGGTCAGGTGCCCTCTGGGCCAATCAGTAAAGCAGAAACTGGTGTGCAGGGAGGCTAGGAGCTGCTCCTGGGCATACAATCTCCTTGGATACAGACAGGTCCAATACACACTTTGAAGCTTCTGCTCCAACCTGCAGTGAAGGCCCAAATGTAAAACTACACTTAAAAATCTTGTTTTTCTAGTCAAAAACAAGTGTGACATACACTTTCAAAACACAATGTCTAACCACGAAACAGATTAAGCAGTCTTTTAAACACTGAACTTAGGGGTGTTTTTTCCTCTTTAGTTTCTGTGGGGGTGGGGTACAAGGTGATTGCCTTCTAGTAGTCTTAGCACAGTTTAGGAAAAATGAGGAAGGAAATTCAAACAAACCCACAGAGATAAATAGCAGTTTTAAAGTAAAATTGCACTGCACAGCGTGTGTACTCTTACCACATTTGCTTTTACCTGGCTTTCTGGGCTGGTTAGGCCCCATAGAAGCTGGGGCTACAAAATGGCCAAACAAAGGCTAGAAAGTGAGCTTTAGAACAGAAAGAAAGAGGTGCCATCTGATGAAGAATTTTGGACCTTGTCTGAGGCTGAGGAATTTATAAAGAAAGCTAAAGGGGGTAAACTTTGAAAGACGACAAACCATATATCTTTTTTCAATTGTTTTTTGTTTGAAATTGGTTTTCTGGTTGGCAGAGTTATGCACCCTATCCAAGCAGGAACCACAATCCTAGTCAGGGTAAGTCAGATACGCACCATAAATTAACCTGTGATCACCCTCTGCTAGCTTGGGACAGAGCAGGCATGCTTAATTTAAGAGGCAATGTGCAAACTTAAAACATTAAAATAGTTAAAACACCACACAAAAGGATACCACACCTGGTTGGACAAATTGAACTTAATTTAATGAAGAAAACAAATCCAACACAACAAAAATCCAATAAGAAGAACCTGAGCTATGAATTTGTATCTTGAAATATAATGTTTAAAAGCATAAAGCGACAACTGACACAATCTGGTAGCACTAGACCGGGTCAAATCCAAAAGTTCAGGCTGACCCCAATGAACCGTGGCTCAGATACAGGGACCAGCTTTGGCCTGCTGAAACAGTACCTGGGTTTGGGGTTGCACCAACATCGAGGACGAGATGTGAGAAGCACAGGAGGCGACACGTCAGCGTCAATCCTGGAGATAGAGGCGATGCGCCGGTCCTGAGCCACCAAATTGGAGAGGCGAAGTCAGCGAACCGCACTGATGTAGGCAAAGCATCGTCGTTGAGCTGCGCAGTCGGCAATGCAATGTCAGCGATCCTGGCAGCAGGGGTGATGCGGTGGTGTCAAAAGAGATGTGCAGGTTCCGAGCCCCACAATGACAGAAAAGCATGGGTTTTTGCTGTTGCAGTTCTTTAACCCCACTTCTGAGGATCTAGGACTAAATTGGCACCACTTGGCAGGGCAAAATTCTCAGACAGCAGAGTCCAGGTGCTGTTGAAGAGTGTAGTGAAGTCTTTGATGTCTCTAAGACTTCCAACAGGAAGCAAGCAGACAAGCCTTGGAGCAACCCTGGGTTCAAGTGATGGAGAGATGCAGATCCAGTACTTCTCACTCCCAGGCAAGAGGGCAGCCAGCAGTGGGTCAGCACAGCTGAGCAGAAGTCCAGTAGAGTGACAGTCCCTTCGGTAGCACAGCAGTCCTTCTTCCTGGCAGAGTATCTACAGGTGCAGCAGTGTACTGAGTTGGTTGTGTCACAGAGGTCCATTACTTATACCCAGTTTGGCCTTTGATGTGTGGGAGATCTAAAAGAGAGAGGCCTTTGAAGTGCACAGCGTCCCTGCCATTCCTGCCCTGTCTTCAGACTCACTCTAGGGGGATTAAGCAGCTTGTGTAAGCTCCTCCCTCCTATCCTGCCCAGGATGACCCATCAGGATGCTGATGGCCCATCAGTCACACCTAAGCTCCCTTCATGTTAAAATCCAACTTTACCATAAGCTGGGATTTTAAATTGTGAGTCCAGAGAGACCAAACTTGGGGGATCCAATCTCTTCCCCCCATGGAAATCACACTTATAAAATGTAATAAGGTAATCTCAATGTTGTTCTATGAGAGAGATAACCCTTGTAGTAGTGAAAAACGACTTTAAGAGTTTTTCACTACTATCAATCAATCAATCAATCAATCATTTGTATAGCGCGCTACTCACCCGGAGGGTCTCAAGGCGCTTGGGGGAGGGGGGTCCGCTACTGTTCGAACAGCCAGGTCTTGAGTTGCTTCCTGAAGGAGAGGTGGTCTTGGGTAAGGCGGAGGTGGATGGGTAGGGAGTTCCACATCTTGGCAGCCAGGTAGGAGAAGGATCTTCCTCCCGTTGTGGCTCTTCGGATGCGGGGGACGGCGGCGAGGGCGTGGTTGGTCGATCGTAGCTGGCGGGTGGGAGTGTAGAAGGTCAGACGGTCGTTGAGGTATCTGGGGCCTTGGTTGTGGAGGGCTTTGTGTGCGTGGGTGAGGAGTCGGAACGTGATTCTCTTGCTGACGGGGAGCCAGTGCAGGTCTCTCAGGTGTCTGGCGATGTGGCTGTGTCGGGGATGTCCAGGATGAGTCGAGCTGCAGCGTTCTGGATGCGTTGGAGTCTTTTATGAAGTTTGGCTGTGGTTCCGGCGTAGAGGAGTTGCCGTAGTCCAGTCGGCTGGTGACGAGGGCCTGGGTGACCGTCTTCCTGGTTTCGGTGGGGATCCACTGGAAGATCTTGCGCAGCATGCGTAGGATGTTGAAGCAAGACGAGGAGACGGCGTTGACTTGTCGGGTCATTGAGAGGGAGGAGTCCAGGATGAAGCCCAGGTTGCGTGCGTGGTCCGTTGGTTTGGGTGCGTTGCCCAGGGCAGGGGGCCACCAGGAGTCGTCCCAGGCGGAGGGTGATGATCCTAGGATGAGGACTTCCGTCTTATCTGAGTTCAGTTTCAGGCGGCTGTTCCTCATCCACTCGGCTACGTCCTTCATCCCTTCATGTAGGTTGGTTCTGGCGGTTGTGGGGTCGTTGGTGAGGGAGAGGATCAGCTGGGTGTCGTCGGCGTAGGAGATGATGTTGAGGTTGTGTTGGCGTGCGATGGCTGCGAGGGGGCTCATGTAGACGTTGAAGAGGGTGGGGCTGAGTGATGATCCTTGTGGTACGCCGCAGATGACTTCGGTGGCCTCGGAACTGAACGGGGGAGGCGGACTCTCTGGGTTCTTCCGGCGAGGAAGGAGAGGATCCACTCCAGTGCCTTCTCTTGGATTCCGACGTTGTTCAGGCGTTGCACTAGGGTGCGGTGGCAGACTGTGTCGAACGCTGCGGAGAGGTCCAGGAGGATGAGGGCCGCTGTTTCCCCGTTGTCGAGCAGGGCTCGGATGTCGTCGGTGGCTGCGATGAGGGCGGTCTCGGTGCTGTGGTTGGCCCGGAAGCCGGACTGCGAGTGGTCGAGGGATCCATTCGTCTCGAGGAAGGCGGCCAGTTGTCTGTTGACGGTCTTCTCGATGACTTTGGCAGGAAAAGGAAGGAGCGAGATGGGGCGGTAGTTTTTGAGGTCGGTGGGGTCCGCTGACGGTTTCTTCAGTAGGGCGCTGAGTTCGGCGTGCTTCCAGCTCTCTGGGAAGGTGGCGGTGTCGAAGGAGGCGTTGATGATGTCCCGGAGGTGGGGTGCGATGACGGCGTCGGCCTTGTTGAAGACGTGGTGAGGGCAGGGGTCGGTAGGTGATCCGGAGTGGATGGAGTTCATCGTGCGGATAGTGTCTTCGGTGTTGATCGGGGTCCAGGCTCGGAGGGTGGAGGTGGGGGACGTTGGAACGGTCGTAGGGTACGTCGGCTGTGTGCTGAAACTGTTGTGTATGTCTGCGATCTTGCTGTGGAAGAACGAGGCGAGCGAGTTGCAGAGGTCTTGCGAGGGAGTGATGTCGTTGTTTCCGGCGCTGGGGTTTGAGAGCTCTTTGACGATGATGAAGAGTTCCTTGCTGTTGTGGGCGTTGTTGTCCAGTCGTTCCTTGAATGCGGTTTTCTTGGTGGAGTGGATCAGCTGGTGGTGTTTTCGGGTGGCGTGCTTGAGGGTGGTCATGTTGTCTGCAGTCGGGTCTCTGCGCCATGCTTTCTCGAGGGCCCGGCAGTTCTTCTTGGATTTCTTGAGTTCATCGGTGAACCAGGATGCTTTCTTGTTGCCGTGTCTGACTGGGGGGTCTTCAATGGGGCGAGGTCGTCTGCGCAGTTGGTGATCCATCTTGTGAGGTTGCTGGCGGCTTGGTTGGGGTTCGTTGAGCTGGCGGGAGGGTTCTGGCTCAGGGATGTGGTGAGTTGGTCGGTGGTGATCTTGTTCCAGCTTCTGCGCGGAAACTGTTGCGTGTGGTGGTGCGTGGTGGTCCTGCTGAAGCTGAAGTGGACGCAGCTGTGGTCTGTCCAGTGGAGTCCGGTGGTGTGGCTGAAGGAGATGTCCTTACTGGAGGAGAAGACGGGGTCAAGCGTGTGGCCGGCGTGGTGTGTGGGGGTGGTCACCAGTTGCTTGAGTCCGAGGTTGGCGAGGTTGTCCAGCAGGGTGGTGGTGTTGCGATCGTTGTTGTTCTCTAGGTGGAAGTTGAGGTCCCCAAGGAGGATGTAGTCAGCCGAGGGGAGGGCGTGCGGGCTGATGAGGTCGGCGATGTCTTCGCTGAATTGTGTGCGTGGTCCTGGGGGTCTGTAGATGAGGGTGCCTCTGAGGGTGGTCTTGGGGTCGGTGTGTATCTGGAAGTGCAGGTGTTCGCCGGCTGTGAAGGTGTCGTCGGAGTTGGTCGTGATGCGGATGGTGTTCTTGTGGACGATGGCGATGCCTCCTCCGGTCTGGTTGGCGCGGTCCCTTCGGGTGATCTTGTATCCGTCCGGGATGGCGATGGCGATGTCGGGCGCTGAGGAGGCGTTCATCCATGTTTCCGTGAGGAAAGCGACGTCTGGTGATGTGGAGTCGAGCAGGTTCCAGAGTTCCACGGCGTGTCTGTGGATGGAGCGGGTGTTGAGCAGGATGCACTTCAGGTGGTTGCTGCTGGTGCTTGGCTTGGCGGGTGCGGTGCAGGTCCGGAGGCAGGAGAACTTGCAGGATTGGCAGGCGAAGGGTCCGTGGGTGCGACCTGGGGTGGCACGGTGGCAGCCGGGGATACGGCCGGTGTTGAGTGCGTTGAGGGTGGCGGTGTCGTAAGTCCGGTGGGTGGGTTGGCTGCTGCGGGGGCCAGGGGGTTTGGCGCTGGGCGCGGTCCAGGCACGGACGGGCGCAGACGGGCTTGCCTTAGGCGCGCCTTCGGCGCGCCAGCGGCGCGCCCGCTGCGCACGTCCGCTGTGCGGCCACGCAGCGGCCGCCATTTATGGGGAGGTGGGAGGGAGGAGCAGCTGGGAGGCGGGAGGCAGGGGCAGCGAATGGGCAGTCAGGGGGGTGGGGCCGCAGGGGACGCAGCGGCGGGAATGGCGAGAGGCAGCGGGGGCACAAAAGGAAAATGGGGAGAGAAAACAGACAAAAATACAGGCACAACGCAAATGGGGCAGCGAGGGGCACAGAAAGGAAAATGGGGGAGAAAACAGACAAAAATACAGGCACAACGCAAATGGGGCAGCGAGGGGCACAGAAAGGAAAATGGGGGAGAAAACAGACAAAAATACAGGCACAACGCAAATGGGGCAGCGAGGGGCACAGAAAGGAAAATGGGGGAGAAAACAGACAAAAATACAGGCACAACGCAAATGGGGCAGCGAGGGGCACAGAAAGGAAAATGGGGGAGAAAACAGACAAAAATACAGGCACAACGCAAATGGGGCAGCGAGGGGCACAGAAAGGAAAATGGGGGAGAAAACAGACAAAAATACAGGCACAACGCAAATGGGGCAGCGAGGGGTACAGAAAGGAAAATGGGGGAGAAAACAGACAAAAATACAGGCACAACGCAAATGGGGCAGCGAGGGGCACAGAAAGGAAAATGGGGGAGAAAACAGACAAAAATACAGGCACAACGCAAATGGGGCAGCGAGGGGCACAGAAAGGAAATGGGGGAGAAAACAGACAAAAATACAGGCACAACGCAAATGGGGCAGCGAGGGGCACAGAAAGGAAAATGGGGGAGAAAACAGACAAAAATACAGGCACAACGCAAATGGGGCAGCGAGGGGCACAGAAAGGAAAATGGGGAGACAAGCAAAGAAATACGGGCACCGAGGCCACAGGCGGAAGGGCGATCTTACCAGCAGCAGCAGCGGGCGGACAACACAGGCGGAGCTGTGTGGTGGGGAGCGACCTACCTGGCAAGGTCAAGGGTCGCTCTCCTCACGCGCAGCGGCCGCCATTTATGGGGAGGTGGGAGGGAGGAGCAGCTGGGAGGCGGGAGGCAGGGGCAGCGAATGGGCAGCCAGGGGGCGGGGCCGCAGGGACGCAGCGGCGGGAATGGCGAGAGGCAGCGGGGGCACAAAAGGAAAATGGGGAGAGAAAACAGACAAAAATACAGGCACAACGCAAATGGGGCAGCGAGGGGCACAGAAAGGAAAATGGGGGAGAAAACAGACAAAAATACAGGCACAACGCAAATGGGGCAGCGAGGGGCACAGAAAGGAAAATGGGGGAGAAAACAGACAAAAATACAGGCACAACGCAAATGGGGCAGCGAGGGGCACAGAAAGGAAAATGGGGGAGAAAACAGACAAAAATACAGGCACAACGCAAATGGGGCAGCGAGGGGCACAGAAAGGAAAATGGGGGAGAAAACAGACAAAAATACAGGCACAACGCAAATGGGGCAGCGAGGGGCACAGAAAGGAAAATGGGGGAGAAAACAGACAAAAATACAGGCACAACGCAAATGGGGCAGCGAGGGGCACAGAAAGGAAAATGGGGAGAGAAAACAGACAAAAATACAGGCACAACGCAAATGGGGCAGCGAGGGGCACAGAAAGGAAAATGGGGGAGAAAACAGACAAAAATACAGGCACAACGCAAATGGGGCAGCGAGGGGCACAGAAAGGAAAATGGGGGAGAAAACAGACAAAAATACAGGCACAACGCAAATGGGGCAGCGAGGGGCACAGAAAGGAAATGGGGAGAAAACAGACAAAAATACAGGCACAACGCAAATGGGGCAGCGAGGGGCACAGAAAGGAAAATGGGGGAGAAAACAGACAAAAATACAGGCACAACGCAAATGGGGCAGCGAGGGGCACAGAAAGGAAAATGGGGAGACAAGCAAAGAAATACGGGCACCGAGGCCACAGGCGGAAGGGCGATCTTACCAGCAGCAGCAGCGGGCGGACAACACAGGCGGAGCTGTGTGGTGGGGGAGCGACCTACCTGGTAAGTTAAACTTAAACTTAAAAGTATGTGCATCTTTTTAAATACACTGCAACCTGCCCTTGGGCTGTCCAGGCCTACCCTAGGGGTAACTTATATTTATTAAAAAGGAAGGTAAGAGGGTTAACTTGACAGGTCGAAATGGCAGTTTAGAATTGCACACACTGGCTCTGCCAGTGGATGGCACAATCAGTGCTATGGGCCCTCTAATAGCATTTAATTTACAGGCCCTTGGCACATGTAGTGCATATTGAGAGGGACTTATAAGTAAATTAAATATGCCATTTGTGGACAAGTCAATGTTACCATGGTTTAAGTAGAGAGCACATGCACTTTAGCAGTGGTTAGCAGGGGCAAAGCGCCCAGAGTCCTAAGGCCAACACAAACTAATTCAGCAAAAAGGGAGGAGGAAGGCAAAAAGTTTGGGGGTGATCCTACAGAAAGGGCCATTTCCAACAGTTTTGAATAGTAACACTGGTCATCCTTTATTTCTCCTTCAACCATCTCCTTTCTCCATAATGCAACTCTATTAAGATTCAAAATCCTTCCTTCTGAAGTTCTGACTGCATCATGAAATATTTTGATAATTTTTAGTTATTTGGTGAAATTGGACTAAGCAGCACAACCTGTGGGTGATTTGACCTTCATTGAATAATCAACTACCATAATCGCCTTTTGCAAACTCTTTCTCCGGTCATATTCACATTTGCAGGCCATTCGTGTCTTACTTTCCTTAGCCCTCCACCTACTATCATTTATTTCACCTCAACCTTTCTTCAAACTTATCCAACCTGGCACCAATTTAGTGTCAGTTTTCCTCCCTCTGATGAATTGAAATGATATTTTTCCAGTAGTCTGGTGAGGGGACAAATGATAAGCTACTATTCTCTTTCTCAGTTCATCTTTCCAAATCAGCCCAGAGGTTTTTGCCAGTTGAATGCATTCCTTTGTAGTGCAATTGAACCTTTTAACAACACCATTTGACTCAGGGTGATATTAGGTGAATTTCTTAAGTGAAATCCCACTCTCTTCTAGAAACTCCTCCATTTCCTTAGAGCAAAATTGCGTAAGAAGTACTTTAGGAAAACTTCATTATCAAATATACAGCTCAGGAACTTCTTCACACTAATAATGGAGTTGTCACACACACATTGTACAGTGGGCCACTGTTATTACACATCAGCTAAAACAATCAAAACAGTGAGCAATGTTTTCCTTTTTAATGTCGAACAATATCCAGGGTGACTTCTTTATACAGACATTCTACAATTTGAAGCACACACATTTGACTGTTCTTTCCACATCAGATCACAAACAGGCCATCAAAAATCAGCTTGAATCTTTTTTATTTTTTTTATCACACCATGATGACCTGTGCGAGCTAATCCTAGAATATTAATACACAACTTAGTAGAAACTACCAACCTGTTCTCTCTAAGTCATAGTCAGTTCAATACTGACACTTCACCAAAAACCAACCTAAAAGGTTTTAAAGAGCTTCCCAATTCTTTTTGTTTGTCCTCCCACTCTTAACACTCTCCATCAGTTCTCTGAAAACCATACAATTTTGAATGGCAGACTTTCAATCCTCCTTTTTAACAGATCCATCAGTTACAGTACAAACCCATATCTAAACACCCTCTTCCACCTCCTCACTGAGATCAATGTCTTGCAACTTGTTATCAACTAATCTGATCAAACAATCTGCAGTGAAGTTAAATACTCCAGGCTGATATTCAATGTCAAATGTAAATTCCTGTAAACTAACCATCTATTTCCTTATTTGGGAAGATAGATTATCAAGACTTTTAATGCTGAATATTTCAACAAATGGTTTATGATCAGTCTTTACCTTGAAGTGTGTTCCCCAAAACTGTAGTCTAAACTTGACAACTGCACATTTAACAGCCAGTGCTTCTTTAGCCCTTTCTTTTCTATCCTTAAAAGAAACAATACAGCTCCTGTGCTCCTGTCCTATACTGTGTTTAAGTAACTGATCCACACCGTGCTGGGATCAGTAACTTAAACACACTATTGTCCAGGTAAACATGCTTTCAATGATGATGCATTGTCTAAATCCATTTCGATCTACTTTGAATTTGTGTTACAGCGTGGGGAACCTTTGCAGGCAATTGGGTATTGAAATATAAGTCCATATCATATATGCTATGATATAATAGTTTTTTTGCCACCAGAGGACCAAACTCAGGTGTTATATGGCAAAAGTTGAGGAATTCGCTTCAAAAGCCACAGAAAAAGCATACAAAGAAGACTCTACTTTGCTATCTCACCCTAGCCCTTGGTTGTCAAGCATGCAGCACTTGATGCTGCAACTTTTAAAGAGAGGTCTCCCCACAGTTCACAAAACACAGGCATAGTCCTCTATAAATCCAATCTAAAAGCCAGTCTTGCAACCTTTAAAAAGGAACTTTGAGATTTACCAAATCAGAATTTATCCAGTATTTATTCAAGAGCATACAAGATTGCATGCCGACCTAGGCTTAAAAATGGAGATATTGGGGGAAAACATTGACTCAATAGGCTTTGAGTTCTATGGCAACTCAAATGATTGCTTTAATGCAAAGAAAAGCTGAACTGATCACCCTGAAGAGTGAGGAATTAAAAATGTGTTGAGACAGGAGACAATTCACATGAAAGTCCTGAAGGATGGAGATGAAAGTTCCAACCATGGTTGGTATGCTCTCCTCTTTGTTGGAGACAAGCATGCTGAGGTGAAACTCAAGATGGAGCACAGTGTGGGTCCAAAAAGACCCACATACAATCAAAGACTAAGAGGTGTCCTCATAAAATGTCATTATTTCACAGAAAAGGAAGAAATTCTAAAGACAACTTTGGCATAGAGAAAGCAATTTTTTAGGATTACTCATGTTCTTTTCCAAGACATTGCTACAACCACGCTTTAGAGTTGGCTTTCATTTAAATTGTTACCAACAAGATCAGAGATGATATGGTCTGTTATAGATTGAACTTTCCTTACGGAATAGCATTAGAGAAAGAAAATAAAAACCACTGTTTCAGGTGGGAGGCAGCACGATTTTTAACATTCAATTGCATGAGAATGGGAACTGGATCAAAGGAGAGTAGCTGTACCATCTGGGGTGACTGTCCTGGGCCAAATGGAACTCTGGGAGAGGCTACACTCACAGAGAAAGAGAGAATCAAGGAAAAGAAGAGGCATGACAACAAATGACTGAGAAATGTGGCATGTGAATATGCTCTCTTTCTATATTTGTGGCAAATGTGGACATTTTAGGGGCTGATATTTACCTTGCAGGGGAACCGACCGCCCTGTCATACCTGTCATGCAATTAAACTGAGATTGGATTAGTAGCCAATAGGCAAGGGGGTGCTGACCACATTAGGAACACTAGCCCCAAGTTATAGCCTAGGGCCAGAGGTCACCGAAAGGGCCTGACTTTCTTGCTAGATGGGTTGTTATCCCGTACCGTGGGTATACCCCCACGCTGTCTATATTTGTTGTATCACATGTTTCAAGTATCTTTCAATGTTATTGTTTTAGTTTATTTAGAGGTGGGCATATAGGTCGGGGAGGCTCAGGATGATGTCAAAATACCAGATATTTGGTTTGGGTAAAATACACTAGAAATAGTGGATGGTGAGGGAGGATATTTTTATTGGCATTAAATGCAGATTTCATTATTCGATAAGTGAAATGTATAGGCTGATGCTTCTAAACGTAAAGGTGTCAAATCGTTCTAAAAGAACACTATTCTGGAAATATGTGGTGAAGAGAATGCACCCAGGGACTGGAAGGTAACTGCCACCCGTAGACTATTGTGCCATCCACAGGTTTCGCCTGTAAAACATGGTTTCAGGCTAACACAAGTAAAGACTTGCTGTTAAACCTGCCAAAATAACCCTGCTTTTAAATAGTGATTTGTAACCCCTAAGTGCACCTAATTCCCCACAAGGTAGGGTGCCTGATATTTAAAAGTGGAACATATACAAAGTTAAAGTTGGCATGCTCCTCCAGCAACAAGCCTCCAAAAGCTATTTTCACTGGCAGAGCTGTAATTCAATGCTGGGAAATGGTAATGTACAGATTATAAACTTTTATCTGTTACTTTTGACAGGAAACAGCTACAATAGTCATTTAAAGTCTATTTATCATAGTTGTTAAATTCTAATTCACTGGTGAAGTTAGATGTTTAATAAATGTTTAGGAAAAGTAACTTTTAGAAAGTTGCCTGTCCCCACCTGAAGCTTCTGGAAGCTAATTTGCATCAATCTCCCAGCAGCTGCTCAGGCAGTTCCTTAATTCTCCCACAGCTAAACAATGGCTAAAGCCTGGTCACAAGAGGGACTGGGTGTGGGAAATGTGATCCCTATCAGCTCAAGAAGCACAGTTGAGGTGGACAAAGGAACTTTATTAACTTGAAAAGGACTGATGTGAAGCCTGTCCATTCATAGTTTAGTGTAAGTGGAGACCTGAGGAAGGGAAAGCATTTGTTCCCCAGCCCCACACTATTCATGCTAGCTTCAATTCCAATGAGAGGGAAGCCACCCCCAGGACCAGTTTGGAGTGGACAAAGGGGGGAGTACTGCTCATTTCCTTGGCCACACCTCTGCATGGACACAAGGGCTCTTCACAAATGATCCAGGGTTCCCCCATGTTGGATTTAAGGAGTAAGGTGCACTGGGCGATTATTTTCAGTTGCGCAAACAGGAACTGCTGAAAAAGTGGGTAGTTTTACCCCTGGTAACTTGTACCTCATTGGTTAAGGAGAGGCCAGAAGTCACCCATCTCCCACTGGCAACTGCAAACCATAAATGTGCCACTCCTAGGATACCCCCTGAGAACACTTTCTGGACCTGCGGAAGATCAGAAGAGGATCAAACCCAGGTTCCTATAAACTGAGAGGATCACTGAAGGGATGTCCTTCTCACTCTTGAACCTAGGACAAAGAAGTAGACTCCATGGGTCAGTTGACTGATCTTCTGTGTGGCTACAGGGAAACAACAAACTGCAGGAAGTCTTCCCCCTGAAGTGATGAGTTGAACAGTACCAACTGATCCTGGTGTCATAAGGTTTCTGCACATACACAGAGCTATGCACAGGAAAATGGGACCCCGGAATACAGTGGTTTGCCACCATATACCGTAGCACCCAAAAACCCCAACCCAACTAGCTTAGCATCCCATTAGCACCCAAGTACTAATGTTTGGACAACCCAGAACACGGTATCTTTTTCTCAGGACTCGCAGAAGCAAGAACACTCTTTCGTCACTCACTCGTACTAGTCCACAAGGTGCGTAGGAAGAGACACTGGATAGGTTAAAATGTTTATTCCAACTTACGTGCTCTAATGTACAGTACACGTGTCAGTACTAATAGCATAATGCATATGACTAATATAAGCAGCATGGTTACAATTCCATAGAATACAAACGGGGAAAGCATCTCAGAGCTCAGTGGATAAACGTATAAATAACATTACCACCCTCCCCTTGCAGTAAGATAGTTTATTATAATAATAGAAGACCTCTGGGCTTTGACTAGCGAACCCCCATACCTCAGTCTCTAAATGCAGAATTACATCAGCAGGACATCATAGCTCTTCTCACTGAAAGGGATTTCTCCAAGTGTGTTAAGCGCTAGTAAACCACAGTATTAAAAGCATACCAAATTCTTCATGGCAATTGCACATAATGTTATGTCTGGGTGCGCGAGACTGGCCATATCAGGAAGAACCGAAATACATTGTTATGCGACCTTGTACATGTTTGTGCAGACTGAGCCCAAAAAGGTGAACAACAGAAGATGCAGACAGTGCAAAAGAACTTGGCACGAGCAAAGGGCGAGGAAGGCCCGGCTCAGTGTAACGTGCGCAAAGAAAAGCAGCATGGCAGCCAGGCCTAGGCCAACATAACAAGGCAGGTAACAATCCACAAGACACCCTCCCCTGGACAGTCCGGCGGCCAGGACAGAGGCCCATTAGAGGAAAAACACAGCCGATGGAGCACAGGGAGCGCCCAAACGGCGAAGGGCAGATCAATCCATGAAAGTGTAAGTGCAGAAAAAAGCCATACCCTCTAAGAGTTCATCATTGGAATCGTCAAAAAACATAGATGCCATCCAATCCATGAGATCAAAAGAGCAGGAATGCTCCTCAGCAAAGGGAGCATCCAGAAGCAATGCGGGACAGCTTGCGTGATAATTGAAACAGCTTCGTTGTAGGAGATCCTGGGCAGCCGCCCAGATATCCCATTGCGCCAAAATCCCCAGTGCAGCCGCACGCGCCATACAGCCAGCAACGGAACAGTCCTGCTCATGGGCCTCTAAGGGACCCATCAACTGAACAAAATCCGGAACAGACAATGACGAATTGGAGAGGCAATAATCCAGAGTCCAGGTGAAAGGACAGCGGACACAAGTCATCACAGGTTGCACGCAAGTGAAATACGCAAAGCGAAATGAAAGAGTATATGACACACTTAGTGTCGCCAATGGCAAGACACCAAAACCGGCCAAAAGGCGCTCACGGAGCAGCCGGAGGCGCTCTGGATCGAGCAGGTCCCACCGGGGAGCAGCCATTGCGCAGAAAGCAAATTAAGAGCAAGACACCAGCCGCTAAAGCGAGGATCAATGGGAAACCGCCAAAGACACTGGAAAAAATAGAATGTATGAAAGCCGGTATGACACCAAATATAGTTTGGAAGGAGGACACCAAGCCCGACCCCACGACCTTAAAAAAGTGCACTAGGCCTTCAGTGTTAGATGCGTTAAAAATACGATGTATTAACTCCCCAAAATGTTGGGGGAGATTAGTGTTCAAAAGGGCCTGTATTTCACTGTGGGTACTCGCCACCTGGAGAATGAATGTCTCCCGGGCGGACGTGAGCATAACTTCCTCGTTTAATAATAGTGCCTTTATTCTGCTCAGTCTATTGAAATCTGCTTCCATGGTAGGGATGGAAGGCCAAATAGAGATATCAACCTTGCCATGAGGGGGAGGAAAAAGCACATTTTTGCAGCAGACAACCCTGTGCGAAACTGTTACAATGTAAGGAATGCCAGCCTGCAGGCCACAACAGTTTTCGTTATTTAAAAGTAAATAACTACCATTGGAAAGGAGAGTGAAAGTAGGTGAAATAACAGGAGCAGGAATACCTTTCAGCACACAAGCAAGATTAGGAGAGGAAACGCTACATGAGCCATGCAATTTAATGTGTTTACAAATAAGCGAATGACCCATAGTCGAGTCGCAGTACTCCCCCGTGAGAAAGACTTCCTTGCCGTCTCGAAGGCATTTATACATGAAAGGCAAGGACCAGAGTTCATGCAGGAAAGCACTGCCCAATGGCCGGTAACGGCCCACAGGATAATGTTTCATGCACGAGTCAAATTCAAACAAGGAAAAAGGTAAAACGATAACCCCATGAACTAGCCATACAGCAGAATCGAGTTCTGCAACAGAGAACGGCAAAGGATCCATCTTCTCGATATGTAATAGAGTGTAAGTTGCATCTTTCATGGACATAAATTGCTGTTTGTCAGTTAAGTTAAAAGGTAGAAATAAGGCAGAGGTGTTCAAAAAATGCCAAGGCACTTTACCCAACTTAAGTGTTTGCAAAGTCCATGCAAACTGCATAACTGAGCGCAATTGATTTTGACCATGATATAACACAGAAACATCATCTTGTACAATATCAACAACAGAGGACACAATATTCTCTAAAGTGTAAATGCGAGAAGACAGGGTATTAATACTATTGTCAACAACAGCAAGCACCTTTTCCATATTTGCTTGATCTATTTCCCGAAGACGGGAAGCAGCTTCCATTTGTGATAGCTTCCAGAGTTCATTATACGTTTCATAAATGAATCTCTTAGGTCGGGGACCACGAGGTCCCAAAACAAAGTCGGACAGATCAATATTGCCTGTAAGGAGGGACAAATGTTGTTTAACAGAATCAAGGGACGAATGTTGCAGCCATTGTTTGCATAATTTACCAACAGAGTATGTAGTGACAGTACGGGCATCAGTAAACCTCGGATCAGGCCTATTCTGTGTGTAGCTAGCACCAGAATCGTGAAAACGCATTTGACATGCATTAGACGATGTAGGCCATACCAACCAGGGTGACTGAACCAGCTCAGAAACATTAAACGAATTATTTTGTAACATTGCCTGCAGGGACACGAGGGACAGATTGAATCGTGAGCTTTCATTTGGAAAACTCGACAGGGATGGTATTGATGGCGTATTCAATTGTTTAGTGGTTGCTAAGCCCCAACATGTAGTCTGATAGATGGAGACATTGAGGAACATAATTTGTGTAGGGATGAGGCAAGCACGGTGTAATGCCTCGGTACCCTGTACCTGCCATGGCTTGGAGCCCCAAATAGATTTCAAATCCACTGTATTATCCCAGTACTCATAACCACCCACAGCTAGGGCACTCAGAAAGGAACCTGAATAAAGCAATTTGGTGTGTGTCAACATAATTTTCTGAGTTGATGTGTTATTAAGTCTAAAATAATAGGATGCAGGGTTCGACCGATTAAAATCAGTAAAATAATTAAACTTATTTCGAAGAGTTTGAGAGCTACCTGGCAAGGGGTTTGGACAATGTTCTCATTGGGTATAGTTAACAGAACTACGCAGGGCACTGGGTTTATGGAGAAAATGATTACCCCAATGTTGGTAACAATACAAATCGGCATAATTAGCAGAATTCATATATAAATCTTCAGCATTAAAAGATGCATAATATTTTAAATCGGCAAACAAAGCTTCAACGGCATGCACATCCCAATCATCAGAATGAATATTATTTTGTACTACATCACCCATTGAAACACGAAGGACATTAGGTACATTAATAATTTCCGTCGGACCATGGATTTGATAGTTCACTGCATCCCATACGATGCCATCAGCAACTGGGAAGGCTGAAATGTTCACAAATGTGTGGTCACGCTTCATGATGTGAGACGAGGAATGAGGAGCCAAAGTTCCAGAAACATAGTCTACAGCAGAGCGTTCAGGTAAATAGTGACCATTAATTAGTAGAAAAAACACTGTGACAAAGCCAATGGACACGAACAAAAATATCAAGAAAAGTACCAACCAGATGTATGTCCAGGGGGAATCAAAAAATTGTCTCTAAACCAGGATATAAAAATACTGCACTTGGATGGAACTTTTGAAGATGTGGAATCCGAATCAAAGGAATAACGAGTCGGGCTTAGTGGCGTTGTTGGTTGATGTGCCACCGATTCTGATGCAGGATAAGTATACTCGTCCTCGTCGATATTGGTGGAGAGTTGGGGATCAATCGTAGTTTCAGGCAAATCAACCATCTCAATTACAGCATCAGCGATCGTTCGTGCAGATGGACTATGAACATATGTCCGATAAATGGCAGGACAAGAGACCGCTGGTGTGACACTATTCAGGATCGGCCAGGCGCTGTAGCTTGACATTTTCAATTGAGATGTATCTGTTCTCTTTGCGACCAGGAAGCGGTGGTAAAATAACTGTACGTGTTCCCTTCAAGCCCAGAACTGGAACCGGTGCACGAAAAGAGGGGCCAAATTCTTTTTGTTTTCAACCTTCTCTCGAACCAGTTCTCCAATCTTTGGAAGCCAGCCGGCTACCGGAATCTGCAACGCAGGATCTGTGGCTGAAGGTAAATGTGTAGTTGCAAGTTTGTCTCGGGCTTCTTGTAAGTCCTGTAACATAGCAGAATGGTTATCTACATCAAACTTGGCGGATTGCGCCGCGATGTCTGGACCCTCAAGGTCAGGCACAAACATTCTTATGCCAAAGAGCATTTCGTATGGGGTCCGCCCACCCAGAGGTCTTCTAGGGAGATTATTAAGTGCACGTTGAACGGTATACAAATGGGCCAGCCAGTTCCTGCCAGTACCTATAACCCTAGCTGTTAAGGATTGCTTTAAGTCACGGTTCATTCGTTCAACGATAGAGTTGCCCTCAGGCCTATACGGAGACGAAAATTTCACCCGCACCCCAAGCGAAGCCATTGCATCCTTGTAAGCCCTAGAGGCAAACGCTGGACCTTGGTCCGAATGGAAGGTGCCGCATGCGAAAATTCCCACAAAGACACGCAAATCCCTGATTACATTTCGGGCGTCAGCACTCCGTTGTGGCCAGACCCAGAGAAACCGTGTGCACGAGTCCACTGCCACTAAGATGTATTTATAGGCAGTGTCTGATGAGAATGGACCGCAGTGATCCAAGTAAACACACCCAAAGGGTCTGTTAGCAATGCAGAGCGGTGTTTGTGGTGGACGTGTTACCGTGGAAGGCTTAATCTGTTGACAAACGTCGCAAGAAAGCACAAAAGCACGGGTGTCTTTATATAACCCACGCCACCAATAACGCTGCTGCAAGATGGAAACAGTAGCTGACACACCTGCATGAGCAGAAGCCATGCCTTCGTGTGCAGCTGATATCAAGGCACTCCTGCGGTCCGCGTTGGGGATCAGCCGATCTCCAACGTCAGGTATAGTTACATAAGGAACCTGATCGGGACTTAATGTGTAAGAATACTTGGAAGGGAAACCTGTAGGGTAATTATTACCTTCCTTGGTTGCAGCAATAGCTGCTAATATAACAGGGTCTATTTTAGACATGGACCTGGTAACCGCTGCTACTGAACACGTGACTACTGCTGAACGGGCAGCCTCATCTGCCAGATCGTTACCAATAGCGTGTGCGCCCACCCGCTGATGGCCTAAGGTGTGAACCACCTGTGTGAGGGGCAGACGTTGTTGCAATTCTGCCACTCGAACCCAAAGCATTTTATGCTTAATTGTGCTCCCTTTTGCGTCCTTGTAGTCGTTTTTCGACCAGAAAAACAGATTGTCTTTGTAAGATTGTACACAATAGAAGGAATCACATACAATAAGAGTTGTCTCATCCTGAGAAGCGAACTCAAGTGCAAGTAGCAATGCATGCAGCTCGGCCAATTGTGCGGTACTATCTCCAAGTGTGCGAGTATGCACTGCAGAGGATTTGAACGTTCCATTTACAAAGGAACCCGCAACAATAGCACATGCAGCTGAATAAGCGTGCTTGGACCCAGTGGCCGGTTGCGCCGAACCATCGGTGTAGATCACACATTTGTAATCCTCAAGCGGTAATAAAAACAAAGGAGGAGGATGAACAAATTCATACTGTAAGAACTCCTGAGTCTGAAGAGAAGAATCAAAAACAAAAGTGACGTCAGAAGACGTCAAAGATGTAGCCCATTGTATCCAACGGGGATGCATTGCTTTTGAGTTCGGTACACTTGCCTTTGTTACTGCCTCCAGGGCAGGACAGGGTGTTACCACCAGAATCCGCTTACCCTGTGCCAGTGCGCGTTCTTTTAGAATCGCCATTTGCACTGCAGTCAGAACTTTTTCAACAGATGTAAAGCGCAATTCAGCGGAAGTGTACAGATGTGACTTGTATGCGATAGGTACTGTATCACCTTCATTAAAGGTTAAATAGGTGAATCCCACCGCCCCGGAATTATTCTAATCACCAGGTTTGTGTGGTTATCACGAGTCAAAAGATATTTAGACTCCAAAGGTCTGTCTGCAAAGACTGCAGAATTGAGGTATGCTCAGGCAGCCAGCAAGACCTTGAATAAGTAGGTTGTATCAAAGCATACAAAGGCTTGATACGCTGGGCATATTCGGGAATGTAAGTACGCCCGAAATTCAAGAAACCCAGCAAAGACTGAAGTTTCTTCAGAGTATTTGGGGGCACAAATGTGCACATTTTTCCAAGAAATGGGGGCTAAGCCCTTACCTTCGTTATTGAGCTCATAGCCCAAGAACAGAACGGTAAATTCAGCAATGTGTGACTTAGCAAAGTTAAATTTGTAACCCTGCTCCGCAAATTCAAGAATAATGCGGTCCACACGAGACAAATGCTGATATAACTCGTCGTCTGTCAGATAGATGTCATCAACGTACGAACATGCGTCTTGATCAATGTCATTTAACAAAGAAACAACACGGGCGGCGAATATACCCGGACTATTTTTATAGCCCATGGGTAAACGCCGGAACTGGAATAATTTACCACCGGATGTGAATGCGGTCCATTGATCACTCTCCGGGGCTAGGTTGTGCGTGTAGAAACCGTTTGAAAGGTCAAGTGTCGTTTTGTATTTTTTACGAACAAGACTGTCTACAAGCGCAGAACTGTGTGTATTTTGCACCGCAAAGTTCCGACAATGAGTATTTAAATGCCGGTAATCCAAAACTAAGCGGTACGATCCATCGGGTTTAGAAACCACGAAAAGGGGATTGTTCATAGGTGATACGCATGGTTCAATTACTCCCTGATATTCCAACTGTGTCAGAATTTCGGAGACGGGGCCTTTTGCCTGCCGTTTGATGGGATATTGGGGTTGTGGCTGCGGTAGTGACCGCAAAGGTATTGCATGAGGAGGTGATTCTTCATCCCATCCTACATGGTTGCGGTATAACGCTGGTGCCAGGTACACAGCCCACTCAGCTGCAAGTGCTTCAGCTTTGTCTTTTGGGACATGCCGTGAGAAGCTTGGAAGGATTACCTCCTCTCCTTTATGTGCAGCTAAAACGAATGGGGGTGGCCAATTCACCTCCGCTAACAAAATGTCATATGAAGAGGTTAGATTTTCCCAAAAAATCCCTTTTATTTCACGCGGTATGTCACCTTTAATTTGTATGACTATATTATGTAGTCTGTCAGGGGGTGCAACTCTCGTGTCAGCTGTCTCTACTGTAACGAATGTTTCAGTTGCTGTCGCCTCCATATGAGGACGTAGCGCCTCCCGCACTATGGTAACTTCCGCGGCGCTGTCTAGGAGGGTCACTGCCCACGTCCAATTCTGGAGTCTCGTTCTCACGGTCTGAGGCATATTTCGCTGTGACAGCGGCAACCTTTTTCTTCTGAAATTGCGGTCGAGGAAGATGAAATTCTTCTGCTTTCCCTCTGACTTGTTGTCGAGGTTGGTCTCGCTCCTGGGGAGCCTCTCGGCCCCTTCCTCTATCTTGCCGTCCTCCTCCACCAGCCTGTGACGACGTCTGTGCCTGTGAAGAACGAGGAGAACGCGTATCAGAGCTCTGAAACCTTTCTGGTGATTTAATCCTTGACCTATCACGTAAATCATAAGTACGTTCAGAAGAAACCGAAACTGGGGAAGCGCCTCTCGACCCCGGCTTCTTCTGTTGCTTACCCTGCTTTTTCTGTCTCCAACTCTTTTTAGTGAAGACCGGTTTATCATCTTTCTCAGATGCACTTTTTGTTTGTGTAACTTGTGTTTGCGATTGAGTTTGCATTTTTACAAAAGGCTTGTTGCCTAGGCTATTTCTTCCAATTGTTTTATAAGCCCGGGCAATAATTTTCGGTAATTCGCGAGGCCTGTCCAACTCTGGGACCAAAGCCAAAGCATTCGCTACTTGAAAGTTCATAGCATCGCCCTTGACATTTCCAAGGATCAGCTCAGCTACTACATCAAACACTCCCACTAGTCTCATCCCTAATTCCACAGCCGCTTCAGGGCCATGTTCATCCTGTACTTTTTTAATTACAGAGGGTAGTACCGTCATGGAAGGAGTTCCAAAACATTTTGAATAAACTGCTGCGAATACCTTACCCCAGTTTTCACATGATGTCAAATCGGGGATTATGTCTTTTGGCAAACTTATCGTGAGGATGCGGTGTTTATCTACTGGGGATGTATGTGGAAACACTGCTTCTATCTGATCGAACTTTTCTGCAAGCCAGTAAGGATAGTCGTCCTTATTTTGTGGACGTTTGCCCATCACGGAATTTACCATGACAGGACTTATGGACACTCCAGCTGCAATAGCTGGTTGGCCTGCGACTACAGGAGCAGCTCCATGGAGGCTACCTGTAACGTATGTCAGTAAGGCTCGATGCACTCGCACCAATCCGGTATGCATAGTGCGCAGTTCGCAAGCGGTAATGCCAGATAATTTGGATGCGGGGTATACCCGGCCAATACAGGCCAAGTGGCCCCCTGAATTGACAAGGGGCCTAAACGAACTGTGGTAGTTGGTTGTGGTAGGGCGCCATTAAACCAAACACGGTGCTGCCAAGCCGTGAGAGGCACTTCAAGAGCAGTATAGGGTCGATAGGCAGCAGGAACAGCGGTGGGTTTATATTCATGAAACAGCTTATCACCTGCATCCACCGCTTCAAAAGTGATCCAAGTGTAAAACACTTCAAAGTGATAAGCCGGATCGGCTTGAACCACAAAGACCAACTCGACCCCTGTATCGGGCACTCCATACACAGCTAAGTGGTCTCGGAGTGCTCTCGACTATGTGCAGCTATCGCCACACCAGCCATGACTAAACAATTATATTCGACAACCTAACAGGGAGCACAAAAATGGGTCTGTTAACTAACCTTTTTAATAATATCAAGCTTGAAAGAACCTATAAAACATTCAATATAGGAGGTATCACCGTCACATACGCCTCCGGAAGCGTACGCGAGGGGTTTGTGGACAAGCACAAGTACTACTCAAGCGTCTCGCAGATAAGCCGCCCCACGGTGGTCGCGCCATGTCATAAGGTTTCTGCACATACACAGAGCTATGCACAGGAAAATGGGACCCCGGAATACAGTGGTTTGCCACCATATACCGTAGCACCCAAAAACCCCAACCCAACTAGCTTAGCATCCCATTAGCACCCAAGTACTAATGTTTGGACAACCCAGAACACGGTATCTTTATCTCAGGACTCGCAGAAGCAAGAACACTCTTTCGTCACTCACTCGTACTAGTCCACAAGGTGCGTAGGAAGAGACACTGGATAGGTTAAAATGTTTATTCCAACTTACGTGCTCTAATGTACAGTACACGTGTCAGTACTAATAGCATAATGCATATGACTAATATAAGCAGCATGGTTACAATTCCATAGAATACAAACGGGGAAAGCATCTCAGAGCTCAGTGGATAAACGTATAAATAACATTACCACCCTCCCCTTGCAGTAAGATAGTTTATTATAATAATAGAAGACCTCTGGGCTTTGACTAGCGAACCCCCATACCTCAGTCTCTAAATGCAGAATTACATCAGCAGGACATCATAGCTCTTCTCACTGAAAGGGATTTCTCCAAGTGTGTTAAGCGCTAGTAAACCACAGTATTAAAAGCATACCAAATTCTTCATGGCAATTGCACATAATGTTATGTCTGGGTGCGCGAGACTGGCCATATCAGGAAGAACCGAAATACATTGTTATGCGACCTTGTACATGTTTGTGCAGACTGAGCCCAAAAAGGTGAACAACAGAAGATGCAGACAGTGCAAAAGAACTTGGCACGAGCAAAGGGCGAGGAAGGCCCGGCTCAGTGTAACGTGCGCAAAGAAAAGCAGCATGGCTGCCAGGCCTAGGCCAACATAACAAGGCAGGTAACAATCCACAAGACACTGGACTGGACTCTCCTGGTGGCCTCTGCTTGAATTAGTCCAGAAACTAGAATGCTGTCCGTGAGGTCTGGGAAGCATTAGAAGTGACCCAGAGGAGCTGCTCCAGAAACGTTGAGACGTACACAGTTTTTGGGCTTTCAATACCTCCAGAGCATCAGCAAGATTTTGCGGCAAAGGTGTCCAATAGTGATGAGACTTCCTTGAATACAGCTTCAGGCTTGCCCCACTTGATGATTTTGAGTGCCATAAAAATACTAAGGGCCAGATGTACAAACATTAGGAATACCGATATCCTAATTGTGATTCTCTTCGAATCGCAATTTGGGAGTCAATATTTCTAATGTATGAAACTCATTGAGTTTCATTTAGGGATTACTTGTGGGTTGCAAATCAAACTACCTCATGAATATTAATGAGGTAGGTCGCAGTTTCCGACCCATTTGGAATCACAGCCATCACAGGGATGGTGGCCTGCTGAGGTCAGCAGACCACTAGGTCTGTGATTGCTTTTTAATAAAACAATCTTTCTTATTTTTTTAAATGAGGCCTGTTTTCCTTAAAGGAAAACGGGCTATGTTAAAAAAGAAAAAGATGAAACCTTGAAGTTCCATTTTTTAAGAATAGGCAGTGGTCGGTCGGACCACTGCCTGCTCTTAAAAATATTTTTATTCTCAAAGGGCCCCTTCTCCTTTGCGAATGCATTACCACTAGTTTGAAATTGGTGGTAAAGTAATACTGTTTTGCGACCGGAATTCCATCACAAAACAATAATATATACCATACCGATTCGGTATTTGGAAGGGATACCCTAAACACGCCCCTTACAAATACCGATCAGCAAATGCTAAATGCGATTCGGTAACAAGTATCCGGATCGTATTTTGCATTTTGTACATTTGAAAAAGCATATTTCTAGTTGGAAATGGCCCCATTCTGTGAGTTGGGCAGTTTGCGATCAGAAAACTGCTATGTACATCTGGCCCTAAATGAGAAGGCATACTCTTTGACTGGGACAAACCTGCACTACACTCCATTGCAGTCAGCCTGAAATCGTGCCTAGGTCCCGGCCTGCCACATCAATATAGACTAATTTAGAAAAACTTCGTGATATAGGGCCTTATTGGCGAAAAGGCTTTGCCCTTAGCACACATCTTCAAGGTGAATCCCACACGAGCCGATTATGTCTTTATAAAGGACTTGCAGTCATGATACATCAATATGTTAGGGTTTATGTCCTGGACACTGGCATCTGACTCCTGTTAATAAAGAAAGTTCCAAGAATTTGTGGTAAAAGACAGAAACTGGAATTTGGAAAGGGGACCTACCTTTGACACTTTTTTCCTTCCTTTGAAAACCAATTTTAAGGGCAAATGGCGGCATAGTTAATAAATACACTTTTTAACAGGATCCATCAAAATACTGGAATAACATATTTTGAACAATAAAAAAGTACATAGTATGTCGTGTAGTTACTGCATTGTTCCACATCCTGGTGTCTGCTTCAAAAGTAGTTCCACTAGGCCTGTCTTTCCATATAGTTTAAAAATATATGAAAAAGGGAAATGATCAAACTTCACAGACTCCAGCTTCTCAACATTGACGAGAAATTTCACAAACTTTAAGTGAGTGTGGTGATTGTGGGACAATCATCGTAAACCAGCAGAAGTCCGGCATTTACCACAAGTACTGAAGTTTTCAGCCAGTTTTGCCTGCCATGGGAAGCCCTTAGCCGGCGGCTCACCTTATTTATGGCAACCTTCTAGCATTCATTTTTATTTCCCTTTTTACTGAGGGAGGCATTTCCTGGGGGGGTCAAAAATCACAATGACCCAGACACGGTGGTATAAAATGACCATCATGTCAGCACAATTACTATCTTCTTTAGTAGAAGTAATCCTTGCTTTGGGGCTTGATCATGACCCAAGGAGGGCCAATAAGGCTGCCATGACATATGTGCCCCCTGGCATTACATTTTTATCGAAAGTGCTTCCGCCCTCTTTGGAGGAGCACTTTTAGTGTGAACAATTTGGCATGCGTGGCAACACAGCATTTTCCACGGCTTATATTTTTTCGCAGCTGATACTAGCCTCATTTAGAGCTTGGCTCAGTACCTGAAGTATCAAAAAGTGGTGTTATCACTAATAGCAATGAGCAAAATGATTCCTTTTTTTCAAGTTGACAGAAGACATCGAATGTAGAACCAAAAGTGAATTCGGAGCAAAGAAGGATAGAGGATGGGTGTAGCATGGGTCCTCAAAAGCTCAAAACCCAATTGCACCAGAAAAAATTCAGTCTGAAATCCAATTTGGTTTGATTTTTGTTATGGTAGCACAACAGTTGGTGTGAGCTAAAAAGATTTTTGTCTGCCGCCCCTAAGTTATAGTTCCCTTTACACTCTGCCGCCCCTAAGTTATATTTCCCTTTACACTCTGTGTATCCTGCGTGTAGCTCCACGGAGCATCGAAAACAAACATGGGTCTCACTATACCTCCCATAGGCATAGTTCACAAGGGTAGACCAGTATGGAATGGCTCTAGGAAGTCAAAAACAACAACACCTGAAATGTCTGTATAATTCTTTCTGGAACACTGTTAGAAATTGGGTTATTATTTGAGAGGGGTGGAAGCCACACTCAGATAATAAACGCAGGCCATGTCAGGTTGAACCACCAAAAGTCACTAAATTAGCCTGTGCTTAATCCTCTGGTAGATTTGCACAACGGGAGTCACGCTTAACTTAGAGGCAAAACGTAAACGTATTTATGCAGCACTCAAACAGTAATAACGTGAAAAAATAACACAGAAAAATACCACATCAATTTAGAAAAATAGAGTACATTTTAATGAATAAAATTATAGCAAAACAAATTAAACCCAATCAGTAGAACCTAAGTTATGAATTGTGAAAGTTTTTAATGAAAAATAGCACCTAAAAGATCAAATCGCCAATCACTGGTATCTGATCGTGCCAGACCGGGTCAAAGTCATAAGTTAAGGCTGGTGGCAATGGAGCATGGGTCGGATACACGGGGTGGATTGTGCCCAGCCTTGGTTTACCTTCAGACTTGTAAAAATTCTTGAAAAAGTTTTTGAGAAGTTAGAATCTCAGAAAGGTAAGGCACCAGGCTGTATCTGAGGACAAGTCATCGACGCCATGGAGCTGCTGGAGAAGGTCTTAGTGCGGCCGTCGATGAGTGAAGGAAAAGCTCTGAGCAGGAGAAGCTGTATTCTCAGTCCAAAGAGCGCGTCATCATCGATGGAGTGCTAATGGCTGCCGAGCCCGGTGAAGGGACCATCACCGCAAGATCTCACTGAAGAGGATTTGCTACTGTGGAGAAGAACATAGCGGGAGCTGCAGCGAAGTCAATCCCACCGGCGATGCACCTTCTTCAGATTGGCTTGCAGATAGGTCCCGGTCTTCTGTCAGGTCTGAGCAGTTTTTGCGGATTATTTTTTTAAGTCCCAGATTTAGAATTTTGTAGGAGGGGGTAGGAGGAGGCCACCTTAACAGCACATCAAGGGTCCAGGACGTGGAGGGCACCACTTGGGGGCTTGGACTTACTCCAGCAGGGGCCAGCAGGCAGGTAAGTTGCAGGGTCTCTGGAGCTTGTTGTATCCTGTAGCTCAAACAGGAGGCCAGCCAGATAGCCATTGGAGTCGCTCTGGTGGTCCTGAGTTCAAGGAGCAGGTTCAGTCTTCCTTCTTCAGGCAGCAGGGCAGCTGGACAATCCTCAACGGAGAAGGGCAGAAGGGAGGTCCTTCTTATGAGTCTTCCACACGTCTAGAAGTGATCTGAAGAGGGGTTCTGGGGGTCCAATATTTATACCTGGTGCCATCCTTTGTATTGAGGGACTCCCTGTCCTAACCTCACATCTGGTTCTGAAACATTCTTACCTTCCCCTGTCAAGGCTCTATACATCTTGAGTGACAAAAGGCAAAAGGCTGGTGTCAGGTGTCTTTGTGAATATAGGAAGCAAAGCCCTTTGAAGTTTAAGTGGGTCAGGGCACAGATCCGCCTCCCTAGACATCCTGGTAGAAATGGCCTATCCTGTCCACACCTAGTCCCCGTTGTGTCACTGTCTAGGAGTAATGCACAAACCACAACAGCAGAGCCATTCACAGTTATGTGACCAAGGACACTGGCAGAAGGCACATATGATTGGGGCAAGAAAATGCCAACATTCTAAAAGTGTTACAGCAAACAAATGATGGACGGAATGCTGACAATGCAAACATTCTCCCCCAGTCAAAAGATCTGGGTTAAATCCATCGTTCTTTTGTCCACTACGCCACCCCAGTTTGGACCCAGCCATATGCAAATCAGTCTTGACCCTGTGCCCCATGGGAACAGTCCAGACCGAACTGCCAGGCCAGGTCCTCCCTGGACCGGAAACAAGCATCCTGGGAGCGGTTTCAGGGTATGTCACCCTTCTTCAGCCAGGCTAGCTTGAATCCAGTGGCGCAGTGAGCAAGGGACCCACGTCTGGGCATACCCATCCCACTTAGGGCGAAAAGTGTTACAGCAAACAAATGATGGACGGAATGCTGACAATGCAAACATTCTCCCCCAGTCAAAATATCTGGGTTAAATCCATCGTTCTTTTGCCCACTACGCCACCCCAGTTTGGACCCAGCCATATGCAATTCAGTCTTGACCCTGTGCCCCATGGGAACAGTCCAGACCGAACTGCCAGGCCAGGTCCTCCCTGGACCGGAAACAAGCATCCTGGGACCGGTTTCAGGGTATGTCACCCTTCTTCAGCCAGGCTAGCTTGAATCCAGTGGCGCAGTGAGCAAGGGACCCACGTCTGGGCATACCCATCCCACTTAGGGCGAAAAGTGTTACAGCAAACAAATGATGGACGGAATGCTGACAATGCAAACATTCTCCCCCAGTCAAAAGATCTGGGTTAAATCCATCGTTCTTTTGCCCACTACGCCACCCCAGTTTGGACCCAGCCATATGCAAATCAGTCTTGACCCTGTGCCCCATGGGAACAGTCCAGACCGAACTGCCAGGCCAGGTCCTCCCTGGACCGGAAACAAGCATCCTGGGACCGGTTTCAGGGTATGTCACCCTTCTTCAGCCAGGCTAGCTTGAATCCAGTGGCGCAGTGAGCAAGGGACCCACGTCTGGGCATACCCATCCCACTTAGGGCGAAAAGTGTTACAGCAAACAAATGATGGACGGAATGCTGACAATGCAAACATTCTCCCCAGTCAAAAGATATGGGTTAAATCCATCGTTCTTTTGCCCACTACGCCACCCCAGTTTGGACCCAGCCATATGCAAATCAGTCTTGACCCTGTGCCCCATGGGAACAGTCCAGACCGAACTGCCAGGCCAGGTCCTCCCTGGACCGGAAACAAGCATCCTGGGACCGGTTTCAGGGTATGTCACCCTTCTTCAGCCAGGCTAGCTTGAATCCAGTGGCGCAGTGAGCAAGGGACCCACGTCTGGGCATACCCATCCCACTTAGGGCGAAAAGTGTTACAGCAAACAAATGATGGACGGAATGCTGACAATGCAAACATTCTCCCCCAGTCAAAAGATCTGGGTTAAATCCATCGTTCTTTTGCCCACTACGCCACCCCAGTTTGGACCCAGCCATATGCAAATCAGTCTTGACCCTGTGCCCCATGGGAACAGTCCAGACCGAACTGCCAGGCCAGGTCCTCCCTGGATCGGAAACAAGCATCCTGGGACCGGTTTCAGGGTATGTCACCCTTCTTCAGCCAGGCTAGCTTGAATCCAGTGGCGCAGTGAGCAAGGGACCCACGTCTGGGCATACCCATCCCACTTAGGGCGAAAAGTGTTACAGCAAACAAATGATGGACGGAATGCTGACAATGCAAACATTCTCCCCCAGTCAAAAGATCTGGGTTAAATCCATCGTTCTTTTGCCCACTACACCACCCCAGTTTGGACCCAGCCATATGCAAATCAGTCTTGACCCTGTGCCCCATGGGAACAGTCCAGACCGAACTGCCAGGCCAGGTCCTCCCTGGACCGGAAACAAGCATCCTGGGACCGGTTTCAGGGTATGTCACCCTTCTTCAGCCAGGCTAGCTTGAATCCAGTGGCGCAGTGAGCAAGGGACCCACGTCTGGGCATACCCATCCCACTTAGGGCGAAAAGTGTTACAGCAAACAAATGATGGACGGAATGCTGACAATGCAAACATTCTCCCCCAGTCAAAAGATCTGGGTTAAATCCATCGTTCTTTTGCCCACTACGCCACCCCAGTTTGGACCCAGCCATATGCAAATCAGTCTTGACCCTGTGCCCCATGGGAACAGTCCAGACCGAACTGCCAGGCCAGGTCCTCCCTGGACCGGAAACAAGCATCCTGGGACCGGTTTCAGGGTATGTCACCCTTCTTCAGCCAGGCTAGCTTGAATCCAGTGGCGCAGTGAGCAAGAGACCCACGTCTGGGCATACCCATCCCACTTAGGTCGAAAACTGTTACAGCAAACAAATGATGGACGGAATGCTGACAATGCAAACATTCTCCCCAGTCAAAAGATCTGGGTTAAATCCATCGTTCTTTTGCCCACTACGCCACTCCCAGTTTGGACCCAGCCATATGCAAATCAGTCTTGACCCTGTGCCCCATGGGAACAGTCCAGACCGAACTGCCAGGCCAGGTCCTCCCTGGACCGGAAACAAGCATCCTGGGACCGGTTTCAGGGTATGTCACCCTTCTTCAGCCAGGCTAGCTTGAATCCAGTGGCGCAGTGAGCAAGGGACCCACGTCTGGGCATACCCATCCCTCTTAGGGCGAAAAGTGTTACAGCAAACAAATGATGGACGGAATGCTGACAATGCAAACATTCTCCCCCAGTCAAAAGATCTGGGTTAAATCCATCGTTCTTTTGCCCACTACGCCACCCCAGTTTGGACCCAGCCATATGCAAATCAGTCTTGACCCTGTGCCCTATGGGAACAGTCCAGACCGAACTGCCAGGCCAGGTCCTCCCTGGACCGGAAACAAGCATCCTGGGACCGGTTTCAGGGTATGTCACCCTTCTTCAGCCAGGCTAGCTTGAATCCAGTGGCGCAGTGAGCAAGGGACCCACGTCTGGGCATACCCATCCCACTTAGGGCGAAATGTGTTACAGCAAACAAATGATGGACGGAATGCTGACAATGCAAACATTCTCCCCCAGTCAAAAGATCTGGGTTAAATCCATCGTTCTTTTGCCCACTACGCCACCCCAGTTTGGACCCAGCCATATGCAAATCAGTCTTGACCCTGTGCCCCATGGGAACAGTCCAGACCGAACTGCCAGGCCAGGTCCTCCCTGGACCGGAAACAAGCATCCTGGGACCGGTTTCAGGGTATGTCACCCTTCTTCAGCCAGGCTAGCTTGAATCCAGTGGCGCAGTGAGCAAGGGACCCACGTCTGGCCATACCCATCCCACTTAGGGCGAAAAGTGTTACAGCAAACAAATGATGGACGGAATGCTGACAATGCAAACATTCTCCCCAGTCAAAAGATCTGGGTTAAATCCATCGTTCTTTTGCCCACTATGCCACCCCAGTTTGGACCCAGCCATATGCAAATCAGTCTTGACCCTGTGCCCCATGGGAACAGTCCAGACCGAACTGCCAGGCCAGGTCCTCCCTGGACCGGAAACAAGTATCCTGGGACCGGTTTCAGGGTATGCCACCCTTCTTCAGCCAGGCTAGCTTGAATCCAGTGGCGCAGTGAGCAAGGGACCCACGTCTGGGCATACCCATCCCACTTAGGGCGAAAAGTGTTACAGCAAACAAATGATGGACGGAATGCTGACAATGCAAACATTCTCCCCCAGTCAAAAGATCTGGGTTAAATCCATCGTTCTTTGAAGTTTAAGTGGGTCAGGGCACAGATCCGCCTCCCTAGACATCCTGGTAGAAATGGCCTATCCTGTCCACACCTAGTCCCCGTTGTGTCACTGTCTAGGAGTAATGCACAAACCACAACAGCAGAGCCATTCACAGTTATGTGACCAAGGACACTGGCAGAAGGCACATATGATTGGGGCAAGAAAATGCCAACATTCTAAAAGTGGCGTCTTCAGAATTGTGATTTAAAATCCAACTTTACCATTAAAGAAGAATTTAAATTACAATTCATTTGAGTCTAAACAGCATATCTCTATCTGTTCTCAATTCAAAAGTATCACATGTTACATGTAATAAAGCAACCCAGTGTTAGTCAATGGGAGATCTAAGCCTTACCACAGTGAAAAACGACTTTAGGAAATTTTCACTGGCAGGACATGTAAAACATGTAAAACGTAAGTACCCATATACTACTTTTTTAATACCATGCACCTTGCCCTAGTCGCCGAAAGGGCCAACCTTAGGGGTGACTTCTAATTATTAAAAAAGAAGGTTTAGGCCTGGCAAAAGGTTTATTCTGGAGGGTAGAACTGGCAAGTTACAACTGCACTACAGGCTGCAGTGGCAGGCCTGTGTCATGTTTTAAAGGGCTACTGTAGTGGGGGGCACAATAAGTGCTGGTGGCCCTCTCGTACCATTTAATTTATCAAGCCTAGGTATTTACAGTACCATTTACTAGGGAATTATAAGTAAATTAAATGTTTGTATTAGGTATAGGCCAATTTTAGCATATTTTTGGGAGAGAGCACAAGCACTTTATCACTGGTTAGCAGTGGTATAGTGCACAGAACCCTAAGGCAAACGTTTCAAGGTGACATTGAAGAGAGGGCCAGCCCCAACAAACGCTAACCTAAATCATACTAGATGAAAGGTAAATATAGTGAATGTTGAAAATACATTAGCACAAGCGAAAAATAAAAATAAAATAGAAAATATTCAATACTTTATTAGAACTAACAAGAGGCACATTTTAATGTCTGCTAATTTGGTAGAAATTAGTACCCACTGATCTCTTTTTATATCACCGTAGGTCAGTAATGGGCAGCGAGCTCTTCGTCAAACTGCTGCTCAAAGGTCAGGGGCAGGGTGATCAGCTGACTAGTGTACAGCCCTTAAACTTCCTGAAAGTCCCCCTTGACCAAATGGTTAACTTGAGCTATTGAAGTTTTTATACTCTTTCACTGGGAAAAACCTGTGAAGTATCTTTTTCACCTCAAAAGCAAATCACCAGATGTGCATGAAGTAGTAACAGCTGAAATATAATAGAACAATGGTGCGTGGTATGTACAGGTTTAAAGGTATGCTAGGAGGCTTTCACACATTATTGCTGAATATGAGCAGCAGTAATATATAGGGTGAATTTATATTATTTATCATCTGTCCAAGCAAATCACCTTAATTAAACAACATTAAATGCTGACGCTATGTATTCATTAGCAAATAGCCATTTCATGTTACCTCAACCAGGGAGCAGGGCTCACAGCTCATAGGTCACAAATGGTGATAATTGGTATTATCCATGACACAGAATAAGCACTGTTAAATTTGCGCCTGCCCATCCCTGTGACTAACAGTTTAAAAGATGGTCTCACAGACAATGCTCATGTCTTTCCTGTTGTCTCTTTTGCCCATCAGCACTAACCCCCTTCATGTATCTTCCTCCTCACACTTCTCTTTCCTCATGTCCGTATCTATACTTCCCTCATGTCGGTGTGGGAGACGTCATCAGGCTAGTTGATCATGTAGGTGGGTGGAGCCATTTTTCCTCCACCCACCTTCAGTAATACCCTTACATATCAGAGACTTGAATGGGGAGTTGGAAAGGGGTGAAGAACAGCCAGTGCATGGGGTGCAATACTCTCTGCTCATTTCTCAGCACTTGGAATAGCAGCGCTTCTTTGCTAACAAAAGTGTGGAAATTCTTCAAGCATTCAGTGCAAATAAAGTTGTGGAAAGGTGAGGCAAGCGTCAGTGGAAGGGCTTTTAGCAGAATCTCTTCCTTAGTATTTACTCGTAATTTAATTGCAGTTTGCACCATAGCACATGCCCCTCACAGCACTCTAGAGATAAACTCCCAATTAGCACATTTTTAACCCTTGGAATGAGATTTTTATTATCTCCATATTCGACTATACACCTTAAGAATGAGCTTTGTCTAGCCCGCCCCAGACAGACTACTTGTTCCTACTGGGCCTTTGACCGTCCCTCCCCTCCATCTGTCCTTCATTTAAGAAGAGTCAGAGACCCTGGGTAGAAGTAAAGGGTTGCAGTTTATTAACGTCATGTCATAAATCATGAAATGGTCCTAAATCATCATGACAGTAATCAATCATTTATATACGCCATAAATCATGCAAGAACATCATAAATCAATCATACAATGAAAAATAGTTGATCCCCAGCCTTAAGCCAATCTGGCACCACCATAAATCATCTTTGACAGCACTATCCGAAACAGGTTCTTGTCCAAGCAGTGGATCCGAAGGCCCCTCGGGGTTGTGCGCAGCAGTTTCTAGGCTTCTCTTGCTACCGATGTGTGACATCCGAGGCCCTTTCTAGCTGTGGCTGGGATGCAAGTGCCTTGTCTACTTTGCAACTATCCCCTCTGGCTCTCTCTGTTGCACCCCAGTATCCCAGCTATCAGGCATCCAAAGACCACCGTTATGGCAATTCTTTCCTTTCCGACGGCACATTGGCTGCCCTTATGTGTTATTGATGCAGTTTAACTGGCATCCCAAGGACCACTGTTTCGGCAACTCTCCTTTTGCCGGCATACCAGCCACCCTTATGCATTGCTGACACACTTTCTTCATGCTAGTTGTATCAGATCCCGTTCACCTATTGTGAGCAGTGGCTGCGACTCCCGCTGTCTGGTAGGTGTGGATGAGTGGAGCAACATTTGCAGTCAGCAACTGATGGGTAACCCCCCAGTCTCAATCTTCAGGTTTTGGGAGGGGGTCAGGCCCTCCTCCCAGTATTGGTTCCTTTAAAAGAACCTTGACCAATCTTGAGCATGGGTTCTTTACCACATCAAGGTATGACTACCTGCAGAAGACAAAAGAAGTAGGAGGAGTGCCCCATACTCCCCATGTTCCTCCTCTAAGGACGTATGTCCTGGAGCCATCAGGCATGTTAGCCGTGGTCCACTTATGGTCCGGCTTCGCCTACCCGGCCCACTCTTCAACCCGCCTGTTGGACTTGACCCTTTTTGCAGGGTAATCCCCAAACTTTTTCCTTCTTCCTCCTATTTATTCCTGACCTGTTGTTGTTGGCTATATGACTCAGGGCACTTTACCACTGCTAATCAGTGCTAAAGTGCATATGCTCTCCGTGTAAATTGTGTTTATGGATTGGTGTTTCCATGATTGGCATATTTGATTTACTGGTAAGTCCGTAGTAAAGTGCACTGAGTGTGCCAGGGCCTGTAAACCAAATGCTACTAGTCGGCTTACAGCACTGATTGTGCCACCCACATGAGTAGTCCTGAAAAGGTATCTCAGACCTGCCACTGCAGTGTCTGTGCGCAGTTTTGAACTGCCATGTCAACCTGGCAAGTGCACCCACTTGCCAGGCCCTCACCTTCCCTTTTTTTACATGTAAGGTACCCCTATGGTAGGCCCAAAGTACCCCCATGGGCAGGGTGCAGTGTATGTGAAAGGTAGGACATGTACTGGTGTGTGTGACATATCCTGATAGTGAAATACTTCCAATTTTGTATTTCACTATTTAAAGGCTATCTGTCCCATAGGATAGAATGGGAAATACTTTATAACATCTTACAAGTATAACTTTCCATTGGGACAAGATAGAGAAATAAAGTTTAGGCTCTCTGAACTCAGAATTTAATAACACATCTTTTAGTAAAGATGTTTTTTAAATTGTGTGTTAGAAAATGCCACTTTTAGAACGTAGGCATTTTCTTGTTTAACCATTCTGTATGCCTCTGCCTGTTTGTGGATTGACTGTCTGGTTTTGAAGTGACAGGTGCTGGGGATGTGCATTCACTGTAGACAGCCACTGGGGAGGTTGAGGAGTGCCTGGCCCTTCCTGGATGACTCAGACCTGAGCTGAATAGACTTTGGCTGAATTTAGATTAGTGGGAGGAGATTTCCTTGCACCTGAATAGGGCCTGTCTCCCTTGCACAATGCTGTCTCCACACCCTGTGGTCATACTGCAACAGTGAGGACAGAACTGGTTTGGACTGGGCTTACAGACCCTTGCACAAAGATAACAAAGACATTTTGGGGTATTAGTATTAGACCTAAAACCCCAGAACTTTAGAATACTTCTGGACTCAAGAGGAACCTTTGCCAAAGAGAAGAGCTGAAGAGCTGTGAGGAGGAGTACTGGCCCTTTGCTGTGTGCTGTGTGGGGTTGGCCTGCAGTTGCTGTTTCTGCCAAGGAAAGGACAAAGACTGGAACTTTGCTGTGAACCTGCTTGTAGAAGATCTCCAAGGGCCTGTGTGTGCTGGCCTCCTGTTCTGAAGTCTCAGGGAGACAAAGATATCACCCCCAGCTCCCCTGAACCCTCTTGCTGAGAGTTCTGACCTGCCAGGAGGTGCCTATTCCAGTTTTGGGCCTCTGGAGGTTATTCCTGGTGTTGGGAGCTGGAAGAAACCTAAGAGAAGTTAGAAAACCTGTCTCCGACGCCGTCAGCAATGCTGCTGTGATGCCACAACCTGCACCGAGGCCCTGGGCACCGGCCTGCACCGCAGCTCCGTCACCCACCGACACCTGCAGTTATCGGCCATGTCCGACGCCTGCGCTTGCACCGACTCCGTCATCGCCAGCGCCTGCATCCGATTATCACGGCGTCGATAACTGCTGAGGGTGACTACACGAACTCACCAACTTCGCATCGTCACTGGAACCGACACCTCACCACCGACGCAACCATCTTCCCCTGTCCTAGACACGACATGTCGCCTCCTTGCAGACACGATGCCTCTTCTCCCCCGTAGCAGCCAGGGAGACGGCCTCAACCTCGGCACCGACGCCTCACCTCCACGATGCTGTGCATCGTCATAGGCTTTGTTTCCAAGGTACTGTTTGTTTGGGGGGGTCCATGTGACTCCGTGCCCGACGCAGCACTCCTCACGGTCGGCGCCGTACTTTGGATTTATCGCTGTCACAATGTCGTAATAGCCCCAGGTGGAGCTATTTGTTTTCTACAAGCTTTATTTTTTTGCAATAACTGCTCTTAAGTCATATCTTATTACCTGTTTGCTGGATTTTTGTCATTTTGGTCTTGTTGAGTTTAGATAAAGATACTTTATTTTTCCTAAACTGGTGTGGTGTGCATTTGTGGTGTTACCACTGTATTACTGTGTATTTTGAGTACAAATACTTTACACATTGCCTTTGGGATAAATCTGTTTGCTCATGCCAAGCTACCCAGGGGGTGAGCAGGGGTTATCTAAAGCGTGTATCCCCTTTACCCTGACTAGAATCAAGGGTCCCTATTTGGACAAAGGTACCTACTCCTGCCAACTAGGGACCCCCATTTCTAACACTGCCACAGACAGACTACTAGTCCTCCCGGGCCTTTGACCGGCCCACTCCTCCATTCGCCCTTCTTTCAATAAGAGTCAGAGACCCTGGGTGGAGGTAAAGGTTTGCAGTTTATTAACGTCAAGTCATACATCATGAAATGGTCATGAATCACCATGACAATAATCGATCGTTATTATATGCCATAAATCATGTAAGAACATCATAAATCAATCATACAGTCATAAATAATTGATCCCCAGGGTTAAGCCAAAATGGCACCACCGTAAATCATCTTTGATAGCACCATCCAACACCGGTTCCTGTCCAAGCACTGGATGTGAAGGCCCCTCGGAGTTGCGCGCAGCAACTTCTAGGCTTGCTACTGATGTGTGGCATCCAAAGCCCATTCTGGCTGTGCCTGGGCTGCAAGTGCTGAGTCTGCTTTGCAACTATCCCCTCTGTCTCTCTCTGTTGTCTGCAGTGTTCCAGCCATCAGGCATCCCAAGGCTACTGTTATGGCAACTCTTTCCTTTCCGATGGCATACCGGCTGCCCTTATGTGTTATTGATGCATTTTAACTGTGCTGTCTCCACCACACTGCTGGTAGTTTCATGACCATTGGCAGCTCCCCCCTTTGATGCACGGCTCTCTTTGTTCCAGGTCATCCAGCTTGTCTGAGAGTGCCTGTATGTTTGTGACTGACCGGTAACCCCCATTCTCAGCTTTTAGGCTTCAGGAGGGGGTCAGGCCCTCCTCCTGGTATTGGTTCGTTTAAAAGGACCTTGGCCAATTTAGCACAGATTCTTTCCTGCATCAAGGTCCGGCTACCTGCAGAAGCCAAATGGGGCAGGGGCCAGGGTGCCTATGCTCTCTACTTCCACAGTGCACACTCCCCTTACTCCTCCTCAATACCCGTATGTCCTAGAGCTCTCGAGGCACGTTATGGTCCGGCTTCGCCTCCCTATCCCGCTCTTCTTGCTTCAGACCTCTTGAAAGCATTGAAAACAGCAATGATATTAAAGTGAAACTGCTTGATATTCATGGTTTGTTACATGTCTAAGACACCAGCATGGCACCAAAGTGTCTACAGGATACAATAGAGATTAAATACTTTTGAAAGGTTAATAGTCTGTCCAGAGAAGACGATGTTAAAGATTAATAATTTACTAGCTGTAAATATTTCTATGTAAGGATCACTGAAAAGAGAAAATATAGTTCCAGTAATACTCCTCACAAATTCCAAGATTATGTAAAGGCATGCAGACTGCAGAGTCATTTTTTTAGCACATGGCTGTCTTCTGTATCGTGTTCAAACCAAAGCTGGTCATGGCATTACACACTTAAAACATACCCTCATGTATAATGCTCCATTTTTACAGCTTCATGGAGGTTCATGGAGCGCACAATCATAGAGAGCTAGGTTTACATGCTGCAGACCCTGTAAAGTTTGAAAGACAGCTTCACATACTGTGTGGAACCTCAAGACCCTCCGTCCGGGCTGTGGTTTAGAGTACACATAGTAATTATGTTAGCTTGACACAGTCTTTCCTGACAGGGATTTCTACATGGGAACCCTCAGGGCCGGCTTTAGGACGGGGCGACCGCTGCGGCTGCACTGGGTGCTGACCAGGAGGGGGCACTGACCTCAGGGGGGCGCTGTGTTTAGCAATAACATAGGGATTAACAGAACTTGCTGCAGAGTTCCTTGTGCGTCCAGCTTTCAGGCAGCAATATAAATGTCATGGCAACTCCTGTGACTAATGTTCCTTGCAGACCAGAGTTTTATCGTGTGGCAGTTTTGACTCGTCATAAAGTAGCACAGAGGGTTAATATGCCTGCTGCAAAGAGCAGATCTGTATTTTATGAGGATAGCGGAGTGGAATAGTAAAGCCAGCCTATACCATCACTCTAAAACAAAAGAAATGTATGTAAGAGAGGGCTTATGGAGAGATGAGGAGCACTTTTGCCCAGGTGTTAGTGAGGAAATCCGAGGAGGAGGTCATATGGGAGGTCATATGGGAGGGCGCCAAAAAAGATTGTTGCACCGGACGCCACCGGCGCTAAAACCGGCCCTGGGAACCCTCAGCAACACCTCTGGAGGGGGCAGGGGAGTGTTAGAAACTGTATTCCGGGTATTTGCCAGAGGGTTTCTGGGTCTTTCTATTCCATCTACCAAAGACCAACCATATGAGATGTGCTAAATGTCCACCACCACGCATTCAGCGTCTCTTTTGGGTACCAGTCAGTCAGTCAAAAAAAAATTATTCAGCTACCAGTCACTTCTACATCAGTTCATAATTATTGTTTGCGCCAGCACAAGGAGAATTCTGTCAATTTCAATGGGCATTTCACCATTCAAATGAGCGAGTATCTCTGTAGGACTATGAGACTGCTAACCTTTTATTCATGCAAACAGTATCACAGAAAATGCTTTCCTGACACTGATTTGTGCTTAAAGCAAAAAAGGCAGCACTTTTGTCAGTAGTAGTAATATCTATGCAGTTTCTGTGATATGGCCCTAAAATCTTAAGGGCTGGGCTTAAATGTGGACACAAAATAAAATAAAACCCTTTTAACAATGTACTGCATACATTACACACAGTACCTAAGTGTTGTCTTATTTCCTCATTCTTACCCTTGCAGTGTCTCTTTAAACACACCAAATTGACTGAGATTATTCCGGACACCAAGAGGCCCCTGCTGCTGATTACTAGAATCTCCAATACCCTGTTCCTGTGGAATGTTTACAAATGCAATTATTGAGCTTCCTATTTTAAATCCATTAGATATATAAATTATCACACATAGTCACTAAAGATCTGTAGGAATCAGTGATCTAATTCAGTTTGAGCTAGAAAAGGTGAAGAAACTTAGAAAACTTAAATGCCAAATATAAATATCAGTTTTGGCCATTTTAACTTCTGTATGCGATCCATCTTTCCTTCATCGAACTACAGGATTTTTAGCTGTCTCTACCTCATTTTTGATTGCACATGACGATAGGGTCAACTACTTTTTTAACCAAATCCTAGTGCGCATCAGAATAAAAAATATTTCCAGTGCTAAAGTAGCCTTTGCCAGGTCAATTCAATTCAATTTATTGGTTATTGTGTCTGCATTCTGCCATACAATAATGAAAACAATATATCATGATAAATAATCATAGATCAATAAGTACATAAAAGCACATAAATCAATCACTTATTAGTCAAATCGGTCTACAAAAATAATAAGCGATAGAAGCGGGATGCCCATAAGACCTACTGTTACAGGTTAACGTCCCCCTATGTTGCGAGTGTGTGCACAGTAAAATATGGGAACGAAAAGCATAGGCACCATATTATCCACATCATCCTTCTGCTTAGGGATACCTCAGGTTACAAAATAACCCCTTAAAACAACTGTCTCCTACAAATAATATTGGATTACAGGATATGAGAAGTAGTATCATAAGTGCAGCAGCTACTAATCAAGATCCTCCCTGGATACCAGTGTACAACTTTTATAAAAGGAGATTAAGGACCCGTTTACTATGCAGTTAGGTTTGGCTCCGACCCTGAGTCAGAGCCATCCTAACCCCATCGTAATTACTGATTCGGTTTCCCTTCCAACGGACCCATTACAATGGAGTCGGTAGGAAGGGAAACCGAATCGGTTTTCCGGATGTCTTCCAACGGGCTCTGAGAGCCCGTCTGCCATCCAGAGGGCCCACAGTAATCCCCCGGCCGTCTCTTTCCGGCCGAGGGATTACAATGGCAGTTTCCCACTGCCTTTTTGTGCCGGCCTTTCCGGCACCAAAAAGGCATTGGGAAACAGCTTTGGGGGCCCCCAGCAGGGCCACCATGGGTGCCAGGTCACCTTGAGGTGCCTGCCACGGGGTGCAGGGATGAACTGCACCTCTGCCCCCTACAATGTCAGCATGCATTCCGTTCGGAATGCATGCTCCCATTGTAAGTATAGGCATGCGACCCAACATGGTTCGGTCACATCCTAATTCCTGGGCTGTAACCGACGACAGGAGGTCGTTCGGTTACAGTTCCAGAACGATGTCGGACTGACTCTGGTCCGTCCGACATCGTAATCGGGTCCTAAGTGCCATAGAATCCAGAATTACATACATTCCTAACGGGGCTTAGTCAGATTTATAGGGCAGTTACCAGGCACGTCATACATAGCCAAACTGCCCACAAAGGATCACTGATACAACATCGACTCCAATAACATCGAACTGCAAAAATATCGAGACATAATATCGTATATAAAAATAGCGACACACAATACACAAAACAGAATAGACACTAAGGGGTCTATTAGGATGGCGGGCGGAGGCACCACCGCGGTGCTGGCGGGGGTGGAAAATGCAATTTTCCGCCCGCGACCAGCGGTCCTCACGGCCGCCATATTAGCATGGGCAAACATAGGCCATTTCCCGTCCGCCGCGGTGCGACGTGAACCGCCATCCAAAAGCGCCCGCCACCGCGGCGGTGGGAGCCAATGGAGACTCACCGCCATGCGGAATGACGTCCCGTCCGCCGTACAAATCAGGATGCCCCAAACAGCCAGCCGCACCGCAGCGGAGAAACCGGCTAACCAGAGACGGCGGAAACATCACAGCGGAGCGAGCGCAACCAGATCCACGGTCCCTACCACCCGGTCATGACCGCAATGGACCCAGCCTTACATGTATTCCCGGCGCTGTACGTGATCCACCACCAGCAAGTCATGAACCGTCGCGGACGCCGCCGCAGGTACGCAATGACACAACTCCGCCCACAAACAGAACACACAACTCCCGGGATGACACAGGGTTCCTGTCCACACCAGACACCGTGGTGGGGACAGGAACACAACCACAAGTGCACCCACACATGTCCTACCTGCCAGGAAATCACCCCTCCGCATCCAGGCCACCCATCCACCGCAATCTTGCTGTAATGTCCCGGTCACGTCACCGCAGCGGTGAAGACGCGGGAAAACATGCGCACAATGCAGGAAGGCAGGGCCTGCGCCAGGCATGGGCTGTGCACAAAGATCACAGTGCCACACCTCCACCCTCCACACACTAGGCCCCCCAAGGGACATGCCAGTTGCCTCACCTTTGCCACCCCATGTACAACAACCACCCAGGTGACCCCACAGCCTGCACCACACACTCCAAACAACTAGGGAGGCAGCCTCAGCAGGTAGGGCTGCAGAGGAACACACAGCATGGAAACACATGGCCAGGGCTACCCTCACACCACACAGACACTACAATCATGGCAGCAAAACTGAGCCCAAGCACAAAATGAACACTCATACAGAATAGGAACAAACACTGAACTGGACACACAGCCTGTTAAGTTACACAGACATACCCCACACTGACACACAGCCACATACACAGACCACATGTCAGCATCAATGTAGGACCACAAATAGGAAAGCAAAAGTGAGGTGCACACCAATGGAAGGCCAAGGAGACAACCACTAAGCATGTGTACATCACATGCAAGATAAGGAACATTTGACGACACCCTTACCCCCATCAAACCACACATGGCTGCCACAGTGAGTGAAATTAAACCACAGCCACCCCATCTGCAACAACTCAGGGAGACAGCAAGGCAAAACATGTATAGGTGCAGGAATGAAAGGAAGTCTCAGAAGTCAAACAGTCAACAGCCACACATCTGCATCCAACTACTTGGTAGGTGTTGGTCAGCAGCACCATACACAGGGCCCATTGACAAACTCCACAACTGTCAAACACAAGTAGGATCCTCCACACATACCCCCACCCAAACCACACCCACACCACACAACACCAGTGTCAAACACACATAAGGGGGCCAACAATGTCCAGTCAATACATTGACAAACAATCACACTCCCTGGGGGGCAGACACAAACATCACACACACTCAGGGATGCCTGAACCAATGCTGACACCAAAACAACAGCCATACACCAACATCAATAGCAACACACACAGGAGTACAACAAGACCAGACCTGACCTGTGCAGCAAAACTGTAGAAAGGCAATGGGAGCACAGACAGAACAGGAGAACTCAACATCATCACCCAGCAACACTGCACAGACAACATACCCCAACACAGACAAGAAGTGCATCATCTCAAAACAATCATGGACACAAACTGGGACCAAGGGGCCTATAATGAAACACAGACAGACATACCACACCACCCATCAAGTCAACATGGTGTCATAGTGTACCACCTGCATGCACATGCACAATCTTGACAAATGACAGCTCCCACATGAGAGGAGAAAACCCCCAGCATGCACGCAAAACAAGCCCAGGGAGAAGAATAGCCTTAAGTGCATGTGACAGACACAAGTAATGCACACCACACTGGAAACACACATCTGAATGAATCACAACACACTAACAAAACACACACACTGACATGTCAAAAGAACATCACACACAGAGCACCTGTCAGCTGCAAGAGACAACACAGCCCAAACACTGCACACATCCACATCAAACACACAACAGATGCACATGCCAATACATCACATTGCAAACACAGCAGGACATCAGGGGGTGCACACCAGGCAAGGACAAGGCAACATACACACACAGCACTGCATGCACGAAAAGCAGTGTGTGCACAAGAAACATACCAGTACCACACAGATATGAGTGACACAACATGAACACACATACCGCCAATCAGCACAGCACTGACACAACATCACACTCAGAAAGTGAAGCAGTACCACAGCAAACACACATACAGCCAATACAACACCCACACATGCAGAAATGTGGGACTCCCAGGTGACAACACCATGACTAGAGGACTGTGCAGCACAAACAGCACAACTGCAAATGAGCAAACAGGCCTGCAAAACAAAACAATAAAATCACATATAATCAATTGGTCAACTGTCCTCAGTGGCACATTGGTCCTGTGCACAGATCCGCACCACAAAGCATAGTGAAGCCAATGAACTGATGGGGAGGCACACACACAGGCAAACCAAGGGGACAGCTGACATGAGAGTGAAGTGGTGTGTGTGCCAGTAGTGGACAGGTGAGGAGTGCCCCATACAAATATAGATGCAGGGCACACAAACAATGTGTAGGCATCAGAAGCACAGATAGGCAATGGTCTTACTCCACACCACACATGCCATAATGGCTCCAAATCAGACCTAAGTGACAGCAATGCATGAGAAAACACACCCACAATGTCAGTGTGGCTGAGCAGGGCTGCACAGCGAGCACAAACAGTTACAAGACACATGGCTGACCAACAAAACACAACACTGACTTGCCAGACACACACTCTGCATACTCACAATTTTCGACCAACATCAAGTAGTTGTCCCCCACAAGTGCAAGGACACACCAACACACTGCATAGTGCACAACCTACAACTCACAGATGTGCACACAGTCACAAGCACAGGGCTGACCAATACAAACAACAGGCACCCAACTCCAGGGTGACACATGTGTGCAGTTGACAATGCAGGGGCACACACACACACCAACACCACTGACAAAGTCACCCCTTCACACTGCACACTTCATGAACACCCAAGTGCACACATTGAAATTGTCACAATCCCACTCACCTGAAGTCCAGGAACTGCAGAAACGAAGAGAGTCCCCCCTCACCTTTAGACCAATCCTCCACACTGAATAACGCAGTAGGGGTGATTGATCCCATGGGGAAAGGGACGTGAGATACACCCACCTGACGGTCTGGGAATCGGGGAGACAGGTGACAGGGGTGGTGTTTCACAGGTGGTGGGGTAGGGATGACGGAAACCAGATACCACGTCGGTATGGTAGGAGTGCCGGAGTAAGGAACAGCCCCAAGATCTGTAAAACAGGAGGGAATAGAAGGTCTTAAGGGGGATCATAAGAAATGGGGAGCATACAGTAGTTCTGGCTGTTCTACAATAGAAGTACAACAACAGAGAAGCCCACACTCACCCGTGGTCAATATAGTAGCAGAGAATAGTTCAAGTCCTTGAACTGGCTTATCTTCGTGTCCGGGGTGATGGGTACTGTCGTTCCTTGCAGACGAGGAGTAGAAAAGGAGGTTTTGGAGAGTCGAGCACACAGAGCTCTGCTCCTTTCACTGCTAGGAGAGGAAGGGGTGTATGCAACTGGATAACCGCGCCTGCGATAACCCAAAATCCCCAGCTCAGGATGCAAAGAACTGCCAGACTCCGTTCTCTGCTAGGGGAGTAAGAAAGTGGTAGAGGCGATGCCGCCGGCTCCAGCCATGCGCCTGTAGGGACGTATATAGGAGGACCACCTCCACGGGGAAATAAAGTATGTAGGCGCGAACGGCTCCTGCCGTGCACCAACGGAAAGCAAGGGGTGTAAACAAGTTTGCGCCACTTGAGCCAAACAAAAATAATGGAGACGGCTCCTGCCGTTTATCAATTAAGGCAAACACAAGAAAAAAAATAAAATAAAATAAAAGGAAGCGCCAACCACAGGTAAAGTTACCGCTTCGGTGTTCAGTGGGACAGCGCTGTATGCTCCACTCCAGCCGTGAGCATCAAAGTTCAATAATCCAGACGGGAAAGCGACCGCGTTCGCCTTCAGCCTGACACAGCTGTGCGAACGGCTCCTGCCGCGCACTCTGAAGGGTTCAAAGGTCAGGGACCTCGCTGACGGAATGTGAAGCGTGTATAGAATCCCACTTTGTGCTGGCACTGCATACACACATGACATGTGTCCAATATAGCTAAGATGACCAAAGAGTGACCATCACAACAGTAGTCCATCACAAACCAACATCATTGCACCCCCAAGCCTCAGAGTCAAGAAGAACTGAAGTGCATGTCACCTCTGTCAAACCCAGAATGAAGTGACCCAAACCATTGGCAATGTTGAAGTGGCATATAGAGCATGTGTCACAGTAAACCATACCCACACAGAATAACGCTTTATTCATGAAGGACACTGACAATGCAGACAACAGGAGTAACTGGTTTTATTCACACATCACAGTGATAGGCACCAGAAGTGGACAGGAGCAAGGCCAGTGGCCGTGACAAAGTACAGACTGTGTCCATGAGATCCTGCACAGGGAAGGGGTAAACAGCAAGGCCAGTGGCAAGTCCAAGGTGCAGACTGTGTCCATGAGATCCTGCACAGGGAAGGGGTAAACAGCAAGGCCAGTGGCCAGTCCAAGGTGCAGACTGTGTCCATGAGTTCCTGCACAGGGAAGGGGTAAACAGCAAGGCCAGTGGCCAGTCCAAAGTGCAGACTGTGTCCATGAGATCCTGCACAGGGAAGGGGTAAACAGCAAGGCCAGTGGCCAGTCCAAGGTGCAGACTGTGTCCATGAGTTCCTGCACAGGGAAGGGGTAAACAGCAAGGCCAGTGGCCAGCCCAAGGTGCAGACTGTGTCCATGAGATCCTGCACACGGAAGGGGTAAACAGCAATTCCAGTGGCCAGGAGAAAGTGCAGGTGAGGTACATGAGAAGCTGCACAGGCAAGGCTCAAACACCAGTGAACAACAAGGCCAGTGGCCAGGAAAAAGTGCAGGTGAGGTACATGAGAAGCTGCACAGGCAAGGCTCAAACACCAGTGAACAACAAGGCCAGTGGCCAGGAAAAAGTGCAGGTGAGGTACATGAGAAGCTGCACAGGCAAGGCTCAAACACCAGTGAACAACAAGGCCAGTGGCCAGGAGAAAGTGCAGGTGAGGTACATGAGAAGCTGCACAGGGAATAATGAACACAGCCAGGAGCAACAAAGTCAGTGGCCAGTACAAAGTGCAGAGTAAGTACATGAGATCCAGCACTGGGAATGGGTGGTTCTGTACCCTGCCATGGTCAGCAACACACTCAGGGCGTCAACAATGGGAAGTCCATGGCACCACTGTGGGAGAGACATGTGTGTGAGGGGGACTAACACTCAGACTTGGCTGACAGTCTGACTGGGAGGTGGCTGTGTGTCGGGGACAGTTGGGGGACTGGACCGGGGAGAGAGAGGCCCAGCTGGGGTTGAGCCATCAGTGGTTTGGAAGCCTGAGGGCTGCTAGGACCAGGTGGGGTGGTGGCACGTGGAGGTGGACTCATGCTGCCCTGAGACACAGTGTGTGTGGGAGATACTGGAGGGGTGCCCTTCCACTTCTTTGGGATTCGAAATGGCTCCCCTGTCTTGGGATTAATGCCAAGTGGCGTGTACACAACAGGCACACTCGCCACAAAAGCAGGATCATGTGCAGGCGGTGGCCCTCCCTCTGGGGATGTGCTGGATTCAGCGGTGCGCTTGGCCCGGTATTACCTCTGCCCCTGCATCCCCTGTTCACCAGGTGTACCCCCAACAGTGGGCTCCTTTCCCTGCTTCACAGGGCTCTGGATGGGAGTTGATGTTGTGGGTGAACCTGCCTTGGAGCTCTTTTTACGTGTACTCTTAACAGGCACCTGTTTCTCACTGGGCACGGAAACTGTCTGCTTGTGTTTGCGAGACACTTTTGGGACAGGTGAGTCCTTGGCTGGGGATGCCTTTGAGGCATGTGATCCTGAGGCATGCTTCTTGGCTTCCTTGCCCTGGATGTCGCCTGAAGGGCTTTTGCCCCTGCGGTCTGGGGTGGCTTTAGCTTTCTGTGGGGATGGTGTCTGCGCCCTGGACTACTTGGGCTGCTGCTGTCGTGTGCTGCGTGTGCTGTATCTCTCCCTTGATGTGTGGGGTCTGTGGTCACTATCATCAGACGTGGCCACTTGCAGGGTGGTGGACCTAGGGACTGGAGGTGGACCATGAGATTGGGCCAGTTGAATGGCTGCCGTCACCGCAGAGGACAGAGACTGTACAGTACGGTGTAGCCCACCCACGTCTGAATGAACGCCCTCCACGTAAGCAACCAGCTGTGACAATTTCTTGTCGTGGTCAATGAAGGCATTGAGGAGAGCTGTCTGCCCCACACACAGCTGGCGCAAAAGGTCCACAGACTCAGCACCGATGGCAGCAGGGGGGACAGGGGCAGGGGCAGCGGTGCCTGGGGTGAAGGACACCCTTCTCTTTTTGGTGGTGCGGACACGGGCAGCAACAGTGGGAGTAGCTGGGAGGGTGGGCACTGGACGCTGTGTGGTCGACGAGGAGGCAGAGTCCCCGTTCCCTGTGCCCGACAACATAGATGCGTCTCCACCGTTGTCAGATGACGTTGAGGTCTGCGTCTCTGGCAGCGACTCCTCTAGAAGACTCAGGTCCCCCTCTGATGCGCTGGTGACATCCGTGTCACTATGCTCATGTGCAGCAGTTGTGCTGGATCCCTCACCACCGGTGTCCGTCCCCTGTCCTTCCGTGCCCACGGGAGATGCTGCATGATAGAGAGAGAGATGTAGCATCAGTACATTGGCATCAACATTAAAAATATATGCAAGCAAAGCATCACAAAAGATGATGAATTCTCCATGTTGCACAACACCATGGGCAGTAACATTGTGCAACCTCAATCCAAAAGTGGAATCTTTTGTGGCATCATGCATACTTGGCATAAGTCACCCATGTGATGAACACACAGACAAATAGCCTGTTGGTGGCTCCGTGTAACCAGACACACAGATCCCTCTGTGCACACCTAGGGTCCGGAGGTGGGAAAAGATGTTCCTCCCAACATGTTGCCACTGTCACATCTTGAGCCAGCAGAAGTGGCCAACACAGGGACAGCCTCCAAAATATCAGTCCACAATGGCCATGAGCACATGCCATCCACCATGTCGTACCTTGGGGCACAACTACAGTTGCACATTGGTGCCAGATGTGTAGTCCTCACAAATCTGACGTCAGGAAATGCACGCATTGATGATGGCACACCCAGATGAAGCACTCTGCCGGTCACTGCCATGGGATGTCCGCCAACCTTCCGGCCCGAGGGATCAGCCCCAGTGTCATCTCGGCCACGTTCTTGCTCAGCCGACAGATGTCATCCCACCTCTTGTGACAGTGGGTGTGCCGGCGGTTGCAGACACCCAGAGCCCGCACCTTGCATGCAATGGCCCTCCACATGGCCTTACGCTGGTGTACTTTGAGCTGCAGGCATGGGAGACAAGAGGGGGAAAACATCAGTGACACAGTGTTATGTACCAATATCTCTCAGTACAGGAGCATGATACTAACTCATCCCAAATCCACAGATATGTCTAACAGAGTCAAGAATGCATCTCACATGGAACATCAGCATGGGAGACCCACACGTAAATGCATGCAGGTGTGAGGGTGGACACAGTACCTGCCCATCTCATACACATGCAGGATGCCAGCACATTAAGCCATGTGCAGTCTGTCCACATCTACTATCGATTTGCATGCAGAGCAAGACATACATCACATATCAACATATGTATGTGTGTAGACTCACTGGGTCCAACACTGCACAGCCCTCAATGCACTTGCCCTTTAACTGGCTCACTGTGTCATGGAGATCACATTGAGGGACATGATCTCACAAACGCAACCCCTCATCACAAGGCCTGTTGTGCTTGAACTACATGGCTGAAATGGATCATTGATGGAGAGTCAAGATTAAAAGCACAAATTTGACACTCTGTACATTCAGTGATGTGTCCCTGTCCGTTTGTGCGGTGAATGTGCAGGCCAGGTGGGGTCACACAGAGGTCCTACGTGGGGTATCTGAACTGTTACATGAAGGAACAATTGGGAAGCACAAACAGTGCCAACACATGCGAGTATGTGCACATGCTGGTGGTGATGGAATGGTCTGTGCACAATAATGTGGAAATCTACAGTGTCATAGGTGAATGAGCAACAAGAGTGCCACCCTCGGGGATTGAGGTCCTGAGCACAATGCAGAACTAGAGATGAGGCACATATTGAGTCATGTACAATTCCATCACTACCCTCTGGATAACAATTCTAGATAATGCCACAGATGGGCCTGTGAAGGACATCAGGGACCCACACAGACATTCACACTAGCAATCACAGTCCTGACTCCTGCATTCCAAACTTGCTGCATCACTGTATGACTGACAAGACAAAACATGTCTCTCAAATCTGGATGTGCAGGCAGGGAAATGTGTGGAATAGGCTAAACACCCCTTCCCCCTGGGGACAGCATGCTGGGCAGTGCATGACACAACCCCACACTCTCACGCACATACTGCAGCATATCAACTTCATGTGTGCCCACCTGCACTCTCACTCCCACTCTGAGAGACTTACCACGACATTTGGTGCACCATATAGCCTCGGATACTGGGTGAGAACCTCGTCCACCAGGACCTCCAGCTCCTCGGTGGTGAAGGGAGTGGCACGGATCTTCTCAGTCCTCGCCATCACTGTGTGCAGGAGTCAGCAGCAGCAGTTGGTGGTGAGGGGTGGCAGGCAGCAGGCCCTGGAGACAGCAGCAGCAGTTGGTGGTGAGGGGTGGCAGGCAGCAGGCCCTGGAGACAGCAGTAGCAGTTGGTGGTGAGGGGTGGCAGGCAGCAGGCCCAGGAGACAGCAGCAGCAGTTGGTGGTGAGGGGTGGCAGGCAGCAGGTCCTGGAGACAGCAGCAGCAGTTGGTGGTGAGGGGTGGCAGGCAGCAGGCTCTGTGAGCTGTGTAAATGTGTTGCTCTCACACACATATATAGCCCCCTGGGCTCGTTTCAGTGGTTCTAAGCTGCTGCAATTGGTGTTCCAGGTCTGCCTTATTCAAATACATCCAATGACCGGCTCCGCGTTGGCGGAGCTCGCCTACCGCGATTTTCAAAATTGCATCAGGCTACCGCGATTGCGGTTCCCATTGGCTGTAAGGGCATGGTTCATGGTGGTGACACATCGCAGGGGACAGGAGGGCACTACCATGATTCCGGGGCCATACATTGCTATGAGTGACCAGGATCGGGGTGGCGGAGCATGCCAACCGCCATTTGTCGATACATATATGTCTCTCACTACCGCGAGTGTGTTTGAGGGATTGGTGGTGAGACACCGCTGGTGGCAGGAGGTAGCTTCCGCAATTTGGGTGCCATGCATTGGTGCCGGTGACCGTGATTTGGGTGGCGGAGCATGCCAACCACCATTTGTCGATACATATATGTCTCTCACTACCGCAAGTGTGTTTGAGGGGTTGGTGGTGACACACCGCTGGTGGCAGGAGGTAGCTTCCGCAATTTGGGTGCCATACATTGGTGCCTGTGACTGTGATTTGGGTGGCGGAGCATGCCAACCGCCATTTGTTGATGCATATATGTCTCTCACTACCGCGAGTGTGTTCGAGGGATTGGTGGTGAGACACCGCTGGTGGCAGGAGGTAGCTTCCGCAATTTGGTTGCCATACATTGGTGCCTGTGACCGTGATTTGGGTGGCGGAGCATGCCAACCGCCATTTGTCGATACATATATGTCTCTCACTACCGCGAGTGTGTTCGAGGGATTGGTGGTGAGACACCGCTGGTGGCAGGAGGTAGCTTCCGCAATTTGGGTGCCATACATTGGTGCCGGTGACCGTGATTTGGGTGGCGGAGCATGCCAACCGCCATTTGTCGATACATATATGTCTCTCACTACCGCAAGTGTGTTCGAGGGATTGGTGGTGAGACACCGCTGGTGGCAGGAGGTAGCTTTCGCAATTTGGGTGCCATACATTGACGTGAGTGATCGTGATTTGGGTGGCGAGACACTTTGTCAGCACCTATGGACACATCATGCTGTATCAATGGCCAGTCATCAACAGTGCACAGTGGCCACATGATTAATGGCACATCATTGTGCACACAATGCCAGTGTCAAATTTAACACACTGCTGACTACACATGCCATGTTTGTGTATGTCATGTAGTACATTGGCATGTACTCACTCACATGTCACTAGTGATATTGATGGGCATGTACACAGAACAGTGTTGTTATGGACTCTCAAAGGTGTACACATGTCAATGTGTGAAAGTGCTGTGAAAATCACAGTGATGTATGTCTTAATGTAGAATGTGCAGATTTGACTGTCTTGTTTTCTTTGATCATGCACACACTTGTTGTTTACGCTCAGCCTGTGGTCATTATGTTGTTGATGTGTGCCATGTTCAACTCACTCCTGAAGGTGTGTCAGGTACAGCAGCTAGGTATGAGACAGTGGTGTTGCAGTTTTACACATATGCTGTATGAAATACCCTCAGGCCTGTTCATGCTAGATGTGGCCATATCCCTACGTGCATTCGCATAGTCAGATGTTGTTTTGGATGTACTTGCTGTGTGAAAGGGGACAAGTGTGCGAGTAGTGTGGCTGAAGGTGTCCCTACGTGTAAGCTGCTCTGTAACTCAATTGTGATGACAGTCATTGTTGGCGTTGTGTCAGTCAAAACGTGAGATGTTGTACACGTCTCAGGGTGTATTGAATTGACATGTGTCCACTTTCATCTCAACTAGGAGGAGACCAAATCTGCATCGTCCCTACACCGTGTTGGCAGACATGGAGGATGAAGGAGGTCATCCGGAAGTTCCGTCTGGACAGAGCCACCCTACAAAACCTCTGTGCTATGTTGGAGCCCCACCTGCAGCCTTGCAGAACATATCCAACAGCTTTCACCCCAACATCTAAGGTGATGGCGGCTCTGCATTTTGTTTGCCTCTGGATCATTCCAGCACACAGTGTCCAGCGCAGGTGGGATGTCGTAACCCATGTTCAGCATAGTGCTGTGTGATGTCCTGTCCGCCATGAGGATATACAAGGACAGGTATATCCATTTCCCCAGGGTGCCGGAATTGGTGGCTGTAAAGGGAGACTTTTATGCCCTTGGACACATCCCCCATGTTGTTGGGGCCATTAATTGCACCCATGTTGGGCTTGTTCCACCACAGGCACGGGAGCACATTTATAGGAATCGAAAACATTACCACTCCATAAATGTGCAAGTGGTGTGCCAGGCGGACATGATCATCACGCACGTGTGTGCCAAATATCCAGGCTCAGCCCATGAATCATACATCATGCGGAACAGCATGGTACCACAGCTCATGGCTAAGCTGCTTCCTGAGCGTGCATGGATTGTGGGTGAGTATGAAGAGTCCAGTAGCGTGCTGTGTGTGTGACATGCTGTCCTCTGCCACAGTATAATTACAAGGTTTATCTGTGTCTCTCACACCTAGGTGACTCTGCATATCCCAACCGTCCGTGGTTGCTGACCCCACTGCGGAATCCCAGGACACCAGCTGATGTACGCTACAATGATGCCCATGGGAGGACACGTCGTGTGGTGGAGCGGACTTTTGGTCTCCTGAAGTCACGATTTCGCTGCCTTGACAAGACGGGAGGTGCACTCATGTACTCGCCCAGGAAGGTGTGTCAGATTGCTGTGGGTTGCTGCATGCTCCACAACCTAGCCATTCGCAAGGATATCCCCCTGCTCCTGGATGTGGATGAGCAGCCACGGCCCCCACCTGCAAACCAACCCGTGTCCAGTGATGAGGACAGTGGAGAGGAGGATGGTGTTGACCTGCGTCAACAGCTCATCAGCTGCTACGTCACTTGAAGGTGAGTTTCAATGTACAACGGACCCATTGTCTGATGATGTTGCTGTTGTTGTGAAGGTGTATGTGAGCTTTGTGACTGCAACCGGTTGTTGACTCAGTGGTGGCTGACAATGTTTATGGGACAGGCTAAATTTGAACATCTACAGGATGTGTATGTTGGCACTTGTTGCTCATTGTGATGTGTGCATGTTGTATTAGCTTTATGGTATGTGTTGTGTGATGTCTGTGATGCCACACCCAGACTAGTGAATCTTGTTCTGTTGTGTTTTCCTAGGTCCCTTCAGCCTCTCCTTGCTTACATACATTCCATACTCCTGGTACATTTTAATCATGCTGATGACTGTACATCCTGGAATAAAGACGGAGCAGAAACAACAACATGTGTGTAAGGAGTTTTATTTACAATGGTGACATATGAGGGGGTGAACATTTACATTGAGGTGATTAGTGAAGCAGTGAGTTGAAAGTTATGGTAAGTGAGAGAATCGAGTAGTCACCACATTGATGTGGTGACCCAGTCCAACAGACAGATGCCATTCACAAGGCAGGGTGGGGAAGGACAGTCCAATGAGTCAATGCAGTAGTGAAGAGTGTTGTCATCATGGCTGGCTCCGTGACTGACGTTTGGCAGGTGCTTTGCCACGGGATACTCCCAGGGATTTCTTGGGACGGCCCCTTCGTCGCTTGGCAGGGGGGACCTCTGCTGTGGGGCCTATGGGGTCTGAGGACTCACCCCTCTCTGTGGCCGCAGGGGAGGATGTTGAACTGTCATCCTGCAGCTCAGCAGGGGAGGTGGAGGTGTTGTTTGTGGCGCAGGCCTGTCCCTCAGTGCCGCCACTATCTGGCCCAAGAGGTCCACAATTTGTCCCATGCGGGTGTCCATGGACCTCTTCAGCAGGAGGAGCTCGCGGGAATCTTCTTCTGCCCGGGCCGTTCGTCCCTGGGCCCGTTCATATGCCCCAAGGACTCTGTTTATGCTGTCCAGGGCTTCGGTCTCAGGCTCCGGTTGTCTGTGAGTGACCCTGCCACTCCCACCTGCCCTGCTGCCACGGACCTGTTGCATCACCACTGTAGGCACGCGCATCCTCTCCCTGCCCACCTCGGTTGGTGGTGTGGGGTGGTCATCCTCTGGGACAGGGAGGGTGTTGCAGGCAGCACTGGTGGTGGTGGTGGTGTAGGACACACAGGCCGTAACAGCAGGGGTCTGCGTAGCTGTTAGTGTTGCTGCAGATGTGGTGGGGGGAACGATGGGTTCCTGGGACCGGTTGCGCCCTGGCACACCAGATGGGCCGGCTCCGGGGTCATCGTCCTCTGAATACCTGTAGTCAACATCCAAGAGTCCATGTTCTGGGGGGGAGACTGGCTCTGCAGGTTGTTGGTGTTGTCCTCTGCAGTCAGTTCTTGGTCACCTGTGGGACAGGTGAGAAATGGTCATTGTAGTGCACCCCGCAACCTTTGTGTTGGCTGTGTATTATTCACTGTTTGTACACCACACAGTTGACTCGTCATCACATTGTTTGTATGCGCACTACTGTGCCTCCTGAGATGATGTTGAGGTACATGCATTAGTTGTCCATGGTGTGAGGTGTCACAACATACCATGTGCCACGTGCATGTTTTGTGATTACAGGGACATGTTGCCATCTAGGGACTGGCGCAACAAAGCATTTCTGTGGCGCCTCTTGGTTGGTCACTCTGCCCTGGCAGACGTTACATCTGAGCATGTCCTGGCCATTGTCATCTCATGCATACCTTTGTAGTGTCATGTGCAAATATGAATTTGTACCAACAACCAGGCTTTCTTTGATTACATATGGTCCTTGCTGCTCTGGCCACATGGCACTTACACATGGCATTCAGTGCTGTGCATGATTGTGCACAGACTTTCTTCTACATGTTAATTGGTGTGTCACACTTTGGTTGCTGTGGCAGTTACATTTGCTTAGCTGTCTGCACACTGTGAGTGGCAATTGGATCTGTTTGTATTTTTGTGTGATGAGAGGGCTGGTGTTTATCATATGGCACATGCATATGGCAAATGGCTGGGTGCATGTACTGGCTACTTACCTGTTCTGTTTTCACATTTGGGTTGGATTTGTGTCACATCTATGTGTGTGTGTGGTGGAGGCTTCCATCCTGCTCAGGGATGGGACAAGAAGGCATAATATGTCTACCTACCTGTTAGTTTGAAGTGGACAGTGCAATGACTGACACATGCATCTGGGTGGGAGGGAGTGCTCCATCTTGATGTGCTGGGGAACAAGGGGGCATGGTGGGAGTAGTACTGCAGGCCTCCCACCCCCAAACAGCCCTCCCAGGGAAGATGGCTACCTACCTGTTAGTTTGTTTGAAGTGAGACAATGGCTTCCAAATGCTTCTGGGTGTGGAGTGCTTCATCCTGCTCAGGGGTGGGACAGGGGGCCTGGTGGGAGTTGTTGTGCAGGCCTCCCACCCCCAAACAGCCCTCCCAGGGGAGATGGCTACCTAGCTGTTAGTTTGAAGTGGACAGTGCAATGAGTGACACATGCATCTGGGTGGGAGGGAGTGCTCCATCTTGATGTGCTGGGGAACCAGGGGGCCTGGTGGGAGTAGTACTGCAGGCCTCCCACCCCCAGACAGCCCTCCCAGGGAAGATGGCTACCTACCTGTTAGTTTGAAGTGGACAGTGCAATGAGTGACACATGCACCTGGGTGGGAGGGAGTGCTCCATCTTGATGTGCTGGGGAGCAAGGGGGCATGGTGGGAATAGTACTGCAGGCCTCCCACCCCCAAACAGCCCTCCCAGGGAAGATGGCTACCTACCTGTTAGTTTGTTTGTAGTGAGGCAATGGTTTCCAAATGCTTCTGGGTGTGGAGTGCTCCATCTTGATGTGCTGGGGAACAAGGGGGTCTGGTGGGAGTAGTACTGCAGGCCTCCCACCCCCAGACAGCCCTCCCAGGGAAGATGGCTACCTACCTGTTTGTTTGTAGTGAGACAATGGCTTCCACATGCTTCTGGGTGTGGAGTGCTCCATCCTGCTCAGGGGTGGGACAGTGGGCCTGGTGGGAGTAGCACTGCAGGCCTCCCACCCCCAAACAGCCCTCCCAGAGAAGATGGCTTCCTACCTGTTAGTTTGTTTGTAGTGAGACAATGGCTTCCCAATGCTTCTGGTCGTGGAGTGCTCCATCCTGTTCAGGGGTGGGAAAGGGGGCCTGGTGGGAGTTGTTGTGCAGGCCTCCCACCCCCAGACAGCCCTCCCAGGGAAGATGGCTACCTACCTGTTAGTTTGAAGTGGACAGTGCAATGAGTGACACATGCACCTGGGTGGGAGGGAGTGCTCCATCTTGATGTGCTGGGGAGCAAGAGGGCATGGTGGGAGTAGTACTACAGGCCTCCCACCCCCAAACAGCCCTCCCAGGGGAGATGGCTACCTAGCTGTTAGTTTGTTTGTAGTGAGACAATGGCTTCCAAATGCTTCTGGGTGTGGAGTGCTCCATCCTGCTCAGGGGTGGGACAGGGGGCCTGGTGGGAGTAGTACTGCAGGCCTCCCACCCCCAAACAGCCCTCCCAGGGAAGATGGCTACCTACCTGTTAGTTTGTTTGTAGTGAGACAATGGCTTTCCAATGCTTCTGGGTGTGGAGTACTCCATCCTGCTCAGGGGTGGGACAGGGGGCCTGGTGGGAGTTGTTGTGCAGGCCTCCCACACCCAAACAGCCCTCCCAGGGAAGATGGCTACCTAGCTGTTAGTTTGTTTGTAGTGTGCCAATGGCTTCCCAATGCTTCTGGGTGTGGAGTGCTCCATCCTGCTCAGGGGTGGGACAGGGGGCATGCTGGGAGTTGTAGTGCTATTTGCCTGGGCACATACAGCCATGTAAATGTTGGCTACCTTTTGGGGTGATTCAGATGTAGTGGATGTTACATATGTGGGACATGTGTTGGATATTGTGGTGCATATGGATCTACTTGTGCCTCTGAGATGGAGCTTTGTAGTTGTGCTTGACAGTACATTGGTGTGTAATGGGCTACATTTGTTTGTACTTATCAGCTTCCACTCCCCCGGGTATTCCTGTGAGACTCTCTGGATGCAGTATGGCAAGCACCTTCTCCTCCCATGCAGTGAATGTTCTTGGTGGAATGGGAGGGCCACCGCCAGTCCTCTGAGCCAGCTCATGGTTCTTGCTCCTCTTCTTTTTGACAACACTCTTCAGGTCATGCCACCACCTCATGATTTCCTGTCTGTTGCGTGGGATGGTCCCTACTGCATTGACCTTATCGACTATCCTTGCCCACATTTGATTTCTTCTGGCTAATGGTGTCTGTTGGACCAGGTTACCAAACAGTTGTGGTTCAACTCTGACTATCTCATCTACCATGACTATCAACTCACTATCTGTGAATTTTGGCATTTTCTGTGGTGCCATGGTGTGTGATGTGCTGAGGGGTTTGAGGTGCAGGTGTGTAAGTGGTGGGGGTGGGGGTGGGGGTTATGTGTATGGTGTGTGATGTGCAGAGGGGTTAGAGGTGCAGGTGTGTAAGTGGTGGTGCTGTGTGTGGTGTGAGTAGTGATGGTGTGCATATTTGCCTCTCCTTTGTGCTCTGGTGTTGGGCCCTTCAGTTGTGGAGTATTGCAAAGCATTGTGGTCAGGGAAGGGGCTGGTTCTATACCCAGCTATGTGGGTGTGTCCAAATGGTGTATTGCTGTCAGGTGTGTTGTGTGGGTTGTCCTGGGATTTTGATTTTTGTAGTTGCCATGTGGTTGTGTCATTGGGGTGTGTTGTGTGTTTTTGGGTGCATGGCTAGTTTGCTGTGTGCACTTTGTAACATTGTTGTGATTTTTTTCTGTCGACTGCCATATTTGTAACGGAGCGTCCGCAGTGGTGGCTATGCTGCAGTTCTTCCGGCGGTTCTCCCATTCATCACTGTTGGCGTTTTCGGCGGTCGGATTCAGCGGAACGTACCGCGGTCACATCGGGGATATCCTAATGTTCCGTGTGGTGTCTCCGCTGTCGTGGCGGCGGTTTGATTTGTTTCCTCCAAGAATGCGACCGCTGCGGACGGGTTTTCGCCTTCTCCGCCCGCTGCGAGCGGTTTTTCGGTGGCTCTTACCGCCGCGGTCAGTGTTTTATGGCTGGACATCCTAATCTGGCCGCCGGCTTTGCCGCGGTACCTGCGGACGGTTGGTTTCCGCTACCATGGCGGTCGGGGAGGTTTTCCGACCGCCATCGTAATAGGCCCCTTACATTGGTAAAAAAATATCGTCTATAAAATCTCGATAACAAAAATAGCCACAACAAAAATAAAGAACACAAATATATCGATAACATTAAATTAAAATTAAACACATCAAAAACATCGATATACACAATATCGACAACACAAACATCGATAAAATACATATAAACTTTATCGAAAATAACATTTAAACAAAAAAAAATACTATTTGCAATAATATAATAAAATAACATATACCAAATATTTTAAACAAATAAAAAAATAATTACAAAATAAAATTAACTAAAACAAGTAAATAAAAAATCCAAAAACAAATAAATAAACAAACAGTACAACATTAAAAATATATCACAACTACCAAAAATAAACAAACACAAATATATATCATATATAAAAATATATCACATTTATCTACATATAAATTTAAAAAACAACAATAAACAAAATAAAAACAAACAATAAATAAACATAATAACTTTTAACCCCTTCGCTGCTAGGCCTTTTCCCCCCCTGTGCTAAGCCTTTTTTTGGCTATTTGGGGTAGTGCGCGCTTAGGCCCCTGTAACTTTTTGACCACATAAGGTATCCACGCCAAATTTGCGTCCTTTTCTTCCAACATCATGGGGATTGTAAAGGTACCCAGGGTTTGTGGATTCCCCTGGAGGGGTCCCAGAAATTAGTCAAAATACAGCAAAATTTTGGGTTTTTTGGGAAAAATGCGAAAAAAGGGCTGCAAATGAAAGCATCTGGGTTTTTCCCTGCAAATGGTATCAAAAAGGGGTTGTGGGGCTGAAATCACCATTTTCCCAGCTTTTAGGGAATGACAGACTTTTGTCAGAAAACCAACATTTTTTACACAGTTTTGGCATTTTTCTGGGACATAGCCTATTTTTGCTATTTTTTGTGCTTTCAACCTCCTTCCAGTTAATGGTAGAAATGGGTATGAAAGCAATAATGGATCCTAGACAGCTATACATTTTAGAAAAGTAGACAAAATTCTGAATTCAGCAAGGGGTCATTTGTGTAGATCCATCAAGGTTTCTTTATAGAAACTAACAGTTAAATATAGGAAAAATTGAAAATTAGTTGAAAAAACAGCCTTTTGTGTCAACGTTTTCACCTGTAACTTCTTCTAATTATGACAGCTCTTTGAAAGCAATATACCATTACATCCGCTGGACCTTACTGGTTGTGGGGATATATAGGACTTGTAGGTTCACAAAGAACCCGACGAACCCAGAGCCAATAACTGAGCAGCATCTTGCAATGGTTTTTTATTATGTACCGGGAATATAGCAATTATTGTGGGAAAATGTATACATGGAAAAATCGGTATGAAAGACACCTATGTATTTCTGAAATGGGAACAAAATATAGAGTTTAGAAACAGTAGATATTTGCACATTTCCGAAATTGGGAATACTCATACTAGCATGAGAATTATCGGTCATTTTTTAAAATGACTTCTTTTTACACAATGTCTTTCATTTGGAAGGCAGAATGCATCGAAAGTCAATAGGTAATAACAGTTGCTTTACAAATCTGAATTACCCCAAGTCTCCCGATAAAAATGGTACCTCACTTGTGTGGGTAGGCATAGTGCCCACGACAGGAAATGGCTCAAAACCCAACGTGAACACACCACATTTTCACAATGAAAAATTACCCTTTTTTTGCAAAGTGCCCAGCTGTAGTTTTTGAACCCTAGCTCTGCCGGCACCTAGGGAAACCTAGCAAACCTATACATTTTTGAAAACTAGACACCCAGGGGAATCCAGGATGGGGTGACTTGACTGCCTCACACCAGGTTCTGTTACCCAGAATCCCTTGCAAACCTAAACTTTTGTCAAAAAAACCACATTTTGCTCACATTTCTGTGGTGGAAAGTTCTGGAATTTGCGTGGATCCACGAATTTCCACCCACCCCGCATTCCCCAAAGTCTTCCGAGAAAAATGGTACCTCACTTGTGTGGGTAGGCATAGTGCCCGTGACAGGAAACGGCGCAAAATGCAACGTGGACACACCCCAATTTCACAGTGAAAAATGACCCTTTTTTGACAAAGTGCCTAGCTGTAGTTTTTGAACCCTAGCTCTGCCGGCACCTAGGGAAACCTAGCAAACCTATACATTTTTGAAAACTAGACACCCAGGGGAATCCAGGATGGGGTGACTTGACTGGCTCCCACCAGGTTCTGTTACCCAGAATCCCTTGCAAACCTAAAAAATTGTCCAAAAAAACACATTTTCCTCACATTTCTTTGGTGGAAAGTTCTGGAATCTGTGTGGATCCACAAATTTCCACCCACACCACGTTCCCCAAAGTCTTCTGAGAAAAATGGTACCTCACTTGTGTGGGTAGGCCTAGTGCCCGCGACAGGAAACGGCGCAAAACGCAACGTGGACACACCCCAATTTCACAGTGAAAAATGACCCTTTTTTGACAAAGTGCCTAGCTGTAGTTTTTGAACCCTAGCTCTGCCGGCACCTAGGGAAACCTAGCAAACCTATACATTTTTGAAAACTAGACACCCAGGGGAATCCAGGATGGGGTGACTTGACTGCCTCTCACCAGGTTCTGTTACCCAGAATCCCTTGCAAACCTAAACAATTGTCCAAAAAAACACATTTTCCCCACATTTCTGTGGTGAAAAGTTCTGGAATCTGTGTGGATCCACTAATTTCCACCCACCCCGCGTTCCCCAAAGTCTTCTGAGAAAAATGATACCTCACTTGTGTGGGTCGGCCTAGTGCCCGCAACAGGAAACGGCGCAAACCGCAACGTGGACACACCTCAATTTCGCAGTGAAAAATGACCCTTTTTTGGCAAAGTGCCTAGCTGTAGTTTTTGAACCATAGCTCTGCCGGCACCTAGGGAAACCTAGCAAACATATACATTTTTTAAAACTAGACACTCAGGGGAATCCAGGATGGGGTGACTTGACTGCCTCCAACCAGGTTCTGTTACCCAGAATCCCTTGCAAACCTAAACAATTGTCAAAAAAAACACATTTTCCCCACATTTCTGTGGTGGAAAGTTCTGGAATCTGCGTGGATCCACAAATTTCCACCCACCCCGCGTTCCCCAAAGTCTTCCGAGAAAAATGGTACCTCACTTGTGTGAGTCGGCCTAGTGCCCGCGACAGGAAACGGCACAAAACGCAACGTGGACACACCTCAATTTCGCAGTGAAAAATGACCCTTTTTGGCAAAGTGCCTAGCTGTAGTTTTTGAACCATAGCTCTGCCGGCACCTAGGGAAACCTAGCAAACCTATACATTTTTGAAAACTAGACACCCAGGGGAATCCAGGATGGGGTGACCTGACTGCCTCCCACCAGGTTCTGTTACCCAGAATCCCTTGCAAACCTAAAGAATTGTCAAAAAAACTAATTTTCCCCACATTTCTGTGGTGGGAAGTTCTGGAATCTGCGTGGATCCACAAATTTCCACCCACCCCGCGTTCTCCAAAGTCTTCCGAGAAAAATGGTACCTCACTTGTGTGGGTCGGCCTAGTGCCCGCGACAGGAAACGGCACAAAACACAACTCGGACACACCTCAATTTCGCAGTGAAAAATGACCCTTTTTTGGCAAAGTGCCTAGCTGTAGTTTTTGAACCCTAGCTCTGCCGGCACCTAGGTAAACCTAGCAAACCTATACATTTTTGAAAACTAGACACCCAGGGGAATCCAGGATGGGGTGACTTGACTGGCTCCCACCAGGTTCTGTTACCCAGAATCCCTTGCAAACCTAAACAATTGTCCAAAAAAACACATTTTCCTCACATTTCTTTGGTGGAAAGTTCTGGAATCTGCGTGGATCCACAAATTTCCACCCACACCACGTTCCCCAAAGTCTTCTGAGAAAAATGGTACCTCACTTGTGTGGGTAGGCCTAGTGCCCGCGACAGGAAACGGCGCAAAACGCAACGTGGACACACCCCAATTTCACAGTGAAAAATGACCCTTTTTTGACAAAGTGCCTAGTTGTAGTTTTTGAACCCTAGCTCTGCCGGCACCTAGGGAAACCTAGCAAACCTATACATTTTTTAAAACTAGACATCCAGGGGAATCCAGGATGGGGTGACTTGACTGCCTCTCACCAGGTTCTGTTACCCAGAATCCCTTGCAAACCTAAAAATTGTCCAAAAAACACATTTTCCCCACATTTCTGTGGTGAAAAGTTCTGGAATCTGTGTGGATCCACTAATTTCCACCCACCCCGCGTTCCCCAAAGTCTTCCGAGAAAAATGATACCTCACTTGTGTGGGTCGGCCTAGTGCCCGCAACAGGAAACGGCGCAAACCGCAACGTGGACACACCTCAATTTCGCAGTGAAAAATGACCCTTTTTTGGCAAAGTGCCTAGCTGTAGTTTTTGAACCATAGCTCTGCCGGCACCTAGGGAAACCTAGCAAACCTATACATTTTTGAAAACTAGACACTCAGGGGAATCCAGAATGGGGTGACTTGACTGCCTCCAACCAGGTTCTGTTACCCAGAATCCCTTGCAAACCTAAACAATTGTCAAAAAAAAACATTTTCCCCACATTTCTGTGGTGGAAAGTTCTGGAATCTGCGTGGATCCACAAATTTCCACCCACCCCGCGTTCCCCAAAGTCTTCCGAGAAAAATGGTACCTCACTTGTGTGAGTCGGCATAGTGCCCGCGACAAGAAACGGCACAAAACGCAACGTGGACACACCTCAATTTCGCAGTGAAAAATGACCCTTTTTTGGCAAAGTGTCTAGCTGTAGTTTTTGAACCATAGCTCTGCCGGCACCTAGGGAAACCTAGCAAACCTATACATTTTTGAAAACTAGACACTCAGGGGAATCCAGAATGGGGTGACTTGACTGCCTCCAACCAGGTTCTGTTACCCAGAATCCCTTGCAAACCTAAACAATTGTCAAAAAAACTAATTTTCCCCACATTTCTGTGGTGGGAAGTTCTGGAATCTGCGTGGATCCACAAATTTCCACCCACCCCGCGTTCCCCAAAGTCTTCCGAGAAAAATGGTACCTCACTTGTGTGGGTCGGCCTAGTGCCCGCGACAGCAAACGGCACAAAACACAACTTGGACACACCTCAATTTCGCAGTGAAAAATGACCCTTTTTGGCAAAGTGCCTAGCTGTAGTTTTTGAACCATAACTCTTCCGGCACCTAGGGAAACCTAGAAAACCTATACATTTTTGAAAACTAGACACCCAGGGGAATCCAGGATGGGGTGACTTGACTGCCTCCCACCAGGTTCTGTTACCCAGAATCCCTTGCAAACCTAAAAAATTGTCAAAAAAAACACATTTTCCCCACATTTCTGTGGTGTAAACTTCTGGAATCTGCGTGGATCCACAAATTTCCACGCAGCCCGCGTTCCCCAAAGTCTTCCGAGAAAAATGGTACCTCACTTGTGTGGGTCGGCCTAGTGCCCGCGACAGGAAACGGCGCAAAACGCAACGTGGACACACCTCAATTTCGCAGTGAAAAATGACCCTTTTTTGGCAAAGTGCCTAGCTGTAGTTTTTGAACCATAGCTCTGCCGGCACCTAGGGAAACCTAGCAAACCTATACATTTTTGAAAACTGGACACCCAGGGGAATCCAGGATGGGGTGACTTGACTGCCTCCCACCAGGTTCTGTTACCCAGAATCCCTTGCAAACCTAAAAAATTGTCATAAAAAACACATTTTCCCCACATTTCTGTGGTGGAAAGTTCTGGAATCTGCGTGGATCCACAAATTTCCACCCACCCCGCGTTCCCCAAAGTCTTCTGAGAAAAATGATACCTCACTTGTGTGGGTCGGCCTAGTTCCCGCAACAGGAAACGGCGCAAACCGCAACGTGGACACACCTCAATTTCGCAGTGAAAAATGACCCTTTTTTGGCAAAGTGCCTAGCTGTAGTTTTTGAACCATAGCTCTGCCGGCACCTAGGGAAACCTAGCAAACATATACATTTTTTAAAACTAGACACTCAGGGAATCCAGGATGGGGTGACTTGACTGCCTCCAACCAGGTTCTGTTACCCAGAATCCCTTGCAAACCTAAACAATTGTCAAAAAAACACATTTTCCCCACATTTCTGTGGTGGAAAGTTCTGGAATCTGCGTGGATCCACAAATTTCCACCCACCCCGCGTTCCCCAAAGTCTTCCGAGAAAAATGGTACCTCACTTGTGTGAGTCGGCCTAGTGCCCGCGACAGGAAACGGCACAAAACGCAACGTGGACACACCTCAATTTCGCAGTGAAAAATGACCCTTTTTGGCAAAGTGCCTAGCTGTAGTTTTTGAACCATAGCTCTGCCGGCACCTAGGGAAACCTAGCAAACCTATACATTTTTGAAAACTAGACACCCAGGGGAATCCAGGATGGGGTGACCTGACTGCCTCCCACCAGGTTCTGTTACCCAGAATCCCTTGCAAACCTAAAGAATTGTCAAAAAAACTAATTTTCCCCACATTTCTGTGGTGGGAAGTTCTGGAATCTGCGTGGATCCACAAATTTCCACCCACCCCGCGTTCTCCAAAGTCTTCCGAGAAAAATGGTACCTCACTTGTGTGGGTCGGCCTAGTGCCCGCGACAGGAAACGGCACAAAACACAACTCGGACACACCTCAATTTCGCAGTGAAAAATGACCCTTTTTTGGCAAAGTGCCTAGCTGTAGTTTTTGAACCCTAGCTCTGCCGGCACCTAGGTAAACCTAGCAAACCTATACATTTTTGAAAACTAGACACCCAGGGAATCCAGGATGGGGTGACTTGACTGGCTCCCACCAGGTTCTGTTACCCAGAATCCCTTTCAAACCTAAAAATTGTCCAAAAAAACACATTTTCCTCACATTTCTTTGGTGGAAAGTTCTGGAATCTGCGTGGATCCACAAATTTCCACCCACACCACGTTCCCCAAAGTCTTCTGAGAAAAATGGTACCTCACTTGTGTGGGTAGGCCTAGTGCCCGCGACAGGAAACGGCGCAAAACGCAACGTGGACACACCCCAATTTCACAGTGAAAAATGACCCTTTTTTGACAAAGTGCCTAGTTGTAGTTTTTGAACCCTAGCTCTGCCGGCACCTAGGGAAACCTAGCAAACCTATACATTTTTTAAAACTAGACATCCAGGGGAATCCAGGATGGGGTGACTTGACTGCCTCTCACCAGGTTCTGTTACCCAGAATCCCTTGCAAACCTAAAAAATTGTCCAAAAAAACACATTTTCCCCACATTTCTGTGGTGAAAAGTTCTGGAATCTGTGTGGATCCACTAATTTCCACCCACCCCGCGTTCCCCAAAGTCTTCCGAGAAAAATAATACCTCACTTGTGTGGGTCGGCCTAGTGCCCGCAACAGGAAACGGCGCAAACCGCAACGTGGACACACCTCAATTTCGCAGTGAAAAATGACCCTTTTTTGGCAAAGTGCCTAGCTGTAGTTTTTGAACCATAGCTCTGCCGGCACCTAGGGAAACCTAGCAAACCTATACATTTTTGAAAACTAGACACTCAGGGAATCCAGAATGGGGTGACTTGACTGCCTCCAACCAGGTTCTGTTACCCAGAATCCCTTGCAAACCTAAACAATTGTCAAAAAAACATTTTCCCCACATTTCTGTGGTGGAAAGTTCTGGAATCTGCGTGGATCCACAAATTTCCACCCACCCCGCGTTCCCCAAAGTCTTCCGAGAAAAATGGTACCTCACTTGTGTGAGTCGGCATAGTGCCCGCGACAAGAAACGGCACAAAACGCAACGTGGACACACCTCAATTTCGCAGTGAAAAATGACCCTTTTTTGGCAAAGTGTCTAGCTGTAGTTTTTGAACCATAGCTCTGCCGGCACCTAGGGAAACCTAGCAAACCTATACATTTTTGAAAACTAGACACTCAGGGGAATCCAGAATGGGGTGACTTGACTGCCTCCAACCAGGTTCTGTTACCCAGAATCCCTTGCAAACCTAAACAATTGTCAAAAAAAACTAATTTTCCCCACATTTCTGTGGTGGGAAGTTCTGGAATCTGCGTGGATCCACAAATTTCCACCCACCCCGCGTTCCCCAAAGTCTTCCGAGAAAAATGGTACCTCACTTGTGTGGGTCGGCCTAGTGCCCGCGACAGCAAACGGCACAAAACACAACTTGGACACACCTCAATTTCGCAGTGAAAAATGACCCTTTTTTGGCAAAGTGCCTAGCTGTAGTTTTTGAACCATAACTCTTCCGGCACCTAGGGAAACCTAGAAAACCTATACATTTTTGAAAACTAGACACCCAGGGGAATCCAGGATGGGGTGACTTGACTGCCTCCCACCAGGTTCTGTTACCCAGAATCCCTTGCAAACCTAAAAATTGTCAAAAAACACATTTTCCCCACATTTCTGTGGTGTAAACTTCTGGAATCTGCGTGGATCCACAAATTTCCACGCAGCCCGCGTTCCCCAAAGTCTTCCGAGAAAAATGGTACCTCACTTGTGTGGGTCGGCCTAGTGCCCGCGACAGGAAACGGCGCAAAACGCAACGTGGACACACCTCAATTTCGCAGTGAAAAATGACCCTTTTTGGCAAAGTGCCTAGCTGTAGTTTTTGAACCATAGCTCTGCCGGCACCTAGGGAAACCTAGCAAACCTATACATTTTTGAAAACTGGACACCCAGGGGAATCCAGGATGGGGTGACTTGACTGCCTCCCACCAGGTTCTGTTACCCAGAATCCCTTGCAAACCTAAAAAATTGTCATAAAAAACACATTTTCCCCACATTTCTGTGGTGGAAAGTTCTGGAATCTGCGTGGATCCACAAATTTCCACCCACCCCGCGTTCCCCAAAGTCTTCTGAGAAAAATGGTACCTCACTTGTGTGGGTCGGCCTAGTGCCCGCAACAGGAAACGGCGCAAAACGCAACGTGGACACACCTCAATTTCGCAGTGAAAAATGACCCTTTTTGGCAAAGTGCCTAGCTGTAGTTTTTGAACCATAGCTCTGCCGGCACCTAGGAAACCTAGCAAACCTATACATTTTTGAAAACTAGACACCCAGGGGAATCCAGGATGGGGTGACTTGACTGGCTCCCACCAGGTTCTGTTACCCAGAATCCCTTGCAAACCTAAAATATTGTCAAAAAAACACATTTTCCCCACATTTCTGTGGTGGAAAGTTCTGGAATCTGCGTGGATCCACAAATTTCCACCCACCCCGCGTTCCCCAAAGTCTTCCGAGAAAAATGGTACCTCACTTGTGTGGGTCGGCCTAGTGCCCGCGACAGGAAACGGCGCAAAACGCAATGTGGACACACCTCAATTTCGCAGTGAAAAATGACCCTTTTTGGCAAAGTGCCTAGCTGTAGTTTTTGAACCATAGCTCTGCCGGCACCTAGGGAAACCTAGCAAACCTATACATTTTTGAAAACTAGACACCCAGGGGAATCCAGGATGGGGTGACTTGACTGCCTCCCACCAGGTTCTGTTACCCAGAATCCCTTGCAAACCTAAAGAATTGTCAAAAACCCACATTTTCCCCACATTTCTGTGGTGGAAAGTTCTGCAATCTGCGTGGATCCACAAATTTCCTCCCACCCAGCGTTCAACCAGGTCTCCCAATAAAAATGGTACCTCACTTGCGTGGGTGGGTCAAGAATCCGCGACAGGCAAGGGCCCAAAAGCTATTGAGGCGACATCAAAATTACCTATCACAAACCAACCTGGTTTTGCATGGGGGTCCCATGAGTTTTGGCCCGGGGCTCGGCAGCCATCTAGGGAAACCTACCTAACCCACAAATTTCTGGAAACTAGACACCCGGGGAGTCCAGCGAGGTATGGCTTGCGTGGGTCCCCCATCATTCTCCTACCCAGAATCCCCTGCAAACCTCAAATTTTGCTGAAAAATTCACTTTTTTCTCACATTTCTGTGGTGGAAAGTTCTGGAATCTGCGTGGATCCAGAAATTTCCTCCCACCTAGCGTTCCCCAGGTCTCCCGATAAAAATGGTACCTCACTTGCGTGGGTGGGTCAAGGACCCGCGACAGGCAAGGGCCCAAAAGCTATTGAGGCGACATCAAAATTACCTATCACAAACCAACCTGGTTTTGCATGGGAGTCCCATGAGTTTTGGCCCGGGGCTCGGCAGCCATCTAGGGAAACCTACCTAACCCACACATTTCTGGAAACCAGACACCCGGGGGAGTCCAGCGAGGTATGGCTTGCGTGGGTCCCCCATCATTATCCTACCCAGAATCCCCTGCAAACCTCAAATTTTGCTGAAAAAATCACTTTTTTCTCACATTTCTGTGGTGGAAAGTTCTGGAATCTGCGTGGATCCACAAATTTCCTCCCACCCAGCGTTTCCCCAGGTCTCCCGATAAAAATGGTACCTCACTTGTGTGGGTAGGCACAGTGGCTGCAACAGGAAATGGCCCAAATCCTACTCTGGAGATTTCAAAATTACCTATAGCAAAACTACCTGGTTTTGGGGGCACCTGAGATTTTGGCCCGGGCTCGGCGGCCATCTTGGGAAAGTACCAAACCCAAACATTTCTGAAAACTAGACACCCGGGGAGTCCAATGAGGTATGGCTTGCCTGGATCCCCCAACGTTTTCCTACCCAGAATGCAATGCAAACCTTAAATTTAGCTGAAAAACCACATTTTCCACATATTTTTGTGTGGAATCAGCGTGCCGGCACAAATGTCCTACCACCCAGCGTTCCCCTTGTTCTCCCGAGTAAAATGATACCTCACTTGTGTGGGTGTCCAAAGCAGAATTGGCTAAAAACGTATTTTTAAAAAAATATAGCGCTTAGAATTCTCGGTGCTATACTATAAATCCCTATGTTTTGGGCTCTTCCTAGCCACAGGCCTTTGGCCCACCCACACAAGTGAGGTATCATTTTACTCGGGAGAACAAGGGGAACGCTTGGTGGTAGGACATTTGTGCCGGCAGAGTGATTCCACACAAAAATATGTGGAAAATGTGGTTTTTTCAGCTAAATTTAAGGTTTGCATGGCATTCTGGGTAGGAAAACGTTGGGGATCCACGCAAGCCATACCTCATTGGACTCCCCGGGTGTCTAGTTTTCAGAAATGTTTGGGTTTGGTACTTTCCCAAGATGGCCGCCGAGCCCGGGCCAAAATCTCAGGTGCCCCCAAAACCAGGTAGTTTTGCTATAGGTAATTTTGAAGTCTCCAGAGTACGATGTGGGCCATTTCCTGTTGCAGCCACTGTGCCTACCCACACAAGTGAGGTACCATTTTTATCGGGAGATCTGGGGAACGCTGGGTGGGAGGAAATTTGTGGATCCACGCAGATTCCAGAACTTTCCACCACAGAAATGTGAGAAAAAGTGAATTTTTTGGCAACATTTGAGGTTTGCAGGGGATTCTGGGTAAGAAAACGTTGGGGGATCCACGCAAGCCATACCTCCCTTTCAGAAATGTGTGGGTTTGGTAGGTTTCTCTAGGTGGCCGCCGAGCCCCGGGCCAAAAAGTCATGGGACCCCCCTTGCAAAACCAGGTCGTTTTGTGATAGGCAATTTTGATGTCGCCTCAATACGTTTTGGGCCCTTGCCTGTCGCGGGTACTTGGGCCTCCCACCCGAGTGAGGCACCATTTTTATCGGGAGACCAGGGGAACGCTGGCTGGTAGGAAATTTGTGTCAGCCCGGTGATGCCACAACTTTCCACACACAAATGTGTGAAAAAGTGATTTTTTCAGCTAAATTTGAGGTTTGCAGGGGATTCTGGGTAAGAAAATGTTGGGGGATCCACACAAGCCATACCTCCCTGGAATCCCCTGGGTGTCTAGTTTTCAGAAATGTGTGGGTTTTGTAGGTTTCCCTAGATGGCTGCCGACCCCGGGGCCAAAAACCCAGGTAACCCCGTGCAAAACCAGGTTGGTCTGTGATAGGAAATTTTGATGTCGCCTCACTAGGTTTTGGGCCCTTGCCTGTCGCGGGTACTTGACCCACCCACACAAGTGAGGTACCATTTTTCTCGGAAGACTTTGGGGAATACGGGGTGAATGGAATTTTGTGGATCCACACAGATTCCAGAACTTTCCACCACAGAAATGTGAGGAAAATGTGTTTTTTATACACATTTTGAGGTTTGCAAGGTATTCTGGGTAACAGAACCTGGTGAGAGCCAGTCAAGTCACCCCATCCTGGATTCCCCTGGGTGTCTAGTTTTCAAAAATGTACAGGTTTGCTAGGTTTCCCTATGTGCCGGCTGCGCTAAGGCCCAAAATACACAGGTAGGCATATTGCTAAAAACCAATCGGTTCAGAGTCGGATTTCTGCCTCCCTGTGGGGGGATATCGGGGGGGGTGGGGTTGCCCCGATATGCCCCCAAGGGGGGAAGAAACACTGTGGCTATTTTTTTGGGGGGTAGGGGCATTGGTATGCCCATTCTGGCCAGCCCCCACCCCCACACATAAAAAAGCCAGCGTAATCGTTGGCGTCTAGTGGGCTTTTTGCCCCCCTGAGGGGGGCAGATTGGGGGCTACTGCCCCATCTGCCCCCCAGGCGGGGCAGGAAGGCTGTAATTTTTGCGGGGAGGGGATGGGGGTATGGGCATGCCCGTTTTGGGCAGCCCCCACCCTAATTCAAATTTGCCCCAAAAACTCCCTGGCGTCTAGTGGGCTTTTGCCCCCCGGCGGGGCAGATTGGGAGCTAATGCCCCCATCTGCCCCCAGGGGCAAAAGCCCACTAGATGCCAGGGAGCTTAGGCAAATTTTAATTAGGTGGGGGCTGCCCAAACGGGAATGCCAACGCCCCCACCCTAATTAAAATTTGCCCCAAAAATCCCTGGCATCTAGTGGGCTTTTTGCCCCCCGAGGGGGGCAGTTTGGGGGCTTCTGCCCTATCTGCCCCCAGGGGGCAGGAAGGCTGTCATTTTTGCGGGGAGGGGTGGGGGCATGGGCATGCCTATTTTGGGCAGCCCCCACCCTAATTCAAATTTGCCCAAAACAAATCCCTGGCGACTAGTGGGCTTTTTGCCCCCCGGCGGGGCAGATTGGGGGCTAATGCCCCCATCTGCCCCCGGGGGGCAGAAAGTCCACTAGACGCCAGGAGGTTTTAGGCAAATTTTAATTAGGTGGGGGCTGCCCAAAACAGGCATGCCAATGCCCCCACCCTAATTAAAATGTGCCCAAAAAATCCCTGGCGTCTAGTGGGCTTTTTGCCCCCGGTGGGGCAGATTGGGGGCTACTGGCCCATCTGCCCCCAGGGGGGCAGGAAGGTTGTTATTTTTGCGGGGAGGGGGTGGGGGCATGGGCATGCCCGTTTTGGGAGCTCCCACCCTAATTCAAATTTGCCCCAAAAACTCCCTGGCGTCTAGTGGGCTTTTTGCCCCCCGGCGGGGCAGATTGGGAGCTAATGCCCCATCTGCCCCCCAGGGGGCAAAAGCCCACTAGATGCCAGGAGTATGGGCAAATTTAATTAGGGTGGGGCTGCCCAAAGCGGGCATGCCAATGCCCCCACCCTAATTAAAATTTGCCCAACAAAATTCCTGGCGTCTAGTGGGCTTTTTGCCCCCGGGGGGCAGATTGGGGGCTACTGCCCCATCTGCCCCCAGGGGGCAGAAAGGCTGTAATTGTTGTGGGAGGGGGTGGGGGCATGGGCATGCCCATTTTGGGCAGCCCCCACCCTAATTCAAATTTGCCCCAAAAAAATCCCTGGCGACTAGGGGCTTTTGCCCCCCGGCAGGGCAGATTGGGGCTAATGCCCCCATCTGCCCCCAGGGGCAAAGCCCACTAGACGCCAGGGAGCTTTGGGCAAATTTTAATTAGGGTGGGGCTGCCCAAACGGGCATGCCAATGCCCCCACCCTAATTAAAATTTGCCCAAAAAATCCCTGGCGTCTAGTGGGCTTTTGCCCCCGGGGGGCAGATTGGGGGCTACTGCCCCATCTGCCCCCCAGGGGGCAGGAAGGCTGTTATTTTTGCGGGGAGGGGGTGGGGGCATGGGCATGCCCGTTTTGGGAGCCCCCACCCTAATTAAAATTTGCCCCAAAAAATCCCTGGCGTCTAGTGGGCTTTTGCCCCCCGGCGGGGCAGATTGGGGCTAATGCCTCCATCTGCCCCCCAGGGGGCAGAAAGTTCACTAGACGCCAGGGAGTTTTGGGCACATTTTAATTAGGGTAGGGGCTGCCCAAAATGGGCATACCAATGCCCCCACCCTAATTAAAATTTGCCCATAAAATACCTGCCGTCTACTGGGCTTTTTGCCCCCCCGGGGGGCATATTTGGGGCTAATGCCCCCAGCTGCCCCCCAGGGGGGCAGAAAGGCTGTCATTTTTGCGGGGGTGGGTGGGGCATGGGCATGTCCATATTGGGCAGCCCCCACCCTAATAAATTATGGGGCAAACAAAAATATCCCTGGGGTCTAGTGGGCTTTTTGCCCCCCCGTGGGGGCAGATTGGGGGCTACTGCCCCCATCTGCCCCTCAGGGGGGGCAAAAAGTCTAAATCGCACCAAAAAAATTGGGGGAGCAAAAGCCCTTGCCCAAGGGGCCGCTCCCCCTCCCTGGTGTCTAGTGGGTGGATCCCTGCTTGGGGATCGCCCTCCTGGGGCGATCCCCAAGCAGGGATCCACTGGGAGGGTACCATTGGAAAGGGAGATTCTCCCCTTTCCAATGATACCTCTCCCGTCTTTCTACGTGCCCGGGGGCTGAGATAGCCCCCTGAGCACATAGAAAGTGAAACTGAAATGAGCCTAAAGGCTCATTTCAGTTTCGATTTCTGTGCAATGAGGACAGCGCGACGTGCGCGCTGATCCTCATGACACAGAAACCAGGGAGGGGGCCTCGGGAGCTGGGGAAGCTCTTCCCCAGCTCCCAAGGTCACAGGGTGAAATAGAAATCCCTCTGCTGTCTGCAGCAGAGGGATTTCGTGCCCCTGGCCTCATGACGGAATGGTTCCGTCATGAGCACAGGGGCACCGATGCTCATGACGGAACAATTCCGTCATGAGCATCGAAGGGGTTAAACAAATTAAATAGTAACAGCTAAAAAATTCACAAAAGCTATCTCGACCAATAAATTTAAACTAAACCAACACAAACCAATAGAAAACTCTAACTAATTAAATAAACACTATAAAACCAATCAATTAATTAACATAAAATTTACCGTACAACGGACAACCACAGAGAAAGAGCAAATCTTTGCGGGAGAGAACACAGTACGAAAAACAACTATACATACAACTATTCCGAAAATCCCTCAATTAAGGTAAGCACAAAACTTTGTAACTAAATATATAAAATGAATATTGAAAATAACTATAACATGTTTTCCTTTACATATCACAGATTTAACTTCACTAAAATTCCACCTAGAAAATTCAACACAAAGATTTACGTACACAACAATAAAATCAACATTATAAAAAATATATCACAAAGTAAGTATATAACTTAACCAACAAATAAAGTAAACTATTTTAAAGTAATAAATTTAATAAAAAACAAAACATAGCTAACAAATGCTTTTTTCTTAACAGCTTCTACAGAAATCAACAAAATCACTACATCAACAAAAGACACTTCATCAACTAAAAAGAGTAAGGGGTCGATTCCGATCCCGGCCGGAAGCGCACCTAGCAGTATTCGTCCGTAAAAAAAACCAGCCGATTGCGTGTTTCCCGACCGATTCGAACATTCGTCCGGACGAACAAGTACGATGCGTATAACAACCCAGTTTCCGAGCGAGCCGTACTTACCCAATTCAGCTCCTGTTCCCCGCCCGAGCCGGATCCGTAAACGCCGAATCGAGTCGTACGGAAGCAAATACACAGCACCTTCCGGCCGGACGAGTACGATGCGCACTCCGTACGCGCCGAACCCGTCGCTACGTCCGGGACGTTTGAGCATCCGGGCGAGCCGCACATAAGCTCCGTTTCGCGCCACAAGACGATCCATGGCTACGAGACGAACAAGCCTGCTACGAGAACGACTCGAAGACACGAGAAACCCGAACGAGACGATCCAAGCATGAATCCCATTGCGCAGGTCCTACCTATACTCTACATCTATTACCGGGACCGGCACGGACGCGTACGGTGCAGACGGTAAGTCAAACACCAACAATACAAACAAATGACACGTACCCGAAATATGTCACACACACATAGGGATGCACAAATGACGTACACTAGCAACAGCAGAACCATAGGGGTGGGATGGGCATCACCAATGCCATACACACCCATAGGGGGCTGGATGCCTGCCACTACCACCACCCCACTCAGGGGGGGCTGGATGCCTGTCACTACTACCATCCCCACCCTTAGGGGGATGGATGCCTACCACTACCACCACCCCTACTCAGGGGGGCCTGGATGCCTGTCACTACTACCATCCCCACCCTTGGGGGATGGATGCTCATCACTACTACCATCCCCACTCATAAGGGGCTGGATGCCTGCCACTACCACCACCCCACTCAGGGGGGGCTGGATGCCTGTAACTACTACCATCCCCACCCTTAGGGGGATGGATGCCTGCCACTACCACCACCCCACTCAGGGGGGGCTGGATGCCTGTCACCACTACCATCCCCACCCTTAGGGGGATGGATGCCTACCACTACCACCACCCCTACTCATGGGTGGCTGGATGCCTGCCACTATCACCACCCCACTCAGGGGGGGCTGGATGCATGTCACTACTACCATCCCCACCCTTAGGGGGATGGATGCCCATCACTACTACCATCCCCACCCTTAGGGGGCTGGATGCCTGCCACTACCACCACCCCAGTCAGGGGGCTGGATGCCTGTCACTACTACCATCCCCACCCTTAGGGGGATGGATGCCCATCACTACTACCCTCCCCACTCATAGGGGGCTGGATGCCTGCCACTACCACCACCCCAGTCAGGGGGGCTGGATGCCTGCCACTACCACCACCCCAGTCAGGGGGGGCTGGATGCCTGTCACTACTACCATCCCCACCCTTAGGGGGATGGATGCCCATAACTACTACCATCCCTACTCATAGGGGGCTGGATGCCTGCCACTATCACCACCCCACTCAGGGGGGGGCTGGATGCCTGTCACTACTACCATTCCCACCCTTAGGGGGATGGATGCCTGCCACTACCACCACCCCACTCAGGGGGGGCTGGATGCCTGTCACCACTACCATCCCCACCCTTAGGGGGATGGATGCCTACCACTACCACCACCCCTACTCAGGGGTGGCTGGATGCCTGCCACTATCACCACCCCACTCAGGGGGGGCTGAATGCCTGTCACTACTACCATCTCCACCCTTAGGGGGATGGATGCCCATCACTACTACCATCCCCACTCATAGGGGGCTGGATGCCTGCCACTACCACCACCCCAGTCAGGGGGGGCTGGATGCCTGTCACTACTACCATCCCCACCCACCATGATTATTGTGCTGACTGATGACCTAGGAGTCCCAGGGACAGCAGGGGAAAGCCACCAAACAACATACAGCCAATGGCACACTCAAGATATGCCAATGCAGTGGTGCAAATGCACAAACAGGCAGACCCACACTGCATATCAAACACAACAGGTGATGGGGGTGTGTGCCACTGTCCCCAGGCAACCACACAACACATGAGGAGGCCTGAATTCCAATTACACAGATGTGTATACAGTGCCATACAAAAGTAACTCATGGATTGGATTCCCCTATGTGGGCAAAGAGGCATTGTTAGATGAGAGGGAGCCCAAATTACACATGTCACACAAGCTAGTAGGAACAGCAACTAACACAGCAAGAGACAGACCCACCACAGCACAACCCCCAGGGACCCCACATTGTGGTGACACTACCCTGCATGATAATCCCACTGTGATGACAAAGGTAGATGTCATTCACACTGTGAACCACAGCCATGTGTCCTGAGCAACAAACTACCAACAGACCTACACAAGCACAAATCAAACAGCACGGCCTGCCAGCCATGGCCAATATGGAGGTAGGGGTCTAGCTGTGCAACAACTCACATTTGCACACACTCAACACCACACACCTTGATCTCCACCAATGTGCAGCAGTGAAGCTCACATGGACTGGTGACATTGCACATGCACCCATGACAATCCCAGGGGTGGTGGGGGGAACTAAGGTGCAGAAACCCATCACACATGCCCAGTCAACAAGACTCGTGAATGTCTGACACACTGCACACTACGCGGTACATGGGCATGACGTGAAATCCACCACAATCAATGGGATCCTGGCCATAGTCACACACCAATGAAGAAGACAAGGTGACACACAAAGAACACACGTACACAACTTCCAACATTGCAGCTCTGACCCTGAGGAGTGGCAGCAGTCACACACACAACGTGTCACAATCACTGAAAGCTACCATAGACTGTAAATTACATGACATGTGTAACCAACAAGTGCCAAGGGGAATCCTGAATGTGTCCCATCTGCATTTGCCCACATCCCCAGCCCTGACAACAAAGACAACCTGGGATGACAACCTGATGAACCTTAGTTAGCCATGCACCCACATCCCGGAGTAACCAGGTCCAAGATGCTTGATGAACACAGAACAACTCAGCAAGCATCAGAAACAGGAACATCCGTAGGGACACAGCCTATGTAGGAAAAGGGAAGGGTACACGCACAGACATGCTTACACAACACAAAACAGGGGCCCAGGCAATGTCACAGGATTACACACTGCCATGAGGGCACTCCACTGCTGTGGAAGGTCCACTGTGCCAAGCCTTGTCTGTGCACGACTCAAACATGTCGGCAGAACACTCGGTCAGTGAGTCAACAACTACAACACACTGAAGGCTCTGCTCACATCAGCCTGGGTACGGGAGTGTCACGTCAGTCATCTGCATACACCCAAAACACGTGTCAAGCAAGGTGCACTGTATACACTGATGAGTCCTTCAACATTGGTGTGCTAAACTGCATGTCCAGTGGAGATGGGCACACAGTCAGGGAAATAGGAACATTGAACAGTGGTAAGCCCACCAGATGTGCATCACTGTAAGACAAAGATATTAATTTACAAATGCAAAACGTACATCCCTGTGTCATATGCTGAACATCACACCCTCAGACTGCAGCAGACGATGCCATAGATCCAGACTACAACAGGACACACATCCCATGGACCACATGGAGTCCATCACTGCAACACTTCATTTCCCTGATATGAACACTATTACAACTGCAAATGCATGATGATAACCATGTACATCAAAAGAAAAACCACAAGTAAACAAAAATAGGCTTTATTCAGCAAATGTCACTAAAAAATCAGAAGTCCAAATTAAAGTAAGGCCAATGGCCAGTCCAAATACACAGTCCCAACAGGGTGATATGTGACAACTTGTCACCCATTGCTTGCCTGCACTGGTAGGGACAGGGGACATCCCCCTTGGAGGGGCATACAAGGGGCAGGCCAGGCACCGCAGGGACAGGATCAGGGGATGCCAGAGTGAGGCAGTGAAGGGGTGGTGGGTGCAGGAGTGTCACCAGCAACTGCAGTGGAGGTGTCTGACTCAGGGGGGCCGGCACCACTGCAGTGCCTGAGTCAGACGGGGTGGTTGTGGACTCCACTGCAGTGCATGCCTCCAAGGGAGTGGAAGGGGGGCAGATGAGGTGGGCAGGACAGAGGGGGGACCCGGTCTCCACACCAGTGGCACAAACAGGCTGAGCGTCTGGGTTGGGGGTGGAAGAGCAAGTGGCAGGGGGAGGGCCTAAGCAGTTTGGGGATGCGGTATCGGTGTGTGGGGAACCTGGGGCAGGGTGTGGCGGTGGAACCTGTGGAGTGGTGGCCTGGGGGATGGAGGAGAGAGACTGGGTGGTGGAGCTGCGTGGTGGTGGTGGGGTCTTGCCCTTCCTGGTCCGGGGGGGCTTCCGAATGGGGTCCTCAGTCTGTCTGCGCCTGGGGGAGGGTGTCCGGGGGCGAGGGGCACTCCCTTCTGTGTGGGTGGACTTCCTCTTCCCCCGGTATGCCGGATCTGCAGGATCAGAGGGGAAGAGGCCGAGGTCACACAGGAAGACCTGCTGTGTAGGTGCGGTTGCAGGTGAGGCAAGGGAAGGGGTCTTGGAGGGAGAGGATTTGGAGGACTGCGGAGTGACTGTGGATGCCTGTGTGTGTGTCTGTTCCCCATCCCCTGTGTGTGTGGTATCTGTCCCCTGAGGATGCTTGTGTGCACGTCTTGCCTTTCTTTTGGGTGTGTCTGTGCTGCTCGTGTCTGTGTGCTTGGGTGAATGTGCAGGTGTGCATGTGCTTTGGACAGGTAGGGTGCCAGGAAGTGTGGATGGGGCAGAGGTAGGAGGTGGGAGGGACTGCTGGAGGAGGGACACTGCTGCCGTCAGGGAGGAGTCCATGGACTTATTGCTCCTCTGTAGGGCAGACATACCCATCGAGATGCCCTCCATGAACGACACCAGCTGTGCCAACAGAGTGGTGTGTGCATGGAGGACACTCAGCATTGCTGTCTGCCCTACATGGAGCTGCTGAAGTAGGTACACAGACTCCTCACTCAGGGCAGCAGGGGACACAGGGGCAGGGGGTGCGGTGCCTGGCACGAAGGAGACACGCTCCCGAACACGGGAGCCTCCACGGACGTCTGGAATTGGAGCCAATGGGAGGGCGGTGCTGGTGGTGGCGGGGCCAGACAGACTAGCGGGGGTGTGGTGGCTGCTGACACCCGCCTCCACAAGGGAGTCATCTTCCGAGCTGCTGTGGTCCTCAGCTGAGGTGGATGGTGCTGAGGACTCCTTGGTGTGGCTCCCCTCGCCCTCCATGCCACTGGGTCCCTCTGACCACTCGTAGGATGCTGACCCAGTCTGGCTCCGCTGCTCCTCCTGGTCCGTGGAGCTGTCCCCTCCTGTGGCCGTGGATGTATCTGCAAACAATTATGGAAACAGACAAACATCAGTCACCTGCACTGACCGCACACACCACAGTAAGTACAGCACTTACAGAGCCAGCCCTGGCATCCTTAGTAGAACATTGCCAAAACTCCTCCCACAGATTTGGAGAAGCCAATTGTCAGTCTGATGGTCAACCATGGGACTCACACCCCTCCTGCCCTTGCACCCATCTGTCTGGTGCCTGTCTGATGGTAAGACCCCAGTGTGGACACATGCACCACCTACACAGTTGTTGGACATTGCAGGGAACACAGTGAAGTATGTGAACATGCACACATCACATCTCTTGCCACCGAGTCAGTGCAGGTGTCCGGAGAAAGGGATGGCCAGAGTCTAAATAGAAATGCATGTGATGCATACCAGCACCAGTCACCATGATTCACCCATGTCCGGATAGTCCATGCCACAATGGGGTGCATGTTGCACATGTCACTCCCCTGCAGGATCACTCTTAGGAAGTTTAATGCCATGACACAGGCATGCCTGCAAAGTCATACATCACTGTCTCCAGTCACATGGCCATGGCAGCCTGCCAACAACAGTCTGCACTGTGTCACAATCCTAGGACATGGGGAATGCAAGTTATGTAACTGACAAGTGCACATGTCAATCCCCCACACACCACATCATCTGAACTAGTATTTGTCCACGTCATGCCAATTGGACATATGGGGGACATGAAACACAACTCACAGAACCTGAGCACCTCACAGTGTGCTGTGAATGAATAACAGCTGCCTGAAAGTCACAGTCGCATACACCTGTGTGCACAGTCAAGTGATCAAACATCTATAAGTCACAGAAGTATCGTCTCACATGGTCACATCTCAGATGGCATGCTGAACCCTAACCGACAAACATACCAGTAGTCCTGACAACGAAGCCACAGCACACTGACACAGAGGCAGACACCTGAGGGAACATGTCACTGATCACAACATGTCAGATGATCCACGGGAGTGGGAGTACAGAGTCTATTGTATTCCCTGGAGTAGGCATGACTGTCCAGATGCACCTGTAAGAGGGATGAGTCCTGGACAGTAGGCAGGTGTCTAAGTATGTGTGACACACTTGATATACATACTCCTGAGGCCCAAACATTGTTCCCACCCACAGCATGGGGGTGTGCCAAATACCCCAGGGACATGTGGTGAATCAGATCAGCAAGTGGACCACATATCAAAGTTACACCCAGATTACATGTCAGGACTTGGGCATTGTGTGAGCAATTGACCCACCCATGAATCCCACAACATAGTCACCGGAACAAATGCTGTCCCCCACCTTGAGCAAAGCAAAATGCAATGACACAGTCCCCAAGTGACACAATTTCCTGACTGTAAGGGCCACACATATGCGTATCAAATGAGGAGTGGGCATGTCACAATAGAGGGACATGGGTCCTGGACCACAAGACTGATGTACTGTGGAAGTTTAACCAGGCCAGAGGAGGGCACATACCATGTCAGACAAAGTGCACAGTGCTGTCATGGACTCACCCCCTCCTTCAGCTGCCCATCCAGGTCAGGGAAGACCACTGCCAGGATCCTGAGCATTTGGGGGGTCAGGGTCCGGTGTCCGCCCCTCCTGCGAGGAGGCGACAGCTTCAGCTGGACCCTTGCGATCCTCCGGGTCCAGCCTCGAAGGTCCTGCCACCTCTTCTGGCAGTTGCGGATCCGGCGCTTGTAGTCCCCACGGATCTTACTGCCCGGGCGATGGTCAGCCAGATTTTCTGCTTCTGGTGGACATCAACCTGTGAGGATGACAAAGTGAAAATGCCATTACTACACATGCAACATATCCGTGCATCACACAGTTGGATATACATGTCTCAATCACTGGGGCACATGATGTACACAGGCAGTGCAATGATGGCTATGAACAGTTTGCCAGCAGTTACTACATGGTATCATTGCATGGAAAGTAAACCTTGTTGGAATGCACTGTTACTGCACTGTACCTGTTCAGTGCATGTAACTACACACTTTGGGGGCTCAGAAATACTCAGTGAGCATGCTAGCCAGTGGTGTGCACACTGTAAGTCCTGCTAGTCAGACAACATGCAAAATTAGTAAGGCAGTGGACAGCACACTCACCTGCTCCCCTGGTGTCCCATACAGCTTGCTGTACTGTGGAAGGAGGCTGTCCAGCAGGGCCTGGTTCTCCTCAAGGCTGAAGGCTGGGGCTCTCTCCACAGTACGTGCCATTGCAGTAGCCAGAGGATGCAGAGACAGCAGCAGTGTTGGTGGCAGATGTCGTCCTGGAGCATGTAGTGCAGGCAAGTGAGCTCTCAGGGGAACAGCCAGCATTATATGTGTGCTGCAGAGGCAGATACTGTCCCATGTGTCCAAAGTGATAGGTCCAAGTCGTTTGCATCTTCTGAATCTGACCAATCCATGGAATAGCAGCACTAATACACGCCCACAGCATCCTTCAAAAATCCAAGTTCATGACATCCATGATTTTGCAACATTGTTGTGGCTGGCCAACTGAATTCACTGCATCAGACTCGTTGAAGCTTCGAATATGCGTCCGTTGCCATGCCAGGCCCCAGCCAACGCGTGCGCACCGTTCGATCCATTGCTGTACAACGCGTATTTCGGGATAGAACGCATACCCGCTCACAACAGATGCAATGGGCCGGCCGGGCACACCGATCGGTCCATTGCTATACAACTCGTACCCGCTCACAACAGATGCAATGGGCCAGCCGGGCACACCGATCGGTCCATTGCTGTACAACGCGTATTACGGGATACAACGCGTACCCACTCACAACAGATGCAATGGGGCGGCCGGGCACACCGATCGGTCCATTGCTGTACAACGCGTATTACGGGATACAACGCGTACCCGCTCACAACAGATGCAATGGGCCAGCCGGGCACACCGATAGGTCCATTGCTGTACAACGCATACCCGCTCACAACAGATGCAATGGGCCGGCCGGGCACACCGATCGGGCCATTGCTGTACAACGCGTACCTGTACAGGTCAGTCGCATATGTCACCATGCTTGTCACTGGTGAACGTATGCCAGCCACATATACCTGCAGAGACCCAGGGGCACACCTAAAACACCACACCCAGTCCACACTGTTTCCTAAGGCATGTAAGGCTGCATTTCCTTTTCTGTGTATGGGGGTTAACATGTGGTTTCTGTGGTGGCACTTGTGGGCAGCCACACCCAGGCTGTGCATGTGTTAATGGGGACAGGGTCCTTTGTGTGTTGTGCACATGACCACTGTGATGTGCAACAGTTCATTTCGGAGCATGTGGCATGGTCACATTTCCAGGTTGTGTATGTGTGTGACATGTCACATACCCCCAGGGTCCCATGGGGAAGTCATGTACGTCACAGGGTGACCCATTGCCACAATAGTGATGTCCCTCCACAGTCTGTGTGCATGTTGTGTTTCAGATGTCTCTGATTCCATGTGCACGATGGGAGACAGTCTCCACATCAACGTTGTTTGTGCATGGACTTTGATGTTGTGCGTCACTGGCGTCCATGTCTGTCCTGCGTAGGCGACAGGGGCCACTACCTGTGGGAGTCATGTTTGTTTTTCTGACGTGTACATGATACGCCATGTAATGCCAGTGTCCTTGTGGCAAGGCAGGGTCACTGGGAATCTACCTGTCAATGAGCTGTGATGCCTGTGGCGCATCTGTCCAGACATGTCACTGTGGTGTGTGTGTGGAACGTGACAGCAGTAAGTGGGTACTGTGACACAGCCTAATGGTTTCCCATAGCACAACCTGGAACCTGTTGTCCACACATGTTGTACTGAGAAGTTAGATGATGGCCATGTAGGTGCGAGTTATGTCCGAACAGAACGCCACACACATCAAGTACTTGTGTCTCGTAATGATGTATCATGTGAAATTGAGTATGGTGAATGGCACATATGTGGGGTGACTGACAATCTTTCTTTCCTCAACCTATGCACTGCAGGGCTCCAGCTGTCCATAGACCATTCCTTGACCTGGCAACGATGGTGGAACGTGACAGCATCCGACGGTACCGCTTCACCAGGCAGCTGATTGAGGATTTGGCAGTGCACTTGGCACCACATTTGCAACCTGGCCGGCCGTACCCTACGGCGCTGACCCCCAAGGTGAAGGTAATGGCAGCCCTACACTTCTTTGCCACCGGTACCTTTCAACACACTGTGGCGACTGCCGGTGGGATGTCACAGACTATGTTCAGCTGTGTGCTACGCGATGTTTTGGAGGCAATGTTGAGATGCCTGAACCAGTACATCTATTTCCCTACACGTCAACAACTCACTGACGTCAAGAGTGACTTCTATGCCCTGGGGAGGATGCCACATGTCATTGGCTCCATTGATTTGACACATGTGGCTTTGGTACCACCACAGGCACATGAGCAGGCATACCGGAACCGGAAACATTACCATTCGATCAATGCTCTGGTGGTATGTCTTGCAGATATGACCATCACACATGTGTGTGCCCGTTTCCCTGGTTCAGCACACGATGCCTACGTGATGAGGAGTAGTCGCATCCCGAGGATGATGGCACAGATGCAGAACCAGCGTGCCTGGGTGGTCGGTGTGTACTGACTTTGTACCATTGTGTGTGTTCTGCTCTGTAGTATACCGCCCACTTTTCCAACTCAGCTAATGTGCACTTGTCTGTCCGTAGGTGACTCCGGATACCCCAACATGCCGTGGTTGCTGACACCCCTCAGGAACCCTGTGACACCAGCCAAGATGCGCTACAATGAGGCACATGGTCGGACCAGGAGAGTGATTGAGCGGACCTTTGGTCTCCTGAAGAGCCGCTTCCGCTGCCTGGACAAGACAGGAGGGGCCCTGCTATATGCCCCAGCAAAGGTGTGCAAGATTGTCATCGTCTGCTGCATGCTACACAACCTGGCAGTGCGGAAGGAGTTGCCTCTCATCCTGGATGACGATGACCAACGTCCGCCACCTGTGGAGGATCCTGGCCTGGACCACGATGCCAGTGATGATGATGATGATAATGGTGATGTCCGCACACAGCTCATCACCAACTTCTTCAGCTGAATGTGAGTATCCAGGGAGATGTAATGTGAATGATGTGAGTTTGCATGATATGTGTGGGTGGTGCTCTGGTGCTGTTTGAGTGTGGCCATGTGCTACTTGACTGGATGCGTGCAGCAATGTGTCCTTACAGGTAGTCTGTACTCCCCAACAGTTTTGACATGCTAACTTGGTTTTGTGTAGTTGTCTTGTGACATGTATTGGGCATGAGTATTGCAGTTCTGTCCTGTTCTTCAGTGGTTTTAACTGTGTGTCATGTCTGTCCTTCACAGGGTGCTTACTGAGTACTTTGGTCAACTTGGATCCCCCGACACCATGATTCAGCTTTCAGGGTGGCAGCAGTAGTTGCCCTACAGGTGATGTGCCACACACCCCTGGACTTCATATCTTCTGCACTTGTTGACTGTGTGGCCACTGCCACGTGGGATTACCTTGCATTTGTAGTGGAAACAACTTGTTGCAAATGTGTAATAAACCTGTGCTTCACTTTGGGATGTGCGTTGTCTGTGGTCACACATCTGACTGACATTTACTTACTGCACCTGTGGGCTAGTTGACACAGACTCTGAATAGGTGTGGTGTCTGTGCATTCAACAGTATTTCCTGGCAACATCACTGTAGGCGATGAGTCCGATGGCCCTGGTGTCTCTGTGTTGTGTAGCCCTAGTGGTGTGTCTCCCTCATATGTGTCACGTCACCATGACTCACATGACAGTGTTGTACTTGCTGTAGCAGTTAGCATACACAGTGTAATTTAGCAGATCATCATCACCATAACAGTATCCACATTTGAATAACAACAGAGGCGAGTATGGTGTACTAGTGATTTTATTTACAGAAATGTGTGTGTGTATAGTGCACAGGATGGTGGGTGCTGTACATTGGGATTGTGATCCAAAGTTCCCAGTTGAGTTGGAAGTCTTGGTAGCAGAAATGTCCTGAGTGTAGTCCACAGTCATATGATACATTAGTCCAACTTGAACTCTCCATGTCATGTGGGAGAGTTGTGTTGCATTCGACAGGGTGAAAAGTTTGCACACAAAGGAGAATTTCCGGAACAGGTGTTGGCTTCCTGGGGGATGTACGTGGCCATCAACCTCTCAGTTTTCCTTCCTCGGACGACCCCTCTTCTTTGGGGGGGACCCTCACGTGCAGGCTGCGGCGGTGCAGGGGAGTCTCCGCCAGAGTCCTCCTCCCTCCCTGTGGCGGTGTCAGTTGTTGCAGCACCAGATGTTGTGGGCACACAGGGAGGTGTGGCCATGTTGGTGCTAATCTGGCGGAGGCATGTCAATATGTCCCTATGCACCGCTGTGAGTTCTTGCAATGTGTCCCACTTGGATTCCATGCGAGACATGTGTGTCTCCACACGGGACATGTGGGAGTCCAAGCGGGCATGATGGGCAGCCTGCTGCTGTTGTATGTCCTTGAGGATCCCCACTACCTGTCTGACCTCTCCGGTGCTATCCTGGTACGCATCAGCGATGCGTGCCAGTTGTGGGTCATCATGCAGTCCAGACCCCTCTGCAAGCGGCGACCTATGTCTACCACCCCTCCCACCACCCCTGGCGACACGTGCAGGACCTGCAGTGGCACGCACAGGTGACCCAAGGCCCCCTTGGGGGTTGTTAGTGGTGTTGTTGTCCGTTGCTCCACGGTGGGCCTGGGGCCCTGTGCTGTTATCATCGGTGGTCCTTGGTCTGTCTGTGTTGGCGGGGGTGGTCTGTGTGTTGGCAGTTGTTGGAGGGGTGGGTGCAGGGGGTGCAGATGTTGGTCCTGCTGGTGCTGCATGATGACTCACACCGGAGGTGCCAGGTAGGTCTTCACCATCCGAGGAGGGCAGAGGCTGTTCCACACCAGTGAGCTCAGTGTCCCCCGGAGCCTGGGACAGGGACTCCTCCTTGCCTGCTGCTGTATCCCCATCATCATCACCTGTATTTGGATGAGACACACATTGTATGTTATGTTTCTACAGGCATCAATGGTTTACACACCTGACAGTTGTGACTGTACCTCTGGATGCGGGCATGTACATTGCATTGTCCTAAGTTGTCACAGTAAGAGGTTGATATTGGTGTAGCACATTGTCCTGCATACCTGGGGCATTTCAATGTGAATGTTGAGGTGTGTGCATGGCCAGCATTGGTTGTATTTGGTGGACATCCGGCCATCCTTCTCTACCTAGCCCAGTTATCCCACCATGAAGCATGCCACCCTTGCAGTGGGTTCAGGTTGACTCTCAGGATGTCATTCAGTGGTGTTCTGCTGTTTGTTGGTGCACAGTTCCCAGCAGGGCCTTGTACTCCCACAGCAGTACCCAGTGTCAGCCATCTTGTCAGTCGTTTTCCACTCCCTGTGATGTGAGCATGGTTCAGAGTGGTGTTGATGGGCCAATTGTGTGGGTGAGCAATATCTGTGACTACAACTCCCATCATGCTATTGCCTACACCCCCCTTCCCAGCATGCCCATACTTCCTTCCTTTTGAGTGGACTTCACTGTGTGTGACAGCAATGGAAAGATGGCTGACAGTGTGGTCCTGTTGTTTGTTGGTGCACAGTTCCCAGCAGGGCCTTGTGCTCCCCACAGCAGTACCCAGTGTCAGCCATCTTGTCAGTCCTTATCCACTCCCTGTGATGTGAGCATGGTTCAGAGTGGTGTTGATGGGCCAATTGTGAGGGTGAGCAATATCTGTGACTACAACTCCCATCATGCTATTGCCTACACCCCCTTCCCAGCATGCCCGTACTTCCTTCCTTTTGACTCTGCTTCCCTGTGCGGTAGTGTGCCTGTGCTGACAGGAAGGCTGACAGTGTTGTCCTTGCGTTTGTTTGGCTACAAGTCCCAAGAGTGTCCCTGTGCTTCACACAGCATTACCCAGGGTGGTGGTTCTTTGTGGGATCTTCATTTGGTGTGTGAGGCATTGCATTCTCCCAGGTGGGTTATGTGGAGTTTGTGTTGAGGGGGTGTGTGAGGAGAGCTGCTTGTAACTATGGTCAGTTCTGTGAGTCCTCCTTCCCACCCAGCCAGATATCCCACCATGCAACGTGCTTGCATTGCAGGGAGTGCAAGTTGGCTTTCAGGATGTCAGGCAGTGGTGTTCTGCTGTTTGTTGGTGCACAGTTCCCAGCAGGGCCTTGTGCTCCCCACAGCAGTACCCAGTGTCAGCCATCTTGTCAGTCCTTATCCACTCCCTATGATGTGAGCATGGTTCAGAGTGGTGTTGATGGGCCAATTGTGTGGGTGAGCAATATCTGTGACTACAACTCCCATCATGCTATTGCCTACACCCCCTTCCCAGCATGCCCATACTTCCTTCCTTTTGAGTGGACTTCACTGTGTGTGAGTGTGACAGCAATGGCAAGATGGCTGACAGTGTGGTCCTGTTGTTTGTTGGTGCCCAGTTCCCAGCAGGGCCTTGTGCTCCCCACAGCAGTACCCAGTGTCAGCCATATTGTCAGTCCTTTTCCACTCCCTGTGTTGTGAGCATGGTTCAGAGTGGTGTTGATGGTCCAAATGTGAGGCTGCCCATTATCTGTTACTACGAGTCCCATCAAGCTCTTGGCTACACTGACTTCACCAGCATACACAGGATTCCTTCCTTTCTGTGAGCTTCCCTGTGAGGTGGTGTTCCAGTGGTGGCTAAATATCTGACAGTGTTTGTTGGTTAGATTTGTGCCACTGCCTAGCTCTATTTGGTATTGGGTTTGTACATGTCATGACACAGTTACATATCACTATGACATGGCATGTATTGTGTTTATCTGACTAACATACACTTCTTGGGATGATTATCTTTTGGTTGCTGTTGATTTGCTAGGGGTGCATGGTTTGACTATCCCCTTGACAGTGATGTGTGTGTATTGGCACACAATATTGTGTATATCAGTTGTGTACTCACCAGGCTCTGGGATGTTTGTTAGTCCATATACGCTCACTGGTGGTAGGATGGCCCGCACCTTCTCCTCCCGGGGCCTGAGGTATACTGGTTTGCCAGGAGGGCCACTGCCGGTGTGCTGGCTCAGGAGGTAATCCTTCTTCAGTAGGTCCCTGACCCTCCTGCGCACATCATACCACCTGTTCTGGATGTCTTCCTTTGTGCGCAAACATGGTGATTGTGCGTTCACCCTGTCGACGATCCTCGCCCACATCTTGGTTTTCTGTGCCATGGGGGTCTGTTGGACCAATGTGCCAAACAACTGTGGCTCTACCCTCAGGATCTCGTCTACCATGACTTCCAATTCACTATCTAGGAACTTTGGATTCTTCTTTAGGGGCATGGTGATGGGTGGTGGTGGTGATTGATGTGTGTGTGTGTGTAGGTTTTGCTGTGTGTGTGTGAGGGTGATATTTGTTGAGGTGCTAATGGTGTGTGGCTTTTGTGTTGGATGAGCTGTGTGTGTGTCTGCTGTCTGCTGGTGTTCTGTGCTGGCAGTCAGTGGAATTTGCAAAGGATCATGGTAGGGATTTGTGGCCTTTATGTAGGTGGAGTTGGGGGGTGTTCTTGTTCCATTTTTCCCCCCCCTGTATTTATTGGCTTTGTCATTGCTTGTTTGACCCTCTTTTTTTGTATTTTTTCATTTGTGATTATTGTGCATGTAGGAGTCGTTCTTCTGACCGAGTAGGACGTTGCAGTTATCTCGTGCGCGCCTCTCCGAGTCGTTCCCGCTGTGTTTCAGCTCAGTTTCATATGCGGCGTACGCGTCGGTCGCGGAGTATTGTGTTTGTTCGGCTGGGTTTTGTATGTGTGTCGGTCGTACGGCTTGGGCTCCGTGCGAATCGGTCTGATTTTGCACTCATTGCATCGTACTGCGCGGGTCGGAGTTCGCGGGTACGTTTCGTTCGGGTTTATTCCTGGTGCGTGTTGGTTGGTTCGATTCGCGTGGTTTCCCGGCCGGATAGCTTGTTTCCGTCCGGGTCGGTCGTTCGCCTTGAGTTCCGTACGAGTCGGTCGTGATTCACATGCATTTCATCGTACTTCCCAGGTCGGGCAACGCCGGTACGTGTCGGTCGGACTATGATCCCGTACCGAGTCGTCGGTATTTTTTCCGGCCCGAATCGGATTCGGCCCCTAAGTATATTTGTTTATTTACAAATTAAAAAAAATAGAGACTAAATAATAAAAATAATCCAATTAACCAAAACTATTAAGTTTTCTTTTATGTTTCACAGATTATACTTCACAATAACTCAAGCAAAAAACTCAAAACAAACATTAAGGGGCCCATTAGGATGGCGGGCGGATCGCCCCCGCCAGGCCGGCTGTGAGCACCGCCCACCACAATGTTGCAGATGGGGGATGCCACCGCCACCGTGGCGGTGGAATCCTAATGCCCACAGCGGGACCGCCGCACCTCTGGCGGACGGTCCCATTCACCGTTACGGTGGCGGGCGGACTTTGTCCACCCGCCATCGTAATAGGCCCCTAAGTTTGAAAACAAGTGCAAAATCAACATTAAAAAAAATATATAATACTGAGTAAGTATATATATTAACCAACAAATAGAGCAACCTTTTAAAAAACGATAAATTAAATAAAAAAACAAATATTACTAACAAATACTTTTTTCTTTACAGCTTCTACAAACTGCAACATACAACAACATCAACGTAATAAACTTCATCAACTAAAATTAGTAAGTATTTTATTTTTCTTCAATTAAATAAATATAGAGACTAAAAAAGCGAAACAAACAAATATACTAAAACTATAACCTTTTATTTTACATTTCACAAATTACACTTGACTAAAACTCCACCTAAAAAACTCAAAACAAGGATTAAGGGGCCCATTAGGATGTAGGGCGGATTGCCACCGCCCGCATGGTGGAGGCGATCTGCCCTACATCCTTCCCCGCCCGCCACCCATTTACCCCCACCATATTAGTATGGCGGGGGTACCGCAGCGGACGGGAAGACCGTCTGCCGCTTTTCCGCCTGGTCGACAAGTCGACCGGGCGGAAAAGGGTTTAATATGGTGGCGGTGTCTGCTAGACACCGCCATCCAGATTAGCATGGGGGCGGAAACATGCCTTTCTGTGGCGGTGTTGCCGCCACGGAAAGGCATGCGGAATTCTCTTCCGGGGGACCGTTGCGGGCCCCCAGGGTATTGGAGGGGTTGGGGGTGCACATGGGGGGTACCTATGGTACCCCCTGCATTGTCATGGACATGGTGGCAGGCACCTCGCGGTGCCTGTCACCTTGTGCATCACAATGCATGCAGTGCATTCCCAGCATTGTGGCGGGCGGTGCTGTGAGCACCGCCCGCCACAATGCTGGGAATGGAGGATGCCACCGCCACGGTGGTGGTGGCATCCTAATCGCCGGTGACGGACCGCCGCACCACTGGCGGCTGGTCCCAGCACCGCTAGGGTGGCGGGCAGACGGAAGTCCGCCCGCCATCCTAATGGGCCTCTCAGTTTGAAAACAAGGACAAAAGCAACATTAAAGAAAAATATAAAACAAAGTAAGTATATAAATTAACCAACAAATACAACAAACTAATAAAAAACGATAAAAAAATTAAAAACCAAACATAACTAACAAATATTTTTCTCTTCACAGCTTCTACAAACTTCAAAATACAATAACATCAACAAAAAAACTTCAACCAAAAATAGTAAGTATTTTATTTTCTCAACTAAATAAAAATAGAAATTAAATAAACAAAATAACATAATTAAATATAACATTTTAATAAAAATTGCATTTTGCTTTTCAACCAACAGAAAAAAAGCCAGTGAATAAACATCCACAATCAATAAAATATACATCAAGAAAATTAAAGCAAGACAAATGTAAGCATACTTTCAAATATAATAATTATACAAACATGTTCACTGTTCAAAATCATATAATTAACAAATATATATGTACATATATTCACAGATAGACAAAAGAATGGCAGAAGGAGCAAAATTCATAACTTCACAAAAGGGAAAACTACTTCTGTGCTACATGAGCTACACTTATACGCAAGAAAAATAACTGGAAACAAAACACATTGGAAATACAGTAAATATTACTCCAATTCTTGCTATGGGAGAGCCACTACAGTAGAAACAAATGTAGTTAATGTCAGAGAACACAACCATCCCCCCAATGTGACTGAAATCGAAGTCAGAGATGCTCTAGAAACAATCAGAGAAGCAAGTACCAGCTCCCAACAGACCAGTAACCAAATACTCAAAAACGTGTTAACTAGGGTACCTGAACATGTCACAGGACAACTACCATCTATCCCCACTCTGAAAAGATTAATTTCCAGAACTAAAAGAGCTACAGCTCAAACACCACCCACCCCCCAAACTTGTGCAGAAATAGAAATGTTACCGGAATACACCATCACCCACAAAGATGAAAATTCCTTCTTCATGACAACAACAGTCATGAAAAAAGAATTATCATCTTTGCCACCAACAACAACTTAAAAAAACTTAAAAACTGCGAAACGTGCAAGATGGATGGCACATTCACAGTTTGCCCCAAACCTTTTTATTAACTCTATACCATCCACGGCGAATATGAAAACACTAACATCCCCTTCATATACGCACTACTCTCTAATAAACAAAACACCACCTACATAGAGTTCCTAACAATAATAAAACAATACACCGACAACTACTTTCCACAAAAAATTACCATTGACTTTGAACAAGCAATGATTCAATCAATTTAAAAAATATACCCACACACTGCAATACAAGGTTGCAATTACCACTTTAACCAAAGTATCTGGAGACACCTACAAAAATCTACTTTAAGTATAGATTACGCCACCAATAGCAACTTTGCCTACTAAATTAAAAAACGAATACCCTGGCCTATATACCAACAACTGAAGTAGCCAACCATTATAACATACTTCTTGAAAGCCCTTTCTATCAAGCAAAAAAACCTAAACTAACTCCCTTCCTAGACTACTTTGAAGACACTTGGGTGGGAAGGCTACATAGGTCAGGGCACCGTAGACAACACAAGTTCCAAATCCCCTGGTGGAACATCTACAATAGCACTCTAGCTCAAAAAGCTAAAACTAACAACACAGTGGAAGGATGGCATAATGCCTTCCAAGCCACAATAGGAAGAGGACAACCAACCCTACATAAACTTATAGAAGCTATCAAAAAGGAACAGAGCTATCAAGAGCTAACACTAGAGCAATCCATAACTAAGAGGGTCATTATGATGTCTGGCGGATCGCCGCCGCCCGTATGGCGGTGGCGATCTGCCCGCCATTCCCGTCCGCCCGCACAACATTTCCCCCCGCCATATTACGATGGCGGTGGGGACCCAGGTGGACAGAAAGACCGTCCGCCGCTTTTCCGCCGGTCGACTCGTCGACCGGGCAGAAAAGGGCTCTAACATGGTGGCGGTGTCTGCAAGACACCGCCATCCATATTAGGATGCTGGCGGAAAGCAGCCTTTCCATGGCGGTGTTGCCGCCATGGAAAGGCATGTGGTCTTTGCTTCTGGGGGCCTGTTGCGGGCCCCCAGGATTTGGGGGGTTGGTGGTGCACATGGGGGGTACCTATGGTACCCCCCTACATTTGAATGCACAAGGTGGCAGGCACCGCGCGGTGCCTGTCATGTTGTGCATTCAAATGCACGACATGCATTTTTCCATTGCGGCGGGTGCTGGTGACAGCACCGCCCGCCGCAATGCGAACAATATGGGATGCCACCGCCAGCGTGGCGGTGGCATCCTAATACCCATGGCGGGACCGCCGCACCCCTTGCGGATGGTCCCGCATTCCGCTGCGGTGGAGGGAGACTTTGTCCGCCCGCCATCGTAATGATGCCCTAAAATCGGCCCTAAACTCAGTAAACAAACTAAAACAATGTATGAATAACTACAACACAAAACTCAACTATTTCCAAACACCAAAGGGCTAGAATATCTAGACATGATTGCTAAATTTATACTTTAAATAAAAAACAGTGCTAAACACCATTAACATTTTAAAATTACAAAACACTTAAACAACATAATTCTACTCTTTTTTTAAATTAATAATTATCATTTTGTCATTTAAAATTTAGAAACGAACAAAAAAAATGTGACATAATATAATTATTAAAATAAAAAGAAACAAACAAACCAATGTAACAAAAAACATTTTCCACCCATAATAATAAAAAATTACTTACAATTATGTAGCAGTAGACAATCCTGGAAAACCAATAAATCCATAGTAGATAAATTGAAAGACGAATCCATTCGAAAATAATTGCCCCCCACAAATGCAAAAATCCAACTGTGGAAAAATGGCTCCAACGACGCAATCCTCTCAAAAATGGAACCCTCAAAACCCCCAAAATTAGTTAAAAAACGCAAAAATAGAACTGTTAACAAAAGGCTCCAACGACGCAATCCTCTCAATAACGAAACCCTCAGAAACCCGAAAAGTAGGTTTAAAAAATAAACGCTCCAACAAGCCCGAAAAATAAAAGGAAATGTAAAGTAACTTGTTTTAAAAAAACAAAGTACATTATCCTTTTTAAAAAAAAAAAAATGCGTCGTCATCACCATCCGTTCACGAAACGGAGAACCTGTAAAGAAAAAAAAGAACACCCATCCACAATAACATATACAAACCCACAAACATTAATATTAACATTAAATACAAGATAACATATTTAAACAACACATAACTAACACTACATAGCACTGTATACTTCTATCCAGAACTACGTCAAACACATAAAACACTAAACTACCAAAACAACTCCTAACTACACCAAAAACGAACAAATAACATCCTAACAAACCTATTTACACTACTACTACTTCTCCCCTACCCTAAAACTACCTAAAAAGTAAATTAAATCAAACTTACCTTAACCGACGAAACACAGCTCCTAACCGCGAGGTTCCATCTTCCGAAATGACCTAAAAATGAAACAGATAGACAGAAAAGTGAGGAAATGAGAAAAAAATGGCCACGTAATAAAAATGAAAACAAGACTTCAGGCCTGATAACGATGGCGGTGAACCCGCCACCGACAGTCTGTCGGTGGCGGGTTCACTGTCATCGTAAGGCCAATTACTGTGCTGGCCCGACCGCTACGGGTCCGACAGAGGCAATTGTTACGATTGCCTTTCGGACCGTCCCGCATCCTCAGAATGGTGGCCGCCTAATCCGTCCGCCAGATTAGGATGCTGGATCCCCACCAGCCTTTCTATGGTGGTTCCCCCACCATGGAAAGGCTGGCAAGATTGACTTTTGGGGCCCATTGCGGGCCCGCCCTGTGCAGGGTCAGTGTGTTACTGCACTTGGGGGGCACCATTTCCCTGCACCATTTGGCAGGCACCGCGTGGTGCCTGCCACGTAGTGCAGTAAAAAGCAAAACCTGTCTTTATAGCATTGCTGTGGGTGCTGTAGCCAGCAGCACCTGCCACAATGTTAAAAATGCATTTCGCGGTTGCTGTCGTGGCAGCTGCATTGTAATATCATATGTGGGACTGCTGCCTTATAGGCGGGCGGTCCCCATCACCGGGACGAGAAGTCCATCCGCCATCGTAATGACCCCCCTAACTCCCCATTGAAAAGATTGGAGAAATATTGAAAAATCTTTCAAAAATGTAGATGTATATTTTTATTTATTGTAAAAAAAATTGCAAATGTTGAAAAAATATACAAAAAATTGTAAAATATATATAAAATATTATATTTTCAAACAACAAAAAATAAAATATTTAATATATAATAAAATGTATGTTTATTTCATATATTGTAAATGTGGAAAAAATATAAAAATGTTTATTTATAAAATATATGTTAAAAAATATATTTGTTATAAAAATTGTAAATTTTAATATATTAAATATTATTTTATTAAACAATATTCAATATACTAAATAACAAAATAAAATAAGTAAAATACATATTATATAATTCTATAAAAACAATTAAATTATATAAAATGTATTAAAAATATTTTAAAGAAATGTATACAAATGTTTACTTTTTGTCATAAAAAATTATAAACAATAAAAGTCAAACTGTTTATAATTAAAAACCTAAAAATATATTTACTTTACTATTACATGACTATTTTTCAAAAAACTGTACCATTTTTCAAAAATGTTCCAAAAAATATGTATGTACTAAAATATTGTTAATTTTGCAATTGTACATGAAAAATGTATGTTAAAAATATATTATACTTTCTAATAAATTTTGTACATCAAAATATCTGAACTATGGGGTCGATTCCGATCTCGGTCGGAAGGCCTCCGAATCGGATTAATCTTTACCGGATCCGAGTCGGAGGCTTTGTTTCCGATCGAGTCATACAGAGGACCGGACGCCTAAGTACGATGCGAATGAACGTGAAATCGCCGACCGAATCTTTTCCGGGTCCGAAACGCTCCGTACGACTCGTTCGCACTCGATTCGTACCGCGCAATGGAGACGTTTTACGACCGAGCCAGTACGATGCACGATCCGGACAGCCAGATTGAGTCGGAGCCTCCGACACGTAAAAGCTCTGGGAAGCGAACTTCGGGGGTCCGTGCCGGACCCCCCCTTCACCCGTAGCCTTACGAGTCGGACACAGGGGGGACCCAAGGGTCCCCCTACACATGTATGTACGGTGCGGATGGCACCAACGCGTACCCACTACAGGGGGCACCCTTTGCGCAACGTACCCATTGAGTCAATGGGAGCCCATGTACGCGTCGTACGACCGGCTCCCATTGACTTCAATGGCAGTCCGACCGAACCGAGTCCGGCAGCATGCGGCCTCATCGTACTCGCTCGGTCGGACTGCAGGAGTCCGGCTCGGTCGGAAAACAATCCAGATCCGGATCGGTAGGAGAGCTTTCCGACCCAGATCGGAATCGGCCCCTATGTTTTTAATATTGTAAAAAATGTTAGAGCAAAAACAAATGAAAACAATTTAATTTAAAAACAAATACATGTGGTAACAAATAAAAATGTTTGCAATAAAAACTAACATACATATCCTTTCTTATTTCAATATACATATAAACTATAAAAATAAAATAAATAATAAGCAATAAAAAATTACTATTCCTAACTCCAAAACCAACTAAACTCAGGGAAAGTGCTGGATAATAAACCATAATAAATTACTATTCCAACTCCAAAACCAACTAAACGCTGAGAAACTTCTCGATAATAAACCCAAAAAACTTAGGGGCTCATTACGATGGCGGGCGGAAGCACAACCGCCGTGCTGGCGGATGCAAAAACCACCAGTTACCGCCGGCACGCAGCAGTCCACACGCCCGTCCAATTACGATGCGTAAAGTAGGCCAAACACCGCCGGCAAGCCAGCAACACCGTCCGCCATCAAAGTGCGCCCGTACACGTAGCGGCGCAGCACAACTGACACACACCGTCCGACGAAACACGTCCCGCCCGGCGTATAAATTACGATGCCGCAAACAAACGGCTCCCACGGCTAAGAGACACCGCACGTGAAAGAGAGGCGGTAACACGGACGCAGAGCACGGAAAACGAAGAAGCGGCATCCCGAGCATGAATCCAGCACTGCAGGCCCTTCCCATGCTTCTGCTGATGCACCACCAAGGACGCAACGTACCGCGGAGACGCAGGTAGGCACACACACAACAAGTGCACGCAAACAGCGCACACAGTGCAAGGGCGGAAAAAGCGGACAACCCCCACCCCCGCGTGTACACTACACATCCACCATTGCATCCACATATGACACACAGGCCAAATCCTAACATCGCGGAACACATGTGTACACACCACCTGGGACTAGGAACCAACCACCCCGTCACGGCCCCAAAGCGCCGATGACGCCGCCACACATGCGCACAACGCAGAGGCCAACCGCAGCGCCATGCATGCGTCGCACACAGACACAGGGACACAACCAAGCAGCACACACATCAGCCCCACCCCGAACGCACATGACACGTGACAGGCCTGCCACAGACATGTCCCCAATGCCCAATTCACGGACAACACCCAACGCCACACAACCGACGCACACATGTCAGTGAAGTCACGCAACAGCAGGACACACCCCAGTGTAACAAACATGGCGAAGCACACAGCGGCGGCAACACCAACTAGGAGAAGCAGGGCCCCTTCGGGAAGAGGAACGCCAGTACCACACTGAAAAACCCATACCACCCTGCACATATGAACAAGACACATGAAACGGAACACCAAAGAGCCCGGGGACCGACAACAGGTGGCCCAAGAATTATATCCACACACAAGGCCCAACGCAGAGCGGAAAGGCAGGCTGCCGCCCACACAAGGGAGAGCAGACAGCACTGAATGACCTTCCATTCCAACACCGAAACCACAGCCCTACGACAGAAGCCGGTGAATACAGCCATTGTCCAAGAATAGACCAACACAGGCATGCCGAGGAGACCGACCACAGGGCAGATAGCGCATATCACAGAAGCACACAACGGACGGGGAAGAAAGAAGAAAACACTCCCCCATGTCGGCCACATGCAAGTTAATTGGAAGGAGTCACACAGCACCGACCTTGAACTGTCTGAGAAGCATGTGGGAAGAGGGCCCGTGTCCTCCAAACAAGCCAACAGAACACAAGTCCTGTCTCCCCACGACTACACAGAGCTCACAGCAACCCCGGAGCGTGCACATTGCAGACTGCACACACAGCCGGAGCACGCCACCTCAACGAACCGCTGCGAAATGGCAACCGCAACACACCTACCCAACTACGCCGAAGAGCTCAAGCTGTACAAAACCAACCTGTGCCATACATTGGGATGCGATCTCCTGTCCCTGCTGAACGTAAGTTACCGACTGACTTACCGCATCACATTGTTCAGCTGCGTCATGCCCGTCTTCTACTGTCGGAGGTGTCCCTACCAGCATCCCGTCGAGATATGCCTCTCCAACCCGGCATGTCTGAAGGCGGACCTGCTACCACTACTCCTCCCTCTGGACGCACACGACAGGGCCTGCTCTGCCTATGGGGGCATGGCGTATGTGGCCAACATCGCACGCGCACTGAAATGGAACCACTGTGCCTCCACACGACGGATCATCGAGAACAGCTACATCGAATGTCACCCAGCATGCCCCATCATGGTCCTCCAAGGGACAACCTACGAACAACACCTTGACAGCCACCATCCGCTTCATTGGCTGGCAAACATGTACACCACCAATGACATGGAAGCCCTGCTGGACGGCATCGCATACCTGACAACCTGTAAATACGTCGGACCACAACGCAGGTTCCCCGACTGACCTATGAAGTCCAACCCCGCACCCATGCTCAGCTTCCGCACGGACTGGCCAGTCACCACCACAACAGCCATACCAAACGACCGGCAACTGTAACCACACCATCAACGACATCGCCATGACATCGGATATGACCGGGACATGCACACTGTTCCCCATCACATCCAGGAACACCGCATGCATCGTGGGAGGCAGTGGCATGGGCTCTGTGCATCGCACCCACATGGACGGAACTGCACGAACAACCAGGACACGACATGGATCCAGCGCACATGGACACACACACCGCTCAGTGGACATGAATAGGTCGCCTGGAGTCTGTGGGTGCTGCACCCCTCCCACCCCCGCCCCGGGAATCCCATACCAGGACCTTTGCATGGACGACAAGTGCATACATCAACAACACGACCCCAGTGACTGTGACATGTCCAGTAACCACCACAGTGCAACAACAAGTGGCACGCCGCTGCATGCACGCAAGCACATGCCCTGATGTCATCTCACATGCACGCGTGCATGAGGAACAACCGCAGCAAACCTGTCACATGGAACTGAGATGGACTGTGCCCATGATGCCGAGCGGTCTGGTAGGCTACATGTATACCGTCTGTGTCAAAGTCCGCAGCTCCGCAGCTATACGTAAATGTACATTAGCACAGCCTTGGCCAAGCAGATGTAACCCCACACCCTATCCCATTTGTTATCATGCTCAGTATATCCTCAACATGTATTCCGCTGCCAGTAGTGTCCACTATACTGCATCACAGAGGACAGAAGACTCAATATAATGTTTGAAACCAAAACTGTCTCCGCTGACTCATTTCACAAGTACGAATGAGAGAGGATGAGAGTATGTGAAGTACACGGCAGTCGTGACATGACCATGTAGTCCACTGGTATTGGATGTCAACGCAAATGAGTAGCACTACTGTGGAAGACACACATGTGTCGTGTGAAGTCGTATGGACGCAGTGCTCAGGTGGGTGGGTGCGACGGGTAGATGCGCACATGCCAAGTTGGAGCACGCCGTGTTGGGAGGGGTCATGAACAGTACACCACCGCTTCCCTGGGCATTGTGAGAGGACACCTGTCGGGGGGAGTGAACACGTGTGTGCACAGCAGCCGGGCACACGTACAAAGCAGTACCAGGCGCACCTCAGCCCACCCTCTGTGGACAAGCTGGATCCTGTTGTGCGCCCGCCATGCCCCTTGACAAGGCACACACAGCCCCAGTCGACCAGGTGTAACCCCAATATAGTCAATCCGCACAGGCGATACAGGGCACGGGATGGCAGTGGAGCATGGTGTGTGAGAGGTCTCCTCGCGCTCCTCCTGGTCATATCACGCAGGCAATAGAACCTCAACGTCTAGCATGGCACAAGTCACATGGAAGTGTAGGGGGACGCACCACAGCACGAGCAGCACTGACGTCACGGGAGGTGGCTCGCACCATCCCATCCATTGCCCATCATACCAACCACGCCACATGCCATTGCGACTAAGTGCAAGCGCGTGCGCCACCACCCCCGAGCCCTCCCCAGAGAGGCCAAAGAGTGAATGTGTGGGCCAACAGCCACAGACGGACGCGGCCTGGCCGCAAGGGCAGCCACAGCCACTGGGTGTCGCAGGTGGCGGATCCGGAAGGCGAAGACTGTGATGCATAGTCCATGCAGGCCGGGTCTCCATTTGGGGCACCACGCAGGTGGACGGCGTCCCGCCACACATCATACCCTGGACCCACACATACACTCCTTGCCCTCTCTGGTGCGAGCTTGGGGCTGCCTGTGCAAGCGCTAGCCTCGCAGGTGAGCATGCATATTGGGGGGCGAGGGGAGGACATGAGGGCTGGGGCGAAGATGACTGTATCACTGTCAGTTAGTACAAGGGATGACCCAGATGTGGAAAGGAAGAGACGTGTCCCGTGTGTACTGCAACTAGTCGCCAATCCGACTACCCCCCATGTCCGGAATGTAAGCCCGCACCTAGGCCCGCCCATCCGCCACATCGAACATACCACCAGCACGACAACCTTCCCATTCGAAACACTGACTGGGGGTGGCGACCAGTGAACAATCATGTGTAGCCTACCCACGCGTACATGTGGGCCCTCCATGATCCATGTCACCTGCGGCAAAGACATGACATGCGCAATGAGGGAAGTGAGGAGAGCTGTCCGCCCCACGCGCAGAAGGTGCATCAGCTCCACAGACCCAGCAGCGAGTCCAGCAGGGGTCACATGTGCAGGGGCAGCTGTGCCTGGTGTGAAGGCACATGCATATAGACAGCACATCGACCAATGTGTAGTCTGCTCACATCCACAGTCCATCATCATGCGGACATAGGAATTGAACACAGGGCAACACATCTTAGTTGGTGCACCCACCGTGACCAACAATGCGCAATCATCGACGTACCCGCCCTGTGCATGGCCCCCCACCCAACGGAGGCACATCCAGTGCCACCATCCCACACACACAAGCCTTCCACGGAACATGCTGTGTCCAATGGTCAGTACAGAGTCAGCGCCCATCTGGTGGATCCTGAACAGGAGACACATGCACACACATGCCAGCTCCCACTATGTACGTCTGCCACCTGGCACGTGCAATGTAACCTCTCACCTGTGACGTGTGACTGCAAGCACACAGCCGTCTTGGCATGGGGCTGTCAATGTGGACACCAGTCAATGTTTCGGGAGCTGTGATCCGTACAGTGCTGTACATAGGGTGCAGTGCTGACACCTACTACTGTCTCATATCCCCTCGTGCCACAGGTCCCACTTGTATTGGCCGCTCAGCCCGTGCCCACATCGTCGTCGTCGTGTGCCATACTCATCCAGCCTCGGAAGCAGTTCCATGCTCAGCAGACACTCATGTTGCCGTGGCGTTGCCGCTTGACGAATATGCAGTCAGTCCCCATCAGCACGCCCCGCAAGTCATTGGGGCCTAGATCCCCATGTGCATGCACATGGCAGTGGTATGTCTCACTTGCCATTGCCATTGTTGGGAGACCTGTGTAAGTGTATTGTGGCCGTGCCGTCCCAGCTTGACAGCTGGGCTGTGGCTCATGTGCTTGCTCAGTCATGTCAGTGATGTGTATGCGAAATTGCTATGTGCCGTGTTGCTTTGACATGTGTCCTCTGCCATTTTCCCCAGGCGGAGACCGAACATTGACCGCCCATACCAATTGCTGGCGGACATGGACGATACAGAGGTAATCAGGAAGTTTCGGCTGGACAGGCCAACTCTGCATCGACTGTGTGCCATGTTAGAGCCCCATCTCCGTCCCCGCAGGGTGTATCCGACTGCTGTCACCCCCACGGCTAAGGTGATGGCCGCCATGCATTTCTTCGCCACTGGGTCATTCCAGCACACAGTGGGCAGTGGAGGAGGGATGTCCCAGCCCATGTTCAGCAAGGTGCTGAGGGATGTACTGGCAGCCATGATGCTGTACCGGAACAGGTACATCCGCTTCCCCAGGGCTCGTGAATTGGCGGCAGTGAAGGGTGCATTCTATGCCCTTGGCAGAATCCCACACGTCGTGGGAGCCATTGACTGCACTCATGTTGGCCTTGTTCCACCACAGGCCACTGAGCACCTGTACCGCAACAGGAAGCACACGCACTCCCTGAATGTGCAAGTGGTGTGCCTTGCGGACATGGTGATCACCCACGTGTGTGCCAAGTTTCCAGGCTCGGCCCATGACGCACACATAATGCGCAACAGCATCTTGCCACGACTGATGGCCAATCTGCAACAGGATCGTGGCTGTATTGTCGGTGAGTATGTGGAGTGGTGTAGCGTGCTGGTTGTGCGATGCTGTCCCCTGTCCAGTTGGAATAGCAACGGTTCTCTGTGTCCCTCACACCCAGGTGACTCTGCGTATCCGAATGGGGCATGGCTGCTCAGTCCATTGAGGAATCCTCGCACCCCAGCAGACGATCGATACAATGAGGCACATGGGAGGACCAGACGTGTGGTCGAGCGTACCTTTGGCCTCCTCAAGTCCAGGTTCAGGTGCCTGGACCGCACCGGGGGTGCACTGGCGTACTCCCCACAGAAGGTGTGCCAGATAGTGGTGGCGTGCTGCATGCTGCACAATCTGGCCATTCGGAAGCAGATCCCCCTCATTGTGGATGACGGAGATCAACCAGGGCCCCAGCCCGCAGACCAGGACAGCTCGAGTGAGGTGGACAGCGGAGAGGAGGAAGCTGGGAATGTGCGCCAGCAGCTCATCGCCCGCTACTTCACTTGACGGTGAGTGTCCATGTACGACGGATGATGTGTCTGTATCTGTGCAGGTGTGTGTGTGCTGTGTCAGGGTGGCCGTATGTTCACTGCGTGCAGTGTGTCAACGCTCCATGGCCAGGGTAGTATGCCACTGTTGGTGACTGTGGCATTGTGCCCTATTGCTCTGTGCGATGTGTGTACATTGCTTGTAGTTGTTGACATGTACTGTGTGATGGGTGTGTGACACACTCATTGAATGTGCTCCTGTTCTGTCTCCCACCCCTAGGTCCCTACAGGCCCTCCGGATTCCATTGCCATGCCACGCATCAGGTGCCTTTCCGCCCAAGGTGGCCGTTGTATTCCGTACAAATAAAACACAGGGCACAAACAGCAGTTAGTGAAAAAGGTGCATTTATTACAAACTGTGACATGTGATTGTGTGTAAGGTGATGACAAAAGTGGTGCGTGCAGTGACAATGAGCTGTCGGTCATGGCTGCGTGAAGCGCAGGGTGTACCCACTGGTTCTATGTCCATAGTCCAACACACACATGCCATCCAGCTGGCTGTGTGGAGTGGGATCGTAGAGCAAGTCAATGCAGTGGCTGGTCAAGGAAGGCTGGCGGAAGGCTGGCTGGCTGCCTCACTTGCGACTGGAGCGTGCGAAGTCCTCCCGGGAGACCTGTTTCCTCTTCGGACGGCCCCTTCCACGTTTGGGAGGGGGGTGTGTGGTGGCGACCTGCTGGTGGTGGGTGAGGTGTGCTCACTGGCTGTGGACGCAGGGGAAGTGGACACTGCTGCCCGAGCCTGCGCCCTAGCAGGTGGTGGCGGAGGTGGTGTTGCTGGCCTTGCCTGTGACCCCACCGCCACCACCAGCTGGCCCATGAGGTCCACGAGTTGGTCCATACGGGACACGAATTGGCCCATATGGGCGTCCATGGACCTCAGCACCCCCAGCACCTCCCGCGTGTCTGTAGCAGACCTGACCCATTGTTCTTGGGCCTCCTCATAGGCCCCAAGGACTCTGGCCATTTGAGGCAGGGCATGGCTCCCAGGGGAGGCTGGCGTTTCCCTGACCCTGCTCCTCCTACCAGTCCTGCTGCCACCGGCCTGCCCACTAGCCACATTGCACACCACGGTCCTCGCTGTGGCTCCCAGGGTGGATCCAGTCGGCCGGGCCACCACCTGCGCTGGGGCTGGTGCCAGCGAAGACGTGGTGGTGGTGGTGGCGGTGGTGGTCGGTGCGGCGATGGTGGCGGTTGCGGCAGTGGTAGTGGCCGCAATGACCGTGGGTGTGGCCGCAATGACCGTGGGTGTGGCCGCAACGACAGTGGCAGCAGGGGGCTGGGAATGTTCAGCAGCCCTGGATGATGGGTTGGTGGGTAGGAGGGGTCCTGGGGAGCGGCTGGGCCCTGCCACACCAGATGTGCCTGCTTGGTGGTCCGTGTCCGAAGAGGAGGACAGATCCTCCAGATCCGTGTGTCCTCGTTGGGGGCTTGTGGGCTGGCTGTGCTGGCTGCTGTCTCCATCCCCAGCATCCGGCAGTTCGTCACCTGTGGAGAGAATGAGATTTGTTATTGTGTTGCACCTGGCGAAGTATGTATTTGTCGTCTGACATTGGCAGTTCGTGCACTCTCGTACATGGGTTTCCCGGAGGCGAGTGTGTGGCTGTGGCATCTGTAGTTGTGTGTGCTAGGCAATGGGACTGTGTGCTGTGCACATGTGGCATGGGACGGATTGGCCATGCCGATGGGTGTGTTGCTGTGCCCCTACTCATTGTGACTCTGGTGTATGCGGGCTCCTGGCCCATCCTGGGTCTGGTTTGTACTTTGCTTTTGGGGTTCATATGGAACGCTTAGGAACGCATATGGCAACATGGGGGCCATGCCCCAGATTCACATTTGGGAGGGAAGATGCTTTTGGGGTACATGCTGTAAGCCATGGGTGCCGAACGTGACATGTGTTGTGGCAGCATGACAGTGCATGGTCTGAGGTGTGTGCATGCCTGACTTGGCCTGCATATTTGCTGTCTGTTGTGATTACTGGACATGGCATTGGACGCATCGTTATGAGTGAGTGTTGGTTGTGTGCCAGCCAACGTATTGCAGTTGTCCCATCTCCTTGGTGTGCGTGCTGCCCTGTGCCATGTGCATCACTGCAGTGCTCGGGGGGGGTGTCCCATGTTGTGTGTTGTTGCTCACAGTGTGTCGTGCGCTTAATTGACTTCTGGCACATGGTTGGTCATGGGCATGTGTCTTAGCGTGACTGCTGTATGTGTGGCAGCTGTGCGGATGACATGCCTTTCATGGGACTGGGGCTGACGGATGGGATGGATGGTATGTTGTATGTGCATGGTGTGTCTGTGTGTTTGATGGGTTCAGTGGTGTTCGTGTGCATTTCTGTTGTTCCGCTCTGTTGCGTCTAGTGTTGTTTGTCTTACATAGGCGTAGTTGTGGGGTGTATGGTTGACAGGCAGTAGGGGCTACATGAACTGGACTTCAATGGTGTTTCGGTTGTGTGTGATGGGTTGCACAGTGGCTGCCGTGTGGGACTATATTCAGTGTGGCTTGTGCATGCAGACGTGGCTCCTTGGGTGTTGCTATGTCTGTGATGGGTCATGTGGGGTGTGAGTCTGTTGTTCATGTCCGTGTGCACATTGTTCACTTGTTCGTGACGGTGGGCGGTGCTGCGTGTTCGTCTGCTACGTGACATGTCCCATGTGTTGGTCGTGTTACGGTCCTATGCCTCCAGTAATCCGGCCCTGTCCAGTTTCCCACCTGCAAGTTGTTCGTGCGTGCACTGTACTGGATGCCACATGGCTCTAAGCGGGGGGTGCTCCATGTTGCAGGTCTGTGGGGGTGGGAGGGTGTTGTGGGTCGTGGGGGTGGCTGGATACCCACTGACACCGATTGCTGTGGACCGTGATGTCTGCCTTTCGGCTGTCGTTGTGCACTGCGGTGGCTGACATGTGGGTGTGGGGTGTGGGGGATGCTCCTCCTTGCTGTGCTGTGGGACTGGGGCCTGGTGTGTGTTGTACTTGGGCTGTCCACCGTCCCACCCACTGCACTTTGTGTTCCTGCCACTTACCTGTTACTTGTCGGTTGGTGCAGCTGTGGCAGACACATGGGTGTGGTGGGTGCTCGTTGTGGCGCTTCTGGCATATTTGGGGACCTGTTGGTGGTTACGTGGCTGGCTGAGTGTACACATGTCCCCACGCATCTTGCAGTTGTTCTGTTTGGGCTGTGTGTGGTGGTGTCTGTTGCATGTGTGTGTGATGTGTTGTGTATTGTGTGCTGGACATGGGGGTGTTTGTCCCTGGGAGCTGTGGCATGGTGGTAGTGCATGTGAGTACATAGCGGTGTGCTGGTATACATTAGTTTGTACTTACCAGCCTCCACTCCCCCTGCTAATCCGGCGAGGATCTCCGGATGGATTACGACTCGCACCTTCTCCTCCCACGCTTTGAAGGTCTTAAAGAGCGCGGGATTCCCTCCGCCAGTGACGGCAGCCAGCTCTCTGTTTTTGCCCTCCTTCTTCTTGACCAGGCTCTTGACGTCATTCCACCGTTTGTTTATCTCGACTCTGTTCCTGGGCAGGGTCCCGACTGCATTGACCTGGTCTACGATCCGGTTCCACATTCTGTTTCTGGTGGCTAGTGGTGTGTGCTGGACCATGTTCCCATAGATTTGTGGGTGCACCTTGATGATCTCGTCGACCATGACCGTCAGCTCCATGGGCGTGAACTTGGGCATTCTATGTGGTGCCATGGTGTTTGTGGTGCTGGTGCGGTGTGTGTTGTGTAATGTGCAGGGGGTTTGTGGTGCCGGTGTTTGGTGATGGTGGTGGTTGTGATGTGTGCGTTTCTGTGGTGTGCTGCTGTCCTTGCTGTGTCACTGTGTCCTCTCCTCTCCTCTCTGGTTTGCAATGTGGCAAGGGGTTGTGGTCTGTGGGAGTGCTGCTTTTGTACTCACCTATGTGGGTGTGTCCTCATGGTCTGTTGTTTTCAGGTGTGTTGTGTCTGGGGTTCTGGCCTTTGTATTTTTTGTTTGTCCGGGGGGTGTTTTCGGGATGTGTACTGTGCTTGTGTATTTGTGCGTGCCTTGCTGTGTGGAGTTATTGGCCATGTTGTGTGCTATTGGTTTTGTGAGCGGATGGTTTCTGTGCAGGGACGTGGGCGCCATGGTTTCTGCCGTGTCGATTGGCATCGGCGTTGTTTGCGCTGGCGGGCGGTTTATTTGTGGTTTTCCCGCGCTCATGGCGGTGCGATCGTAATTTCACGTGCGGTGTGTCGGCCGTGAGGGCGGGCGGTTTTGTGTTGTCGGGCGTGTTTCCGTCCGTGGCGGGCGGTTTGACTCCGACTCGGACGATGGCGGGCGGTATTTAGTGTGGTTTTTCCGCCGATGGCGGTTTTCGGTTTGTGTTATCGTAATGGCGTGGTCGGTGTTCAGACGGTGTATGCGGGCGGTATTTTGCCGATTCCATGCCTGGCGGATTTATTTACGCCGGGTATCGTAATGGGCCCCTTACTATTCCAACTCAAAAACCAAATAAACTCAGGGAAAGTGCTGGATAAAAACCATAATAAATTAATATTCCAACTCCAAAACCAAATAAACTCAGGGAAAGTGATGGATAATAAAACCAAAAAAATTACTATTCCAACTCCAAAAAACAAACTAAACTCAGGGAAAGTGATGGATAATAAAACATAGTAAATTACTATTCCAACTCCAAAACCAAATAAACTCAGGGAAAGTGCTGGGTAATAAACCCCCAAAAATTATTATTTCAACTCCAAAACCAACTAAACTCAGGGAAAGTGCTGGATAATAAACCATATTATATCACTATTCCAACTCCAAAACCAAATAAATTCAGGGAAATTGCTGGATAATAAACAATAAGAAATTACTATTCCAACTCCAAAACCAACTAAACTCAGGGAAAGTGATGGATAATAAACCATAATAAATTACTATTCCAACTCCAAAACCAAATAAACTCAGGGTAAGTGCTGAATAATAAACCACCAAAAATGTAATATTCCTAACTACAAAACAAAATAAAAATTCTACTTAAAAAAAAATGTAAAATATAGAAAAATAAAAAATAATTTTAAACCAAAAGAAATACATTTTTTATAAAAATTTACATTTCATAAACAAATTGAAAATGTAACACAATTTGTTTTTAAATTATCACAAAAATTTTGAAAAAATAAAATATAAAAATAAATAATTCTTATAACTTAAAATGATTTACAAAATTATTATTAAAAAATTGAGACAACACTTCAAAAAAATGAAAAAATAAAAATATTAAATTCTAAATTACAAATAAATTTAAATATTTAAAATCTAAATAGTCCAAATATTTTTTTTTAAACAAAAAGGCTTGGATTTTTTTTTATATAAAATTCTATATTAATAAACTAATCATATATTGTTATAAAAAATGTATCTAATTAAATAAATATTTTTTTAATATTTTAATATTTCTACATAAAAATATATATAATACAAAAAAGTAACTTTAAAAAAAAATTTTTTTCATTTTTTATTAAATATTTCAAAAATATTTTTAATAAAAATGTATTTTTAAAAACATTCTAAAATTACTCCCTACCCTTATCCGCTATAAACCCAACATCCCGCTCCTAAAATGTAATTGAAAAACAATAAATACAAACATTTTAACATAAAAAAATAAATTAAAACATATATCATAACTAATAAAACATAAATTAAAAAAACAAAATTTAAAAAAAAACTAAAAAAATCGATATAATCAACAACTATGGGGCCGATTCCGATGTCGGATAGACTCAGGTCCGTCCGACATCGTCCAGGAGCCGTAACCGACCGACCTGCTGTCGTCGGTTACGGCCCTGCAAGTACGATGCGACCGAACCCTGTTCGGTCGCACTCGTATACTTCACAATGGGAGCATGCATTACGAGCGGAATGCATGCTTGCATTGTGAAAAGCAGGGGTGCAGTTCATCCCTGCACCCTGTGGCCGGCACCCCAAGGTGCCTGCCACCGGGAGCAGGGATCAACAGAGGGGCACCTATGGTGCCCCCAGGCTGCCATTCGGCGGGCTCGCACCCATGGGGGCCCTACTGGGGGCCCCCAAAGACAGTTACCGACTGCCTTTTCGTGCCGGAAAGACCGGCACGAAAAGGCAGTGAACATCTGCCATCGTACTCCCTCGGTCGTGAAGAGGCGGCCGGGGAGTACTGAAGGATTCCCGGATGGCGGACGGGCTCTCCGAGCCCGTCGTAAGCCATCCGGAAATCGAGTCGGATTCCTTTCCGACCGAGCCCATCGGAATGGCTCGGTCAGAAAGGAATCCGGCCGGCACGTTCCGATTCGGTCGGAAGGGCTCCGACCATCGTTCGGTTCCCTTCCGGCCGAAATCGGAATCGGCCCCTGAATATTTTCCATTGATATTTACAAAATCGATATTTCTACATTACATAAAAATTGATATTCTTAACAACGAAAAAACTAACATCGATATTTTGCACCATTGATATTCTTGACTCAATATTCATGTAAGTCGATATTTCGACGTCGATATTCTGTCTCTGCACCGCCCATAAATATGAGCAGACTGAATTAAAAATACATTTGTCATCTGTTCTAAAGCAAAATGGCAAAACTGCTCCAACAGAATTAATATCATAATTTTTAAAAAAGAGGCACAAGGCACCTTTTACGTGCTAATATTTATTAGTGCAAAATAGCAAAAAATGTGATAGATTGTCCTTTCCCCCAAAACTGCAGTTACAATATTCTTTCCGTGTGGGAAGTCTTGAACACATAACTAGATATTCTCTTGTTGGCTATATACCCAGCCTAAATGTAATATGAAGTGTACGAATTGAATCCATATATAACATGTCGATGGGGCCACAATTGTTACTAAAATAGTGCCCCAGCAGACTCCCAGGTCTAATCAGGGAAAATTTCCTCTCCTCTCTAGACTCAAAATAGCGATTCTTGATGATTGTTACTACATCGGCCCAAACTTACCCTAGCTGCAGTTCAACTAATATGCGTTTTGCGTGGGACAACCAAGTATTTCTATTGTGGGCACCAGTGTGATTCGCATCTTCCAAGACTTTTACTTAGACCGTTGCTTTACGGTTCAGAACAGATCTAATCCAGTATAGTACTGGTTTTAGTGCTGCTAGTTCTGCTATTGGAGTGTATCTAAGCTCTGTGTAAAGTGCCAGGGCCCAGTCTTAACAAGGATCTGAGAAAATTATTCTCAGCCACTTGTAGTGTGTTTAAGTTCCCATACCCCCAAAGCTCTGCCCCATAAAGTGCTGCTGCTACCACCTTCTGTCTAGAAAATTGCAAAATGGTACTGATACCTGTGGCACCTGCCTTATATCTAAATTTTAAAACTGCCCCAGAGGTCTGTCTTAGAATTGTATTTGCCGTGTGGATGTGACAATTCCCCTTCAGATCCTCAGTAAACTGTATCACCAGAAAATGGAATTGTTTAATAGACTCTATCGGCTCCCCATGTATCCTCATATTCCGCTTAAGACTAGGCTCGAGTGGTAAACTCTGGTCTGCTCGCAGAGTCTGCGGAATTCGGGCACTCTGCAGAGTAAAGCAAAGTTCCTGTATTCCACAATTCGGACGTGAAACAGAGCTTTTTTCCATTCGCGCCCTCCAGTTTTTTAGGCACTTGACCGCGAGCGGCAAGATACTCTCAAGCCGCTTGTGAGCACGCACATGACTTCTCGCACCACTAGCGAGCTGCTGCAAGACTTCACGCTCACTTACACGGCTTCCTGCTGTGACGGCGCCAATCTAGATCGCAAACGGAGCGGTAGAGGAACTTTTCTGCTGGAGATGCAGCTGAGAAGCTTTTGGAGTGGATTTTCTTCTCAAACTGTCCATTGGAGTTGTTTTTTTTTTGCCAAAAGCCTTTTATTTAACTTTTTTTTTCAAACAGGAAGGAAGCGCCCCAGAGACTCCAACTTCCTGTTCCTATCTAGCAGGCTCCTCCCAGTGCTTTGTCCTTCTCCTGGTCACTTTTCATTGGGATATGGAGCTGGAAGGATCGCTTTCTTTGTCTGCTGCATATATATAGATCATTGGATCTACGGACTTTGGATTTGAGATTTCACAAGTAAGTTGAAAAACTGGTGTATAAGGTTTTGTTTGTTTGATTGGGGCATGCACCTGGATTTATTTGTACTTTTATTAGATTTTTTAAATTCATTGTGGTGGGTGGCCCGCAGTTTTAGTGAGGGCCTAGTTATTTTTTTGTATGTAATTATTTCTCCATTTTGGCTACAACTACACTATTTCCCATCACATAGCATACATAATTAACACTTTGCTGCACACTCATGATAACCTTCTTTATCCCAATCAGCTTCCACTCTGAAGCTATCTACTTAGTGCTACAAGTACCCTTAAATGGCACAATAGAGTCAAGCACATCAATAATGTGTTTTAATTCAAGGGGTTTTTCCAAGCCTATTTCTATCTCTTCCTGTTTATTCTAAACCTTAGGGAGGTGGTAAAGATATTGAGGAGTTAACAGCAGTAAGCTGTTGAATGGGTGTCAATTTAGAGTTTGGCTTCTTTTGTTAAGAGTGGAAGAAGAACTCTATGTTGGTTATTCGCACCTGATATTGTAGTAGTGCCATGATTTCTCCCTGGTCTGTTGTGAAGGCACTTTTTGTTCCCATTGATCTATGATTTGCACAGGTTCTTGGCTACCCTTGGGCCAAGTCTCTCACTGTTTGTGTGCCTGCTCACGTCGTTCCTTTCTGTGGCATTCCTTCCAAAACAAAGCTTCAGAACCAATTGAATTTAACCAGATAAGGAGATTGGTTGCTTCCTTTTCAGCAATAGGTGTGAATGTTTTATGATCCATCAAAAATACAAATTCAAACAACTAACCTAATCCATTGAGCTTACTGAGGAGCCCTTGGTACTCTCAATTATCAGAGAAGAAATTTCACAGCACTAGGGATCCGCCAGCTACCATACAAATAGTATAAAGTTATTCTCCAGCCTTCATCTAAACACATCCATTGTACAGGTATGAACAGATACGTTTGTTTGATGCATTTTGAGCAGTGTCCTAGCCGTTACTAAAGTAAATGACCTGCCACCCCAAAACAATTTACATACCGCCTATAATTCATCAGTAACAGCTGTCATTTGAGGTCAGAAAATCATTAAAACCCAGAAGAAAATCAGAATAGTAATTTTGATTGCAGATCTTGCATTAAGGTCTGAAGATATAATTCAGTTTCCTTGCCCCATTCAAGCTGAACTGGTGGTGTATGTTTCCTCCGATCCCTGACTAGCTAAATTCTAGATTATGCCAGTTGTTAAACAAGGAGTGAGTGGATATTTGCTGCAAATTATTTGGGTGAACTAGCATTGGGCTTATGGGTAGGTAACTTAGGGCCTCATTATGATGACGGTCGGACCGGGTTCCACTGTCCTGTTGGCGGTGGTCGGACTGCCACAGTACATTGGAAGCAGTCGGTCCAACCGCCGGATTAGGTTGCCTGCATCCTGTGCTCCGACCAACCGCTGAAAGACTGCCGACTCCGACAACTTTTCTCTGACTGCCAAGATGGCAGTCAGAGAAAAACAGCAGCGATAGGGCAGTACGGGGATCTCTGACCACCGTCTGGATTACGGTGAGGGTTTCTGATGACCCGACCATGGCGGTTCGATCGCCTGCCTCGAGTCATCAGAAATGAAGGATTTGGGGTGCATACTCACCCAAATCTGCTTCACTCCAGCAACTCGGGCGTGGATCCCTACCACCAGGTCCCCCCTACCCATGGGCAGCTGAACTTCGATGACTACAATCATGTGGGCACTGGAATCCAGGTAAGTCCTTATGCGGTATCTATCCCCATTGATGGATTGTTCAGATTCCGCCACACTCCAGCAATGAGTTACATGATGCATAAGGCATATCGCCACATATGTCATGCATGTGTGTACAATTCACATGTTTTCTGTGAGTTTTGAACATATTTGGGGAAATGTGCTCCATGGTAGATGCGACCACCACTGTAGCAGCAGTTGCGTAGTAATACAGTGGGGGAAGCTGTCCAGCCTGGGCCTTCAGAAAGGGCTTGCAAGGACAGCGGTCAGCCGGTCGGTCCAACCGGCATAGTAATTAGGCCCTTAGATCCTTACACTTAGGGCCCGATTCCGATCTCGGCCGGAAGGGCTCCGAATCGGATTCGGTTTTACCTGCACCGATTCGGAGCCCTTGTTTCCGACCGACTCGTTCCCAATTCCGAACGACCAAGTACGATTCCTGGAAACCCTTAGCACTGACCGAATCGGTTCCGGAAGGCATACGGAGAGATAGAGCCCTCTGGAGCCAAATCTTACAGCTCTATGGAGTAGGTTTTCCAGGCGAGCAAGTACAATGAACGATTCGGACAGCATTTACGAATCGTTTTGCCCGGATCAAAAAGGCTGCCGTAATCGGTCTTTGGGGGCCCATAGCAAGCCCCCCTTCCCCCGGGGCCCTCCGAATCGTGCCCGTGGGGGTACCCATGGGTCCCCCCTTTCAGACCATGCACAGTGTGGCAGGCACCAAGGGGTGCCCGCCACAGGGTGCACGATGATCCCCAACCACCACTTTTGTCAATGGGAGCCTATGTACGCATTCGGTACACAGGCTCCCATTGAAGTCAATAGGAGTCCGACCGAATCGATCCGGATGCATTCAAATGCATCGTACTTGTTCGGTCGGACTCCCCTGACACGAGTCACACTGAAAGCATTCCGGACACGAGTCGTTCGGTTTGCTTTCCGAACGAGATCGGAATCGTGCCTTTAGTTGTTAGGTTTTTGAGATGGCTGGATCTCTGTTTAAGTTCTAAAGGTTTGCATCATTGGCTTGAACCATGACTACTGTTATAAAAGACTCATGGTTTAATATGATGGTCCAGATATATACTAGTACTAACAAAAATAACGTCTGCAAAACTAATTGTGTGACTCTAGTGGAACATAATTCGTTTTCTTTGTCTATTTTTGTTTGTTTTATTCCACATCCTACTGGCAGTGGAGGCTTACATATTTCAGCTGGAAAACAACCTGTCTACACTGCTTAGAGCATATTGTGCCCTTTTACTAAATAGTTTCCCCCATTCCAATGGGTTTGCTTTCAGAAATATCAGATTTGTTTCAATTTTCTCAACCTTCTATTGACTGAATAGTCTGCAATTTAATGCAATTAAATTGATAGTTATTTATGTATTTATTGATAAATTTACTTATTGTTAATAAAAGATGATAAACAGGCACTTTAGAGAGCCAGATATGTAGGGTAAGAGAAGGGGATGAAAAAGAGTGATTGCAGGCCAGGGTCTGCATAGCTCTCAACTACAGCTTCACAGTTTCTGAAAGGAAAAGAGGGTGCTTTAAACATGAAGAGCTTAGATAGATAGGTTACGACCAGAGACACCTGGAAAGAGTGCCCATCCAGTGTGACCTATACCCACTCAGAGGGCTGGGGTGATGTCAACGTTGACTCAAGTGGTCAGAGGTTTGGTGGGTAAGGTCCTGTTGTTGCCTAGGTTAGGGGGTGGCTGTTCCGGGATTGTGGACCACGGGAACTCAGAGTTACTACTAGATCCTTTCTTTTTAAAAGATGCATGACTGATCCTGTTGTTTGTCCATTTCAGGTGGTTGGGAGTTTTTTTAAGATATTGAAAAGTTTAAATAGGTATTTCAGGCGTCAAGACCAGAATACTCTGTAATACACAGAACTGTGATGGTTACCCTTTCTTTCTTTCATCGGTAACTAATATAAGCTTTAGAGGGAAGGAATAAAGTGATCTGTCTTCTTTATCCTAGCTCTGTCTGCATATTGTTAAGGTTTTTACGGATGTTGCCTTTTATTTGGTAATATGTGAACCCCATTAAAAGTCTGTTATCAATTTTGATGGAACAGCACTTATGGTAACACCTGAACCAACCCAAGGGCTGATAGGCAGTATTTGTTTTATATTTTTTGTAACGTGCCAGGCCATCTCATTGCCGAGATTTGGTAAATGATTTTTGCGGGTGTTTAAAAATTTTGGTAGCAAGAGTTTTATGAAGTACGCATACTTTGCAACATTGTGAAAGTTGTACTTTTTTTTTCTATGCGCTTTTTTGAGGTATTTTTACACGCGGTTTATTGATATATTGTATTTTAATTATGCTAAATGACAAAGTTAACTCAGCATACCCCTATTTTTGCAGTCCCACCAAATGGTATTTATATCCCTATATTGCTTCAGTTTTTTCTTACACTAGAAGGCAGAGTATGAACAAATAAACTAGCTGATACGTGAAGTGGTCTACTGTTGTTTGACTCCTGGGAATTGCTGTAAGGTGTACATTGAATAATGACTTTTCACGTGATTTACTGACGATTTAAATCTGTATGAATACATGCAATAGATTACTTTCACAGGCAGACTAAATGCCCTGTATTTCCCATTACAGAAGTTGATTTCCCTGGACTGCATTCCCAAACGAACCCCACCCTGCCTTGAGCGTGTCCGCATAAATCTAACATTATCCTTTCCCAGTGGCACTTACTTGGAGGAACACGTTCCACCAGTCACCATAAGGTCTTTAGCAGCCTTACAAAAAACACAGAACCTCCACATAACTCATTCCTGTAAATGTTGTCTTCAGAAATGATCAGAATTCATTATTCTTGCCTGGCAATAGCAGCAAAGGTGGAGCGAAATGGCATGTGAGTATTTCATATACATATTTTTGCTTTAAATTATGTGCCTTTCATACCCCCACCCAATCATCTTCCAAGCTTTCCAAATATAAATAAGTGGAGACATTTGCTGTTCTGCAGATTTGTGCAGTTGGTACTGCCAGAGTGATTTGGAATATGCTATTCTTTTGCTGAGTTTAATCAGTCACAGGCAGTGGGGTGTTCGCATCTGACACCCAAGTCATCTGGTAACAGTTTATTGGTTATTTCTGAACCAGCACCACTTAAAAGAAGTCTCATCTATGGTAGGTAAATTACAGGTGAAAAAGACGATTCATGCCAACTAGTCCGACCATGTAATCTCAAACGCAGTACAACTCGAAAATTTGTTCTTTCTATTAAATTTCCAACTTTCATATTCCTAGCCAACTTTATTGTATGTTTGGCTCTTATTTCTAAGAATAGAAATAACTTTTCTTTAAAAAATAACTGTTTCCGGACCATCCACGAATAAAAAACTATTTGCATCAATGGAAAAAAAATCTCATATCATCCCTGGTGGGCCTTGGTATGTTTCATAAGGGGTGTTGATAACACAATTCTTAATAGCTCCTTTAATCTCAACTCTTCTAAATGCAAAGGAAATAAACTAGGCCTGTAGCTACTGAAATCCAAACAACCATAGTCAGGCCCCCGTTATATCCTTAACTCATTAACTACCTCTATAAATATTACACATAAACATTTAGGTCTATGCTTATACAACTCGGATTAGACTTGTTACCTGTTCCCTCCTCATCCTCCAACAGAGTGTACTTCCCTTTCCTCTCCTCTCTATCTCGATGCATTATCTTCACTCCTGCTACACTACTGATTGGTATTTCTGGGCTCTCTTCCATGGACGTCACATATGGGTCACCAGGGTTTGCAGATGTGACCCCTGGCTTGTCCCTTGTGACCCTTGGCAATGTCTTTGTGACCTCTGCCCTAAGAGGTGGCAAAAGCAGTCCCAAAAGTGAAAGGTAAACAGTCTCCTGACGAGCATTGTTTATTTTCTGCTGCTCAGACTGGGATAAACTTCAATGAAGGAAATCCGGGAGAATAATGCACACAGTTCTGAATAAAGGCAAAAGTGAAATAAAAATGCACATTGTTAAACAACTTAGCATTTTTCATGTTTGTGAATACATGAAAAATTATCAAAATCCTCACCTTTGTGCTGGTGAACAGTCTTTCAGGTGATCATAAATCAAAACATTTTAACAATGATAAGAAATACTGCAAGCCAAATACATAGTTCATTTTCAATACATGACCATATAATTTAGAAGATTTCGAATAACAACTTTACCTTTTTTGAAAGTGTTTTCTTGTAATGTGTCAATAAATGTTTAAGTTTTTGGTGTACACTGGTGTTGCGGGGATTCTGCACATATACAGAGCTATGCACAGGAAAATAGGACCTCGGTGTATAGTGGTGTATCAACCATGCACCTTAGTACCCACAATCCCAATCTGACTAGCTTTAGCGTCTCATTCGTTCTCCGTACTACAGCGAAGCTACCAATGATTAGACATCCCAGAACACGGACTCTCTCAGGAATCGCGGGAGCAAGAACACTCTTTCATAACTCAGTCATACTTGTCCACAACATGCGTAATAAGAGACACAGTATAGTTTTAAATGTTTATTTCAACTATCGTGCTCTAAGGTAAAGTACACGTGCCAGTACTATCAGCATAATGCATAACGGTAAAATAATAAGCATGGTTACAATTTCATAGAACACAAACGGGGACAGCATTTTATAAAGACAGTGGATATAGGGCTAACTTGCCTTACCACCCTCCCTGTGCTAGTCACTAGTTTATTATAAAAATAGAAGACCTCTGGGCTTTGTCAGGGGGACCCCCATACCTCAAGAACTAGATGCAAGGTTTACATCATCGGACAAGCACAGCTCTTCTCCCTGGAAAGGTTTTTCTCCAAGTGCCACCAACAGGGAGATCACAATATTAAAAGCACACGAATTTCTCCAGTGCAGCTGTATTTCGTGTTATGTCTAAGTGCGAGGGGCTGACCAGATCAGCAATAACAAGGGACGTTGTTTTTCGACCTTGTACATGGTGTGTAGACGAAACCCACAGGGAACATGAGAAAAGGTGAAAGGCAAAAAGGCAGACAGTTCTAATATAGCCGGGCACAAGCAGAGTCTGGAAAAACAAAGTCACAGAGTAACGTGTGCAAAAAAGGCATCATGGCAGCCAGGCCTAAGCTAACTTAGCAATGTAGACAATGAGGCCACAATCCACACTACACCCTCCCCTGGTCAGTCCATAGGCCAAGACATAGGATGAAAACAGAGTTCAAATAGATGGAGCAGAATGTAAACCTTTATGTATGATAAGTCCCCATAAGGGACAGTGAATGGAAAAAAAGTTCAAGACAAAAAAAAATTCCAGATAGGTTCAGAAATCAGGGCACTAAAGGACAATAAAAAAATCCAGAAATGCAGTTTGTTGAAAGCGAAGGCCCCTAATCCAATAGAGTGTATGTGCAGAAAACTGCCACACCTTCTAAGAGGACATCATTGGTATCGTCTGAAAAAAGAGATGCCATCCAGTTCAACAAATCAAAACTGCATTCATGTTCCTCATAATAGGGAGCAGTGATCAGCATTGCAGGACAACTTGCGTGATACTCAATATAACTCCGTTGTAGGAGATTCTGAGCAGCCGCCCAGATATCCCATTGCGCCTAAACTCTAAGTGCAGCCGCACGCGCCATCAATCCAGTGCCGGAACATTCCTGTTCATGGGCCACTAAGGGGCCCATCAACTGGCCAAAATCCGGGTCTGACTGAGACGTATTGGAGAGGCAAACATCCAAGGACCAAGAGAAAGGACATCATAAGCAAGACATCACAGGTTGCACGCAAGTGAAATACGCAAAGCGAAAAGAAAGTCTATAGGACACGCCGAGTGTCGCCAATGGTAGGATGCCGAAGCTGATGAGCATGCGTTCACGGAGCATCCGGAGTCGACCTCGGTCGAGTAGGCCCCCAGGAAGTGCAGCCATTGCGCAGCAAACAAATTAAAAGTAATATTCCAGCAGCTAAGGCTAGGAGCAATGGGAAGCCGCCAAAGACGCTGGAAAAAATAGAATGAATAAAATCCGGAATTACACCAAATATAGTTTGAAAGGAGGTTAAAAGGCCAGAGCCCACAACTTTAAAAAGTGCACAATCCCTTCGGTATTAGAAGCATTGAATACGCGGTGAATCAGTTCACCGAAATGTTGTGGGAGGTTCGTGTTCAAAAGAGCCTGTATCTCACTGTGGGTACTAGCCACCTGGAGGACGAAGGTCTCCCGTGCGGAAGTGAGCATAACCTCCTGGTTTAATAATAGTGCCTTTATTCTGCTCAATTTATTGAAATCCACCTTCAAAGTGGATATGAAAGGCCAAATGGAACTATCTATCATTTCGTGCGGGGGTGGAAAAAGCACATTTTTGCAGCACACAACACGGTGTGAAACCGTTACAATGTAGGGGATGCCTGCCTGCATTCCACAACAGTCTTGATTCTTCAGAAGCAGATAGCTACCATTTGCAAGCACAGTGAAAGTAGGCGATATAACAGGTGCCGGAATGCCCTTTAAAACACAAGCAAGATTCGGAGCAGAAACTTTACAAGCCCCGTGCAATTTAATGTTTTTACAAATTAGGGAATGACCCACTGTAGAATCGCAAGACTCTCCTGTGAGAAAGACCTCCTTTCCGTCCCTAAGGCATCTGTACATGAAAGGCAGGGACCAAAGTTCATGCAAGAAGGCACTGCCTGAAGGCTGAAAACGGCCAACAGGATAATGTTTCATGCATGAACTGAACTCAAATAAAGAAAAAGGCAAAGCGATAACCCCGTGAACTAGCCACACTGCAGGGTCAGTCTCCGCCACAGAGAATGGTAACGGCTCTATCTTTTCGATATGTAAGAGAGTGTATGTTGCATCTTTCATGGACATGAATTGCTGTTTTTCAGTTAAATTAAATGGCAAGAACAAGGCAGACGTGTTTAAAAAATGCCATGGAACTTTGCCCATTTTCAATGTTTGCAACGTCCATGCAAACTGCATCACTGAACTCAATTGATTCTGACCATGGTATTACACAGACACATCATCTTGTACAATATCAACAACAGATGAAACAATATTCTCTAATGTGTAAATGCGGGAAGACAGGGTATTAATACTATTGTCAACAACAGCGAGCACTTTTTCTAGATTTGCCTGATCGATTTCCCGTAAACGGGAAGCAGCTTCAATTTGCGAAAGCTTCCAGAGTTCATTGTAAGTCTCATAAATAAATCTTTTAGGTCTAGGACCGCGAGGCCCTAGAACAAAATCGGATAGATCAATGTTGCCTGAAAGGAGGGATAAATGTTGTTTTACAGAATCTAATGAAGAGTGCTGCAACCACTGTTTACACAATTTACCAACAGAATATGTTGTAAAAGTACGAGAGTCAGAAAACCTTGGATCTGGCATATCCTGTTTGTAACCTGGAGCCGAGTCATGAAAACGTAGTTGGCACGCATTTGATGCTATGGGCCAAGCCAACCAGGGTGACTGAACAATCGTAGAAATATTAAAGGAATTATTTTGAAACAAAGCTTGCAAATTAGCAAGGGAAATGTTGAAATGCAAGCTCTCGTTGGGATTTGAAGACAATACGGGAATGGAGGGCGCATTCAATTGTTTGGAAGTAGCCAAACCCCAACAAGTTGTTTGATAGATCGTACTATTTAAAAATAAAATTTGGGCCGGGATTAGGCAAGCACGGTGTAAGGCTTCCGTACCGCGTACATGCCATGATTTGGAGCCCCAGATAGACTTTTAGTCAATGGTGTCCTTCCAGTGCTCATAACCACCCACGGCTAATGCATCCAGAAAGGAACCAGAATATAGCAATTTGGTGTGTGTCAACATGACTTTCTGATTTGACGAAATGTTCAATTTAAAATAATAAGACCCAGGGTTTGATCTATCAAAATCTGTAAAGTAAGTAAACTTACTTCGAAGTGTTTGGGAGCTACCTGGCAGAGGGGTCGGACAATGTTCCCATTGGGTGTAATTAAAAGTCCCCCGAAGTGTACTTGGTTTATGGAGAAAATGGTTGCCCCAATGCTGGTAACAATATAAATCAGCATACTTTGCAGAATTTAAGTACACATTTTCAGCATTAAAAGCAGCATAATATTTCAAATCAGAGAATAACGATTCAACGGCATGCACATCCCAATCGTCAGAATGAATATTCCTTTTTATCACATCACCCATGGAAACATGAAGGACATTCAGTACATTAATAATCTCGGTTGGTCCATGAATTTGGAAATTCACAGCATCCCATACGATGCCATCAGCGACTGGGAAGGCGGAAATGTTCACAAATGTGTGGTCACGCTTCATGATGTGAGATGAAGAATGCGGAGCCAAAGTTCCAGCGACACAGTTTACTGCAGAGCGTTCTGGTAAATAGTGACCATTGATGAGCAAGAAAAAACTGTCAGAAAGCCAATGGACATGAACAGGAAAATCAGGAATAGTACCAGCCAGATGTATGTCATGGTGGGACCAAAAAATTGTCTCTGAACCAGGATATAAAAATACTGAAGCTGGACGGGATAAGTGATGAGGTGGAAGCCAAATCAAAGGAAAAACGGGTTGGACTCAGTGGTGTTGTAGGTAAATGAGCCACCGACTCGTTGGCGGGGTATGCATACTCGGTGTCCTCGTTGCAGGAGGAAGCCGGGAAGTTGAGCAGGCGATCAGGCAAAGCGACCATCTCAATGGCAACATCAGTGTCCGTGTAGGCTGGAAGGCCACAAACAGGAGTCCTTGAAATAGCTGGACATGATACCGCAGGTGTCACGCTATTCAGGATCGGCCAGATGTTGTAGCTTGACATTGTCCACTGAGATGTATCTGTTATCTTTGCGACCAGGTAGCGGTGGTAAGATGACTGTACGAGTACCCTTCAAGCCAAGAACTGGAACCGGTGCACGATAAGAGGGGCCAAATTCTTTTTTGTTCTCCACCTTCTCTCGGACCAGATCCCCAAACTTCGGAAGCCAGCCGGCAACCGGAATCTGCAACGCAGCGTCAGTGGCTGAAGGCAAGTGTTCGTTTGCAAGTTTGTCACGGGTCTCTTGTAAGTCCTGCAACATAGTAGAATGATTATCTACGTCAAAGATTGTGGCATTCGCCGCCATGTCTAGACCATCAAGGTCTGGCACAAACATTTATAAGCCAAAGAGCATTTTGTATGGGGTCCACCCACCCAGAGATCTTCTAGGGAGATCATTAAGTGTACGTTGCACGCCATACAAGTGGGCCAGCCAATTCCTGCCAGTACCTAAGACTCTAGCTGTCAAGGATTGCTTTAAGTCACGGTTCATTCGCTCCACAATCGAGTTGCCCTCAGGCCTATATGGAGACGAAAATTGTACCAGCACCCCCAGTGACCTCATCGCGTCCTTGTATGCCTTAGAGGCGAACGCTGGACCTTGGTCGGAATGGAATGTGCCACAGGCAAAAATTCCCACAAAGACACGCAAATCCCTTATGACATTTCGAGCGTCAGCACTTCGTTGTGGCCAAACCCAGATGAAACGTGTGCACAAATCTACTGCAACCAAGATGTATTTATATGCAGTGTCAGAAGAAAATGGACCGCAGTGATCAAGGTAAACACACCCAAAAGGTTTGTTAGAAATGCAGAGCTGTGTTTGTGGTGGTCGTGTAACCGTTGAAGGCTTAATTTTCTGACAAACGTCACAAGAAAGCACATAAGTACGGGTCTGTTTATATAAACCACGCCACCAGTAACGCTGCTGCAAGATGGAAACAGTCGCAGACATGCCAGCATGGGCTGAAGCCAAGCCTTCGTGTGCGGCCATTATCAAGGAAGTTCTGCGGTCCGCGTTGGGAATCAGCCGATCACCAACGTCTGGAATTCTTACGTAAGGAACCTGTTCGGGACTTAAGTGATAAGAGTACTTGGAAGGGAATCCCAGAGGGTAATTAGCACCTTCCTTTGTCGCAGCAATAGCTGCCAAAATCTCATTATCTATTTTTGTCATGGATCTTGTAACTGCTGCTACTGAGCACGTGGCTACTGCTGATTTGGCAGCTTCATCTGCCAAACTGTTACCGACCGCGTGTGCGCCCACACGCTGGTGGCCAAGAGTGTGAATCACCTGTGTGAGAGGCAGATGTTGTTTAAGATCTGCCACACGAACCCAAAGCATTTTATGCTTAATTGTGCTGCCTTTAGCATCTCTATAGTCGTTTTGAGACCAAAAGAATAGGTTGTCATGGAAGGATTGAACACAGTAATAAGAATCACATGCAATAAGTGTCGTCACGTCTGGATTCACGAACTCAAGTGCGAGCACCAAAGCACGCAGCTCGGCCAATTGTGCAGTACTGTCTCCTAGTGCCTGCGTGTGCACCACACTCAATTTGAACTCACCGTTCACCATAGTACCTGCAACAATAGCACATGCTGCGGAATAAGCATGCTTAGAACCCGTGGCCGGTTGCGCCGAACCATCGGTGTAAATGATACATTTGTACTCCTCAAGCGGCAGCAAAGACAGAGGAGGAGGATAAACAAATTCATACTGCAAGAACTCCTGTGTCTGAAGAGAGGAATCAAAAATGAAAGTGACATCCGGGGACGTCAAAGATGTAGCCCATTGTATCCAACGGGGGTGCAAAGCCTTAGAGTTTGGTGCACTTGCCTTCGTCACTGCCTCAAGGGCAGGATATGGTGTTACCACCAAAATGCATTTTCCCTGTGCCACTGCACGTTCCTTAAGAATCGCCATTTGCACTGCAGCCAAACCTTTCTCCACAGTGGAAAAGCACAACTCCGCTGAAGTGTAAAGATGCGACTTGTATGCAATAAGTACTGTGTCACCTTCGTTAAATGTTAAGTACGTGAAACCCACTGCCCCTGGCACAATTCTAATCACCAGGTTTGTGTGGTTATCACGAGTCAACAAGAACTTAGTTTCAAGTAGATCAGACTGCAAAGAGTGCAGTATAGAGGAATGTTCAGGAAGCCAGCATGACTTCGAAAAGTTAGGTTGTATCAAGGCATAAAGAGGCTTGATACGCTGGGCATATTCGGGAATGTAAGAACGCCCGAAGTTTAAAATTTCAGTAATGACTGAAGTTTTTTCAGGGTCGTTGGAGGGCGCAAAAGTGCGCACTTCTCCAAGAAATGGGGAGCTAAGCCCCTACCTTCATTGTTGAGCTCATAGCCCAAAAACAAAACAGTGAATTCTGCGATGTGTGATTTGGCAATTAAATTTGTATCCTAAGACAGCAAATTCAAGAATAATGCGGTCCACACGGGAAAGATGCAGCCATAATTTGTCGTCTGTCAGATAGATATCGTCGACGTACGAATACGCATCTGGGTCTATGCTGTCCAACAAAGAGACAACACGGGCGGCGAAGACCCCCGGGCTGTTCTTGTAGCCCATGGGCAAACGCCGAAATTTAAAATGTTTTCCACCGGAAGTGAAAGCGCTCCATTGGCTGCACTCCGGGGACAAATTGTGCGTGTAAAATCCATTGGAAAGGTCAAGTGTTGTTTTATATTTTTTGCGAACAAGACTGTCTACGAGCGCAGAACTATGGGTATTTTGTACCGCAAAGGTCCGACAATGAGAGTTCAAATGTCGGTAATCCAAAACTAAACGGTACAACCCATCGGGTTTAGAAACCGCAAAAAGGGGATTATTCATTGGTGATACGCATGTTTCAATTACTCCTTGATATTCTAACTGTGTCAGAATGTCTAAAACGGGACCTTTAGCTTCCCGCCGGAGGGGATATTGGGGTTGGGGCTGTGGCAGAGACCGCAAGGGTATATCATGGAGGGGAGAATCCTCATCCCAGCCCACGTGGTTACGGAATAGCGCCGGAGCCAGGGCCCCAGCCCATTCATCCGCTAACGCCTCCGCTTTGTCCTTGGGGACATGATGCGAAAAGCTCGGAAGGATTACTTCCTCCCCTCTCGGTGCAGCAAGTACGAATGGGGGCGGCCAATCTGCTTCTGCCAACAAAATGTCGTAAGAGGAGGTCAGACTTTCCCAAAAAATCCCTTTAATAACACGCTCAATGTCACCTTCAATTTGAATGACAATATTAAATAGTCTGTCAGGGGGTGCCACTCGGGTGTCAGCTGTCTCGACAGTAATGAAAGTATCAGTTGCTGTCGCCTCCACATGAGGACGCAGTGCCTCCCGCACTATGGTAACTTCCGCGGCGCTGTCTAGCAGCGTCACTGCCCACGTCCAATTCAGGAGTCTCGTTCTCACCGTCTGTGGCATACCTCGCTGTTAATGCTGCAACTTCTTTCTTTTGAAATTGTGGGCGAGAACGTGGAAATTCGTCTGGTTTCCCTCGGCCTGGTTGTCGAGGTTGGTCTCGTCCCTGTGGGGCCTCACAACCCCTGCCTCTATCCTGGCGATCTCCTCCACCAGTCTGGGAGGTCGATGGTGCCTGTGAAGAACGAGGAGAACGCGGGTCAGTGACTTGAAATCTATCTGGAGATTTAATTCTCGCTCTGTCGTGCAAATCATAAGTGCATTCAGAAGATACTGAAACCGGGGATGCAGCACGTGACCCTGGTTTTGATTGTTGCTTAACCTGTTTCTTCAACTTCCAGTTCTTTTTAGAAAAGAACGGTTTCTCTTCTTTCTCAAACTGAGATTTTTGTTGTGGTTGTGATTGAGTTTGCGTTTTAGCAAAAGGCTTAACCCCCAAACTATTGCGGCCAATGGTTTTATAAGCCTGTGCAATAATTTTTAGTAATTCGCGTGGCTTGTCCGGCTCCGGGACCAAAGCCAAAGCATTAGCGACTTGAAAGTTGACTGCGTCACCCTTGACGTTCGCAAGGATTAGATCAGCCACCACATCGAACACCCCCATCAGTCTCATCCCCAATTCCACAGCCGCTTCAGGGCCATGTTCATCCTGCACCCGTTTAATTACAGAGGGGAGAACCGTCATGGAAAGAGTGCCGAAACACTTCGCATACACTGCTGCGAATACCTTACCCCAGTTGTTGCATTCTGTCAACTTGGGAATTAAGTCTTTCGGCAAAATAATCGTCAAAATCCTGTGTTTGTCCACAGGAGAAGTATTCGGAAAAACAGCCTCCAGCTGGTCAAATTTTTCTGCAAGCCAATAAGGCAAATCATCCTTATTCTGTGGGCGCTTGTCCATCACCGAATTAACCATGACGGGACTTATGGTTACACCGCCCGGTCCAGCTGGATGCGCCGCAACTCCAGGAGGGGCCCCCTGAACGTTGCCAGTAACATATTGTACCAAAGCTCTGTGCACGCGGATTAAAGACGCATGCAACGCGCGCAGTTCATCAACCGCAAGCGTCAAATAACGCGGATGTGGGGTATACCCGGCCAAGACTGGCCAAGTGGCTCCCTCTATTGATAAGGGGCCTAAACAAACCGGGGTAACCGGATGTGGGAGGGCGCCATTAAACCAAATACGGTGTTGCCATGCCGTAAGTGGTACTTCAAGAGCCTGATAAGGCCGATAAGCATTGGGTAGCGCAGTGGGAGCGTAAACATGAAACAAATTGTCAGCTCCTTCCACCGCCGGAAAAGTGACCCAAGAGTAAAACACCTCAAAGTGGTGAGCCGGATCAGCCTGCACCACAAAGATGAGAGCGACACCCGCGTCGGGCACTCCATAAGCCAGTCAATGTGCCCGGAGCGCAGCGCGGCTATGTGCCGGGATATTTACATTCGCGGCCATTAAGACCAGGAATGATCAACAACCTAGTGTGTGGCAGCGCAATATAGGGTTAACATAAAAGAAAACACCTTTTAATAACTTCAAGCTTGAAAGAACCTATAAAAACATCAATATAGGAGGTATCACCCTCACATATGTTTCCGGAAGCGTAAGCGAAGGATATTGTGGACAAGCACAAGCACTACTCAAACGTCTCGCAGATAAGAAGTCCCACATTGGGCGCCATGTTGCGGGGATTCTGCACATATACAGAGCTATGCACAGGAAAATAGGACCTCGGTGTATAGTGGTGTACCAACCATGCACCTTAATACCCACAATCCCAATCCAACTAGCTTTAGCGTCTCATTCGTTCTCCGTACTACAGCGAAGCTACCAATGATTAGACATCCCAGAACACGGACTCTCTCAGGAATCGCGGGAGCAAGAACACTCTTTCATAACTCACTCATACTTGTCCACAACATGCGTAATAAGAGACACAGTATAGTTTAAAATGTTTATTTCAACTATCGTGCCGTAAGGTAAAGTACACGTGCCAGTACTGTCAGCATAATGCATAACGATAAAATAATAAGCATGGTTACAATTCCATAGAATACAAACGGGGACAGCATTTTATAAAGACAGTGGATATAGGGCTAACTAGCCTTACCACCCTCCCCGTGCTAGTCACTAGTTTATTATAAAAATAGAAGACCTCTGGGCTTTGTCAGGGGGACCCCCATACCTCAAGAACTAGATGCAAGGTTTACATCATCGGACAAGCACAGCTCTTCTCCCTGGAAAGGTTTTTCTCCAAGCGCCATCAACAGGGAGATCACAATATTAAAAGCACACGAATTTCTCCAGTGCAGCTGTATTTCGTGTTATGTCTAAGTGCGAGGGGCTGACCAGATCAGCAATAACAAGGGACGTTGTTTTTCGACCTTGTACATGGTGTGTAGACGAAACCCACAGGGAACATGAGAAAAGGTTAAAGGCAAAAAGGCAGACAGTTCTAATATAGCCGGGCACAAGCAGAGTCTGGAAAAACAAAGTCACAGAGTAACGTGTGCAAAAAAGGCATCATGGCAGCCAGGCCTAAGCTAACTTAGCAATGTAGACAATGAGGCCACAATCCACACTACACTGGGAAAACCATAATACTTACTTGGCATATAATGTCAGCATTCTTTTTAAAATACAGGTGATATCCAAAATAGACATGTATTTGTGTTAGTAACTGCTGTATTATCATATTAATTGTGCACTTATTAAGGATTTAAAGATCATATGATATAACTTCCTTAGATGTTATTGAGGATAATATATATGTGTTGTCTCTGGGAAACATCCTTTACCCCGCATGCGTTACTCCGCATGCCATTACCCCGCATTTTTTACTCCGCAAAATCTTTTACAACGCAGGGCTTTAAACCGCAAACTATTACAACGCATTCCCCAAACTAACGCCCCCGTGGAGTTAGAATAGTAAATTGCGTTGTAATGGGGAATGCGTTGTAATGGATTGTGTTGTAAAACCCTGCATTGTAAAAAATGTTGTGGTGTAAAAACTGCGGGGTAATGGCATGCGGAGTAAAAGTGTGCGGAGTAAAGTGTCCTATTCGTTGTCTCTTCCTCTACTCCTGGCATTAAAGTAAATTGACATCCATGCTCTCTTCCTCTCTCTCATTCCTCCTTCTCTGTCTTCATGCTCTCTACCTCGACTCTAATTTTCTTCCCAACCTATTCTTCTTTTGTGACATAACAGACCTTAAGCAATACAACTAAAGTATCAATAAGTAGCAAGCATTTCTAATTATGTCCTCAATTGTCTCTACCAGGCAGCAACCCAACCCTCACCAGTCTGATTCTATTGTTTAGATTAGTGTTATTCCACTTTGCATAGCATCCATTGCTTCCTCTGATATATTCCTCCCTCTATATAAAATGAATTATTTTTCTTTGAAATAGAAAAAAAACACATATTTGCAAAAAAAGTCCAAGAAAGTCTAGACAGACAATAATTGTTCAGATATCAAATTCAATAACTTTTTCATTTGTTCTATGTTTGGAACATTATGACACTGTTGAATTAGCTGTGTAAGTTAAATGAGTAGCAAACTCAAAGGTGAAAACCACATTCACACCAGAGATTTTTTTTTAGCAGATGAAGATCAAGAGAAGATTTGCTAAAGGACAAAACAAAAATATTAATATTGTGCCTTCGTACTTTCAGTTGGTTTGGCCCACCCTACTCCCCTGGTTGGACATTAAAATACAGCAATAGTTAGGGTTAGTTGCTGATGCCTTCGTGCCTAGGAGCTCCAGTGCCACTGCACCTGCTGTCCCATTGGCAGCTACACGCTTGGTATGGACAACCCTACACACTGTAGAATACTACCACTAACAATAACACCATGAATCTAATGTGTAGCTAGATAAAACAAGCATTGACAAAGTCAATAGGTTTGGCTTTAATTTATAAATGTAAACATAGCTATTCACAAATGTTGTTTCCATGCATTTCATGTACACATGTTGTTTATAGCACTAAAGATTGCTCTACTGGCTTTGCCAGTGCTGGAAAAATAGAAAAATATATTGCTTTCTGTGTGAAATGCATTTAGGAGAATATAAATAAATGTGAGGAACAATTTAGGGGCCGATTCCGATCTCGGTCGGAGGCGCACCTAACACTATTCGGCCGGGAAAAAAGCCAGGCAAATGCCTGTTTCCCGACCGATCCGCACATTATTCCGAACGAGCAAGTACGATGCGCACAACTGCATAGATTCCCACCCAATCGTACTCACCCAATCCAGGTCCTGTCATCCGACCGAGGCGGATCCGGAAACGCAAAATCGAGTCGCACGGAAGCCAAAATGCAGCCCCGTCCGGCCGGACAAGTACGATGCGCTTTCCGTACGCGCCGAACCCGTCGCTACACACGGCATGTCAAAGCATCTGGGAGAGGCGCACATAAGCTCCGATTCGCGCCACAACACGATCCACGGCTACGAGACGAACACGCCAGCGACGAGGACGAGGCGAAGCAAAAAGAAAGACGAACGAGACGAACCAACCATGAATCCCATCGTGCCGATTCTACCAATATTCTACATCTACTACCGGAACAGGCACGGACGCGTACGGCGCAGAAGGTAAGTCAGACACCAACCACAAAAACAAACTACACGTACCCGACATATCACGCACACACAGAGGGATGCAGAAATTACTCACACCAGCAACAGCAGCACCATAGGGGCGGGATGGCCATCAGCAATGCCACATATACACATAGGGGCCTGGATGCCCACCACCACTACCACCCCTACTCAGGGGGTGCCAGATGCCTACCACTACTACCACCTCTACCCATGGGGGCTGGATGCCTGTCACTACTACCACCCTTACCCAGGGGGTGCCAGATGCCTACCACTACTACCACCTCTACCCATGGGGGCTGGATGCCTGTCACTACTACCACCCCTACCCAGGGGGTGCCAGATGCCTACCACTACTACCACCTCTACCCATGGGGGGCTGGATGCCTGTCACTACTACCACCTCTACCCAGGGGGTGCCAGATGCCCACCACTACTACCACCTCTACCCATGGGGGGCTGGATGCCTACCACTACTACCACCTCTACCCATGGGGGGCTGGATGCCTGTCACTACTACCACCCCTACCCAGGGGGTACCAGATGCCTACCACCACTACCACCTCTACCCAGGGTGTGCCAGATGCCTACCACTACTACCACCCTTACCCAGGGGGTGCCAGATGCCTACCACCACAACCACCTCTACCCAGGGTGTGCCAGATGCCTACCACTACTACCACCTCTACCCATGGGGGGCTGGATGCCTACCACCACTACCACCTCTACCCATGGGGGGCTGGATGCCTGTCACTACTACCACCACTACCCAGGGGGTGCCAGATGCCTACCACTACTACCACCTCTACCCATGGGGGTCTGGATGCCTACCACTACTACCACCTCTACCCATGGGGGGCTGGATGCCTGTCACTACTACCACCCCTACCCAGGGGTGCCAGATGCCTACCACCACTACCACCTCTACCCAGGGTGTGCCAGATGCCTACCACTACTACCACCCTTACCCAGGGGTGCCAGATGCCTACCACTACTACCACCCTTACCCAGGGGGATCAGATGCCCACCACTACTACCACCCCTACCCATGGGGGGCTGGATGCCTACCACCACTACCACCCTTACCCAGCGGGTGCCATTTGCCTAAACACTACTACCACCTCTACCCATGGGGGGCTGGATGCCTATCACTACTACCACCCCTACCCAGGGGGTGCCAGATGCCTACCACTACTACCACCCTTACCCAGGGGGTGCCAGATGCCCACCACTACTACCAACTCTACCCATGGGGGCTGGATGCCTACCACTACTACCACCTCTACCCATGGGGGCTGGATGCCTGTCACTACTACCACCCCTACCCAGGGGGTGCCAGATGCCTACCACCACTAACACCTCTACCCAGGGTGTGCCAGATGCCTACCACTACTACCACCCCTACCCAGGGGTGCCAGATGCCTACCACTACTACCACCCTTACCCAGGGGTGCCAGATGCCCACCCCTACTACCACCTCTATCCATGGGGGGCTGGATGCCTACCACTACTACCACCTCTACCCAGGGTGTGCCAGATGCCTACCACTACTACCACCCCTACCCAGGGGGTGCCAGATGCCTACCACTACTACCACCCTTACCCAGGGGGTGCCAGATGCCCACCACTACTACCACCTCTACCCATGGGGGGCTGGATGCCTACCACTACTACCACCTCTACCCATGGGGGGCTGGATGCCTGTCACTACTACCACCCCTACCCCGGGTGTTTCAGATGCCTACCACCACTACCACCTCTACCCAGGGGGTGCCAGATGCCTACCACTACTACCACCCTTACCCAGGGGGTGCCAGATGCCCACCACTACTACCACCTCTACCCATGGGGGCTGGATGCCTACCACTACTACCACCTCTACCCATGGGGGCTGGATGCCTGTCACTACTACCACCCCTACCCCGGGTGTGCCAGATGCCTACCACCACTACCACCTCTACCCAGGGGGTGCCAGATGCCTACCACTACTACCACCTCTACCCATGGGGGGCTGGATGCCTACCACCACTACCACCCCTACCCAGGGGGTGCCAGATGCCTACCACTACTACCACCTCTACCCATGGGGGGCTGGATGCCTGTCACTACTACCACCCCTACCCAGGGGGTGCCAGATGCCTACCACTACTACCACCTCTACCCATGGGGGGCTGGATGCCTGTCACTACTACCACCTCTACCCAGGGGGTGCCAGATGCCCACCACTACTACCACCTCTACCCATGGGGGGCTGGATGCCTACCACTACTACCACCTCTACCCATGGGGGGCTGGATGCCTGTCACTACTACCACCCCTACCCAGGGGGTGCCAGATGCCTACCACCACTACCACCTCTACCCAGGGTGTGCCAGATGGCTAAGACAACTACCACCCTTACCCAGGGGTGCCAGATGCCTACCACCACTACCACCTCTACCCAGGGTGTGCCAGATGCCTACCACTACTACCACCCTTACCCAGGGGTGCCAGATGCCCACCACTACTACCACCCCTACCCATGGGGGCTGGATGCCTACCACCACTACCACCCCTACCCAGGGGGTACCAGATGCCTACCACTACTACCACCTCTACCCATGGGGGGCTGGATGCCTGTCACTACTACCACCCCTACCCAGGGGGTGCCAGATGCCTACCACTACTACCACCTCTACCCATGGGGGGCTGGATGCCTGTCACTTCTACCACCTCTACCCAGGGGGTGCCAGATGCCCACCACTACTACCACCTCTACCCATGGGGGGCTGGATGCCTACCACTACTACCACTTCTACCCATGGGGGGCTGGATGCCTGTCACTACTACCACCCATACCCAGGGGGTGCCAGATGCCTACCACCACTACCACCTCTACCCAGGGTGTGCCAGATGCCTACCACTACTACCACCCTTACCCAGGGGGTGCCAGATGCCTACCACCACTACCACCTCTACCCAGGGTGTGCCAGATGCCTACCACTACTACCACCTTTACCCAGGGGGTGCCAGATGCCCACCACTACTACCACCCCTACCCACGGGGGCTGGATGCCTACCACCACTACCACCCCTACCCAGGGGGTGCCAGATGCCTACCACTACTACCACCTCTACCCATGGGGGCTGGATGCCTGTCACTACTACCACCCCTACCCAGGGGGTGCCAGATGCCTACCACTACTACCACCTCTACCCATGGGGGGCTGGATGCCTGTCACTACTACCACCTCTACCCAGGGGGTGCCAGATGCCACCACTACTACCACCTTCACCCATGGGGGGCTGGATGCCTACCACTACTACCACCTCTACCCATGGGAGTCTGGATGCCTGTCACTACTACCACCCCTACCCATGGGGGGCTGGATGCCTACCACCACTACCACCCCTACCCAGGGGGTGCCAGATGCCTACCACTACTACCACCTCTACCCATGGGGGCTGGATGCCTGTCACTACTACCACCTCTACCCAGGGGTGCCAGATGCCCACCACTACTACCACCTCTACCCATGGGGGGCTGGATGCCTACCACTACTACCACCTCTACCCATGGGGGGCTGGATGCCTGTCACTACTACCACCCCTACCCAGGGGGTACCAGATGCCTACCACCACTACCACCTCTACCCAGGGTGTGCCAGATGCCTACCACTACTACCACCCTTACCCAGGGGGTGCCAGATGCCTACCACCACAACCACCTCTACCCAGGGTGTGCCAGATGCCTACCACTACTACCACCTCTACCCATGGGGGGCTGGATGCCTACCACCACTACCACCTCTACCCATGGGGGGCTGGATGCCTGTCACTACTACCACCCCTACCCAGGGGTGCCAGATGCCTACCACCACTACCACCTCTACCCAGGGGTGCCAGATGCCTACCACTACTACCACCTTTACCCATGGGGGGCTGGATGCCTGTCACTACTACCACCCCTACCCATGGGGGGCTGGATGCCTACCACCACTACCACCCCTACCCAGGGGGTGCCAGATGCCTACCACTACTACCACCTCTACCCATGGGGGCTGGATTCCTGTCACTACTACCACCCCTACCCAGGGGGTGCCAGATGCCTACCACTACTACCACCTCTACCCATGGGGGTCTGGATGCCTACCACTACTACCACCTCTACCCAGGGGGGGCTGGATGCCTGGCACTACTACCACCCCTACCCAGGGGGTGCCAGATGCCTACCACCACTACCACCTCTACCCAGGGTGTGCCAGATGCCTACCACTACTACCACCCTTACCCAGGGGGTGCCAGATGCCCACCACTACTACCACCCCTACCCATGGGGGGCTGGATGCGTACCACCACTACCACCCTTACCCAGCGGGTGCCAGATGCCTACCACTACTACCACCTCTACCCATGGGGGGCTGGATGCCTGTCACTACTACCACCCCTACCCAGGGGGTGCCAGATGCCTACCACTACTACCACCCTTACCCAGGGGGTGCCAGATGCCCACCACTACTACCACCTCTACCCATGGGGGGCTGGATGCCTACCACTACTACCACCTCTACCCATGGGGGCTGGATGCCTGTCACTACTACCACCCCTACCCAGGGGTGCCAGATGCCTACCACCACTACCACCTCTACCCAGGGTGTGCCAGATGCCTACCACTACTACCACCCCTACCCAGGGGGTGCCAGATGCCTACCACTACTACCACCCTTACCCAGGGGGTGCCAGATGCCCACCCCTACTACCACCTCTATCCATGGGGGCTGGATGCCTACCACTACTACCACCTCTACCCAGGGTGTGCCAGATGCCTACCACTACTACCACCCCTACCCAGGGGGTGCCAGATGCCTACCACTACTACCACCCTTACCCAGGGGTGCCAGATGCCCACCACTACTACCACCTCTACCCATGGGGGCTGGATGCCTACCACTACTACCACCTCTACCCATGGGGGCTGGATGCCTGTCACTACTACCACCCCTACCCCGGGTGTTTCAGATGCCTACCACCACTACCACCTCTACCCAGGGGGTGCCAGATGCCTACCACTACTACCACCCTTACCCAGGGGGTGCCAGATGCCCACCACTACTACCACCTCTACCCATGGGGGGCTGGATGCCTACCACTACTACCACCTCTACCCATGGGGGGCTGGATGCCTGTCACTACTACCACCCCTACCCCGGGTGTGCCAGATGCCTACCACCACTACCACCTCTACCCAGGGGGTGCCAGATGCCTACCACTACTACCACCTCTACCCATGGGGGCTGGATGCCTACCACCACTACCACCCCTACCCAGGGGTGCCAGATGCCTACCACTACTACCACCTCTACCCATGGGGGGCTGGATGCCTGTCACTACTACCACCCCTACCCAGGGGGTGCCAGATGCCTACCACTACTACCACCTCTACACATGGGGGCTGGATGCCTGTCACTACTACCACCTCTACCCAGGGGGTGCCAGATGCCCACCACTACTACCACCTCTACCCATGGGGGGCTTGATGCCTACCACTACTACCACCTCTACCCATGGGGGGCTGGATGCCTGTCACTACTACCACCCCTACCCAGGGGGTGCCAGATGCCTACCACCACTACCACCTCTACCCAGGGTGTGCCAGATGGCTAAGACAACTACCACCCTTACCCAGGGGGTGCCAGATGCCTACCACCACTACCACCTCTACCCAGGGTGTGCCAGATGCCTACCACTACTACCACCCTTACCCAGGGGGTGCCAGATGCCCACCACTACTACCACCCCTACCCATGGGGGGCTGGATGCCTACCACCACTACCACCCCTACCCAGGGGGTGCCAGATGCCTACCACTACTACCACCTCTACCCATGGGGGGCTGGATGCCTACCACCAACAACACCCCCACTCACAGGATGGCTAATACATGACACAACAAGCACACACCAACATAAACAATGCAACATAAAGACATCCCCCCCAACACCATGACAAGCGTGTGTAGACTGTGTCAAATGCCTACAACACTGAACATGACTTTGAACATACAATGTGACCCCCTATTACATGTGCCACACATAAATGTGTGTGGCCCCCACAATGCAAGCAGACCATGACCACTGTGGCAATGGGGTCCAACCCCCATGATCACAGTGACCAAAATGTAAGTGTGGGGCCCATAGCTGAAGCACATCTTGAACATTGTGGCAATGGGGTTCAAACCCCCATCATCACAGTGACCAAAATGTAAGTGTGGGGCCCATAGCTGAAGCACATCTTGAACATTGTGGCAATGGGGTCCAAACCCCCATCATCACAGAGACCAAAATGTAAGTGTTGACATTGAAAAAGCTGCAACTGCCAAACTGCATGGATGATTCCTGGTCACAGAACAACAAACACATCAGTGGCAAAGTAGTGCTTGTGTCCCATAGCAACATAGATTGGGGAGGCAAACACTGCAGTGCAAATAAGACATACCTTTGGCCATGTGCAGACAAACATCACCCATGGGGGCTGACACTGTCAACATTCATCAATGACACAATGACAGAAGTGACCATCAGAATGCAGACCCACATATTTGCACCAATGGGCACACAAATGCAGATACCCTGTGGAGACTGTAGATGTGAGGTGAACAGATACCATACCATGGCAGCAATGGGACACACAAACAATGATCATTGTGCTGACTGATGACCTAGGAGTCCCAGGGACAGCAGGGGAAACCCACCAAACAACATACAGCCAATGGCACACTAAAGATATGCCAATGCAGTGGTGCAGATGCACAAACACAAACAGGCAGACCCACACTGCACATCAAATACAACAGGTGAGGGGGTGCCAGTGTCCCCAGGCAACCACACAACACATGAGGAGGCCTGAATACCAATTCCACAGATGTGCATACAGTGCCACACAAAGGTAACTCATGGATCCAAATACCCTATGTGGGCAATCAGGCATTGTTAGATGAGAGGGAGCACAAATCACACATGTCACACAAGCATGTAGGAACAGCAACTGACACAGCAAGACACAGACACACCACAACACTACCCCCAGGGTCCCCACAATGTGGGGGCCCTGGGCTGCATTACAATCCCACTGTGATGACAAAGCTAGATGTCGTTCACACTGTGAACCACAGTCATGTGTCCTGAGCAACAAACTACCATCACACCTACACAAGCACAAATCAATCAGCACGGCCAGTAAGCCAAGGCCAACATGGAGGCAGGGGTCTAGCCGGGCAACAACTCTCATCTGCACACACCCAACACCACACACCTCGACCTCCAACAATGTGCAGCAGTGAAGCTCACATGCACTGGTGACATTGCACATGCACCCATGACAATCCCAGGGGTGGTGGTGGGAACCAAGGTGCAGAAACACATCACACATGGCCACTCAACAAGACTCCTGAATGTCTGACACACTGCACACTACGCTGTACATGGACATGACGGCATTACCACACCAACCAATGGGATCCCAGCCACAGTCCCACACCAATAAAGAAGCCAAGGTCACCCACAAAGAACACACATAGATAACTACCAACATTGCAGCCCTGACCCTGAGGAGTGCCAGCAGTCACACACACAACGTGTCACAATCACTGAAAGCTAACACAAACTGGAAATCACATGACAGGTGTAAACAACAAGTGCCAAGGGGAATCCTGACTGTGACCCATCTGCGTCTGCCCACAAACTCAGCCCTGACGGCGAACACACCTATGGGTGACACCCTGATGACCAGTAATGTGCCATGCACCCACATCACAGAGAACCCAGGGAGAAGACTTTGGGGGAACATAGGTCAACTCAGCAAGCATCACAAACAGGAACACCACTAGGGATCCCAGCATGCACAGCAAAATGGAAGTGAACACACAGAGATGCTCATACAACACACACCTTGGGTGCAGGCGATGTCACAGGAGTACACACTGCCATGAGGGGACTCCACTCCTGTGTGAGGAAAGCTGTGCCATATGTTGCCTCAGTAGGGCTCCATCATGTCAGCAGAACACTTGGTCACACAGTCAACAATTAGCACCAAATGAAGGCTCCCGTCACATCAGCCTGGTCATGGGAGTGTCAACAAAATCATCAGCACAGATCCAACACACATGTATAGCAAGTTGCACTGACAACACAGATGAGTCCTTCCCCATTGATGCCCAAACCTGCATGTCCAGTGGAGATGGCCACATGGTCAGGGAAGTAGACAAATTGAACAATGGCAAGCACAACAGATGTGCAGGGGTGGAAGCCACAGACGTGACATTGCTAATGTAAGTAGGAGATCCCATTGGCAAATACTGAAAACATGACACCCTCAGATGCTGCTAAGGATGACATGGATACACCACAGGATAGGACACATTCCCCCTGGACCACATGGGTTCCTGCACAGTAACACTTCATTTTCATGAGACCAAATATCACCATCACTGCAGCAAGGGCATGGTTAGCATCATCAACATCATGTACATCAGAAGCAAAAGCACTAGAGAACAGAAAGTTGCTTTATTCAGCATATGTGGGTTCAAAAGTTGAAGTCCAGTAAAAAGAAACAAAGGCCAATGGCCAGTCCATCCTGAAAGTCAAAACAGGGTGACAGTGGCAGATGTCACCATACGCATGCCTGCACTGATTAAAACCAGGGACAATCCCCTCGGAGGGGCATACGGGGGGCAGGCCAGGCACCGCAGGGACAGGATCAGGGCTCACCAGAAGGAGGCAGGGAAGGGGTGGTGGGTGCTGGAGAGCCACTGACAACTGCAGTGGAGGTGTCTGACATGGTGTGTGCTGGCACAACTGAGGGGCATGACTCAGATGGTGTGGGTGCCGGCATGACTGCAGTGGGCCATGCAGATGGAGTGGACAGGTTCCCCACTGCAGTGCCCAAGTCAGACAGGGTGGTAGTGGACTCCACTGCAGTGCCAACCTCCAGGGGAGGAGGATAGTGGGGATCAGGTAAGGTGGGCAGGACAGAGGGGGAGGACACCGTCTCCACACCAGTGGCACAGACAAGCGCAGCGGGGGGGTGGGGCCGGAAGAGCAAGTGGCAGGGGGAGAAGGCCTGATCTTTTTGGGGATGGTGTATCTGTGGGTGGGGGAACCTGGGGCAGGGTGTGGTGGGGGCACCTGTGGAGTGGGGGCCCGAGGGTTGGAGGAAGGAGACTTGGTGCCTGAGCTGCAGGGCGGTGGCGGGGTCTTGCTCTTCCGGGTCCGGGGGGACTTGCGGATGGGGGCGTCAGTCGGTCTGCGCCTGGGGGAGGGTGTCCGGGGGCGAGGGGCACTCCGCTCCATGTGGGTGGGCTTCCTCTTCCTCCTGAATGCTGGATCGGAAGGGAAGAGGCCGAGGTCACTGAGGAAGAGCCGCTGTGTCTTTGGGGTTGCAGGTGAGGCAAGGGAGGGGGCTTTGGAGGGAGAGGCAACTGAGGACCGCGCAGTGCTCGTGGATGCGTGTGTGTGTGCCTGGGCCCCATCCCCTGTGAGTGTGGTTTCAGTCCCCTGACTGTGCTTGTGCGTCTTGTTTGTGGCGTGTGTGTCTGTGTGCTGCTCGTGTCTGTGCTGGTGTGTGCCTGTGCCGGTGTGTGTGTGCTTGGGACAGGTAAGGTGCTGGGGAGTGTGGATGGGGCAGAGGCAGGAGGGGCAAGGGACTGTTGGAGGAGGGACACTGCTGCCGTCAGGGAGGAGTCCATGGACCTATTGCCCCTCTGTAGGGCAGACATGCCCGATGAGATGCCCTCCATGAACGACACCAGCTGAGTCAACAGAGTGGTGTGTGCATGGAGGACACTCAGCATCGCTGTCTGCCCTACATGGAGCTGGCGAAGGAGGTACACAGACTCCTCACTCAGGGCAGCAGGGGACACAGGGGCAGGGGGTGCGGTGCCTGGCCCGAAGGAGACATGCTCCCGAACATGGGAGCCTCCACGGACCTCGGGAATGGGAGCCGATGGGAGGGCAGTGGTGGTGGTGGTGGTGGTGGCGGGGACAGCAACACTAGCTGGGGTGTGGTGGCTGCTGACACCCGCATCCACAAGGGAGTCATCCTCCGAGCTGCTGTGGTCCTCAGCTGAGGTGGATGGTGCTGAGGACTCCTCGGTGTGGCTCCCCTCGCCCGCCCTCCGTGCCACTGGGTCCCTCCGACCACTCCTCGGCTGCTGACCCAGTCTGGCTCTGCGGCTCCACCTGGTCCGTGGAGCTGTCCCCTCCTGTGGCCGTGGATGTATCTGCAAACAATAGGGAAACAGACAGACATCAGTCACCTGCACCGAACGCACACACCACAGTAAGTACAGCACATTACAGAGCAAGCCCTGGCATCCTTAGTTGAACATTGCCAAAAGTGCCCAAATAGAATAGGAGAAGCCAATTGTCAGTCTGATGGTCAACCATGGCACTCACATCCCTCCTGGCCTTGCACCCATCTGTCTGGTGTCTGTTGGATGGCAATACCCCAGTGTGGACACATGCACCACATACACAGTAGTTGGACAGTGCAGAAAACACGGTGAAGCATGTGAACATGCACACATCACAACTCTTGCCACTGAGTCAGTACAGGTGTCCGGATGAAAGGGATGCCCAGAGTCAAATATGAAATGCATGTGATGCATACCAGCGACAGACACCATGATGCACCCATGTCCTGATAGCCATTGCCACAATGGTGTGCAAGTAGCACATGTCACTCCCCTGCAGGATCACTCATAGGAAGTTACATGCCATGGCACAGGCATGCCTGCTAAGTCATACATCACTGTCTCCAGTCACATGGGCAGGGCAGCCAGGCAACAACACTCTGCACTGTGTCACAATAGTAGGTCATGGGGAATGCAAGTCCTGGAGCTGCACAAGTGCACATGTACATCCCCCACACACCACATCCTCTGAACCCTTATCTGTCCAGGTCATACCGATTGGACATATGGGAGACCTGTAACACAACCCTCTGAACCTGAGCACCTCACAATCTGCTGTGAATGGGAAACAGCTGCCTGAACTTCACATTCGCATACCCCAGTCTGCACGGTCAGGTGATCAAACACCTATGTGTCACACAAGTATCGTCTCCTATGGTCACATCTCCGGTGGCATGCTGAGCCCCAACCGAGAAACACCCCAGCAGTCCTGACAACGAAGCCACAGCACACTGACACAGAGGCAGACACCTGAGGGGACATATCACTGAGCACAACATGTCAGCTGATACACGGGAGTGGGAGTACAGAGTGTATTGTATGGCCTGGAGTAGGCATGACTGTCCTGCCCCACATGAATGAGGGATGAGCCCTGGACAGTAGGCAGCTGGCTAAGTATGTGTGACACACGTAATATACACACTCCTGGGGCCCAAACATTGTTCCTCCCGCAGCATGGGTGTGTGCCAGATACCCCAGGCACATGTGGTGGATCAGCTCAGCAATTGGACCACATATCAAAGTAACACGCAGATTACATGTCAGAACACAGGCATTGTGTAAGCAATGGACCCACCCATGATGCCCACCACAGAGTTAGGGGAACAGATGCTGTCCCCCACCTTGAGTCAAGCAAACTGCAAGGACACAGTACCCAAGTGACACAATTCCCTGACTGCAAGGGCCACACCTGGGTATCAGATGAGGAGTGGGCAGTGCACAATCGAGGGACATGGGTCCTGGACCACATGACTGATGTACTGTGGAAGTTTAACCAGGCCAGAGGAGGGCACATAGCATGGCAGACAAAGTTCACAATGCAGTCATGGACTCACCCCCTCCTTGCTGCTCTCTGGCCTTCAGCTGCCCATCCAGATCAGGGAAGACCACCGCCAGGATCCTGAGCATGTGGGGGTCAGGGTCCGGTGTCCGCCCCTCCTGCGAGGAGGCGACAGCTTCAGCTGGACCCGTGCGATCCTCCGGGTCCAGCCCCGAAGGTCCTGCCACCTCTTCTGGCAGTTGCGGATCCGGCGCTTGTAGACCCCCACGGATCTCACTGCCCGGACGATGGTCAGCCATATCTGCTGCTTCTGGTGGGCATCAACCTGTGAGGATGACAAAGTGAGAATGCCATTACTACACATGCAACATATCGGTGCATTACACAGTTGGATATACATGTCTCAATCACATGGGCACATGATGTACACAGGCAGTGCAACGATGGCTATGGACAGTATGCCAGCAGTTACTACATGGTATCATTGCCTGGGAAGTAAAACCTTGTTTAAATGCACTGTCACTGCACTATACCTGTTCAGTGCATGTCACTACACACTGTGGGGGTTGACAACTACTCAGTGAGCCTGCTAGCCAGTGGCGTGCAGACTGTTAGCCTTGCTAGTCAGACAACATGCACATTTAGTAAGGCAGTGGACAGCACACTCACCTGCTCCCCTGCTTTCCCATACAGCTTGATGTACTGTGGAAGGAGGCCGTCCAGCAGGGCCTGGTTCTCCTCAGTGCTGAAGGCTGGGGCTCTCTCCACAGTACGTGCCATTGCAGGGTCCAGAGGGTGCAGATACAGCAGCAGTGGTGGTGGCAGATGTCGTCCTGGAGCATGTAGTGCAGGCAAGTGAGCTCTCAGGGGAACAGCCAGCATTATATGTGTGCTGCAGAGGCAGATACTGTCCCATGTGTCCAAAGTGATAGGTCCAAGTCGTTTGCATCTTCTGAATCTGGCCAATCCATGGAATTGCACCACTTACACACGCCCACAGCATCCTTCAAAAGTTCAACTTCATGACACCCATGCATTTGCAACATTGTTGTGGGTGACCAACTGAATTTCCAGCATCAGACTCGTTCAAGATTTGAAAACGCGTCCGTTGACAGGCCAGGCCATAGCCAATGGGTGATTGGTCCATTGCTGTTCAACGCGTATTGCGGATACAACGCGTACCCGCTCACATTGAATGCAATGGGCCGGCCAGGCACACTGATCGGTCCATTGCTGTTCAACGCGTACCCGGGATACAACGCGTACCCGCTCACATTGAATGCAATGGGCCGGCCGGGCATGCCGATCGGTCCATTGCTGTTCAACGCGTACCCGGGATACAACGCGTACCTGCACACATTGAATGCAATGGGCCGGCCGGGCACACCGATCGGTCCATTGCTGTTCAACGCGTATTGCGAATACAACGCGTACCCGCACACATTGAATGCAATGAGCCGGCCGGGCAAACCGATCGGTCCATTGCTGTTCAACGCGTATTGCGGATACAACGCGTACCCGCACACATTGAATGCAATGGGCCGGCCGGGCACACCGATCGGTCCATTGCTGTTCAACGCGTATTGCGAATACAACGCGTACCCGCTCACATTGAATGCAATGGGCTGGCCAGGCACACCGATCGGCCCATTGCTGTTCAACGCGTATTGCGGATACAACACGTACCCGCTCACATTGAATGCAATGGGCCGGCCGGGCACACCGATCGGTCCATTGCTGTTCAACGCGTACCCGGGATACAACGCGTACCCGCACACATTGAATTCAATGGGCCGGCCGGGCACACCGATCGGTCCATTGCTGTTCAACGCGTATTGCGAATACAACGCGTACCCGCACACATTGAATGCAATGGGCCGGCCGGGCACACCGATCGGTCCATTGCTGTTCAACGCGTATTGCGAATACAACGCGTACCCTCTCACATTGAATGCAATGGGCCGGCCGGGCACACCGATCGGTCCATTGCTGTTCAACGCGTACCCGGGATACAACGCGTACCCGCTCACATTGAATGCAATGGGCCAGCCGGGCACACCGATCGGTCCATTGCTGTTCAACGCGTATTGCGAATACAACGCGTACCCGCTCACATTGAATGCAATGGCCAATGTGTGCGCACCGATCGGTCCATTGCTGTCCAACGCGTCCCTGTACAAGTCACTGGCATATGTCACCATGCCTGTCACAGGTGAACATATGCCAGCCACATATACTTCCCAGGGAGTGAGGGGCACACCTACAACACCACAGCCTGTTCACACTGTATCCTAAGGCATGTAAGGCTGCATTACCTATTCCGTGTATGGGGGTGAACATGTTGTTCTGTGGGTGTCACTTGGGGCCAGCCACTCCCAGGCTGTGCACGTGTTCATGGGGACAGAATCCTTGGTGTTTCGTGTACATGACCACTGTGATGTGCAACTGTTCATTTCTGAGCATGTGGCATGGTCACATTTCATGGTGGTGTATGTGTATGTCATGTCACATACCCCCTGAGTCCCATGTGGGACGGTATGTACGTCCCAGGGTGACCCATTGCCACAATAGTGATGGTCCTCCACAGTCTGTGTGCATGTTGTGTTTAGAATGTCTCTGATTCCATGTGCATAATGGGAGTCAGGCTCCACATCCACGTTGTTTGTGCATGGACTTTGATGTTGTGCGTGTGTGTGTCACAGACGTCCATGTCTGTCCTGCCGAGGCAACAGGGACCACTACCTGTGGGGCTCATGGTTGTATTGCTGTGGTGTATTCATGATACACCATGTCATGCCAGTGTCCATGTGGCAATACAGGGTCCCTGGGAATCTACCTGTCGTTGAGCTGTGATGCCTGGGGCACATCTGTCCTCACATGTCACTGTGGGGTGTGTTTGGAACGTGGCAGCAGGAGATGGGAACTGTGACATGGCCTCATGATATCCCATGGCACAACCTGGGACTTGTTGATGCCACTTGTTGAACTGTGATGTTAGATGTTGGCCATGTATGTGCCATACATGTCCTTACGGAACTGCACACATCATGTACTTGTGCCTCATAATGATGTATCATGTGATATTGAGTATGGTCAATGCCACATATGTGGGGTGACTGACAATCTTTCTTTCTTCACCTATGCACTGCAGGGCACCAGCTGTCCATAGACCATTCCCTGACCTTGCAACCATGGTGGAACGGGACTGCATCCGACGGTACCGCTTCACCAGGCCGCTGATTGAGGTAATGACGGTGCGGTTGGCCCCATATTTGCAAGCTGGCCGGACATACCCTACAGCGCTGACCCCCAAGGTGAAGGTGATGGCAGCCCTACACTTCTTTGCCACTGGTACCTTTCAACACACTGTGGCGACTGCTGGTGGGATGTCACAGACCATGTTCAGCCGTGTGCTCCGCGATGTTTTGGAGGCTATGTTGATATACCTGAACCAGTACATCTATTTCCCTAGACTCCAACAACTCACTGACGTGAAGAGTGACTTCTATGCCCTGGGGAGGATGCCGCATGTCATTGGCTCCATTGATGGGACACATGTTGCTTTGGTACCACCACAGGCCCAAGAGCAGGCATACAGGATCCGCAAACACTACCACTCGGTCAATGCACTGTTGGTATGTCTTGCAGTTATGAGCATCTCACACGTGTGTGCCCGTTACCCCGGTTCTGCACACGATGCCTACGTGATGAGGAGTAGTCGCATCCCGAGGATGATGTCACAGATGCGGAACCAGCGTGCCTGGCTTGTTGGTGTGTACTGACTTTGTACCATTGTGTGTGTTCTGCAATGTAGTGTTCCACCCTCTTTTCCAACTCAGCTAATGTGCAATTGTCTGTATGTAGGTGACTCCGGATACCCCAACATGCCGTGGTTGCTGACGCCCCTCAGGAACCCTGTGACACCAGCCCAGATGCGCTACAATGAGGCACATGGTCGGACCAGGAGAGTGATTGAGCGGACATTTGGTCTCCTGAAGAGCCGCTTCCGCTGCCTGGACAAGACAGGAGGGGCCCTCCCATATGCCCCAGCAAAGTAATGCAAGATTATCATTGTCTGCTGCATGCTACACAACCTGGCAGTGCGGAAGGAGTTGCCTCTCATCCTGGATGACGATGTCCAACATCCGCCACCTGTGGAGGATCCTGGCCTGGACCACGATGCCAGTGATGATGATGATGATGATGATGATGATGGTGATGTCCGCACACAGCTCATCACCAACTTCTTCAGCTGAATGTGAGTATCCAGAGATGTCATGTCAATGATGTGAGTATGCATGATATGTGTTGGTGGTGCTCTGGTGCTGTTTGAGTGTGTCCATGTGCTACATGACTGTATGCGTGTAGCGATGTGTCCTTACAGGTAGTCTGTACTCCCCAACAGTGTTGACATGCTAACTTGGTTCTGGGTGGGTATCTTGTGACATTTATTGGGCATGAGTATTGCAGTTCTGACCTGTTCTTCAGTGCTTTTGACTGTGTTTCATTTCTGTCCTTCACAGGGTACTTTCAGAGTCGTTTGGTCAACTGTGATCCCCGACACCGTGATTCGACTTCCAGGGTGGTAGCTGTCGTGTCCCTACAGGTGATGTGCGCCACACCCATGGACTTCCTTCCTTCTACACTTGTTGGCTGTGTGCCCGCTGCCAGGTGGGATTACCTTGCATCTGTAGTGGTTACAACATGTTGTAAATGTGTAATAAACCTGTGCTTCACTTTGTGATGTGCGTTGTCTGTGGTCACACATCTGACTGACATTTGCTTACTGCACCAGTGGGCTAGTTGAGAAAGACTGTGAATAGGTGTTGTGTCTGTGCATTGCACCGTATTTCCTGGCAACATCAGTGTAGGCGATGAGTCAGATGGCCTAGGTGTGTATATGTTGTGTAGCCCTGGTGGTGTGTCTCCCTCATATGTGTCACGTTGCCATGACTCACATGCCTGTGTTGTACTTGCTGTAGCAGTTAGCATGCACAGTGTATTTCGCAGGTCATCATCTCCATGACAGAAACCACGATGGAATCACAACAGAGGCAGGTATGGTGTATTAGTGTGTTTATTGTCATACATGTGTGTGTATAGTGCACAGGATGGTGGGTGCTGTACATTTTGATTGCAATCCAAAGTTCCTAGATGAATTGGAAGTCCTGGTAGCAGAAATGTCCTGAATAAAGTCCACAGTCATCTGATACATTGGTCTAACTTGTACTCCCCATGTCATGTGGGGGAGTTGTGTTGCCGTCAACAGGGTGAACAGTTTGCGCACAAAGGTGATTATCCAGAACAGGTTTTGGCTTCCTGGGGGTTGCACATGGCCATCGGCCTCTCAGTTGCCCCTCCTCGGACGACCCCTCTTCTTTGGGGGGACCCTCAAGTGCAGGCTGCTGCGGTGCAGGGGACTCTCCACCAGAGTCATCCTCCCTCCCTGTGGCAGTTGCAGTTGTTTCAGCACCAGATGTTGTGGGCACACTGGGAGGTGTTGACTGGTTGCTGCTCATCTGGCGGAGGCATTGTATTATGTCCCTATGCACCGCCGTCATCTCTTGCAGTGTGTCCCACTTGGACTCCACGCGGGACATGTGAAAGTCCAAGCGTGCATGATGGGCAGCCTGCTGCTGTTTAATGTCCCTGAGGAGCCCCACTGCCTGGCTGAGGTCTCCGGTGCTGGACTGGTACGCATCGGCTATGCGTACCAGTTGTGGGTCATCATGCAGTCCAGACCCCTCTGCTCTCAGCGACCTATGTCTCCCACCCCTCCCACCACCCCTGGCGACACGTGCAGTACCTGAGGTGGCACGCACAGGTGACCCTGGGCCCCCTTGGGGGTTGTTGGTGGTGTTGGTGTCCATAGCCCCACGTTGGTCCAGGGTCCCTGTGCTGGTGGTGGTGGTGCTCCTTGGTCTGTCCATGTCGGCAGGGGTGGTATGTGTGTTGACAGTCATTGGAGGGGTGGGTGCAGGGGGTGCAGCTGGTGGTCCTGCTGGTGCTGCATGATGACTTGCTCCGGAGGTGCCAGGTAGGTCTTCGTCATCCGAGGAGGGCAGAGGCTGTTCCACACCAGTGAGCTCCGTTTCCCCTTGAGCCTGGGACGGGGACTCCTCAGCGTCTGCTGCTGTGTCCCCATCATCACCTGTTTTTGGGAGACACACACAATGTATGTTATGTTTCTGCAGGCATCAATGGTTGACACACCTGACAGTTGTGACTGTACCTCTGGATGCGGGCCTGTACATTGCATTGTCCTAAGTTGTCACAGTCAGAGGTTGATATTGGTGTAGCACATTGTCCTGCATACTTTGGGCATTTCTATATGAATGTTGGGGTGTGTACATGGTCTGCATTGGTTGTATTTGGTTGACATCCGGCCCTCCTTCCCACCCAGCCAGATATTCCACCATGGAACGTGCTTCCATTGCAGGGAGTGCAAGTTGTCTTTCAGGATGTCAGTCAGTGGTGTCCTGCTGTTGGTTGGTGCACAGTTGCCAGCAGGGCCTTGTGCTCCCCACAGCAGTACCCAGTGTCAGCCATCTTGTCAGTTCTTTTCCACTCCCTGTGATGTGCGCATGGTTCAGGGTGGTGTTGATGGGACATTTGTGGGGTGACCAATATCTGTGACTACCACTCCCATCATGCTATTGCCTCCACCCCACTTCCCAGCATGCCCATACTTACTTGCTTTTGGGTGGACTTGAATGAATGAATGAATTGACATTTATAGAGCGCATGGCTACCCGAAGGCATCCCAGCGCTAAGTAGGCAGATGAAGTCCCTATCGGTTATTTGGGGAAGAGCCAGGTTTTCAGAGCCCTACGAAAGGCAAGGTGGTTGGGTTCTTTACGAAGCTGAAGAGGGAGAGAGTTCCAGAGCCTGGAGGCATTGTAGGAGAACAGTCGCCCCCACTTTTAGCCCTCCTGATTCTAGGAACCACGGCCAGATGAAGCTCATCTGAACGTAAACGTCTGTTGGCTCGATAGGGCTGAACCAGGGGGCTATGATAGCTGGACCTTTTCCTCTAATCAGCTTGTGGGCTATACACAGAGCCTTGAAGGAAACTCTTTCCCGAACAGGAAGCCAGTGGAGCGACTTCAGAGCTGGTTTGGCCGAGTGATGTCGCGGGACTCCCAGGAGAGTCCTTGCCGCACAATTCTGCACGGTCTGGAGTTTGGCCAGGACTGAACCTGGGGCGCCCAAATAGAGGGCGTTTCCGTAGTCCAGGCGTGATAGAATCAGCGCCTGGACCATGATTTTTCTGGATTGCAAAGGAAGTAACGGAAGCACTTTACGAAGAGTTCGTAACATACCGAAGCAGGAGGCCACCACCTTTCTGGCTTGGGTCCTAAAACTAAGGTCTGAATCCAGCCAGACGCCCAAGCTCTTAATCTCTGGCTTGGGAAGTGGTGGCGGGCCCATACTTACTGGCCACATGGTGTCTGCTTTGAAGAGGGAGGGGTTGCCAAGGAGCATTATTTCGGTCTTTTCCCCATTCAATTTAAGGTGAGAAAGTTTCATCCATTTTATTACCTCTTCAAGGCAGGGATAGAGACAAATAGACGCCCTATCAGCATGATTCAATGCAACCACCAATTGAGTATCGTCTGCGTATGTAATAATATGTGTGTGAGTGTGAGAGCAATGGCAAGATGGCTGACAGTGGTGTCCTGCTGTTGGTTGGTGCCCAGTTCCCAGCAGGGCCATGTGCTCCCCACAACTAAGCACCAGTGTCAGCCATCTTTGAAGTGGCTTTTGACTCCCTGTGAGGTGTGCATGCTTGGGTGTGAGCTTGCTGGGCCATGTGGGTGGGGGATGTTGGGCTGTGACTACCACTCCCATCATGCTATTGCCTCCACCCCACTTCCCAGCATGCCCATACTTACTTGCTTTTGGGTGGACTTCACTGTGTGTGAGTGTGAGAGCAATGGCAAGATGGCTGACAGTGGTGTCCTGCTGTTGGTTGGTGCCCAGTTCCCAGCAGGGCCATGTGCTCCCCACAACTAAGCACCAGTGTCAGCCATCTTTGAAGTGGCTTTTGACTCCCTGTGAGGTGTGCATGCTTGGGTGTGAGCTTGCTGGGCCATGTGGGTGGGGGATGTTGGGCTGTGACTACCACTCCCATCATGCTATTGCCTCCACCCCACTTCCCAGCATGCCCATACTTACTTGCTTTTGGGTGGACTTCACTGTGTGTGAGTGTGAGAGCAATGGCAAGATGGCTGACAGTGGTGTCCTGCTGTTGGTTGATGCCCAGTTCCCAGCAGGGCATTGTGCTCCCCACAGCAGTACCCAGTGTCAGCCATCTTGACAGTTCTTTTCCACTCCCTGTGATGTGCGCATGGTTCAGGGTGGTGTTGATGGGACAGTTGTGGGGGTGACCAATATCTGTGACTACCACTCCCATCATGCTATTGCCTCCACCCCCCTTCCCAGCATGCCCATGCTTCCTTCCTTTTGACTCTGCTTCCCTGTGGGGTTGTGTGCCTGTGCTGACAAGATGGCTGACAGTGTTATCCTGGGGTTAGTTTTGCTACAAGTCCCATGTGTGTCCCTGTGCTTCACACTGCATGACCCAGGGTTGTGGTTCTTTGTGGGATATTTGATTACAGTGTGAGGCAATGCATTCTCCCAGGTGAGTTGTGTGGAGTTTGTGTTAGGGGTGTGTGTGAGTGGAGCTGCTGGTAACTATGGTCAGTGCTGTCAGTCCTCCTTCCCACCCAGCCAGATTCTCCACCATGGAACGTGCTTCCGTTGCAGGGAGTGCAAGTTGTCTTTCAGGATGTCAGTCAGTGGTGTCCTGCTGTTGGTTGGTGCACAGTTGCCAGCAGGTCCTTGTGCTCCCCACAGCAGTAGCCAGTGTCAGCCATCTTGTCAGTTGTTTTCCACTCCCTGTGATGTGAGCATGGTTCATGGTGGTGTTGATGTGCGCATTGTGAGGGTGGGCAATATCTGTGACTACGACTCCCATGATGCTATTGGCTACACTGACTTGCCCAGCATACACAGGATTCCTTCCTTTCAGTGGGCTTCACTGTGAGGTGGTGTTGTAGTGGTGGCTACATGTCTGGATGTGTTTGTTAGTTATATTTGTGCCACTGCCTAGCTGTAGTTGTAGTTGTGTTTGTACATGTGATGACACAGTTACATATCACTATGAGATGGCATGTGTTGTGTTTATCTGACTGACACACACATTTTGGGATGATTCTGTTCTGGTTGGTGTGTATTTGCTAAGGGTGCATGGTTTGACTCTCCCCTTGACAGTGATGTATGTGTATTGTCGCACAATATTGTGTAAATTTGTTGTGTACTCACCAGGCTCTGGGATGTTTTCTAGTCCATATACGCTCACTGGTGGTAGGATGGCCTGCACCTTCTCCTCCCAGGGCCTGAGGTATACTGGTTTGGCAGGAGGGCCACTGCCGGTGTGTTGGCTCAAGAGGTAGTCCTTCTTCAACAGCTCCCTGACCCTCCTGCGCACGTCATACCACCTGTTCTGGATGTCTACCTTTGTGCGCAAACATGGTGATTGTGCATTCACCCTGTCGACGATCCTCTCCCACATCTTGGTTTTCTGTGACATGGGTGTCTGTTGGACCAGTGTACCAAACAGCTGTGGCTCTACCCTGAGGATCTCATTTACCAGGACTTCCAATTCACTATCTAGGAACTTATGATTCTTCTTTGGGGGCATGGTGATGGGTGGTGATGGTGAGTGATGTGTGTGTTGGTGTGCAGGTGAGGGTGTGTGAGTGTGTGTTTTGCTGGGTGTATGTGAGGGTGCTATTTGTTGAGGTGCTGATGGTGTGTGGCTTGTGTGATGGATGAGCTGTGGGTGGGTGTGTGGTTGCTGTCTGTTGAGTGCTGGCAGGTAATTTGAATTTGCAAAGGATCATGGTAGGGATTTGTGTCCTTTATATGGGTGGAGTTGTGGGTGTGTCTTTGTTCCCTGTTCCCCCCAGTATTTATTGCCTTTGTCATTGCTTGTTTGGCCTTTTTTGTGTGTTTTTCCCTTTGTACTTTTTGTGCATGTAGGAGATGTTCTTGTGACCGAGTCGACCCTGCAGTTGTCTCGTACGAGCTTCTCCGAGTCGTTCACGCTGTGTTTGTGCTGTTTTCTATGCTGCGTATCCGTCGGTCGCTGTGTATTGGGTTGCTTCGGCTCGCAGTTTTGTATGTGTGTCGGTCGTACGGCTTGGCCTCCGTGCGACTCGGTCGTGTTTTCCACGCGTTGCATCGTACTTGGCGGGTAGGAGTTCGCGGGTACGTTTCGTTCGGGATTCTTCCTGGTGCGTGTCGGTCGGTTCGATTTGCGTGGTTTTCCGGCCGGATGGCTGTTTTCCGCGCGGCTCGGTCGTTCGGCTTGTGTTCCGTTCGAGTCGGTCGGATTTTGCGCGCTTCTCGTCGTACTTTGCGGGTCGGGCTGCACCGGTACGTGTCGGTCGGAAAGAATTCCGGCTCTGAGTCGGTCGGTACGCTTTCCGGCCCGAATCGGAATCGGCCCCTTAGTTGTGTTTATTTTTCAGATTTAGAATAGTCCCTCGGGTATTCTAATGGAAACAATTCCTGGAAGGCGGAATAATACATCAGTAGATGATAGCATGAGGTGAAAGAGTAATACTACTTCAGGTGCAGCCAAGCCAAAACCTACTCTATGCAGGTTTTAAAGAACTGGTAAAAATATCATCAAGATAGCTGCCCTGTCAAGTCAAAGCAAGTTGACTTTGCCCAAATACAAAAAATGTGAATAGTCATTTACTAATATTTGGTGCATTTTGTCATTCACTCTCATACTACATTGGGGTCATTTAAAGTATCTGGGAAAGTGTAAAACACAATTGGTCAAATGTGTAAAAATTGGTTTTCATGGCTTTAAACACAATTTTTGTATTTAGAGAAAAGTAGTACATTCTATGCCTATTGGTATCAGAGCACAAGTAAAAAGTTGGTGCTAATTTTACACCAAAAACTGCAGAAAAACAGACAGAAACAATGCTTTCACATTTATCTCTAAATTTGCAGTAGTGTCATGATTGCTGTCTATGGTAATGCTATTAGCGAATTGTGGTATAAAAGCAAACAAATCTAGCAATCTGTAAATTACTCCACTATTGGTGCAATGCTAATTTTTCCCAAATGAAAATGCAGCACTGCTTCACTGTACATGAACAGCAGAATGTATTCTATCAGATTCTTGAAAGTGCTTCCACCGATGTCCTAAATGTCCTAACTGACACCAACAAACTCAAAATAGTCACCACATAGATTTAATATTTGACAGCTCATCTCCTCTGTTGTATAGGCACCCACACATGTGATCTGTTTTCGATGAAGTGATGTGTAGAAAATCCAGACATTAGATCACTGTATACATGCCCTATAAAATCCCTAGTAATAGAAACATTGATCTACTAAGTGTGTCTTGAATCACCTGCATAGTGCACTCCCTGCTCCCCATGGGGATCCCAAATGAATATGGGAGAGGCAGGTCTTGTCCCAGAAAGTCCATCTTGACAGTCCCCCACTCTTTCAATGTTTGTGCTTGACCAAAATCAATCCCTAGTGTCCAGGGGAACTATCCGTTTCTACAACCCCCTCCTAATGAAATCCTACCACCCACCCAATACAAATCCTGCTCCTGGATGACAGCCGAAATGTGCTCATTGAGCAAAAATCCTTGCAGACCATTAACATCCACCAGAAAAGATGCCTGTTCGAGGACTGTTGTCCTTCCACAGCCTCTGAGTGTAGCATGGACCCAGTATGGGAAAGGAAATGAGTAAAATGCAGTTAGAATGCTCAAGTACTTGCACTGACACATGTAATAGTGTAAAAGAAGTAGAAGTTCAGGGTAGGCTCCAATGCAGAAGTTAACATTCTTGTTGAGTTAATGCAGCAAGGTGATGCTGAACTCTTCAAGCTGAGAAAAGGGACCCTAGCAATCCCATGTGACAGGGATTGTGGCAAAAGAGCACAGACTTCAACATTGAAGAGTTTGCATGGAAAAATATGTTTTTGATATGAAGAAGCACTTGCTCAATACACGCTTTAAGGCCAAAGAGAAACTGGCTAGCACCTCAAAGATTGTGGGAACATAGGACCAGGAACAAGGCATGGAAACAAAGCCATACCATTGAGGAGCTGCTATAGCTGTGCAAGAATTTGGCGGGATAGAAGCATCAGCTTACCATGCAGGTAATTGAGTAAGCCAAACTGGTATTGTGTTAGGAATTGCCTACAAGTATATAGAATTTTAGAAAAACACATTCCACCATTCATAAGAATTATCAGCATCACATTTCCTATTGTAGTGCAATAACCATCACACAACCTGCCACAGCCAAACTGTAAACACACGCAATCCTCACGCATAAATAAACAAACTTACAGACACACCCAGGAAATCACCCACACACTCACCCTCTGCCTGTAAGGAATATCAGATCATGGAGTGACAATTAGATATATATTTGTGTATATGTATATATATATATATTACCTACTGGCAGTCGCCAGTAGGTAGTTATAGTTAAGACCTAGTTTCCATAGGAAAAGCGTTTTTTGTTTTCCCAATAACTTTGGTTGACGAATCTTCACGAAATTTTCAAAACTAGTGGCCCGCTCTGGTCAGCTTCTGTCTTGAAAGTTTCGGGGCAATTAGTCAAGAGGGGGCCGAGAAAAAAGGGGGGTCCCAAAACGTGTTTTCCCCATGTTAATTTCCATAGGAAACTTTAGACAAAGCTACAACCCGAACTGCTGAACGGAATTACACCAAATCTGGCAAAAAGGTAGGTCTTGGTTCAGAAAGAGTCCTTTTTGTTAAATGGTGTAAATCCGTTCAGTAGTTCCTGAGAAATTTGAAAAAGAAAAAGTTTCTATATCTAGGCAGCGGTCGGTTCGCGACTCCTCCCGAGCACAAGCTTCACTGTGATTGGCTGTCAACACTCCAAACCAGGAAGTGTTGGCAGCCATCTTCTGACTCGGTAGAACCGAGTCACAAGAAAACAGAAAAAAGAGGTGAAAAAACAAGAAAAGGGGGCAGGGTAGAAACCCCTTGACCCCCTAGGCCTGCTCAGGGGTCCCACAAGGACCCCCAGGGCCAAAAAAAGCTATTTTTTAAAATAATTTTGGCGGGAATCGCGTTGGGGTCGCGAATCCCACCGAAATTATGAAAAAAACAAAGCGCGGGCTCCCGCGCTTCGTTTAAAAAAAGCCCCCGGTGGGCCAGGTCCCGGGGGCACTGCCAATTCATTAGCGTGGGCAGATACAAAGGGCTGCAGACATTGTTCCTGAACACCACAGCATGCCCTGCGTGCCGCAGGCAGACCTCCGACACAAACAATGGAGGGGTCTCTGCCCGCGGCTCCATGGAGGTTACTGAAGCTGAGACAACGGTTCCCTGAGCCCCATCCCGCCCCTCCCCAATCACCCAAAGTGTGCTTTCTGTGGGGAAACAGACAGGCAGCTGCTCTCTGCTTGCATAGCTGGGAACTGGCAGAGCGCGCGCCTCAGCCCCATTGTGGGCGCTGGGGGAGGGGGCCGGAGAAAGCAAGTTACAGCACACTAATGACTGAGGCTATTTTCATCAGTCAGTAAGAATGTCTCGCGACATCAGTGCACATTTAGCCGACAGCGTGACGGCTTGCCGTTGTCTCCAACCCTCGACGGTGCCTTTGATCGACATACACATTTAAATAAAACAGAACCAAGCACCTCACTGTGTATAAAAACAAAAAGGAGGTGTTTGCGCTGCATGCAAATTCCTATGGACCAGTTACAGTTGGTTTCAATTATATTCGGTTGGTTGCTAATGAGTTTTGGACATATATTGAGCTATGATATGACGCTTATTGTTGATTGTGCCTGCAGCTTTGATGATTGATTATTGTGCTGTTGGGTTGAGGTTTGCTTTTTTTAGTTTCATCATATTGATTATCACTGTCCGCGTTTTTTTTCTAGACTAGTTGTCAAACTGAGTTCCGAAGAATGCTGACAGCACCTAATTCAGTAGAAACAGTTTGCCACTGGTCCCCCGGTCTGTCCGTCAGACCTCGGAGACGGGTGCAGAGGACAGCACGATTAACAGGATTGCGCCAAGAGGCCACCGGAGTGAAGCCCGCGGTGCTGTATCCGTCAGCCGGACGGCCAGCACCGACGCCACCCGACGGACTCCAATCCACTCCAGCAGAAGCTGCTACGCTTGGGTTTTTGAAAAATGCACCGCCTGGCCTGTGACCGCGTGGCTGGTTGGCACTGTGCCCTGTTTGTGAAATAAATGAGGGCGGCAACAAGGATTTGCTTGACTAAACACAAGCATTTTGTTTTAGTTAAATTGAGATTTTTCAGTTGTGTCACGTTGCACGTCATTCTTATTAAACGCTTTCAAGTGAACCTTGGTTTGAACAAACAGTAGTAGACCATTGAGGATGATGAATTCACTGCAGCCGTTTATCGCCCCCTACGGGAAATAACCGAGTCAAGGACTTACTTTTCAAGGTAATCTGCTTCACGAGCTGTCACTGTGATAGCGGGGTCACCAGGTGTGCGATTCCAAGGGTCGCCGCTAGGGGGCCGCTCTAGAATGTTGTGCGGCGTGGGACACTGGCGCAACCGCAGAAACACAGCATGGACGAACACAATGAGTATTGTATCCGAGCTACTCATCTGAGGGCTGTGTTCATAAGATAATACAGTCTACCCACCAATCACCATGAGCTACACAGCGGAGCAAAGGAGACAAGAGAGGGGCCGAGCGTCTCAAAGAAACCCGAAGGATGTGCGCTTGTTGTCTGTCTGCAAACGAAATGCTCAAAAATCTGCCAGAAACACGTTATCTATCTCCGTTTTACTGCCTGTGCGTCCTACAAGCAAAAGCGCGGACACAAAAATATAAAAACAGACACACAAACATTAACACCTGCAAGTGCGCTATCACACAACGAGACAGACTCACGTGCATCTGAAAAGAAACACAGGTAACAAAGAACAAACTCAGACACATACATCCATAAAGGCGCATGCACACTGACACATTTGAACGGACACACGCATAAAAACAAAGGCAACAAGATACAAAAATAAACGCATGCGGACAGACATGCACGCTACAGCCACACAAATGCGCGTCCTAACAGGCACGCAAACACTGTATGGCAATCCAAACATATTCACGAAGGGGTAAAAAAATATTTTATGCACTTTCTGTGCATGAGATCTTCTGACCTCTTTTCAGCTTCAAACCCGGTGACAAATTCACCCTCTCAGTCTACAGTTACCGTGGAGGGCACCTGGAGTGAGTGCCATTGCCTCACAAGGCCCAAAGCATCAGAGGAGGGGTACCTACCACCAGGTACACCTGAAACAACATCCATCCAACTACAATATACTCTATTCTGTCCTGTTTCTCCTTCACCATACACAGAAATCAGAAATACAGACAGGGTACACACACACAGGCACGCGCATGGAGGATAAGAGACAGTAGGGGAGATGGATGGATGGACAGACAGACGGAGGTACAAAATATAAAAGATCGAATTGATGGATGGAGAGAAGGAAGGATACATAGATAGATAGATAGATAGATAGATAGATAGACAGACAGACAGACAGACAGACAGATACATAGATAGATAGCACTGCGTCCAAAATAAAAGCCCTCAGAACAGAAGTGACTGTTCCAAACGGAAGCATTTTTACAAGATATTCTGTGCCCACGGAACACCCACCGCAGACACTGCAGAACGCAGCGTAATAGTTAATAGCTGCTATCTGAGGCTTTGCAGTGTTTACTCTTCATTCGGAGTGGGCGACAACACATTATCGTTCTCCTGGGCATAGAGCGAAACCAGGCACACGGGAATTGAAAGCGTTCGCATGGGCAGCTTTTGGAAGAGGGCTGGGCGGGCAGAAGGCACTGCCCTCGGAAGCCCGGCTCCCCTCCCGGCGCGCAGCAGCTGAAGCTTTTAACTATCATCAGTGCTGCTCTCGGCTCCCCTCTAAGCCGAGCAGTGGACGGAGGCTCCTTCCTTGTGGCGAAGCCTGTCAGGAACCTGCGGATCAATAAAAGTGAACTGGCGCCTCCGAGATATGATTGAGCGGGAGAAGAGCGTCTGCACGCGATTCTCAGCCATTAACAATCCCCCAGGTAATTATAAATGGAAGAATTACTCAGGTGAAATTATTAACTTTACAATGGCATTAACCCTTTCCGTGCTCATGACGAGCTCAGCTCGTCATGCTGCGCGGTAGCGCTGTGCGCATGACGAGCTGAGCTCGTCACGACCCCACCCGCGATCGGAATGTCCAGCATACGAGCGGAATTCCGATCGCAGTCAAGGGGTTAAAAGAAAAAGGGAAAAAAAATCCTGGCTGCACACAACAAGATACAACACTCAGGCATCAGGGGGCCCCCAGGGAGCGCTAATAAAATGTCTATCTGCTGCTGTCTTTCAACGCTAAAGAGCAGAATTCAATTCATACAGAATGTCATTAGCCACGTAATTACAATCACACTGAAAAGACATGCTCCGCATTGACAAGAATGGGATAGGCTTTCATTTGTGGGCTGTGAGCCAACCGTCCCCAATCCACGTCCGCGGCTCTATGGCAACGCCCTGTTACTGTGCCCGGCAGCGGGGCGTGCCATGCCTGCAAGCCGGGAAAGCAGCATGGTGCCTGGAGCCTCTGCAGTCATTAAGCCAGCCTCTGGGGAAGAGAGCGAGTGGACCTAAGCGCCCACCATGCACCACCCTCCCCGCTTTCACCGTGCTTCGGCCGGTCTCTATGCACCAAGGAACGATCAGTCACGAACCACGTCCCAAACACGTCCCCCACCTCTCCCCAGGGGGGCAGGGGATCTATATTCGTCGTGGGTCTAATGATTTCGGAGTGCTGAGATCCAGGAGCCACATGGATCGGGCACGAAAGGAAACATGATCCAATGCCATTACCCAAGGAACGAAATATGTCCATAGCAATTCGTCTGCAAGACAAGCCCGCATGGAGGGCGCGGGGTTTACTGTAAAGAGAGCGCAAAGGGTCACATTTCCGGTTTGCGGCCAGAGAAACCTGCGCTGATGGGAAATCTCCTTGGTGATTAGGCGATAAATAAATAAATAAATATAGATATAAATATATATATATATATATATATATATATATTCACTGAAAAAACCATAGGTTTCAGGGACGTTATAGTTAGAAATTAGCATTTAAAAAACCTTTGAAATTCACTGAAAAAACCATAGGTTTCAGGCACATTATAGTTAGAAATTAGCATTTAAAAAACCTTAGAAATTCACTGAACAAACCATAGGTTTCAGGGACGTTATAGTTAGTTGGACATTTCACTCGTACAAAACCATAGAAATTTGGCCGTTATAGTTAGTTCAGCTAACTATAACTCGCGCCCCCGCAATGCACTGCTGATGACGTCACATATTACATCATTCATGACATGGTCAGTGACATCACTGATGACATCACTGATGACATCTCAAATGACATCACTGATGACATCATCCAGTGACTGTGTGTTTCAGTAAAGTTTAAATATGTTTTATATATATGCCAAGGTGTATTGAAGAATGAGTGGGTGTATAAGTGTCTGGATGGAGGATTTAGTATGTGCGTGACTGACTGTATAAGTGAGTGATTAAATGTGACTTACTGAATGCATGGGTTAGTGACTAAACTGTGTGAATGTCTGTATCAGTCTGTGTGTTGTTGTGTAAGCTGCTGCATGGGTTGGTCAGTAGCTACATGAGTGTCTATATGGGTTATTGATTGGTTGCCTGAGTGTGTGTGTGGGTGGGTGGGAGGTGTGTGACTCTGTGCATAGATGTGTGAGTGGTTGATTCACTGGGTGTATGGGTTCAAGAGTGCATGTGGAAACAGCTGTATGGGTGGGTGAGTGTGTGTATGGGTGTGTTGGTGAGTGAATGGATGTCTCAGTGGTACATGTCCAAGTAATTACATATGTAAAAGGCAGTGTATGTGAGAGTTGGAGTATATAAATGTCTATACGTGAGAGTCAGTGATTGTGAGAGTGGCTGTATGGATGAGTGTGTGCTTGTATCAGTGATTGTATAAGAGAGTAAGTATGCGTTAGTATCTGTATGAATAAGTGAGGTGGTGTGTGTATAACTGTATAGGTGAGTACATGGGAGTGTGATTGATTCTTTGCATGACTGTCTAGGTGTGTGAGTAACTCCATGGATGAGTGGCGGTGTGTGAGTGTCTGTATAGGTGCATGAGTGCATATGATAGTGTTGTATTGATGAGTGACTGCATGTATGAGTGATTGTATGGGTGAATGAGTGGATGTGTGTGTAGACCTATGAATCAGTGAGTGCGTATGTAGTAACTGGTATTGGTGTGTCGATGGTTTCGAAAATGGTAGTCTGCATTTTACAGTGGGTGTATCAAAGATTATATTAGAGTGTGAGGAGGTGCATTAGATTTTCACGTGGATGATGTCTTCAGTGATGTCATTTGAGATGTCATCAGTGATGTCACTGACCATGTCATGAATGATGTAATATGTGACGTCATCAGCAGTGCATTGCGGGGGCGCGAGTTATAGTTAGCTGAACAAACTATAACGGCCGAATTTCTATGGTTTTGTATGAGTGAAATGTCCAACTAACTATAACGTCCCTGAAACCTATGGTTTTTTCAGTGAATTTCTAAGGTTTTTTAAATGCTAATTTCTAACTATAACGTGCCTGCAACCTATGGTTTTTTCAGTGAATATATATATATATATATATATATATATATATATATATATATATATATATATATATATATATATATATATATATATATATATATATATTATCCCAATTTGGTTCATCCTTTCGCCGGACCCAGTAACGCTCAGTATGGGTGCGAGCTCCCGCGGCTGAACCACGCTGCTTAATACATCCACCAAATCCTCTTTCCAGAAGAAAAACGGTCTGCACTCTTGCAGGTTTTGTGATTTTTATTTTTCTATCTCCTTCGTTAAGTGTTCATATATGCAAACAAAATTACAGGTGAAACAAAAGATCTACGTGTTTCGGTATTACAAATACCTTGCTCACGATCAACAGGTTGCTTGTTGTTCCTACACTTATGGGTATATTTATATATCCTCACCAAATTCCCACAGCTTTCGGCTGAAAACGGGACACGGACACCAGTTGAGTGCTGCTTTTTCTTTATTAGGTTACGCTGTACATGGCAAGATTACGCGTTTTGCCCACCTCCTGGGCTTGTTCACAATATATATATTCACTGAAAAACACCAAGGGTTAAAGCGACGTTATAGTTAGGTGAAAGTTCCAGTTTTAACATAGCATTTTGAACTAAAATCAATCACAATAATTCACCAGTTATAGTTAGGTGAGCTAACTATAACTTGTGCCCCCACCATGCACTGCTTATGACCTAACATATTACATTACTCATGACATATTCTATGAAATCATTGATGACATCTCATCTATCCTCTGGGGCCAAATGCAATACAAAAGGGGAGTGGGCCATTCGGTCCCACTTGCTGAGCCTTATTAGGGCCTGGGTAACCCATTTCCCAGGGCCAAATGTAATACAAAAGGGGAGAGGGACCACGCAGCCCTCCTCTTTGAGCCTTCGTAGGCCCCAGGGACCCCATCTCTTAGGGACAAAAGCAATAAAAAAGGGATGGTGGACCACGTGACCCCCCTCCTCCCCGAGCCTTATTAGGCCAAGTGGACCCCATCCACCGGGGCCAAATTGCATTAATAAGGGAAGAGAGGTCTGTGACCCCCCTCACTGAGGCTTAATAGGTCCTTGGACCCCATCTCCCAGGGCCGAATTGTATTATTAAGTAGAGGGGGGCTGCACGCCCCCCCCATGAGCCTTTTTAGGCCATGGGGATCCCATCCCTGGGGACAATCAATAGCAGTGAAAAAGGGGAAGTGGGCCACGCAGCCCCCCTCCTTGAGCCTTAATAGGCCCCCAGGACCCCATCTCCGGGGCTGAATTACATCATTAATGGGAGAGGGAGTGCAGCCCACTCTCCCAGAGCCTTCTTGGACCCTATGGCCCCATCCCCTGGGGCCACAGGTGGGTGCCCTATTGGTCATCCGGGGTACTCACAAGCCTCAAGTTTGGGGCACGGAGGAGCCCCAGGGCCCCTGCAGACCCAGTCAGCTCCCCGCATGGTGCAGGAAATGACATTGCTCTCACCGGGAGGGAACAGCTCTCTTTGCATGCTCCGTCTGGGCGGGATCAGTATCTGTTCCCCTGCTTGCAGGAGTATGGGCAGTGAAACAGAAGTCTACTCCCACCTGGCGGGAGCAGACTTGTCTTCCCTACCTGTGCTGCTGCAGACAGGTAAGCCATACTTTCTCCTGCCTGGGGGGGAGTTTTAAAAATGCTCTTGCTCTGCAGGAGCAAACAAATGTTTCCCACTAGTGCGGGCAGGGAAACTACTTTGCATGGCCCCTTCTCCTTTATTTAGGATTTCAGCCACAGAGGATGGGGTCCCTGGGGCCTAACAAGGCTTGGGAAGGGGTCCATGCACCCCCTCCCCTTAATTAATGCACTGGGCCTGGTGGGATGGGCTCCCCAGAGCTGCCATCGCCTCAGAGAGGGGGGCCTGCACACCCCCTCCCCTTACTTAAGGTACCCGGCCCCAGAAAGCTGGGACCCCGAGGTCCAAAATGGGCTTGGGGATGGGAGCCCTACTCACGCCACTCTCCCCAAATATTTTGTTTTAAATGGCAGGATGCAAAACTTGCCGATATTTTTTATTTTGGCCCCAGGTGGATCCGTCTGGGCCACTCCAACAAGGCCTAGAGTGGCAGGGTATTCCTACCCTTCCCCCTTATATTATTTTTATTTTTGAATTTCAGGACAGGAGATTAAGTCCATGTTAGACCTGCCAGCCTTAGGGTGCCCTTTCCCCCAACATTTTACCTTCCTCCTCCATTTTTTCTTACCTCATTTTTGCTGGCCTTAGGACTCAGAGGACTTTACCACTGCTAACCAGTGCTAAAGTGCATGTGCTCTCTCCTCTAAGCATGGTAATATTGGCTCATACCCAATTGACATATTTAATTTACTTATAAGTCCCTAGTAAAGTGGTACTGTAAGCGCCCAGGGTCTATAAATGTAATGCTGCTAGTGGGCCTGCGGCACTGATTGTGCCACCCGCTTAAGTAGCCCTTTAAACATGTTTCAGGCCTACCATTGCAGAGCCTGTGTGTGCAGTTTAACCTGCCATTTTGACCTGGCAAAATGAACCTTTTGCCAGGCCCTGGACAACCCAGAGTGCAGGATGCAATGTATGTAAAATGTTGGACATGTATTTTAAGTTTTACATGTCCTGGTAGTGAAAAACTCTTCAACCCCTTTTTCACTGATGCAAGGCCTATTTCACCTGTAGGATAACATTGGGATTACCTTATTACATTTTATAAGCATAATTTCCAACTGGGAAGAGATAACAGTTTAAAGTTTGGTGTCTCTGGAGTCTTCATTTAAAATCCTAACTTATCGTCAAGTGCGATTTTATATAACAAATCTGAAAATTCCACTTTTAGAAAGTTGGCATTTTCTTGCCTTAATCATTTGTTACCTGCATACTGTCTCTGGCCACATGACTGGGTGTAGTTGGCAGTTGGGGTTTTGTGTATTCCTCCTACACAGCCACACACATGTGAGCTTAGGTGTGACTGGGTGGGCCATCACTAGCTGAATGAGGTGGAGGAGCTGGACCCAGCCTCACTTACACCTAAATAGGCTTTGTCCTGTCTCCACACAAATGGCCTAATGACCCTTCATTGTCAATTCAGCCAGCTTGGAGCGAGGGCAAGGGAGGTAGGGAATTCCTTTCACTTCAAAGGCATTGTCTAGAAGCTTCTCCCACCTTTCAGAACCAGGGCATCAAAGTATAAAAAGAGAACCTCAGACACCAACTCTTCAGTGCACTTCTGGACCTCTGGGTACTCTGCCAGGAAGAAGGATTGCTGTGCTTCTGAAGGACTGCCACTCTGCTGTACTGCTGCTCTGAAGGAACTGCTGCCTTGCTGTGCTGACCTTCTGCCTGCTGCCCTCTTGCCTGGGCGAGAAGCTCTGGACCTGCTTCTCTTGAACCCAGAACCCAGAGTGACTCCAAGTGTTTATTGGCTAGCCTCCTGATCTGAACCCTCAGGGACATAACAGGCTTCCAATTACCTTGCACCTGCACCTGGACTCCGCCATCTGTGAGTCTACCCTGCCAGGTGGTGCCACCCCAGTCCTGGACCCTTGAAAGTGGGCCTAAGGTGCTTGCCAGCGAAACAGATGCATCTTCTCTGCTGAGCGATGCATCCCTGAGCAGAACCAACGCATCACCTCTGCTGCGCGGCGCATATCTGAGCAGAACCGACACATCTCCATGGCTGCATGGATTGGACCCATTGCAAAGACCCTCATCACCTCCCCAGTCCTCACAACCGATGCATAACCCCGACGGTACAGTGCATCCACAGCCCAGGCCCTCACATCTCATGATGGCAGCCTCGACGACAATGTCAGACTCTGCACTGTGGCCTCGCAGCTCTTCGGAACTGACACACAGCCCGCTGCGCGCAGCATCCCCAATGCTGGACTTCGCATTGCAAGCCCATTCAACGAGCTTCTGGATGACAATGCACCAGGACCTCGTATGGCAATCTCCCCACATCTCAGAACCAACGTTCCACTTCGACTGCATGGCGCATCTTCGACACGGATCCACTCAACACTCCGCAGCCCAGATTTAAGGTACTGTGTTCATCAGGCCTAACTGGGTCCTTGTAGCCGGCCCACACTCCTTTACGGTTGGCCTGAACTTGTAACTTTGTCCCGGTCTGGCGCAACCATATATTCCCAGCTGGTGATTTCTACCTTAGGCGCAATTTTCACAACAAACTTTAAAATTCAATATCTCCAGTTCTACTAATTGGATTTTTGTCATTTTGGTCTTGTTTTATTTACTAAATACTACTCTATTTTTCTAAATCTGTTGTGGGCTCCCTTTGTGGTGTGTTGTCACTGTTTGACTATTTGAAGTATTGGACAAATATTTTACACATTGCCTCTGAGTTATGCCTGACTGCTGTGTGCCAAGCTACCACGGGGATGAGCACAGGTTAATTTGGGGCTTGCTTGTACCTTACCCTGACAAGGATTGTGGTTCTTGCTTGACCATGGTTACACCCCAGTCTACCAGCAACCCAATTTCTTACAGTCCCCAAGTCCTGTGTTGGCTTCCAGAAACATTTTGCTCGTGTTGAACAACTCGAGTGAGTGGTGAGGAAGCGGAGCCTTGGTGGGGTGCTCCAGTAGCAGGGGAAATTGGGGTTTCCTTGATGGATACTTGGCTCCATCTCATGCTTAACCCCTTCCGTAAGCCGCAGAATCCTGCAGACGAGATACTGATGACTACACTATGATATGCCTGGGCCAGAGCACTGCAGAGGACCCACACCAGAATCCCCTGCACTTGTGAGCTCTCAATAACTGCCTTTCTCATTTTGCACCCTTAGGGAGACTTGGGGAGTGGGTCTGTGGGATGTGGAGGGGGTGGACTGAATTCAATTGGGGCACTCTTTGAGAACGACACGTTTAGGGATTTTCAGCAACTCACTGGCGATCATGAGCTCCCTTTCCATCATTATTTGCTATGCGGAGCCACAAGGGCCACGATTCAAACTAGCTGGAAGTCTGGTATTTCCAAGCCCCTGGTGCATGATGGCCTGCAGGTTATTTGCACGACTACTGGATGAACCGGGCAATCTCATTACTGTACAGCAGTTTTCTTCGACAGGCTAAGATTGACCTGCAAGGGCTGCATGACTGGTGGGTAGAGGATATTGGTGCTCTGATGTCGGATGAGTATTGGGTTCCCATCCTGGATTTCACCCCACAACCCTCAAGGAATTCTAGATTTTAGTGTGTACAGTATTACTTTCTGCATCAGGTCTATATAACTCCCAAGAGAATCAACATCATGTTCACTGTAGCACATGCATCCTGCCTGTGGTGTGGCACTAACGGGTTGGACTTCTATAAAATGGTGTGAGATTGTCCTTCGCTCCTCATTTATTGGAACACTATCACACATTTCATATCCGAAGCCACAGGTCAAAACATTCTAAAAACTCTCTCTCGACTCTGGGTGAAGGCAGTTATGTCCAGATTTACAGACAGGTGGAATGTGAAGCGCTTACATTACAGAGGGAGGCACAGTGGGGAATTAGGGGATCTAAGTTTGCACAGGCCTGGGACGCCATACTAAAGGATTGCACCTAGGTGCGCAGCTTCAGAAAACTTCTCACAGTTCCAGAGAGCGATTAGGGGAGGAAATATCTGAGAATATGCCTCTCAACATCGACCACTGCCACCCAACATGACATTACACACATTCCCACGTAGGTCTCAATATACCGGTGATGGAGCAAGGTTTCAAAATGTAAATCCAGTATTTGTAAAGCGCGAACAGCTACCCGAAGGCATCCCGGCGCTGGGGGCCGTCGGGAAGATTAAGCAAGCTATTGCCCAGAGTCACATGGTGCTGGGCTGACCTGCCGCCGGTTCCGGGGATCGAACCGTGAGCCCCAGATTCCAGCGTCAGTCGCCCTGGCCGCGGCGCCACACCTCTTGTAACTTGCTTGTACGCAATCCTCCTCATAGTATTAATTTATTACATTTGTATTGTCAATACTAACCTTTGCCTTCACAAACACAAGAGGGACAGAAGCTTGCCTATGTGTTTTACTAATGAATAACGCTTGTCTGTAATCCAAAATGTCCGCTAAAGCGCGGGAACTTCATTGTGCATGTCGCAACCTGATCACATGGTGTGACGTGTTTCTTTGCTTGGTGGGAAACTTCTGCTTCTGCGCAGTGTGCGCTAAAATGGCCGCGAAATGTTTTCACATGCTTAAGCTTGCTCTCATGTCATTATTAAATTGTCGTTTTCTTAATGCTACTAATGCAGGATAGTATTATAATTAATTGGGAATAGAGTAGGAAAAGTGGGCATACAGTGAAACATTTTATTTGTGATTTTAATATTTTCTTCTTGCACTTTTAGTAATTCGTAAACTTGGGCCTGGGTTGGTGACTTGTAACTCGAGAGACGATGGTTCTGCGCATGTATCCTGTGTGCCTGCCAAGTGAAGTCAACTTGGACGTCTCCCAAGGCCATGACCCATTGGCCGAAGATGCTGTACTTTATGTTTCCTGTGGACAAATTGATACTTTTCCCCTGTAAAATGTATAACATTTGTCGTGAGACGGGTGGGAAATAAAGTGAATGTATTAATTTGAAGGGGCGGGAAGCTAAAAACAATAGGCTTCACAATTTAGGCCGAATTTGACATGGTGCGAGAATCCACCCCCTGTCCCTGTCCAATCAGAAGTAGTGGTCCCATATTTTAGCAACATTAAGGGGAGGTACATGGGCGTAGAAGGGTATAATAGAATATAGCATTAGTTAATTAGTCAGAGCATGCGTTCACGAAGAACAGGCGTCCATGCTGTGAGAGAGCTCTTAGCTCCAGACTGGCATGCTGATCGGTTGCTGACTGAATCCCTGTCCAGAAGAGGTCCTGAGGAGGGGCGGCGGAGTCCATTAGAACGGGAGAATCGAGGAGAAGTCGAGTATCAGAGAGGGGAACGGCGCAGGCGTCGTTGTAGAGAGGTCACCGGTCCTGTCCTGATCCTGGAAGAAGTCTTTGCTCTTCATCCTTCCTGGGTCCTATCCTTTCCAACTCCTTGGCCAAGGGGCTTGGTTCTCGCATTTAGGTAACTATACTGCAACCTTTAGTTGCGCTGCTGTCTCTATTCTCTTCTTTTCCTTAAACACCGTCATTTATTAGCAAAATCATTTCTATGCTTTTTCTTGGGTATTTCAATCAAGTACCGTGTTTTCTGTATTTTACTCTGCTAAAACTTTAGATAAACATTTTAAAACTTCCTGACTCAGTGGTTATTTCAGGATTATGAACTATATTGAATGTCACTCATTTTAAATTTCCCAATTGGCAAAGAATCCATTGGTAAGTTATTACTCTTCAATCAGAAGGTAATTGGTAGCAGGGAATTTGATAAAAAAGTACATCTGACACCCAGCGTAAGTATTAGTGTAGTATGAATGTATGGGCCCAAATGAGTATATGGTGTATGAATGTTGTTGGCTAATATTGCGCTGGATCAGTTTTCTGGTAAGCAGAGGACGGTTATGGTTACTCTTTGTTAATTGGGTAATGAGAATTTTTATTTGTATTTTTATGAACTAACATCCGCTTAAATATTGAGTTTTGTTTTATGTTGTCCAGAATACCCCGGGGTAAAAAGAATAGTGGGTGGCAAGTGGAAGCCATACTGCAGTGAGGTTATCTGTCAGGCAGAAATAGTACTGAGAAGTTAAGCAGGACTTTCAGTACTCGTTAGGGACTCTATGCGTGTGATTAATAGCAAAAAGAGTACGCTGGTAAAAATTTGATGTTATATCACCTAGAAAGGGTAACATTGGAGAAGTAACAGGTACTTCTGGAGCTTGTGTGAAGAGTAGACAGAAGTGTTTTACTCGTAGTGTATGTTTAGTATACGGAAAGGTTTTACTAAGTGTGAGAGAAAACTATCTTTTCTATTTTAGAGAAACTGGCACGATAGCGAATGTTTTATGTTGTTACTGAAATTTAATTAAGATTTATAGAGAAAATAAGTTTGCGTAAATTTTTGTAAAAGGAGGGTCAGTTGCCGGAGAGGGAGCTGACGCCACAAAACGCCGCGCTGTGGTAGGTTGAAACAGCGGGTGTGGAGAGACTCTTGTAAAGGAGGGGTCAGTAGTCAGGAGCAGTACTGACGTCACAGGTGCCGCGCTGGGATTGGTTAAACCAGCGAGGACAGAAAAGAGCAGATTGTAAAGGAGGGGTTGACAGATAAACGTCACCAAAAGGCCGCGAAAGGATTGGTTCAGAAATAAAAGTTAGCAGAGATTTGATTGGTCAAAATTATAGAAGCGAAATTCTTAGTGGAGAAGGATTGCATGTTAAAACGCGATCCGACTTTAACAGGAACTCGTCCGGATAGGAGATTCCTAGGTTTTGCAGAATATAATTTTGTACACCGAAGATTAGATAGAATGTACGGAGAAAAGAGAAAAATGTCCTTTCTGCAAAAGATTAAGAACTATTTTAAAAAGGACAAACCAATCAAAACTAGAGAAGGAATTATTATTCCACCAGCTAAAACGCCAGCATCATTCATGATGATGGAGAGAGGTTATCATACTTGTATGGATGGAGAATTGGATAGAATACACCAAAAATGATGGAATATTAGCATTTCCTGAAAATGGCACGTTCAATGGGCGAATTCTTCAAAATTTAAGATTAAGGATGAATGACTTAGAACCTAGACCTAGATTAACTCAATATGAAGCTTTAGAAGAATGGGAAACCGAGGCATTTGAGCGGGATAGATCTAGAAGTAATAGGAGTTATCCAGGATTTTTTCCCAGATATTTACGTGAGTCGAGAGAAGGTCAGATGAAACAGTGGAGAAGGGCAATGATTACAGAAGGACTGTATCCATTATTCACAGAAGGAGAGAAATCAGGAGGCAAATGTACAGAAAAGACAAAACATTTAATGAGGATTCAGAAGACGAATTTATGGAAGAAATGTTAAGAAATCCCCCACCATATCAGGAAGGGACAAGTGGATGCACCCCAAGTGCACCACCAAAAACTCCATTAGTGCCACAGGTAATGCATGAATTCACCACGAGTAGAATACTTCATGACAAAGAAAAAGAAGCCCTAGAAAAAACCAGAGCAGAATTAATACAGAAAATAACCCAGATAAAAGTACATCCTGATTCGTTGACCATACCTGTAACAATTGGTCCAGTAGTTACATTATATGGTACTCAGGGAAGCTGTCCTCCACCGATACTTACACCTACTCCTGTGCATAATCCCAAACCTGAAGCTCCAGTTATAATTGAGGATCAATTTAGTGACTGTGAATCCACAATATCACTTATGGACTTGCCTATTCGAGGTTCTGTAAATAGTACTCCAAGAAAAAATGTACCTGGAGGTTCAAAAGATGTAAGTTTAGTAACTTCATCGGGAGCAAAAAGTGCTACCATAGTAACACCTGAAGATCTAGAAAGATGGGTGCAAGGGTCAGTTAAACAGTGCACACCTCCGAAAATAATGGACATTCATCAATTAAAAGTCGAATTAGAAGAAATAATAGCAGGAAATGTAGGACTAGAACGCTTAAATACCTATGATGAAGAAGAATTATTATTCCTGTGTAGGAGTATCACCAGAAATGTAAGGATATTTCATGAAAAATTATCCAAATTAGCACTGCAGATGGGAATAGAAATAGGGAGATCAAAGGTACTACAGAAACCCTATAGAGCAGAATTTTCAGACAAAGACTTAGAAAATATGAATGCCTCTGGAAGAAGATTACAAATAAGAGAATTAATGTTAGTTTTGCAAAAATGGGGAGACCTAGATAAATGGAAAACTAGGTGGGCCAAGAAAAAGGAAGAAGCACGAACAAGTAGAACATCATCAGAATATGTGATGAAGGAAACAGGGAAAGCAGACCAGATGTATCCAATGCGAGAAGTTGCGGGAGGAGGATATGTACATGTCCCATGGAGCAGACAAGATATATTGTCATTTACGAATGATTTTCCAAAATTGAGGGAAAAACCAATTGAATGGTACAAGCAGGTTGATAGGTTTGTGAAGGTGTCAAAGGTATTGTTGAAGGATTTGGATGGTTTGTTTGACATAGTGGTACCTGCCGATTTGTGGACAGATTGTAAAATTACAGTCGATTGGCCTAGTGATGAATATCCTAGAGATCCGAAGACAGGTGCCCCGTCAAATGATGTAATGAAAAAGTATCAGCAGGTGATAACTTACCTGAAAGGCAAAATACCACCGAAAGAAACAGATTGGGTGAAAATAGATCGAACCACCCAAGAAGCCAGTGAATCAGTACATTCTTACTATGAGCGCCTATTGCAGGTGTTTAAACAGTATAGTCGATTCGAGGACATTGGAGACAAAAACATGAGTCAGTTTGTGTATCGGTTTGTTTACGGTTTGAAGCCAGAAATTTGCCAGATGATTAAACAGCATATGCTGTGTTGGCAGGGAAAGCCCATAGATGAGATTTTGAAATATGCGAAATATTGTGGAGACGATATAGAGGATAGACATAAGAAATTGCAGGAAAAAGTGATGTGGGCACAGGTGAAAATGGCTGAGAAACAGGGAATTAATTTGGAAAATCCGAGTGAAAATTCAGGAAAAGATTCTGGAACGAATGGTGATACTGGGAATGGTGGAAAATTTAGAGGACGAATGAGTAGAGAAGAAGCTAAAAAGAAATTTCCTTGTCATGGATGTGGAAAATTGGGGCATTGGAAGGATGAGATTCGGAATAATAATGGCCCAAATCAAAATTTAAATCCACAGACGCAGAATGACTCACAGCAGTGTGTAAATCTTCAGAGACAATTGCCACCTCCACCTGTTCAGGGTAATGTAAGCAGAGCAAAGCACGGTACAGACATCGGATACCCAGGAGGAAGTGTTAAGAATGATTATATGACATCACAATTTCTTTTGCAGGACAATTTCTGTGAATTCAACTCATGACGGTGCCTAGGAGAGGGGAAGAAGGAGTGCGTACTTGGCGCATCCTTACAGGTAGATCAGTCTGGTCCATATGTTGAAGGGAATGTGAAAGGTAATGATATTACTTTCCTTTTGGACACTGGTGCTACCAGGTCTACGGTGAGATCAGCAGACATCCCAGACCTTCCTCTCTCTGGTGAAGATATCCAAGTAGTAGGGGTAGCTAATCAAAGAATTAGAAAACCTCTTACAGAACCAATGGAAGTCAAAATAGGAAATTTTAGAGAAATGCATCAATTTGTAGTGTGTGATTCTAGTCCAGTGAATTTATTAGGTAGGGATTTATTGTGCAAAATGAACTGTACAATTTTCTGCACGCCAGATGGTGTGGCAGTTGAGACACCAGATGAGGACCATGCATATAAAATTATGGTTGCAAAACAAGGTACAGAAATAGATGAAATGTTTTCGTTAATAACAAAAGATGAGTTGCCAGAAGAAATAAAAGGTACAGTAAACCCCATAGTATGGGATTTCATGGGAAATGAAGTAGGACTTATGGCAAAAATAGATCCAGTTAAAATTACTGTAAAAGAAGGTGCAATTTTCCCAAATACTAGACAGTATAAAATGAGTGCAGAAGTAAAAACAGGAGTTATTGAAGAAATCAATCTAATGGTAGAACAAAACATTCTAAAAGAAGTAATGAGTAGCCCATGTAATTCACCAATCATGGGACTAAAGAAACCTAGTGGAAAATATAGGATTGTTCAGGACCTGCGTAAAATAAATAAGATTGTGGAACCATGTTGTCCCATAGTACCAAATCCTGCAGTAATTCTATACCAGATCCCTTGGAATGCAGGATGGTTCACAGTAATTGATTTGTGTCAAGCATTCTTTTCAATACCATTGCATCCAGACAGCCAGTATCTTTTCTCATTTAAATTTGAGAACAAGGTCTATGTGTGGAATCGTGTTCCTCAGGGGTACACAGAAAGTCCTTCCATCTTCAACCAGATACTGAAAAAGTGCCTGGAAAAACTAGTGATGCCAGGAAGCTCAGTCTTAGTCCAATATATCGACGACTTATTGGTGGCGTCGACCACCAGAGAAGACTGTGTTGTTGACTCCATAGCATTATTAAATCTTTTGGCTGAGGAAGGGCATAAAGTCTCACCTGAAAAGTTACAGTTTTGCAGGACAGCTGTTAAATATCTGAGACATCAAATTGAGAGGGGAAAAAGAAGAATAACCTCTGAAAGAGTAGAATTAATAAAGAGAATGCAAATGCCTGTAACCCAAAGACAAGTGCGAATGTTCCTAGGAATAGTAGGCTACTGTCAACAATGGATACCGAATTTTTCCATGTTAGCTAAGCCCTTAATTAACATGACGAAAAAGAAAGCAAAGGACCCTGTTGAGTGGGAGGATGAAAGTGTAGAAGCTTTTGTAAAATTGAGAAACGCACTTTGTTCAGCACCTGCCTTAGGCATGCCTGATTATAAAAGAGAATTCGCATTATTCTGTCAAGAGAGAGAAAATTGTGCACTTTCTGTCCTAACTCAGAGACATGGACTAGACAGACGTCCTATAGCGTACTTTTCTGCTACATTGGACCCAGTAGCAGACGCGTTGCCAGGATGCTTAAAAGCAGTGGCAGCAACTTGTTTGAGCATTGAACAAAGCGAGTCAATTGTGATGGGACATCCTGCAAAAGTGTATGTTCCACATGCAGTTGTGATTCTGTTGACAAGAACCCGAACTCAGCATCTTACTCCTAGTCGGCTGACTAAATATGAGAGGATAATAATGGGTGCTGAAAATGTGACCATGGTAAGGTGTACAATAATAAATCCAGCAACTTTATTGCCGGACCCATATCATGAAACAAATAAAGATGACGAAGAAGATGAACATGATTGTGTACAAATTACAGAATTATGTACAAAACCACGCCCAGATATAGAGAAACAGCCTCTTAAAAAGCCAGACCGGGAGCTATTTGTCGATGGTTCATGTCAAAGACATGAAGATGGTAAACTAACTGCTGCCTATGCGGTATGTGAATTAACTGGAATAGTTGAAGCATCCTATTTACCAGGAGTCCAATCTGCACAAGTAGCTGAATTGATTGCTTTGATAAAAGCTTGCAAAATTGGGAGGAATCAGAGAGTGACCATATTTACAGATAGTCAATATGGTTACGGGGTTGTGCATGATTTTGGCCAACTGTGGATGCAGAGGGATTTCATGACTTCTTCAGGATCCCCCATTAAAAATGGACAATTTGTAAGGGAATTGCTAGAAGCAATACAATCACCAAAAGAATTGGCTGTAGTGAAATGTGCCGCACACCAGTCAGGAGATGACTGGGTGGTAGTCGGCAACAGATATGCGGATCTGGTGGCTCAACATTGTGCCAAAACCAGAATGTCAGTCAATAAGAAGGTGGAAAGAATGGGAATCAGCTGCCAACTTATGCTGTATATGCCACCTGAAACTTGGAATGACGTCAAGAAATTGCAAGATGAGGTTGATGAAAGTGAGAAGAATTTGTGGATCAAAGTGGGTTGCTCCCAAAGAGGAGAGGATGAAGTATGGATCAGTGCTGGTGGCAGACCAGTCATGCCAGACTGTTTACTCTCACAAATGGCTAGAATGCACCACGGAGACTCACACATAGGGAGAGATGCAATGATTAGGCTGTTCAGACAAAATTGGTACAATCCCAAATTCAGGGCTGTTGCAGAGAGTCTTTGCCAGAGATGTCTAACTTGTCAAATGCATAATCCAGGCAGGAAAACGATAATTGGGTTTGGAAAGATTGGAAAGGCAGAGGGCCCATTTATAAGACTCCAGTTCGACTTCATACAGTTACCACCATGCAGAGGACTAAAATATGTACTAGTCATAGTGTGTCTGTTTTCAAAGTGGGTGGAGGCTTACCCTACTTGGAGAAATGACAGTATTACAGTTGCAAAACTGTTGTTACGTGAGCTCATACCTAGATTTGGTTTCCCAGTATCTTTGGAATCAGATAGAGGAAAACACTTTAATAGCGAAGTGATCCAGATAATCTGTGAAGCATTTCAAATCAAACAGAAATTGCACTGTGCATATCGCCCAGAGGCTTCTGGAGTGGTTGAACAATTAAATGGCACTATAAAGTCAAGATTGGGAAAAATGTGTGCATCAACATTATTAGAGTGGCCAGACGCATTGCCACTTGTCTTGATGGGACTCAGAAGCATACCTGACAGAACGACAGGATTAAGCCCCCATGAAATAATGATGGGAAGAGCAATGAGACAAACACATGTTCCCACAAACAGATTAGTGAATAGATCTGATGATATGGTTCTGGATTATTGCAAAGGATTGGCTGACCTAGTGCGTTCTGTCTCTCATCAGGTTGGAGAAGACGCAGTTTCCAGGCAGCCTGAACTAGAACATGATCTGAATCCTGGAGATTGGGTGGTAGTGAAGAATCACACCAGAGAAACGTGTCTATCACCCAGGTGGAGCAGACCTTGTCAAGTTATATGGACCACCAATACAGCAGTGAAGTGTGCAAGATTTCCTAATTGGATTCACGTAAGCCACACAAAGAGAGTACCAGACCCTGAAGAGGAGAATTCACAGACAACACCAATCACTGAAGAAGCTGAAGGTTGCCCAGCAGAGGAATCTCAGGCTCGAGGTTCGAGAGAAGCTGACGGAGAACAACCGAGCACAAGTCAGGATTGGATACCAGTGGTAGACGTTCCTGAAGTATACCACAGAACAAGAAGTCAAGCGAAATTGGAAGAAATAGAAGAAGATCAGATAGGTGAAGAAGAAGCAGCTCAGGTACAAGAAGAAAAGACAATAAGAGAACCTGAGCAAGGTCAGATAGGGAAAGAAAATTGGACTCAAAACAGTGAAAACCTAATAGACTTTGAACAGGGACAGACAGATCTAGAAGAATCCGGTCAGGCTGCAGAAGTTCACAGTGCAATAAGCCCTGATCAGAACAAGTTAGATCAAGAAAAGTACACGGAAGAAGAAAACCTTGAAAAACATGAACTTGAAGAAATAAATAAAGAACAAGGTCAGTTATTGGAAACTAACAGCGGAGCTGTTACAGAGAAACCAATTAGACCTGAAAAGGAGCAAACAAGAAACACAGTAATTGAAGAAAACAAAACAGTGCTAAGAAGTGAAATTAACGAGATCCCTGAAGACGAAAGCAAAAAAACAGTGCCAACAAAGAAAACAAGAAAAGGAGATCATTGGCCAAGTGTCATTAAAAGAGTAAAGTACCACATAACAACCAGAAGTGAAAATCCAGATCAAGTACCTGAAGTAACAAGTCAAACTGATCAAGAGAAAAAGTCAGGGAAAAGAAAAAGCAAAAGACTGAAACTTGTGAATAATAAATTCAAGGGTCCTGACTGGACTTATATCATTCTTGAAGATTTTGAAAGCTCAGAGTCAAGTGACAGTGGTGGCGAAGGAACAAGTGCAGAACTAATATACGAAGAAGAAACAAGACCACCCTGACTAAACAAAGAATCCTCTAAAGAAAAGAAGAAGAGATAAGAAGAGCAATCTTCCTTGTCGAAAAATGCCTGACGATACAGTTACTGGGAGACCAAAACGAAATTGTTGTAGGAGATGCTGTGCAATCTGCAAATGTAGTCTAGTATTGGTGCTTATAGTATGGTTAGTCCTGATTGTAGCAGTTCCTTACCTTATGATAATAGATATGAAGATTAATAATGAAACTAAAGGGAGGACAGCAAACATGAAGGGCAATAGAGTAGAATTAATGACAGAAGATGAGGCAGAAATTAATCATGAAATAGCTGATAACGACACTAGTTTAAATGTTTTCACAAAGTTATTGTTTCAGTATGTAGACACAATGGAAGTTAGTAATTGTTATGTCTGTATGAAGTTACCTGAATCAGTAGCGGAAGGATTAACATACCATCATTTACCACTGACATATGGCATCTCATGTAGTGTATTAACAAGTTTATTTTATAGAACAGGGAAACTTCAGTATTATTATTCAAATTTAGATGTGATATTTTCTGAGGTTCCGATTCGCAAGAGTATGAATCCAGTGCTTAGTAGTCAAGACGCACAGTTTATGGGAGAATTTTTCTTAACAATGAAATCAATAGACATAACACATTCACATAGACACAATCTAACATGTTCTTTACTTGAAGAAGAAAAGATATTTTTGAATTTAGTAGAAGATAAAAGACAAGATTTTCAAAAGAAAGCTTCTGAGCATAAGGCTCATTTGCCACCTTGGGCGGAGAAAGAAGGGAGTTATATACCTGGCAAAGCTCAAGCTGCAATGGCACTGGATTTCGTAAAGACAGGGAAAATTTGTCTTCATAGGTTAAAGACTGATTATAACAATGTTTTCATCGGTACCAGTGAATGTGAACACAATTTTTTAATTCTTGGAGGTTGGGGACTCAAAGGAGGAACAGATTCAGTTTTTCCTGGAATTTATTATGTATGCGGGAATAAGACTTACTTTAGGCTTCCTGCACGGTGGTGTGGAAGTTGTTATTTTGGAATAGTTTTTCCAAAGATATACCACATAAAAAAAAACACTGGGAGCAATGAAAACAATAGCGAATTAATACGTAGTAAAAGAGCTAGTTTTTCAGAAATTGTAGGTGATATATTTGGTGCATTGATACCTTCAGTGGGAATAATTCTGAACTCAAGGAAAATATGCAAATTGTCTACAGTAGTTGATCGTTTATCAACGGATACTGCTGGAGGTTTTCTAATAATTAATGCGGAGATGGTTGCTATTAGATCTATGGTGATGCAAAATAGACTTGCTCTTGATATTATATTGGCAAAAGAGGGCGGAGTCTGTAAATTATTGAAGACGAAACATTGTTGCACTTATATTCCTGATAAGAGTGCAGAAATTGGAACGTACATACAGAATATAACTAAACTTGAGAAAGAACTTAAACCACTGGAAGTTGATAGTGTATGGGAAAGATTGACAAATAGTATCTCGTCAATTGGAACCTGGTTTGCAAATGTAGGAAAAGGACTTATAGGTCAAATATTAGTACCCCTAGCAGGGATAGCAATAATAATATTGGCAATAACAATATGGTGCAAATCCTGTAAAAAGAGTGGAACATATAAAGTGACAGGAAAAGGAAAGAAGAGAAAACTAGATGAAATAGAACTTGAAGAATGGAGAAGTGAATTATACAAAAAGTTGAAAGGGGATGTGAAAAACAGAAAATGTAAAAATGAGAATGAAACGAATTGCTAGAAGTTGGCATCTGATTGAGGGTAGTGTTTTTGATGGCTCAGAAACGCCATCAGAGAGGGGATTGATGGAGAACGGTTTCAAAATGAAACTTGCTTGTACGCAATCCTCCTCATAGTATTAATTTATAAAATTTGTATTGTCAATACTAACCTTTGCATTCACAAACACAAGAGGGACAGAAGCTTGCCTATGTGTTTTACTAATGAATAACGCTTGTCTGTAATCCAAAATGTCCGCTAAAGCGCGGGAACTTCATTGCGCATGTCGCAACCTGATCACATGGTGTGACGTGTTTCTTTGCTTGGTGGGAAACTTCTGCTTCTGCGCAGTGTGCGCTAAAATGGCCGCTAAATGTTTTCACATGCTTAAGCTTGCTCTCATGTCATTATTAAATTGTCGTTTTCTTAATGCTACTAATGCAGGATAGTATTATAATTAATTGGGAATAGAGTAGGAAAAGTGGGCATACAGTGAAATATTTTATTTGTGATTTTAATATTTTCTTCTTGCATTTTTAGTAATTTGTAAACTTGGGCCTGGGTTGGTGACTTGTAACTCGAGAGACGATGGTTCTGTGCATGTATCCTGTGTGCCTGCCAAGTGAAGTCAACTTGGACGTCTCCCAAGGCCATGACCCATTGGCCGAAGATGCTGTACTTTATGTTTCCTGTGGACAAATTGATACTTTTCCCCTGTAAAATGTATAACATTTGTCGTGAGACGGGTGGGAAATAAAGTGAATGTATTAATTTGAAGGGGCGGGAAGCTAAAAACAATAGGCTTCACAATTTAGGCCGAATTTGACATGGTGCGAGAATCCACCCCCTGTCCCTTTCCAATCAGAAGTAGTGGTCCCATATTTTAGCAACATTAAGGGGAGGTACATGGGCGTAGAAGGGTATAATAGAATATAGCATTAGTTAATTGGTCAGAGCATACTTTCACGAAGAACAGGCGTCCATGCTGTGAGAGAGCTCTTAGCTCCAGACTGCCATGCTGATCGGTTGCTGACTGAATCCCTGTCCAGAAGAGGTCCTGAGGAGGGGGCGGCGGAGTCCATTAGAACGGGAGAATCGAGGAGAAGTCGAATATCAGAGAGGGGAACGGCGCAGGTGTCGTTGTAGAGAGGTCACCGGTCCTGTCCTGATCCTGGAAGAAGTCTTTGCTCTACATCCTTCCTGGGTCCTATCCTTTCCAACTACTTGGCCAAGGGGCTTGGTTCTCGCATTTAGGTAACTATACTGTAACCTTTAGTTGCACTGCTGTCTCTATTCTCTTCTTTTCCTTAAACACCGTCATTTATTAGCAAAATCATTTCTATGCTTTTTCTTGGGTATTTCAATCAAGTACCGTGTTTTCTGTATTTTACTCTGCTAAAACTTTAGATAAACATTTTAAAACTTCCTGACTCAGTGGTTATTTCAGGATTATGAACTATATTGAATGTCACTCATTTTAAATTTCCCAATTGGCAAAGGATCCATTGGTAAGTTATTACTCTTCAATCAGAAGGTAATTGGTAGCAGGGAATTTGATAAAAGAGTACATCTGACACCCAGCGTAAGTAATAGTGTAGTATGAATGTATGGGCCCAAATGAGTATATGGTGTATGAATGTTGTTGGCTAATATTGCGCTGGATCACCGGATAAAAAGGGAGGGACACATCATGGGCTTTGCTTTCGCCCCCACAATCTTGAACTCATTTTTGAACCTTGATGCACTTCTCACCGCCTTCCATTGCATAACAACTCTGCTTGTGCATTGTACCCCTGAACACTGTCACGGGAGGACCCGCTAAATAAAATGGTGCTGTTAGGAACGATGTACTGCTCACAGAAAATCAATACAATTGTGTAACTAAATGAATAAATAAATTTAAAAAGAGGCCCTGGGTACCCCACCCCTCAGGGCTAGTTTGTATTTGGGATCGGAGGTGTGTGCCCCCCCTCCGCAAGCTGGTCATCGGCCCTGGGTACCCCACCCCTCAGGGCTAGTTTGTATTTGGGATCGGAGGTGTGTGCCCCCCCTCCGCAAGCTGGTCATCGGCCCCGGGCACTCCATCCCCTGGGGCCCAATGTCAGCAGTGTCCCGAGGACAAAGTAACTATATTTCGTGGTCTAAACCAAGTATAGCATGCACAGTGGTGTTGTAAATGATGCCATTTCAGATGTTTTAGCAGCCCAAATTTACCATTACTTGGTGCCAATCCCCAAAACATCCTGGAATGAACACTGTGCAGGAACAGCAAATGGCAGTTAAGAAAACTTTTAAATAAATGAAACGTGAAATGCAATGACCCCTTCGACCTTTAGAAACAAACACATATCTTTCCTATCCTGCCACATGGCAGAGACGAACACATTAAACCCAGGCGTGTGTTTGGACAAAAATGATGTAGTCACAGGTATGGAATACATCTGCTAACATTAACTGACCGTGCCGAAAATAATGATGCCTATATCAGCACATATTTGTATGGGCAGGTACACACAACGGAATAGAAGTAGTGATGCAGCACATTTCCTTTCTTTGAATAGACATAGTATTGCTGCGTTAAAAGTAAGGGGCAAAAGGGTAAGGGTAAGGAGCTAGGGGATAAGAGATTAAGGATAAGGGATAAAGAAAAAGGGTAAGAAGTGCAGGCGAAGGGATAAGGATATGGTTTGCAGCCGCGGTCGGTGGTAGGAGTGCTGCCGGGCGGTGATGTGGGGAGGGGGAGGGGCAGGGTGGGGGGTAGTAAACTATGGATTACGGAGGTTTACAGGTAAGTAAACATATAAATAAATAAAAAGAATTTCGTTGCGCGCACTGCATCCCCAAATGCGATGCAGTGCACGCAACGAAATTCATTTTATTTATTTATATGTTTACTTACCTGTAAACCTCCGTAATCCATAGTTTACCCCCACCCTGCCCCTCCCCTCCCCACGTCACCGCCCGGCAGCACTCCTACCACCGACCGCGGCTGGTTTATAGGTAAGGGTAAGGGTTAGGGACGGGGGCAAGTGTAAGAATAAGAGACAAGGGTAAGGGGTAAAAGCAAGGGATCAAGGGTACGGGGCAAAGGGGTAAGAGGTTAACGAAATAAAATTAAATATATAAGTGTAATTAGTAGAAGATAAGGGGTATGATTAAGGAGTTAATAGTAAGTCGTTAAGTATAAAGTGTAACGGCTGAGAGATACAGATTAGGTAAGGGATTAAAGGCAAGAGTAAAGGGGTATGGGTAGGGACTTTAGGGTAAGATTAAGGGTATAACAATAAGGGGTCAAGTTAAGAGCAATGGAATAGGGGTAAAGGGTAGGGGATAAGGAGTAAAGGGTTCAGGGCAAAGAGTTAAGATTAAGTGAGAGGCGAGATTGGGGAGAGGAGTTGGCCTAACGGCTAGGGCGGTCGACCTCGAATCTGGGGAACCGGGATCGAGTCTCAGCAATGGCGCTGAACATCCTGTGATTCTGGGCAAATCACTTAATCTCCCCATGCCTAACAAAAATGAATGTGTCCTCATGTAATGCAACTGGTACTATGTAAAGCGCTCTGATACCCAATACCTTCGGGTCAAGTTCGCGCTTTATAAAACTCTGTAAAAAAAAAAAAGTGCTGAACAGTAAGTTGCAAGAGGGTAAGGATATAAAGGTAAGGTGTAAGTGGTTAAGTGAAAGAGGTCATGGGTTAAAACTAAAAGGTTAAAGGTAAGGGGGTGAGAACTTAAGGGTATAAGGACAAGGGGCTTTTTTCAGAGAACGTTTTGAATTCCAACACTCTTTTATTTTATTTTCAATACGAAATGTCTCCTCCAAATTCAACCAGAACTCTTTCAAAATTGCAGGTATTGCCAGTTGAGACCACTGCTGTGCCCATTGCTGTCTTTGTAAAATGTAGATAATTTAAAAAAAAAAAAAAAAGTTAGCTGTTTAATTGTGCGCCACTCAGGTGTACCAATGCATTTAACATTTACAAAACCCATCCTTTTTGATATTTCAGAGGTCTGCAAGTTACCTCAGTGAAAGGTCAAAAATGTAGTTTTTGGCTATTAGTTATTAATGTTCACCCTGAAACAGCCAATGTTGTGGAGAGCCTTTTTTTCGTTTTGCAATGTAGTTGTACTTAAATTGAAACACGAACAGATCCATAAACTAGGTCAAGACAACGTAGCACAGGACGTAAATAGAAATAATCATGTGAGCAAGTTAGAAAATGAAATTCGAAATGTTTATTATTGTTATTTAAACACAACTATGCGGTATTCAATGAATCCTTTTTTCTCTTTTGTGTTTTTACAAAAATAAGAGACACCTCCGACACGTGAATAAAAAATAACATTATAATTAGGGCTCCCGGTTTTATGGTATTTATTTTTCTAACCTTTCCGTCTGTATTTATCCATATTTATTTTTTGGTCATTTTATCTGTATTTATCCACATTTATTTTTGTCGCAAGAAAAAAAGAGGCTGAAACTAGTATTTTACCACATTTATTTAAATTGACATGCACACTTGCACTAGGTTGTTATAGCTGTGTTTTTTTAATTGGATCCTATGCTAAATGCATTATTCACATTGGGAGCGTCCCTGCCTTCCTTTGAGAGTGCAGGCAAGTTTCTTCCTATCCTGATGAGGCATGCCGCCCTCCCACCCCAGATCGTTCCACCCCTATGGCCCTACTGAGGGAAAGCCTGCTCTCCTGCATGGTGGCTGATCGGCGAGGGGAGGCCCTCTCCATCACTACCCAGAGAAGTGAAACCTCTCTAGCGCCTGGGGCGCATGGAGACAAGAGCAATATGCAATAATTATGGCCCGGAAATCCCGGAATGGAACCACCTTGCTATTATACCCACTGGATTTCGTCGCCATCACATGCCCCACTCTTGCTCGCCCTGTGTGGTATGGATATGAGGTATGAGTGTTAGGCTCACCTCGCTTGAAAATCGCCGGCGTTGCAAGGCAATATGAGCTCACTCAATCCGTCTTGGGAGCAGCAATCTCGGGTTCCTTTGGTCCCTGCCAGGGATGCCTCACTCCCTCGTAGGACCCATCCCTTCCTTTCATGGGACCGTCGCTCCACCTTCAACAATCCACTATATTTTAAAATAAATGGTGTTCTTAATGTGCTCCCCTTTGACCCCTCCGTTCCGTGCGAGCTACTAGTTGTTAGAGGCATGTCTGCCCCCTCCGTGCCCTGCCACATCAACCTCCTTCCCCCTCCCATACAACAACAAAAACAAAAGGTTGCTGGGGCTTCAGCCGATGTCCTGGGGTGTTTTCACACCTCTTAATGGACATCGGCTGCTTCCACTGCTCCAACAATTTACACCTTGCCTGACCACCGCTGTGAGGGGTCCTGGAGGGTCTCTGTAGACATGGCGCCCCCAGCTGCACTTGTTCACCCCTCTTCGGAGTGTCAGTTTGAGGGCAGCAGTTTACAATTTCTTCCGGCAGTCCCTGTGTACCTCTGACTCAGATTTTATACAGGAGCACAGAGCATCTGTTTTGTAAGTATTTTCCCGTTTCTATATATAAATACAGAAAAGAACCAAAAGGTTTTCCGTCTGTATTTATATGTAAAAATCCGTTTAAACGGAAAACCGGGAGCCTTAATTATAATCCGCCATTGAGGGAATACACCTGTCATTAAATGAGCTCTCCCTGAGTTATATGCCCAAGCCACAGTGAACGGCTTGTAACTATGTAGATTGCGCAAACATTGAGAAAACAGACTAAAGCGGTTTTCTTGGGGGGATTCAACCCGCAAAAGCAGCTTACTTGGGGGGATTAAATCCGTCACCTTACAAGGTTACGGAGCACAATTTTTTACGTGTCCTGGTGCCACCACAGAGACACAATTTTACAAGGTTAGTGCTCTAGCGGTGGGACTACCAGTGGCCCTCCTCTTTCTCCCTAATTGGGAACACTTTTTAGAAACCACTATGGCGGGGGCGCACATAGGACACGTGCAAAGGCACACCAAAAACAAGCCCGTCTGCGCCCATCCGCACCCGGATCGCGCTGAGCGCCACGAACCCTGGCCCTCCCACCCCATGCCACTCATAGAAAGGGACATTGAAGAGAGGAGCTGCTAGCATTCAATATTGAAGGTAGGGACAACAAATGTAAATCTCTAGACCCAGCCAGTACTACTGATATACAAACCACCTCTTGTCAAGGCTGTAAGAACTCGCTAATCCTTAACAGGGAACCTCACCCTCTGAGAGACACCAGTGGTTCAGAGATAAACTACATAAATGATAGCATCTGCAGTGCTTTGATCAACACATGGTCATTAATTAAAAATAAAGTTGAATTTGATGAATTTAAGAGCCATCATAGAGTAGATCTAGTATTTGTCACAGAAACGTGGGCAGACTCGACATCTGGACCACATTTGGTCACAGCTATACATTCAGGATACTCCCAGCTGAGACTAGATGCCAAACCAGGAGAGGGGGGAACCTAGCGGTTGTGCATCGCAACAATAGAGCAACTTCATTCTTACTAGTACCTGCCCTAGATTGTAAAGCACTTTGATTTAAAATCAAAATTTCTAAAAATCAGTCATTCAACAGATTACCTATTTAATGCCCGGCAGGCTCAAAAACTACATTTGAGCAAACAATTTGCTCATTATTAGAATATTGCCTCCTCTTCCTTACGGAAACTACGCTAAATTATGTCTTCAGGACCTGTCCTGGACACCCTAGTCCCTCCTAGCCACAATATCATTAGATTAGACAGAGCTAACAGACCTGGTGGAGGTATTGCCTGTATATGCCATAATAGTTTCATTGCGAAACGGGCACATACTGCAGTTCTCCCATCTATGCATAGCCATCATAAGCAACCACAGGCCTTTATGCAAACTGCATGGGATTTACCATCCGCCAGGAGACAACCTCTTTCATTGAACAAATTATGGAAACCATCTCTTCCAATGTTAGACAACATTGTGCCCAGATCTTCCTCGGAGACTTCAATCTACACTGGAATGACTCGAACGGCCCTACAGTGAATAGCCTCAAAACCTTCCTAGTTGACTTCAACCTGATTGAAATCTGCAACAGCCCCACACACATCTTGGGTTCGATCCTGGACCTAAACATCTCTAAACCCAATTCCATTCAACTGGAATCGATTGTCCCATGTGACTGCACTGATCACCACTACATCACCTTCCGCATCATAGAATCTTGGTCTACAAAAAGAACACAACTAAAGAAACCCAGACACTGAAAAACATCCATGCAAAATGCAAATCTGAATGAAATGATATCCCTTAGCAATAAGACCCTGCCTCCTCCTATCGACATGTCCGAGGTCCATGACCTCACTGAGCATTACACCAATTCCATGCTGAACATTCTATGCGCAATTTCTCCCTTACAACTAAAAAGAATGTCCCCCAAAGACTCCAAATCACAGTTCCATGGTAGTTTAAATACAGATAGAAGCAATCTGAGATTAGCTGAACGATCTTGGAGATGCTCTGCTTCCCATGAACACCTTAAGCTCCTGAGATCAATGAGGAGCATTTACAATAAACGCATCAGAAGTGCGAAAGCAAACTTCTTCAGAAGCCAATTAGATAAAGGCAGAAATCACACAAAAAAACAGTTTGAATGAATTAAACTCCAATCCAATAATCTTCCCATTCTTTCACCAATGGTGTCCAATCCACAGCCAAACTGTGAGGATTTTGCCTCCTTCTTCCTTGAAAAGACGAATAAGATTGAAACTGATCTCTGGACAGCAAGTAACCAGCTTACAGTCTTACCCCTTATCAACCCCTCCTCCTCTCTTCCCCCCCAGTCTCCTCTTCTACTAGGACACCGCCCAAAACAGCGGTTCCTGGAGCCAATTCAAAACCTTTGATGAAATCTCCATACTCAATATTCTTACAGCACTGAAACCCTCAAATCGCTTTAGTGACAAATTTCTTCAATGAGGTGAAGATGTCCATACTCCCACTCTGGACCAAGAGAGTAAATGCCTTACTGCAAGGTGTGATGCCGGATTGCCTAAAGTCGCAGCAGGTTACTCCCATTCTCAAAATACCACTTCAGATTACAAGGACCTAAATAACTTCCGCCCAATCACAAACATTTCAACTCTGGCAAAGCTTCTCGAGAAATGTGTCCATGTCCAACTATGTAACCACATAGATCACTTCCAGCTACTAGATCAATTCCAATCTAGTTTCTGTCAGGGTCACAACACTGAAATGGCCCTTACTCACATAGTTGATGATGCGCTAAAAATTAACAAATCCTGCCTTCTAATCCTCCTCGAACTCTTGTCAGCTTTTGATACTGTCAAACATGACAACCTCCTTGGCCTACTGGAATGCAGGATGGATCTATCAGGGTCAGTGTTAAACTGGTTTGCCTCGTTTCTCCACAACAGAACACAAAGAAGTAAGGTCAATCAGTACCTTTCCAATTGCTCTCCGATCACTAGGGGTCTCATAGGGGTCCTTGCTCTCACTCACGTTCTTCAACCTGTTCATTTAAACTCTAACTGAAATTCTGAAAGCATCTAACATCCACTATCACATGTATGCTGATGATACCCAATTGTACCTGAAAATCTCTTCCCCTGATGCTATCAAGTCACTCAACACACCTCTGCATACAAAAACTGGCTGACCTTCAACCACCTCAAGCTAATCTTCCTAAGAACAGAATTTCTCCTGATCTGCCCACAAAAGCAATCTCCCATTATTGAAGAATATATGAAACAACTTACAGCTCTAAACTGCATACCACGCATCATAGATTCCACTAGGTCACTGGGAATAATACTAGATAAGAACTTGAACATGCAGAAGCACATCAGCTCAGTATCCAAAGGAGGAAACTTCCAAATGAGCATTCTAAGAGAAATAAAACCCTTTCTCTCCCCCCGGAAGACTTCAAGTCCACTGTTGAAGCCTTAGTCATTTCTAGGTTGGATTATAGTAGTGTAACCCTTTGCGGTCTACCTAGCTACAAGTTGGCTCTGCTAAGGGTCCCTCTTAACTTGGCTGCAAGGCTCATCACAGGATCCAAAAGTAACAACCACATCTCTCCATACTTGAAATTAGTAAATTGGCTTCCTTTTGAGGTCAGGGTTCAATTAAAAATTGCCTGCATGGCACACAAAGCCCTACACTTCAACACCCCTCTGTACCTCGCACAAAAACTGGATCTTTCGGTTGGTTGCAGATCCTCCAGGAGCTCCAGCACCTTATTGCTGACACCTCCAACAGTTTCAAAGAAAGAAAAAGTATAACCGTGCCTTCTTGGGTATTGCCCCAAGAATTTGGAACTCCTTGCCTCCTAAAACCAGACTGAATCCCTCAACAGCGTCTTTCAAAAAAAGAAGTGAAAGTAGTATGAATACTTTTCTGAACTAGAAAATCACCAACTCCACCCTGGGGCCCATGTTATGATGCTTCCCCCTCACACATGTTTTTTACCTCCTATCTAGGCCCTTATATGTTGACTTGTCAGCGTGGCTCTGTACGGGTCTTCCTCCCCCAGCTTGGCGTTGTCACATCCTGTATCGTTCCTGAACATATTGTTGTATTCCCCACCCTTGATTTTTTTTTTCCTATCCATGCTCCTGTATATAGACTTATCGGCTCTGCTATGTATCGGTCCTCCTCCACCAGCTCAGAGTTGTGACTTACTGTATCTCTCATGATCATGTTGTTTTTATGCCCTACTTGTTTCCCTCCCATTTGTTCCTGATTATTTGTAAAGCACTCTGATACTCTCTTGGGTCATGTTCACGTTAAAACTCTATAAATAAATCAATAGACAAAACGACCAGCATGAGCCTAACCCAACTGGTCCAGGCAACTACTCACAAAACCTTGATGGGATTTTCTCCAATAGTCCAGTTCTCTCAGTTACTACCATACTACCTCTGACTTGGTCAGACCACAAGGCCATCATGTTTAATTTACAACTCACTAAAACGCTGTCCTCCACAAAAAGAACTCACATGCAACTAACTCGAGCCTGACACAAGCTGGAATCATCACAGTTCAACCAGGTCCTGTTCAACACACTACCTGATGTCCTGGAGGACTTAGACGATTCTACCGCCAACTACACTCATTGGTTGCACTCTACAGTGGACCAATTGGCGTCCCAAAAATCATTTAAATGCCACAGAAATAAACCATCAGCCCCCCTGGTTTTTAGAAAAACGTATGCAGCAAAAGCAACTCTGTCGCAAATAAGAGCACATATGATGAGAACAATATGATCCCAATGAGAGACAAAAAAAAATATCCTGGATTACAAAAATATGATTCTGAAAAACACTACAGATGGCTTCAAGGACTGTAGTGCCTCACCTTATGAAGATCTTTAATGAGATGTTCAGGGTGGCATACTTCCCAATAGCCTGGAAAACAGCATCAATCCTACCTCTTCTAAAAACATCCACACTCAACTCCCTTGAAACCAGCAGTTATTGCCCAATAGCTTGCCTCCTGTTTCCGGCCAAGTGCTGGAAAAGCAACAAACATGGAACTGACCTCTTTTTTGGAGAGTAACCTTCTTCTGGACCATACAAACTTTGGTTTCAGAAGTGGGCATAGTATGGAAACAGCCCTGATTGTTGCCACGGAGGAAATCAGAGCTATCATTGATCAGGGAGAAAAAAAGCAGCCCTGATCCTTCTTAACCTATTGGCGGCCTTTGATAGGGTCAACCATAAGGTTTTGCTAAACCAGCTAAACAGCATAGGAATAAAGGACACTGCACTGATCACACTTAGACAGTTCCTCTCTGACAGAGAAGAATCTGTATCATTTAATTGATCAGTTTCTACCCCACCCTTCTTCTTGCCTTGTGGTGTCCTGCAGGGATCATCATTAAGCCCAACACTCTTTAATGTGTACGTTACACCCCTCTCTACCCTGATTAGATCTTTTGGTTTCTCCTTGGAGTCATATGCCAATGACACGCAAATCATTGTCTCATTCTCTAGTGATTTTCGTGAAGCGGCCATCAGATTCCACAACTGCATGGAAGAAGTGGGGAGATGGATCAAGCAAAACTGTTTGAAACAAAACTCAGGCAAGACCGAGGTTCTCATTTTTGGTAATGACCCCTTCTTCTGGTCCCCTATTTGATGGCCACAGAACCTGTGGGCACGTCCCACCTCCGTCAAGAAGGTCCGAAACCTGGAAGTCTTGTTTGTTGACAGACTGACATTTGGAGCCCAGGTGAATGCGCTCACCTCATCCTCCTTCAACACCTTAAGGTTAATCAAACAAATTCTTCCTTTTATCCCACACGAACTCCAGAAGACAGTTATTATGACTCTGGCCCTCCAGAAATTGATTATTGCAACACCCTCTATCTTAACATGCAACAACGTCTGCTGAACAAGCTTCAAACCTTACAGAATGCAGCAGCTCTTAGGCTTTTAGGGATCCCAAAATTTCAGTCAGCCTCCTAGGCCTTACATAAACATTACTGGCTGCCCACTAGAAAACAAATTATTTTCAAAGACCTCTGTATCGCCCACAAGGCCCTACATAATACAGGTCCTGAACACTTTGTAAGGAGCCTTCAATGGTATACCTTGCTAGAACTCTTCGTTCTGCTTCGGCCAAGAATGTCCGTATTCCCCAATTTAAACTAGTCAACTGGCGAGGCAGGAAATTCATTGGTTGTACTGCTAAGCTTTGGAACAGCCTCTCACTATATCAAAAATCGCAGTCCACCCTGCTTAGGTTTAGGAAACACTTTTTATAAATTAATCTGATAGCACTGACTTCTGTAAATGCCTTTTTCACAGCACTGCAAGACCTATGCCTCGGCAGCGCTAAAACGCCTTATGGCATTTGCGCATTTTACAGAAATTACCATTAACATTAACATATTATTTAACAAGCACTGTAGTTGGGGGCAGAATGCCTAAAATCCTATTAGAACACCCTAGGCCCCTCCATTGATGGAAGATGGTTCCAAATTAACCAGGAAGAAACAGAAAAAACACAACTACTGGAATGTTGGGCAGAAGGCCTAACCAGACATTGTGAACAGTCCACTGACCAATACCAAAATGCTACATTGTGACTAGCTTATTGCTAGCTGATATTCATAAGAGAGTTTTGTAGCCAGAAGTTGTAACAAGCCTCATTGCAATCACAAATGGGGATCGGTATTTCTATATTTCACAGATTCGAATTCTTGGTCAAACTCTAGTTTAGGTTCACATCTGCCAAACACACCATTAAAAAGAGATTTCCTGGCAAAATGTATCCACCATTCTTGGTTTACCGTTCTCTGTAGTTACTGTTGCCAGGCTCATGCGTCAGGGCCAGGTAATGGTAAGTGCAAACAGAGACCTCTGCATCATTAAATCTTGTTTTCACAACACCAGCATATTAATATCACTGAGTTCTGATTAATTACAAGTGTGCTAACCTAGATCACAGGGTATGCCAGAAAACGCATCTATATTGATGGACAGAGCAGCTTTGGAATCCTTCGCTTTCCTCTGCAGGATGATGAATGCGTACATGAAGATTGCTCTCAATTCTGCTGCTAAAGAAGACCTGCAAAAACAGTATCATTTTGTAGTGTTGTCTTATATTTAAATTGTTTCTAGTCTGAAAATGGTTTCCTACTATGCAGTCTATTACAGTATTCACTTTGGATTAAACAGCTATCTAATTTTCAGATTCGAAAGAGGTGGTGATCTTAGGAAATTGATTATTTTTGTTTTATTAATCAGCATGTTCCTTCATTGGTCTAAACATTGCTATCAATTTAGAAAGTGGTAGAAAGCACACTTATTACAATATACGTGAATTTAAAAAAAATCAGAAACATCCATACAGTTTAACACCCAGACGAAGAACAATATGAATTGTTTAAATGTAAGAACCTCTAAATGAACTCCCCAGACTTTTATGAACTGCAAAACAGTAGCACAAATATAAGCAAAACATTACATTACTGTGTTACAAAGGGAATAACAGACAGTGGTGAATACATAATTTTGGTTTGCAAAGTAAGAGAAGTATTTTTCCAAGTGTTGGAGCTCTTTTTGTTTTTTTGTAGTTTGAGTTTATTTAGAACAATGAACAGCACACAACAATTGACATAAGAAAAGATAATCAAATAAGGCATGAGTGATAAGTATAAAATACAATACATACCAAGTATAATCCTGTTGAAATATATATAAAAGTATGGAGAAATATGCATGTTACATTGCAAACAAAACATGTAAAGGTATAAGGTGCATGAGGGGGAAGACAAGGAGGAGGAATAAGAATGTATAACTACACAATAAAGATTAAAAAATTAATAACAATAGAAAATGCAGACATTATGAAAAAGAGATAAGCAAATACTTATACATTTTTGTAACGCTATATAATAATTTAATATTGTATATATGAAAAGGCAGATGAATGAGTTTAGGGGGGCTTCCTTACTTCAGCAGACACAATAATGGTTTTATTTACAAGTGAACTAGAGTGAGACTATAAGTAGTCATGGGAAGTCATAACAGATCTCTCTTCATAGCCAGCGATATAGGAGAGACATAGTTGGTATGAAATTTATGATGAAAACATATGACATTCCACCAAGATCGAAAGGTCACATGCTGAGCTTGTTTCCAATGGGACATTATTAAATATTAAATGGAAAGCAACAGCTAATAATAAATATATCAGCTTATAACTTGGAGTTAAGTGAAGTCATTGAGGAGCTAAACTTCCCAGGAAATCATTTGTTAAGGAAACTGGAATATCAACCTTGAAAATCTTATTAATTTGCTTCCATACCAGTTTCCAAAACTGGATAACGGAAGGACGTTCGAACAGCATATGTTTCAAAACAGCATTTGAGCATGAACAGGACCAGCAAGAGGGGCTTGAAGTTGGAGAAAAGGATTTTAGGGTCATGCGAGTAAATAATAAACAGGAGTAAGTAAAGAAAAGAGTTTGTATAATACTTGCAGCTCAAGCAGATTTTTGAAGCTTAAGCCATATCTTATCCCATAGCAGTAGGCCAACATTCCATCAAATCCTTTCACCAAGGAATCTCAATTTTTGATTTGGTTCTGACATGGGTAACATGCAGTGACTTATAAATAATAGAAGCTGAGGGGTTGGTACCTAATAAAGAGAAAGGTATAGCAGATGTAGAGGGAAAGGGGTATGTACGAGGTAACATGGAAATGTAATCAGCGAGGGAGGTGTGTAGAAGTTCATATTGTGTTTTAGCGGTAGATGGTAGGGAACATTTAGCTTCGAGATCCGAAAAGGAGAGGATCTGATCATCCTTGAAAAGTAGCGATAACCAGCACAACCCTTTAGCTTGCCATGTTTTCCAAGATATAGAACTGTTGTTAATTTGTAGAGATCTATTGTGTCAAATAGGTTGTTGTTAAAATGTATCCACCGAGGAATAGGAAGAGGGTAAAAGAGGTGTCAAAATGTTATGAGAGTGGGTAATACCTGGATTACATATTTGAGAGATATTAGTTGCAAGAATTCCCTTGAAGTCAAAAGGGGAAATAAGAGACTTTTCTAACAATATCCAAAAAGGAAGATGTAAGGGGAGGTCCAAAGAAAGCCATCGAGTGGATTGTTTTACAATGATAATGATATTTCTTTTTAATTTGGAAAGTTGAGGCCACCATCAGATTGAGCTCTTTTGAAAATTGATGGAGCTATGCAAGGTGGTTTGCTTTTCCAAAGAAATTTTGATAAAAGAGAATCTATTAATTTAAAATAGAAATCAGGAATATGAATTGGAATCATAGAAATAATATATAAAATCAGAGGGGTGAGCATCATTTTGATAGAATCGATCCTGCCCCACCAAGAGAGAAATAGTGGAAGCCAAAGTGTAATATTATCATTTAGTGTCTCAATAATATAATTATTAGAGCTCCCTTTTAACTCATGAAAGCTATGTGCAACCAATGGCCCTTGAAAAAAAAAAGAGGCAGCTGATGAGACTTAGGCTGGGTCTATTCCCCTCAAAGCTTATTGGTGCCGAAGAAGTGGGAGCAACGCTGTTCGACCGTGCAGGCTATGCACTACCACTTCTGAGTCCCTCCTTAACATTGTTTGTGTAGCCCCGAACTGTTGCAGCTGAAATTTTTTTGGTTGAAACCCCTTTTTAGGACGTTGAATTTTTTGTTGTTGTACGAATATATAATAATCCTCTTTGACCATGAATGGAGCCATTCATAAGGTATACGCACAGACCATAAATGTACTTCTTTAAAATGCGTTAATATATTGTGCCTACCATTTAACCTGAGGTAAAATGATTTTAAGGAAGTGCACTTCCATGAGGGTGCTGAAATCAAAAGGAACTGAAAAAGAAAATAGATGATGTAAAAATAAAAATGGATGGCCCAAACAGCAGCTCTTTTAAATAATCAGACAAGCTGCAAAAGCACAAAATTATTGATTTTAACCATGAGCTTTGTACTACTGCCCCTTTACCTAGTCTAGTCCTATACATTAAAATGGAAAAGTAAAACATAATGTGTTTTTCTACAGAAATAATGCTAATTAATTTTTTTTTAAAAACAGTATGTCAGCCTGTGTTGATGGCGTCACAGGCAGATATTAACCGCTTGGCCCCAACCGTGTGATTGCGGAAATTTTCAACTGGTGTCTTGGTGCCCATCCTCATATATCCCTTCAAACTGGGCCACGTACACTCATTCAGCACTTTACTCTCAGGGTAGTAAGGACGAATGGTCCAAAGCATCTCAAGGAAATAGTGTGGGGGAGGGGGAGGGGTAGAGACTCACTTCTCAATAATCACATAATAGATGCTCTAATGTAATGTCCAGCCCAATGCTCATATAAAAAAAAATCTGTATCTCTTCTCTAAAATACCTTAATACGGTATACAAGGAGTAAGCAAATCTACAGGGTTGCACCATGGGCACTAAGGGTTTCCCTACAGAATGAAAACATAAAATTAATTAGGATTAAAGCTCAGGTGCAGCTGAGCAGCTTCCCAGCATTCTGTGACCTGTGTCTCAGTCCATAGCAAATAATTAGTCAGTTCTTGTGTGGGATAGCAATGTTAAATAAATTGTGCTGTGAAACTCTGTTAGTCAAAGTTCACAGTCAATGACTCTCAGGTCTATGGATTTACCTGATGTATTGCACACTCGGGATTACCAAGCATATGTGTGCTGGTGGATGAGGCACAAGATGAGCTGTCATACTCATCGTGACTCTTTCAGGCAACCTGCCTTCTTCTCTCCAGCATGCTGCGGCTTGACAAGCCACCTCTAGCAGTCAGATCCAGTGTTTACAGCATAAGGATCTTCCTCCTTCAGTCTGGAGGACTGGTGTAATCACTACAGTGTGAAAAAGATAGAGACATCTGTGTCTTTCTCCACAGCAGTCTCCAGATCAGGCAATCTTTACTTTGCAGTTGACTTGACTCAGCAGTTGGGAAGGGAAACCAAGGGGCACTGAGCACTTCAACGGTCTCTGCAGTCTCCCACATTTCCTGTGTTCCCTCTGTGCGATTCTTACACCAGACTCAGCAGCTGGCTGTCCACAGATAGACAGACTCCACTGTACTTTTCTTCATCTGCTGGTACACAGCTTCCAGGGTAGTGGCATACTCATTGCTTCTTCCAGCAAGGCTTGCAGAAATCCAGCAATGTCCCCACACCTTCAGGAGATAGGCAGTACTGAAATACAGCGGCTCTTGTCCTTTCACATTAAGGCAGCTCAAACTGGAACAAAGTGGAGATGTTTGGGATCCACCTTTATGCAATATGTTTAGACAGGGGCTGTGGGTATAGAAACTGGTTTCGCCTGATTTCTTTTTGTGGTTAATTTTTTCTCTGCAATTCAGACAGGTTCTATGTTTAAGGTGGTGGCTGTTTACCGCAGGGAATAACAATGCTAGATGCAAGCAGGACAACATGAGCATAAAAGTTGTGAAGTTCTGCACTTGGCTCTCATCAGACGTCCAGCATAGGACAATCAGAGGAAATCAAAGGACCCAGAATCTCCCCAGACAGTTCTTTTTCAGCAGCAACTGTCTCTGCTAGCACATCCCCATTCCTCCATAATTAATTAAATAACAGTACTCAGGAAGGACTGATCAGCAACCCTTTACTACAAAGATAACATTTCTATCTAAAGGCTATTTCAGTCTCCATCCCCCCATATTTCTGTGCGTAGCGTTACACCCTCCTTCTCAGGAATGCACTGAATATACTTCCACTTTCTGGGGACTGTTTTACAACCTACACTATGGACTGATTACAAGTATGGTGGTCTTGAGACTGCCATACCGACAGTGGTAGTCCGACCGCTGCCTCCTATGTGGTCCGCCCGCCCGATTATGAGTTGGGTGGACGGACCGCCACAAGATCCGCCACTGCAACCGCCAGGATCTTGGATCCCATGGAGGTCGGGAAAGCGGTGGCCTATGGAGGCAATGCCGATGCCAGCACCAACGTGCCGATTGCGACCTGACTTTCCGCTAACCTTTTCATGGCGAGGACCCCGCCATGAAAAGGTCATCAGAAAGGCAGGAAAGGGGCCCAAAACAGGGCAAGTTTGCCCTTTGGGGACTGGGCAGGGGGCACATGTTGTGCCCCCCTCTGCTTGCACTGTCGTGAGTGCACTGTGTGTAATGCACAACATGGTGCATGGTACACAGTGCACCAGACGTGCAAGTGGCGCTGCACTGAGGCGACATGTACTTCAGGCTCTCCTTATGAGCTAAAGCATGCCACCTCCATTCCACTGCCAACTACACATCGCCAGCCCAGTGGTAATGTCATAATACGGCAGTCGGGATGCCGCTGGCTTTGCACCGGTCTCCCGACTGCCGCAACGGCGGTCCGGCGGTTGGACCACCAATCTCGGAATCTGCCCCAATGTGCAATTAAGTAACTAAGTAAGTAAATGCTTTATTGTATGATTAATTAAAATCTTCACAATAATAAAAAAGGACTCCATCCGCTGTTGTGCATTTCTCTGGCCTCTTCGTACCCCTCTAGGAGCTGAGGAAGGGGTAAGACTGATCCGGCATCTCGAACTTTTCCTTTCTTGCTACTTTGGACTGCGTTATGCGCATTCTCTCGCTCCCTCCTTGAAATGAAGGGAGAGGCAGAGCAAAGCCTCAGTGGATATGCCCCGGTGCTTTCTGCCCTGGGCCTAAGGCCTTGTGACTGCAGAGCTCCTCCTCCTCTTTCTTCCCAGCTCTGGTCTCAGTAAAAACAGAGGACAGAAGGCAAGGCTCAAGTCGTCGATACCAAACTTCTCAGGCCCGCAGGTAACGCAGGTGCTCTCTCGTATCCTGCCGCAATCCAGTAGATCCTTCTAATTATACAGGTGTGCAATACTGGGAAAATACAGAGACCTCAGGGTCTAGATGCAGCGGAGCTCTAATTCATCCAACCAGCATCTTCTTTCCCCTGCATTGCAGGGGCCTTCCGGGACTACCGGGTGGGGGGGCGTGTTGAACCTTCCGTAACCTTCTGTATTGCATGGGGTTTTCTCCAGCAGATGCTACCAAGATTTTTTCCCAAGCTTACATTGCCCCCCCACCACCACCTGGCTTACTTGCATACAGTTGATGTTAGTCTCTTCTTTTCCCAGCTTGATAAGACTTCCCGGGCGCCGACCTCACACTCGCTGTATTTCGCCAGCGTCTGTATCTAATGGTGCTTCGTGGAGAGGAGTCAGCCGTAAATAGCAGCCGCCGCCGCTGCCGTCATCCTTACTTACATATCACCAGCAACCTGTATTATTTTCAGTGGGGGTCCGTCACTACTGTCACCACTGCCGATGCCCTATAGGAAGGAGAAGAGAGAGCTACAGCGTGCCTAACTCGGTGTGAGAGTTCCAGTGCTCGGCATTCACGCCATTACTGCAGAGCTGGATACAGGGAGTGGGCGGAGTTGGGGGAGAGATAAGGATGCTAGCGGCTACGTGTGTGGGCCATGCCTCACCAGCAGCAGATGGAGTTGAAAGCTAAAGCACTAGCAGAAAAGGAAAAGCAGACTGAGCAAGATGAGCCAGACAATCCCTCAGATGCTGAGAGTGCGTCAGATCTGGAACTCATGGAAGGTGCCCGCAATCATCCACCTGATCCTCGACCAGGGACAAGGAACGGTATGGATCAAGACTCGAATGGGGAGGCGCTGAGCACAAATGAAGAAGGTTTGCTCTGCCCTAAGCAATATCCTCTCTTTCAAAAGCACCAAAAGAACCCGACTACAACAAAAGCCACAGACCCCGTTCAAGTTGACGCAGGGGGAAAATCCAGATTAACACACTTGCAAGAAAAGGCTGATGTCTCTCAAAATTTCCTCGTAGGTTCACTCCCCTCCCAAGCCACTCAGAGGTTAGACAGGATCCCATGGGATATAGCCAGCGAAAACGAAGAAAGCATTGCAGACCCGATGAAGCTAGCCAAAAAAACTCTGGAGAGAGGGGAGAGTGGAGGGGAGAATGGAGAAACATCAATTCAAAAAATGCTCTCAACTATATTGAATGAAATTAGAGATTTAAAAAAGTCCCAGGCATCAGAAATTGCCCAATTGCACGAAAGACTGGCTAAACTGGAAGAGAGCATGTCCATCGCACCGAAGAGACTAGAGGAGGCAGAGAGTCGCATCTCTGACCTGGAGGACAAACTGGCTGCCACACAGCAGGATATGCTAGTTCTGAACAAAAGTAAAAATCCGATGGAACTAAAGCTCCAGGATTTAGAGAATTATAATAGGCATTCAAACCTTCGCCAAGTGGGAATCACGGAAGGGAGTGAAGGTACGGAGGTGACTAAATGGGCTGATTCACTGCTGAAGAAGGTAATGCCGGAGCTAGAAGGGTACCTTACGATCACCAGAGCCCATAGAATCCCAGCACAGAGACAATCGAATGCTAAATTTCCACGGACAATACTATTTAACTTCGCAGACTTTAGAGTTAAGGAAAAAATATTAAGTACTGCTATAGCGAAGAGATCCTTCTCCACCACAGAAACGCCTCAGTTTAAAATATTCTCTGATATGTCGGCAGCCTCAGCGCGGAGACGCAAGGATTTTGTTAAGTTGATTGACTTGTTTAAAGGGAAGGGAGCTCAAGCTTCGATAGTTCAACAATCAAAACTTAAAGTATTAGCTAAAGGGAAATTTTACGTTTTTTCAGATGTCCAGGAAGCTCAATCACTTCTATCAAAACTGAAGGACGGAGTGGAGTGAGGCTCAGCTTCTGCCCTGAAGGGGGCAAAACTAGGATAGTTAATTTAATAGCCCTGCCACCAGCTCAGCTGATAAAAGCGTAACACTGTACAGGAGGTGGGAGCGGGGAGAGTCAAAGGGCGCAAAAAGGATGCCATGAAATGGCATCCAGTAAAAAGGAGGGGGAAGAGGGAATGATGGGCAATTCCGTCTTTCAGGGGGGGGTAGAAGGGAAGGTGGAGGGGGTAATGCAATCACAAAAAAGAGAGTTCATTTATAAGTGCTCAAAAATTCTGCAGGATGGATCATTTTAGGATGCATAGGTTCAATTTTGAGGTGACATATAAAATTGGGGGTAGGCACACTGAGAGGGCTATGTCATTTTTTTTAGAATGTATATGCACTTTCGGTTTTCTCATATGGATTATATCCTAGCTGATATAGTAGGCAAATGGATGAAAGGCAATCAAATAAGATGTTCTGCCTGAGCACAGTGCCTGCTAGGAAAGCCCAAGGGTACTTGTCTATAGTCTATGTTAATGGTATTTGTTTAGAAAGTATCAGCCTCTTTATGCACTTAAGCTACACTTTAAAACCCCAGCTGCTATGGTATTCAATTGGATGTTTTTTTTGTTTACAGTATCTGTTTTCACAGCACAAGTCACTTTATGCACTTCAGATGCACTTTAGATGCACTTTAGAACCTCAGCTGCTAAGGTTTCCAACTGGAGGGATGTTGATCATATTGAGACGTGAGGTATATGGGCAACAATCTTTCAATAGATTGGAGGCCTATTTTGTTATAGTACCTGTTTTTATGAGCACGAGTCACTTTATATACTCTGATGCACTTTTTTGGCTAGCACAACCCTCTTACCAAGTTGATACGGTATCTGACTGGATGGAATTTATTTATTTATTTTTTGCAGAGTTTTATATAGCGCGAACTTGACCCAAATCGGGTATCAGAGCGCTTTACATAGCACCAGTTACGTTACATTAGGACGAACATTCATTTTCTTTTTTGTTAGGCACAGGGAGATTAAGTGATTTGCCCAGAATCACAGGATGTTCAGCGTCATTGCCGAGACTCGAACCCAGTTCCCCAGATTCGAGGTCGGACGCCCTAGCCGTTAGGCCAACCAAAAGGATGAGGCTATGCACAAATCACTTTACATAATTTTGGTACATTTCTGGCTAATATGAGCTTTAATTCATTCTAAGTCATTTGGTACCTACCTGGAAAGACTTTAGATATACTAGGAAGACATATTTGCACACAGTACTTTTTTGAGAGGTCGGGGAGTACATGTTTACAGCATTTGGTTTTTAGAACAGCGTGAGCCACTTTTTAGCTTAATTACTAGTAGGTAATTAGTAGAAAAGACCTCACAGTGCTCTCATTTAATGCCAACGGACTGAATAATAAACGTAAAGCCAGGGCAATAGGAAGCTGGCTCAGAAGCCATAACCCGGACATTATATTCCTACAAGAAACCCATTTTAGGAATCAACTGGATGCGAGTAAGATTCTCCAGAAATGGGCTGGCTTCCATTGTTCGTTAAACACGGGTTGTGCGCAGAAGGGGGTGGGAATATACGTAGGTAAACACGTACAATTCCAAGCAAAAGGCACACAGACAGACCCAGAGGGGAGATGGGTTTTTGTACACGGAAGGCTGAATCAGTTAAATCTTACCTTAGCCACAATCTATGCACCAGTTCTCGATAACACTCTACCCATACTCCAGCTTAAACAGGCCCTAACCAGCATCCCTGGCCCTATTATATGGGGGGGAGGGGTTCAACTTTCTTCAGGATCCACCATTTGACTCTTCCAAGAGTGCCCGAAAACAAAATAAGCCTCAGGTGGCCATTGCTGTGGCCAGTTGCAAAAGGGATTTAGGCTTGGTGGACCCGTGGCGACTCAGAAATCCAGGGAGACATGCCTTCTCATGCTTTTCGGCAAAATATAACATGGCCTCCAAGATACACTTCTTCCTGGTTTCGTATGGTCTCATAATGAACACTCACGATTACATCCCTAATGCGTTCTCAGACCATGCATTAGTTAAAATGGTAATAGCAGAAGTAGGGCCGGAAAAAAGCTTGGGGGGTGGTATTTCAATAAAATCAACTTAGAAAGAGATAACTGGTGCACAGAGGTGGCAAATGAAATAAGTAGCTTTTTTATTAACAATACAGACACCGCCTCGATAGGCACAGTGTGGGGCGCCTTTAAGGCTTGATAAATTTGGCTTTGCAGAAAGTTTTATACAAATAGTAAGAAGTTTATATAAGGGCTCGCAGGCACATATAACAATTAATTCCAGAAATGTGGGTACCTGCAGAATAAGTAGGGGTACAAGGCAAGGGTGCCCCTTATCCCAAATTCTATTTGCCCTATTTATAGAACCTCTGGCAATAGCCATTAGGCATAAAGCACTACATACTGCACCCCTGCAGGGCATGACCAATTTAAAACTATATGCCGATGACATTGTTTTATTTCTAAAACCCACAGAGAGTACACAGAAGGAAATATTAGGGATTTTTTCAGAATTTCAGGCAATAGGTGGTTATAAAATAAATAGGGCCAAAACAGAAATTTTGCTATGTAATTGCTTCGTTGATACACTAGTACCAAGTTTTCGGCTAATATATAACTCCCGGCCCAAGAGGTACCTTGGGATACATGTGTCGGAAAGAATAGAGGAGTTATATAGCTTAAACTATGTTCCCCTGGTGCAAAAAGTTAAACGTTTACTAGTAAAAATGGAATCAACTTCCAATATCAATAATAGGCCGGGTGGCGCTTATACGAATGACAATTCTACCATTATTTAATTTTCTATTTGCAGCAGCCCCATGTGCATTACAAACATCTTTCTTTAGAGAGCTAGATAGTTTGCTTATATCCTTCTTATGGTCCAACAAGGTACCAAGACTAGCGCTAGCTACTTTAAACTACCCGACCGAGGAGGGAGGGCTATCCCTCCCAAACATAAGGGAGTACTACCACGCAAACTTTGCACATAATATTCCCAGATTGTTGATCTGTTAACTGTATTTTAAAATGTTGTTGAGATCTAACTAATTCCATGTCAACAATCCCCTCTTGTTATCCAGTGGTTGACAATATGGGGATGTTTTCATCTCTTTGTTGCTTGAGCATTCTCTTTTCATCTCACTAATCCACCAGTTTTCCCCCTGTCCCTAAATGCCTCTTTTCCCCTTCTTACTTTATGATTTTCATAATTTGCAAATAATTATATTTTAATGCTTTCTAAAATGGTTGAAACAAGTTATGTGACCAATGGAAACGGGAGACTATGGCATAATGCAACAGCATTGACTGAGCAAGTGCATCCACCTGTATGGGTTCCCTGAAATTTCACAATGTCATTTGTCAATTGTCTACTGACATCAAGAAGTCTCTTGGGACAATAATTTGGAAGATCAGTAGTCTAGCAAGTACAATACATATCCTGACCTTGAGTAACCTAAGCACTAATGCCCATATATCCAGGTCATATGGGGACATAAACATAGCTTCAGAATGCATCACTGAGCTGTGTGAAGGTGTGCCCTACTTCCCAATGGATTTCAGACCAGGAGTGAGGCAATAATTTCCACTTGAATCATCATCAACCACGGGTGAGCACCGATGACAGGGAACCAGCTCCACAGGGTAGTATCTGTATGATTTGATAAGTCATCTCTCTGTAACAAAATGAATATTGGTTATATGTCTGAAACTGGCTTTATATATGACAAAATATTGTTTGGTTACACTTCAGCTGAATAATGATGAACGCAGTTTCAATTCCATGTCTGGCCTGTGTTTTGATAGATCTATGCCAGTTTACCTGAGAGATACTTCTACAGGTGTCTGTGAATTATCTTAATTTCATGATTATTTATATATTTATGCTATATACTCATAGCCATTCATTTTTGATTGTGTGAGGTTACACAGGCTGCTGTATATCACATCTGGACAATGTATTTTAAGTTTAAAAGGACTCACAAGTAAAGAAATTCTGAATGTTTAAAAAAAAAACAATAATAATAAAAAAGGACTTACAATATATAAAATAATAAGTCCATTAAAAATTGCAATGTGGTTAAAATTGTGAATTCACGTTCATAAAGTGCAGAAAGGACATAATGTGCAAAATTAGCTCTGAGGTGCCAGTTTTGAACCAGCATGTCGAGTTTGACTGCCTGGTTGATGTCACTTAGTGCCGAGCTAAGGAATAGTTTGCCAGGTTAAACCTGAGACATGAATATTATGACCACATCCGAGTTCAAGCCAATGTGCAACATGCCTAAGGTGTAACGGCACAGCCAACCAATGTGCAGAGTGCCGAGAGTGCAAGTACATAGCCAGACCTTTTCTGAAGGGTCGACCAACCAGGGAGTGGCACAGCAAAAGTGAAAATGCTTAACCAATGCCTTTTCTATAGCCACCTTTTCAGTGTTAAATTAATGCATGTCTGAGATGCTAAAGCACAAAGATGGTTATACAGTGCAGATATTATACCTACATGTAAAATGCCGCCGTCACTTTCATATTGGTCAATGTGACTTTGAAAAAGGATAAGGTGCAAGATTAGACCTAAAGTGTAAACGCTGTACCAGCATTTCGTTTTTTCACCAATCATAGGAATTGCCTTGTTGGTAGTTGTCACAAAGTTCTGGCAATAAGTGGGATAACATATTTTGAGTTCAATCCAGAATAAAGGGTGACTTGACACGGCTAATCCAAACCGGAAAGTTCTAATGGTGGATGGTAGATGTCATAGTCGCTAGCAAACATCAAGTGTTGCATGCCCTTAGCCATTCCTCTACTATGGAGTAATATTTTGCCATTCTTTCCAGTTCCATTGGGACGTCACATGAATAAGCATAGGTGACCGCATCCCTACAGGTTCTTAGTTCATACTTTAAGAATAGTGGCTTCAGCAGGATGCATATATCGGTTGTCAACACGGGGCAGCAGCACAGTAGATGGCATAGGGACCTAATTTCATAAGGACACAGATGGCAGCGTTGCTGCCCCCCACTTTTGGGGGCAGCAACTTAACATTCCCATAATGGTAGGGCCAACAGTCTCATATAAAGTATATTTGTTAAGGCAGTCCTGCCCTAGGGGGCTTTCAGGTAGGGCTCAAGAGCTGCACCATCATGTGATTGAAGAAAACCCAGAGCACCTATGATGCGTGAGGCTTCCTGCAGGTCAGGTGTGCAATGTCAGACTGGGTGCAATCCAAAAATTGAGCACTTTGGCAACAGCACTCACACTCACAAATAAAAAGTAGTCCTGCTGCCATACACATACATGCTCTCGACATTCACACTGGGATGTCACCGCAGCATCTGATTATCACACATGAGTGGAGCTTTACTTGAGCCAGGTACATTGCATTCCTTTCCTTGAACAGGTAAAAAAGACCTACTCAGCTACTGATCAGCTCAGGTACTGATCACTGAACACATGGTGCACTGCTACTACTACTCACAGCGCATGAAACACGACACTGACAGTAATCCCATGTCCAGCCAAGGGTATACTTTTGGCTCCCCTAAAAGACCTCAGGGCCAAGCTGGGGACCTCAATATCATATTAATTTCAGGCCTAGCTCTGCAGCATTCATTCAGGATTTATTTTGTGCTGAGACCAAAAAATAGTCAAGATACCAGGGTCACTTGCACTTGGTCACTCAGGGCAGGGGTACATTTAACATGAAGGAGAACATTCTCATCCCAACAGACCGCCCTGCCAGATAAGGCTACCAAGATTCTTACACCACCATCTGGTTGTCAAAACAGGCGGGAAAGCCCATCTACAGTTCAATGCGGCATACTGGCTCTGTTTTCCGTTGTGAAATCTAGGCCTTGAAATGTTATACCATCAAAGCAACATGAGAGTTTCACATAGTACTCCTTCTCAATGGCATCCAAGTGCTGCTCCGTAGGAAGCAGACTGTGACTAATAAGAGGCAATAAATGTTCTTTGCCCTTATCATCAAGTTGAACCAGGACTGCCTCAACTCCCTTGGCTGAGGAGTCAGTCTCCACAATTAAGGGTTGACCGTAGTGAGGCACCTTCAGTACAGGCACATTCCATAATGCAACCTTTAAGATCTTAAAGGTCTTCTGACACTACACAGTATGGATAACTTTATGGGGCTGTTTCTTTGACATCAGGCCTGTCAAAGATGCAACTATGGTCCCAACATTGGCCATAAATTTCCTGTAATAACCTATGAGTCCTCAAAAGGTTCTCACTTCTGTCTGGGTAGCGAGGTCCTCCCACTCCAACACCAACTGGATCTTGGCATCCAATGGGCAAATCTTCACGTTACCCACCTAAAGACCAAGGTAAACCACAGAATACTGGCCATCCTGGAACTTGGTTGCCTTGAAAGTCATTTTCACCCCCTGCATCTTGACCAATACCTGTTCTACATGCTTCATAGATCATAGATTTAAAAAATGCAATGCTACACATAATAGCAAAACTGTGTCCACATCCAAGGATGTTACTTTCATTACAGCAGAGCCAAATTGCAAGGTGCTGTTGGTTCCGAATCAAAATTAGAAGACAATGAAGATACATTGACCCCACTACTCAACTCTTTTGGGGACACCTGGGTTACCTGCCTAAACTGCTTAGGACACAGATGCCAAGCAAGGTCCCCCATACAGTGATGGCACGTACACAATGGTACCTTAAATGAAGAATCTATAATTAACAATGTCACTGAAAGATGTTACAGTTTATTCCAGGCTACAATATGAAGACATCACCTATGCTGATTGAAATCTTCTACAAGAATCAAGTTATTAAGATCTGAAAATAAAACAGTTCCAAGCCCAAACCTTCACACTTTAATCTATCCAAACTAATTCAAAACATGCCCACCATGTTAAGTAATAAGGAATGATTATATGAACAAATAATACTCCCAAATTATCTGACTTCAATAGCAGATACTCTACTTTGAATCATTAAAACTTATAAAGCTACACTTTTTAGTGTAGGCTTATAAGTGTTATGGAAAACATTATTTTAATGTAGGTTTAGGTTTATAAACTTTAAGGAATATATATAATCCTTCTGTAAGGGACTTACTGGAGGTAAAGGAGGGCTTATTGGCCCCCAAGGTCCCTCAGCAGCCAAGGGGACTTCATCCCCAACCAATAGTGCACCAGGAGGTGTTTTTGCAGAGTGGTGGAGAAAGGGGGTGTGTCCTCTGAGGACCTCTCAGCAATCCCACAGTGTGGGACTTACTGGAGGTAACAGGAGGGCTTGTTGTCCCAAAAGGACCCTCTGGAGCAAAGGGGACTTAATTCCCCAACCAGCAGTGCACCAGGAGGCATGTTTGCAGAGTGGTGGAGAAAGGGGGCGTGGCCTCCGAAGTTCTCACAGCATTCCTGCTGTTTGGGACTTACTGGGGGTAACAGGAGGGCTTGTTGTCCCCCAAGGACCCTCTGTTGCCAAGGGGACTTCATCTCCCAACCAGTGGTGCGTGAGGAGGCGAGGCGTGCAGCGATTTCTCCAGCCACGGGCAGGCACTGCATCTGTTTCTTCAGCGACACGCGGCGCTGCGTTGGAAACGGGTGCAGATGCACCGCGCTTCTTTAGTTGCGTCTCTTTTCCAGCTCCCAGCAGCAGGAACATCCCCGAACAGTCACCTCTTGGCAGGTCAGAACTCCCAGAAAGGCAGTTCAGGGGAGCTGGTGGTGAAGTCTTTGTGTCCCTGAGACTTGAGAACAGGAGGCAAGCTCTATTTCAAGCCCTTGGAGATCTTCTTCAAGCAGGATACACAGCACACCACAAAGTATTTGTCCTCTCCTTGGCAGAGACAGCCACTGCAGGCCAACCCCAGACAGCACACAGCAAAGGGGCAGTACTTCTCCTTCTCCTTCAGGTTTTTCCAGCTCCTCTCCTTGGCAGAGGTTCCACCTGAGTCAAGAAGTATTCTAAAGTTCTGGGGTCTGGGAACCCAATATTTATACATCATTTTCCTTTGTTCTCTGGTGGCAGAGAGGCTCTGTGCTCAGTCAAAACCAGTTCTGCCCACTCTGGTCCAGCTTCCCGGCAGGAGGTGGAGACAGCATTGCGTAAGGCAGACAAGGCCTATTCAGATGCAAAGAAATCTCCTCCCCCTACTCTGAATGCAGCCCAGGTCTATTCAGCCCAGCCCTGACTCATCTAGGAAAGGCAGGACACACCTCACCCCCCACCCCCTCCAGTGGCTGTCCACAGTGAATGCACATCACCAGCCCCTATCACTCCAACGCCAGACAGTCAATCCTCAAACCAGCAGAGGCACACAGGATGGCTAAGCAAGAAAATACCTACTTTCAAAAAGTGGTATTTTCAAACCTACAATATAAAAATCATCTTTATTAAAAGATGCATGTTTATATTCTGAGTTCAGGTATACTAAATTCCATCTTTCTATCTTGTCCCAATGGGAAGTTATACTTATAAGATGTTATAAATAAACTCCCATTCTATCCTATGGGACAGATAACCTTTTAATAGTGAAAAACGAAATACACTGTATTTCACTATCAGGACATGTCACACACACCAGTACATGTCCTACCTTTCACATACACTGCACCCTGCCCACAGGGGTACCTTGGGCCTACCTTAGGGGTGACTCACATGTAATAGAAGGGAAGGTTAGGGCCTGGCAAGTGGGTGCACTTGCCAGGTCGACATGGCAGTAGAGACTGTGCGCAGACACTGCAGTGACAGGTCTGAGACCCCTTTTGAAAGGCTGCTTGTGTGGGTGGCACAATCAGTGCTGCAGGCCCGCTAACAGCATTTGACTTACAGGCCCTGGGCACACACAGTGCACTGTACTAGGGACTTAGTAGTAAGTCTAATAAGCCAATCATGGAAACACCAATCCATAATAACAATTTACACAGAGAGCATCTGCACTTTAGCACTGATCAGCAGTGGTAAAGTGCCCAGAGTCCTAAAACCAACAAAAACAGGAGGCCCAAATGCAAAAAGTCTGAGGATAAACCACCGGAAAAGCCAGGTCTAACAAGGTGACATTAAGATCATGAGCCAATATTCAAGATGAGGTTTTCAAAAGAGGACAGACTATTCTAGATGAGATGTTTTTGGTGATGTTCACACTATATAAAGAAACACAACCTCACTTTTCTGCAGATTGTGTTACATCTTCTTCTGAATCGCCAAAGTTCTCCCCATGGCATTCATTATCTTTTGGTCAACCTCTTTGAAGTCTTCAAATATGGGAACTGAAAGATGCTGTGTAACCAGGGACATTTGCACAGTTCCTACTATGATGCAACTGCTCTGTTTATATAGGGGAAGCTAGAACTGCTACTGCCTGCTCTGTAGCATTCTGTGTATGTGAGGGGCGTTCACAGTGCTATTCCGCATACTTTTTCTGTTTTTCGTGTGTGATTAAATGTGCATTGCTGCTGCCTGAGCTTTATCTGTTGTGTGTGTGAGAGTAACAAATCAACCACTGTTACTCACACGTGTAATGTGCATGTTCCTTATGTTAAGTACGTTTGTGCTACTACTAGTGCCTTTTCTGTGTTAGTGAAGCTTTGCAAAATCTTTTCACTATGCATAAGTCAGAATGCTTGACTTTGTCAATGGTTTTTTAACAAAGCATTGAAAGTGAGTGTTGATTTGCGCACTAGCCGAAATTGTGGTATGAGATTGGTTATATGAGAGGTGAAAATTTCTACTGCACTTGCCTGCTTCCCTACAGGCATGAAGTGCAATTAAAGGTGTTAAAATGTGGCATGCATGTCATCACCAACTGCGCAATTACCTTGCGTATTTGACAGCTGTGTGCAGGGACAAGTCTATCTATTCAACCCCAAAACTGACCATTGACAGGTGGTGAAGTTTGAAATTAATGAGAAGTAAATACATGCCCTAAACTGGACAGAGCGAGCTTGACTCAATTTAGGGGAGGCGATTTTTTTTTAATAAAACAAAAGTAAATGATGGATTTAAAGGCACATGTTTAAAATTAATTATTCAAAAATACAGTGATTCTGAAGGGGTCACCAACTAAATATTCAAAAACTTTCAAGATGTGGAAGGTAGTCCTTACAATCCACATGGACCGGGAGTTCCACAAGAAAACTTTGAAAAACATGGTGGCAAAGCAGTGGATATTTATGCAAACGTTTCTTAAAATTGCAAAAGCAATACATATATTGCAGGCTATTCTAAAAAAAATTGGTTAACAAATATCGGAAACAATTTTTACAAGGTATATAGCATATTGCTTCACTTCGGTTTTTCAATCTTGCCTCTTTTAAGTAGATTCTCACTTGTGATATTACTGAGAATCTATTTAAAAGAAACAAGGTGGAATAATGTAACAACAAAAAAAATCACAGTCACAAGCAATGGAAGAGAGAGCTAGACACGCCTTAGAAGCCCACGAAAAAGCAATGCCACTGCTAAATTACACAGAATTTACAGACAATAGACAAGCAACACCAACCCCACATGCTCAGGCTTTAGACAGCTGTGGTGGGAAAGGGTAGCAGATCGCCGAGTGTTATTTTTTAAACTTTTTTAGGCAAAGAGCGGAAGGATCTCTAGAGATTGGTGGGAGTTCGAAGACTATAAAATGGGGAGAAGGGCCGAGGGAGGAGATGGAAGGTTTGAAAGACTGTGTTATGTTCTCCCCTGCATAGATGTTCCAATGGGGCAGCTAACAGGGAGTGCTGATTGGGGGCGGGGGGCTCTCTCATGTTGATTAGGATTTCAATTGGAATCCCAATATAGGAACAACCCATTATTGATTGCTGCTCATCAATAACACTATATGTTATTGTCAAAGTTAGTCTTATCATACAAAAACATTTTATGTTACTTTCCAAAACGTTAATCAACATTAAAACAGTTACATTAAAGACAATGGAGCACAACCAACAAGATATGTCGCAGCACAAGCAGTAGTAATAACAAATCCGTCGTGAATAGCTAAAGGGTTGTTGACACACGAAAATGTTCTTAAAGACAGATTCTGTGGGATATTTTGTGCTTTTACTTCATATTCATAGCTAGTCTTTTCACTTTTTTGCAACCCTATGGTTTTAAAAAATGGAAATAAATACATTATTTTTATTACGAAGACAAACTCGGAATAACAGTGCTGGGAGTGGTGCAGGGCTGCAAGCTCCCGGGAACAACTTTTCGGCACAAATACTGACAGCTCTTTCGGATTTACTGCTGTTAACAGGCGAGCGTCCTTCTGAAAACAATGCTTTGCTTCTTGGATGGAAGCAGAATTTTGAAGAATATAATAATGTGTTGTGTGATGGATGGCTGTGATTAACTCTGGAGACTGCAACGTTGCAATGTCATGTTCCTTTCTTTGGTCACCAGGCATATGGTTTTGGATCAGTTCACTCTCAGTTTGCGAGCAGAAACGTTAGTGTGTGAGCAGGTAAAGTGTCAAGTTCCTTTACTGCTGTAGGCTGCTCTGATAGTGATTCCCTTCGCATTAAATAAGCGTTGACATATGTAGAAACAACCTCTTGACAAAATTACCAGTAATTAAAGCACATTGTACCTAAATACACTGCATTCACCAGTGGTGGCTGCCTGCCAAGAAACCTTGGATGGTCTTCTTAATCTATAGACAAAATCCACGAGCAGGAAGCATTCATTAGAAGGGAAAGAGCAAGCCGGATTCAGCGGTGTACCTGATTTTATAGATTTAAGGATCTTTTGCGTATCTTCCTGGGTCATTTCTGGAAATGTATTTAGTTTTCCATTTTCCAAAGGAGGGGTAGTTTTCACGACCTCTCTGTCACCTTTGAGAGTGAGGGTGTTATTGACTTTTTCTAGAAAAAAGGTGGCTAACATGTTACATTGAGAGTCTGATGGTGGGGGTCCAGATTTGCTATTTTTGGTTTTGTCATACCTCTCACTAGATTGAACAATTCCTTAAAGGAGTTTGCTGCATTACCAATCTTTAGAGCAAAGTTATTTATTCGTGCCTTTTTAATGGCATAATGTTATTTTTTACAGCCTTCTTGTAGATGTCTTTGCCAGTAGCATCATAAGTTTTCCTCCATGCAAGGGATGTAGAGGCATTCGGGCTTCCCCTGTGGCCTCCCCATAAGCATAAACTGTGGTTTTCTGGTGGGACTGGGACACCCAAAAAATAGCAAACAAAATATAAAAACAAATAATAATGGAAGAGCAGAAGATGCTCATATATTATTCACTGCTGCTGGCCCTTTAAGGGCACATCTTTTTCCTTGTTTCTACCACAACATGTCGAGGGGCACAACGAACATGAATTGAAAGTGTGGGGGGCTTCAGGGAGCACAACAGCCCCTATGAAACACAAAAAACTGTAAGTCTCCTGGGTCGTTAAATGCATGACCATTATTTTTCAGGTACTCCGAGCTAGAGCTGCAAGCTCTTGAGCTGGAGTGTAGGGACCTCTTATGGTTGATTCTGTGGCTACATTTTTGGGCTTGAAGAAAGCCTCAAAGCATGTTAATGGTTGTTTAAAAAAAATGCTTTATTATGACACATTGATGATTATTAATCATTGATATGCATATATATATATATATATATATATTCATTCACTGAAAAAAAAACATAGGTTTCAGGGACGTTATAGTTAGGCTGACATTTTACTCATACATAACCAGAGAAATTCGGCCGTTATAGTTACCTGAGCTTACTATAACTCGCACCCCCGCAATGCACTGCTGATGATGTCACATATTACATCACTCATGACATGGTCAGTGACATCACTCATGACATCTCAAATGACATCACTGATGACATCATCCAGTGACTAAGTGTTTCTAATAAGTTTAAGAATGTTATATATATAAATGCCAAGGTGTATTGAACTATGAGTGAGTGTATCAGTGTCTGAATGGATGATTTAATGGGTGTGTGACTGACTGTATAAGTAAGTTTTTAAACGTGTCTTAGTGAATGCATGGGTGAATGACTAATCTGTGTGAATGTCTGTATCAGTCTGTCAGTTGGTGTGTAAGTGGCTGCATGGGTTGGTGAGTAGCTACATGAGTGTCTATATGGGTTAATGATTGATTGTCTGAGTACCTGTATGGGTGGGTGGGGTGGATATGACTCCCTGCATGGACGTGTGAGTGGGTGATTCACTGGGTGTATGGGTTCATGAGTGCATCTGAGAGAGGCTGTATGGGTGAGTGAGTGTGCATATGGGTTTGTTGGTGAGTGAATGGATGTCTCAGTGGTATATGGGTGAGTAACTGCATATGTGAAAGGCAGTATATGTGTGTGTTGGAGTATATAAGTGACTGTTTGTGTGAGTGAGTGAGTGTGAGAGTGGCTATGTGGGTGAGTGTGTGCTTGTTTCAGTGATTGTAGAAGAGAGTAAGTATGTGTTACCATCTGTATGAATAGGTGAGGTGGTGTGTGTCTAACTGTATAGGTGAGTAAATGGCAGTGTGATTTATTCTTTGGGTGACTGACTAGGTGTGTGAGAAAATCTATGGGTGAGTGGTGGTGTGTGACTGTCTGTATGGGTGTATGAGTGCATATATCAGTAGCTGAATTGATGAGTGACTGCTTGTATGAGTGAATGTATGGGTGAGTGAGTGCATGTGTGTGTAGACGTATGAATTAGTGAGTGGGTATGTACTAACTGGAATTGGTGTGTATATTGTTTCAAAAAAGGTAGTCTGTATTTTAGAGTGGGTGTATGAAAGGTGATATTAGAGTGTGAGGAGGTGCATCGGATATTAAGTGGATGATGTCATCAGTGATGTTATCAGTGATGTCATTTGAGATGTCATCAGTGATGTCATCAGTGATGTCACTGACCATGTCATGAGTGATGTAATATGTGACATCATCAGCAATGCATTGCGGGGCGCAAATTATAGTTAGGTCAGGTAACGATAACGGCCGAATTTCTCTGGTTTTGTACGAGTAAAATGTCAGCCTAACTATAACGTCCCTGAAACCTGTGGTTTTTTTCAGTGAATTTCTAAGGTTTTTTAAATGCTAAATCCTAACTATAACGTCCCTGAAACCTCTGGGTTTTTTCAGTGAATTTCTATGGTTTTTTAAATGCTAATACTCACTATAACGTCCCTGAAACCTCTGGTTTTTTCAGTGAATTTCTAAGGTTTTTTAAATGCTCATTTCTAACTATGTCTACATAGGTAGGACATGGGCAGAAAGAGGAAGAAAGGCACAGAAAGAAGCAAGAGAAGTGCAGAAAGAGGCAAGAGAGGTGCAAAAAGAAGCAAGAGATGTGCATAAAGAACCAACAGAGGTGCAGAAAGAGGCCTACTTTGACTGTACCTTACAACAGACTCATACAAAGTAGCCTAATCACTAATCCTTCTGCCAAGATGTCTTAAACCTCACTTTTCTCTTGAAGGTTCACTATTAATCGACTGCTCAGAATGTTAGGCCTACCAAATATAAAACAGCAATCCTAAACATATCACTGTTGTAAGTCTGACCAAGTTTGTGAAGGTATGCATGCGTGTCTCTGCTTTTACCTAGTGACATGTTACATAAAAATAAACATACAAATACTTGAATACCTGTGTTTCAAACAGCATACTTTGTAAATTTGTGTACAAAAAGGTGTATGTATTTCTTTCTGCTCATAATACAGGGCACATGGGTATTCAATAGTATATTTGAGGGGCTCTATAACACCTATATACATAAGACATGTCTGCCAGTGCACCCGAACGACAGAGCAGAACTAAGAAGATTTGACCACCTATAGGAGAAGCTACCCACTTTTTAAGCTACCATCTTCAGATGCATAACACATGTGAGAATACATGTACAAGTAGACACATACCTCAGTCACGAGAGCACGCAGACCTTTGAAATTGACAGCTTGCACTTTCCATTTGTATACAGAAAGAGGTGAGAGAAGTACAGAAATAAGCAAGAGAATTGCAGAAAAAAAGAAGAGAGGTACAGAAAGAGTAAGAAAATGTGCAGAAAGAGGCAAGAGAATTGCAGAAAGAGGCAAGAGACGTGTAGAAAGAGGCAAGAGAATTAAAGAAAGATGCAAGAGTGGAACAGAAAGAGGCAAGAGAGGTGAAGAAAGAGGGGGTGCAGAAAGAGGCAAGAGGGGTGCAGAAAGAAGCAAGAGAAGTGCAGAAAGAAGCAAGAGGGGTGCAGAAAGAAACAAGAGAAGTGCAGAAAGAAGCATGAGAAGTGGAGAAAGAGGCAAGAGGGTTTCAGAAACAGGCAAAAAATGTGCAGAAAGAGCCAAGAGCAGTGCAGAAAGAACCAACAGAGGTGCAGAAGGAGGCAAGAGGGGTGCAGAAAGAGGCAAGAGAAGTGCAGAAAGAAGCAAAAGAGGTGCATAAAGAGGCAAGAGGGGTACAGAAAGAGGCAAGAGAGGTGCAGAAAGAGGCAAGAGAGGTACACAAAGAGGGAGGAAGGGTGCACAAAGAGGCAAGGGGGTGCAGAAAGAAGCAAGAGAGGTACAGAAAGAAGCAAGAGAAGTGTAGAAACAAGCAACAGAGGTACAGAAAGAGGCAAGAAGGGGTGCAGAAAGAGGCAAGAAGGGGTGCAGAAAGAGGCAAGAGGAGTTTAGAAAGAAGCAACAGTGGTGGAGAAAGACGCAAGAGAAGTACAGAAAGAGGCAAGAGAGTTGCAGAACCAGGCAAAAGAGGTGCAGTAAGAGGAAACAGGGGTGCAGACAGAGGCAAGAGAGGTCCAGAAAGTGGGAAGAGGGGTACAGAAAGAGGCAAGAGGGGTGCAGAAAGAAGCAACAGAGGTTCAGAATCAGACAAGAGGGGTGCAGAAAGAGGCCAGAGAAGTGCAGAAAGAAGCAACAGAGGTGCAGAAGGAGGCAACAGAACTGCAGAAAGAGGCAAGAGTGCTGCAGAAAGAGGCAAGAGAGGTGCTGAGAAAGGGAACAGGTGTGCAGAAAGAGGCAAGAGAGGTGCAGAAAGAGGGAAGAAGGGTTCAGAAAGAGGCAAGAGGGGTGCAGAAATTTGCAAGAGAGGTGCAGAAAGAAGCAAGAGCAGTGCAGAAAGAACCAACAGAGATGCAAAAAGAGGCAAGAGTGGTACGGAAAGAAGCAAGAGAGTTGCAGAAACAGGCAAAAGAGGTGCAGAAAGAGGCAAGACGAGTGCAGAAAGAGGCAAGAGAGTTGCATAAAGAAGCAACAGAGGTACAGAAAGAGGCAAGAGAAGTGCAGAAAGAGGCCAGAGAGTTGCAGAAACAGGCAAAAGAGGTGCAGAAAGAGGAAACAGGGGTGCAGACAGAGGCAAGAAAGGTGCAGAAAGTGGGAAGAGGGGTGCAGAAAGAGGCAAGAGGGATGTAGAAATTTGCAAGAGAGGTGCAGAAAGAAGCAAGAGAAGTGCAGAGAGAATCAACAGAGGTGCAGAAGGAGGCAAGAGGGGTGCAGAAAGAGGCAAGAGGGGTGCAGAAATTTGCAAGAGAGGTGCAGAAAGAAGCAAGAGAAGTGCAGAGAGAATCAACAGAGGTGCAGAAGGAGGCAAGAGGGGTGCAGAAAGAGGCAAGAGGGGTGCAGAAATTTGCAAGAGAGGTGCAGAAAGAAGCAAGAGCAGTGCAGAAAGATGCAACAGAGGTGCAGAAACAGACAAGAGGGGTGCAGAAAGAGGCGAGGGAAGTGCAGAAAGAAGCAACAAAGGTGCAGAAGGAGGCAACAGAACTGCAGAAAGAGGCAAGAGCGTTTCAGAAAGAGGCAAGAGAGGTGCTGAAAAAGGGAACAGGTGTGCAGAAAGAGGCAAGAAAGGTGCAGAAAGAGGGAAGAAGGGTGCAGAAAGAGGCAAGAGGGGTGCAGAACTTTGCAAGAGAGGTGCAGAAAGAAGCAAGAGCAGTGCAGAAAGAACCAACAGAGATGCAAAAAGAGGCAAGAGTGGTACGGAAAGAAGCAAGAGAGTTGCAGAAACAGGCAAAAGAGGTGCAGAAAGAGGCAAGACGAGTGCAGAAAGAGGCAAGAGAGGTGCATAAAGAAGCAACAGAGGTACAGAAAGAGGCAAGAGAAGTGCAGAAAGAGGCCAGAGAGTTGCAGAAACAGGCAAAAGAGGTGCAGAAAGAGGAAACAGGGGTGCATACAGAGGAAAGAAAGGTGCAGAAAGTGGGAAGAGGGGTGCAGAAAGAGGCAAGAGGGATGTAGAAATTTGCAAGAGAGGTGCAGAAAGAAGCAAGAGAAGTGCAGAGAGAACCAACAGAGGTGCAGAAGGAGGCAAGAGGGATGCAGAAAGAGGCAAGAGGGGTGCAGAAATTTGCAAGAGAGGTGCAGAAAGAAGCAAGAGCAGTGCAGAAAGATGCAACAGAGGTGCAGAAACAGACAAGAGGGGTGCAGAAAGAGGCGAGAGAAGTGCAGAAAGAAGCAACAAAGGTGCAGAAGGAGGCAACAGAACTGCAGAAAGAGGCAAGAGTGTTTCAGAAAGAGGCAAGAGAGGTGCTGAAAAAGGGAACAGGTGTGCAGAAAGAGGCAAGAGAGGTGCAGAAAGAGGGAAGAAGGGTGCAGAAAGAGGCAAGAGGGGTGCAGAAATTTGCAAGAGAGGTGCAGAAAGAAGCAAGAGCAGTGCAGAAAGAACCAACAGAGATGCAAAAAGAGGCAAGAGTGGTACGGAAACAAGCAAGAGAGTTGCAGAAACAGGCAAAAGAGGTACAGAAAGAGGCAAGACGAGTGCAGAAAGAGGCAAGAGAGGTGCATAAAGAAGCAACAGAGGTACAGAAAGAGGCAAGAGAAGTGCAGAAAGAGGCATGAGAGGTGCAGAAACAGGCAACAGAGTTGCAAAAAGAGGGAAGAGGGGCGCAGAAAGGAGCAAGAGAGGTGCAGAAAGAAGCAGGAGAAGTACAGAAAGAAGCAAGTGAGGTGCAGAAAGAGGCAAGAGAGGTGCAGAAAGAGGCAAGAGGTGCAGAAAGAGGGAAGAGGGTGCAGAAAGAGGCAAGAGAAGTGCAGAAAGAAGCACAGAGGTGCAGAAAGTGGCAAGAGAGGTGCAGAAAGAGGCAAGAAGGGGTGCAGAAAGAGGCAAGAAGGGAGGTACAGAAAGCAGAAGAGATGTGCAGAAAGAGGCAAGACAAGTACAGAAAAAGGAAGAAAGGTACAGAAAGAAGCAAGAGAAATGCAGAAAGTGGCAAGAGAGGCACAGAAACCTGCAAAAGTGGTTTGCACACCATTAGTACCAATTTACCACCCACATTTAGCAATAAGTAAGAGGCGACCATTCTAGGTTTGCAAAGAGCCTCCCACCACACTATAACACTTGTAGCTGCATTTTCGGTAACGCTTGAGCAGTTTGAGATAGAAACAAGGTTTTGTTTGTTCAAATCTGCAGATTATGCAGCAGATGATGGATTATGTGGCAGATGCGCAAAATGTATAATTGTGCGAAAGTCAGTGCAGCCAAATAGTTACATAATTCCATTGGCCCTGCTCATACCTCTGACTAGGTCCAGAAGTGCTCCTCAGTGGTTCCTTCTTTTTTTTGTCTCATTGAATTTATAGTTTAGCTTCTATGGAAACGAGGAAGACTAAACCTGAGGTTACCACTCCACAACACAGACTACCATACCACATAATTACTCTCCGTAACTCATAATCCCACTCTACATAATTGCTATACACTAAATACCACATACTTTCTAGCCACATAATTTCACTACACACAATGTACATTCACTCCACTCCAAAAAACATTAGTAAAAAACTTTGACATTTACAACGCCAATAGCTCTAACTCTCACAAATGCGAGACCTATTACATTGTAAATGCTTCTTTAACTAGTAGTCGCATTTGCAGAGTGGTGGAGAAAGGGAGCAGGGCCTCCGACCACCACTCAGGAATTCCGCTGCGTTGGACTTACAGGAGGTACCAGGAGGGCTTCTTGGTCCCCAATGTTCCTCAGGAGTAAAGTGGACTTCATCCCCCAACCAGTAGTGTGCCAGGAGGTGCATTTGCTATTACCTCCAGTAAGTCCCACACAGCAGGATTGCTAAGTTCTCATAGCAGGCGACGCCCCCTTTGCCCACCACTCTGCAAACGCGCTCCCTGGCACGCTCTTGGATGGAGATTGAAGTCCCCTTCACTGCTGGGGGTTCTTAGGGGCCAACTAGCCTACCTGTTACCTCCAGTAAGCCCCACACAGTGGGATTGCTGAGAGGTGGACACAGGCCATGCCCCCTTTCTCCACCACTCTGCAAACGCACCTCCTGGCACGCTCTTGGTTGGGGGATGAAGTCCCCTTGCCTCCTGAGGGTCCCTGGGGCCAACTAGCCCTCCTGTTACCTCTAGTAAGCCCCACACAGCTGGATTGCTGAGAGTGGTCAGAGGCGTTTGCATAGTGGTGCAGGGAGGGGGTGGGGCATCCGGCAAGATGTCGGCTTCTCTTTTTTGTCTTGTTTGTGGAAGAGGGGCTGTGTGGCCCCCTTCCCTTAATACTTTTTGGGCCCTGGGGACCCCATCCCCCAGGGCCTGAGTCATTTTTTAAATAACATTTTTTTTAAAAGGGAAGAGGCCACATGGCCCCCCTCCCGAGGCCCATTTAGGCCCCGGGGACCCCATCCCCTGGGCATTGCCACTTTTTTTTTCTCAAAAAAATACCTTTATTTAAAGGAGGGGGGCTGTGCGCCCCCCCTCCTGAGCCATTTTCGGCACAGGGTACCCCATACCCTGGGGCGTAGCCTCTTTTTAAAAAATTTTATTTTATGGGAGGGAGCCACGTGACCCCTCTTTCCTGGACCACTTTTGGCCCCGGGGACCACATCCCCTGGGGCCTGGCCTGCCTTTTTAAAAAAAAACATTTTGGAGGGGGGCCATGTGGGCCCCTCCCGAGGCTGCTTCTGGCCCCGGGGACCCCATCCCCCAGGGCTTTGTCTCGTTTTTTTTTAAAAATAAATTTTATTTTGAGAGAGGGGGGCCGCGTGGAGCCCTCCCGGGCCATTTTTGGCCCCAGGGACCCCATTCCCCGGGGCTTGGCCTCTCGTTGGGGACCGCGGGGGGAGCCCCAATGCCCTCGCGGTCCCAGCTGGCACACCGCCTCCTGCGGGAGCCAGCATTGCTTTTGGACAAAGGGAGCTGCAAACATGCAGCTCCCTTTGCCCAAAAGCAATTCTGCTTTGCTTCATGGAAGCGAGAGCAGGTTTCTTGCTCTCGCTTCCATGAAGCAAAGCAGGAGTTTGCTATGACAGGGCGGGAGCAGTGCTCCTGCCCTGCCATAGCAAACTGAAATGTCCCGGAGGTGGGCACCCCAGGACATTGCTGGAGCCGGCCCTGGGGGTGGCGGTCCCCAGGGCCATCTAAGGCTCCTGGAGGGGGGCTGCATGGCCCCCCTCCCAGCATTTGCACAGCCCCGGGGAGGTGGTGGTCCCTGGGGCCAAGGGTCCAAGGGTCCACAACGGACCCCCGTATTTGCATAAAGTGTACCCCAGGGAGGTAGCGGTCCCCGGGGCAGTGTGGGGGGGCAGGAGCCCACCCATGCATTTTTAAGAAAAAGCCCAGGGGAAGTATATATATATATATATGTGTGTGAGTATGTGTGCCTGTGTGTGTATATATATATATATATATATATATATATATATATATATATATATATATATATATATATATATATATATATATATATTCACTGAAAAAAACTTAGGTTTCAGGGACGTTATAGTTAGAAATTAGCATTTAACAAACCTTTGAAATTCACTGAAAAAACCACAGGTTTCAGGGACGCTATAGTTAGTTGGACATTTCACTCGTACAAAACCAGAGATATTTGGCTGTTATAGTTAGTTGAGGTAACTATAACTCACGCCCCCGCAATGCACTGCTGATGACATCACATATTACATCACACATGACATGGTCAGTGACATCACTGATGACATCACTGATGACATCTCAAATGACATCACTGATGACATCATCCAGTGACAGTGTTTCTAAAAAGTTTAAATCTGCTTTATATATATATGCCAAGGTGTATTGTAGAATAAGTGGGTGTATGAGTGTCCGTATGGATGGTTTAGTAGGTGCGTGACTGACTGTAAAAGTGAGTGATTAAAAGTGTCTTACTGAATGCATGGGTTAGTGACTAAACTGTGTGAATGTCTGTATCAGTCTGTCAGTTGGTGTGTAAGCGGCTGCATGGGTTGGTCAGTAGCTACATGAGTGTCTATATGGCTTATTGATTGCTTGTCTTAGTATGTGTATGGGTGCCTGAGTGTCTGTGTGGGTGGGTGGGGGGTGTGTGACTCCGTGCATAGATGTGTGAGTGGGTGATTCACTGGGTGTATGGGTTCAAGAGTGCATCTGTGAAGGGCTGTATGGGTGGATGAGTGTGTGTATGGGTATGTTGGTGAGTGTTTAGATGTCTCTGTAGTACATGTGTGAGTAACTACATATGTGAAAGGCAGTATATGTTAGTGTTGGACTATATAAATGACTATATGTGAGAGTGAGTGATTGTGAGAGTGGATGTATGGATGAGTGTGTGCTTGTGTCAGTGATTGTATAAGAGAGCAAGTATGTGTTAGTATCTTTATGAATAAGTGAGGTGGCGTGTTTATAACTGTGTAGGTGAGTAAATGGGACTGTGATTGATTCTTTGAATGACTGACTATGTGTGTGAGTAACTCTATGGTTGAGTGGCGCTGTGTGAGTGTCTGTATAGGTGTATGAGTGCATATGATAGTGCTGTAATGATGAGTGTCTGCATGTATGAGTGACTGTATGGGTGAATGAGTGGATGTGTGTGTAGACCTAGAAATCAGTGAGTGGGTATGTAGTAACTGGTATTGGTGTGTCTATGGTTTCGAAAATGGTAGTCTGTATTTTAGAGTGGGTGTATCAAAGGTTATCTTAGGGTATGAGGAGGTGCATCAGATTATTACATGGATGATGTCATCAGTGATATCATTTGAGATGTCATCAGTGATGTCATCAGTGATGTCACTGACCATGTCATGAGTGATGTAATATGTGACGTCATCAGCAGTGCATTGCGGGGCGAGAGTTATAGTTAGCTCAACTGACTATAACAGCCAAATTTCTCTGGTTTTGTACTAGTGAAATGTCCAACTAACTATAACGTCCCTGAAACCTGTGGTTTTTTGAGTGAATTTCAAAGGTTTTTTTAATGCCAATTTCTAACTATAACGTCCCTGAAACATAAGTTTTTTTCAGTGAATTTCAAAGGTTTTTTAAATGCTAATTCCTAACTATAATGTCTAAAAAATGCTTTTTCTAAATTTTTAAGTTTTTATAAAAATAATGTGATGTTTTATCCTTTTTAAAATATGCATTTATATATATTTTTTTTTTTAAAGTACCGGTCACGGTGGGTGCGCGAATCCAAGAATTTTGACACCATATTGGTTAAGTCGTGCACGATACGCGTACGGTATGCAAAGGGTGCGCAGTTCCAATTTTTCCTTTTTTAAAAATTTTAAATATGTGATATATACTATAAATTTATTAAATCAATCGTATATGCTTTATTGAAAGACTTATAAAAGTGAAATTTACATAAATATTATGGATGTTAAACGTCTTTTAATGAAGTTACGGGAGCCGCGACGGTCCCGCGTAACGTCACTTATGTATTTCCGGGGTCGCGACAGGTACGCGAATCCAGCGCAAGCTACTTATTTTTAAAAGTATTTGTCTATAACTTTATTATATATATTATACGAAGCGATTAATATACACAATTGTAAATATCGTATATTTGTAACTGGAATAAAGATATATTATTGTTAAATATATTTTTCAGGAATCGCGTCAGGTGCGCACTGGTTGTACGTCGGGTGCGCAACTCCCATGTGACTTCAAAAGAAAGCATTTCATTGGTTAAGAAGCTTTTTATTCTAGAACTTGCAGGACCCCACCCAAATTTTTCATTCATCCAAGAACATCTTCAGGAGACACAGCTTTTGTGTTTTCTGCTCTTGATTGCATTTTTTGGTGTTTTTTTTAAGCACTGCTAAAATGACATCTTCTAATCCACCTCAGAACATTCTTGGAGAAGAAGATGATTTGGAAGAACCTACGAAGTAGCACAAGGAGAGTGTTGTGTGGGCCTTTTTTTCCATTCCTCCTGGCGAAAAGAAGGTTAATGCACGCAAAGTTACCTGCACTTTGTGTCAAAGGGTGCTATCTCGGGGCTCCGAGAAGAAATACTCGTGTGCCACTTCATCCATGATGAAGCACCTGCAAACAATGCACCCACATCATCTAGTGCAAGAGCAACATCATCCCGAACTTGAACAACAATCACAGCAAGATGATGAGGTCGCAGGACCTAGCACCTCAGCAGGTTCTTCTGCATCGACCCAAGGACCCGACATTAGACCAGAGTTTGCTGGACTTGAGCAGCATTAAATGCAAAAAAGTTATTTGTTATCTGTGGATGCTATTGTTGTTGCAGCAAGAAACCACAGTCGTTAATTTTATTTTTTTTGCAATGATTTTTTAATTGCAAAATGTTTGAGAAAGTTTTCTCAGTTCATTCTGTTGATTTTTTCATTTTTTTTAAAAAAAACACCCCAAAAATATAAAAAAGAGTTAAAAAAACACGAAAAAAATTTAAAAGAAAAAAATGGTTCTTGTTAGAACCGCCTATTTGGTTAAAAATAGACAAACTTCTATGTGTTGTATGAATTGCAGCAAGTTTAATATATGTAGGAGTGCATGGGTAGTGCATGAGTGATTGCATGAGTGCAGGGGTAGTACCTGGGTGAATGGATGAGTGCATGAGTAGTGCTTGGGTGATTGCATGAGTGCATGGCTACTGCCTGGGTGATTGGAGGAGTGCATGTGTAGTACCTGAGTGAATGTAAGAGTGCACAGGTAGTGCCTGAGTGCATGGATGAGTGCATGGGTAGTGCCTGGGTGATTGCATGAGCGCATGGGTAGTGCCTGAGTGATTGAAGGAGTGCATGGGTAGTGCCTGTGTGATTGCATGAGTGCAGGGATAGCGCCTGAGGGCATGGATGAGTGCACAGGTAGTGTTTGACAGAATGGATGAGTGCATGGGTAGTGCCTGGGTGATTGCATAAGTGCATGGCTACTGCCTGGGTGATTGGAGGAGTGCATGTGTAGTGCCTGAGTGAATGCAAGAGTACGCGGGTAGGGCCTGAGTGCATGGATGAGTGCATGGGTAGTGCCTGGGTGATTGCATGAGTGCATGGGTAGTGATTGAAGGAGTGCATGAATTGCGCCTGAGAGCATGGATGAGTGCATGGGTAGTATTTCACAGAATGGATGAGTGCATGGGTACTACCTGGGTGATTGCATGAGTGCATGGGTAGTGTCTAGGTGATTGGAGGAGTGCATGTGTACTGCTTGGGTAATTGCATGTGTACAGGGATAGTGTCTGAGTGCATGAATGAGTGCATGAGAAGTGCCTGAGTGATTTTATGAGTGCATAGGTAGTCCCTTGGTGATTGGAGGAATGCATGTGTACTGCCTGGGTGACTGAACGAGTGCATGGGTAGTGTCTAGGTAATTGGAGGACTGCATGTGTACTGCTTGGGTGATTGCATGAGTGCAGGAATAGTGCCTGAGTGCATGAAAGAGTGCATGAGAAGTGCCTGAGTGATTTTATGAGTGCATAGGTAGTGCCTTGGTAATTGGAGGAATGCATGTGTACTGCCTGGGTGATTGAACGAGTGCATGGGTAGTGCCTGTGTGATATATGAGTGCAGGGGTAGTTCCTGAGTGTATGGATCAGTGCATGGGTACAGCCTGGGTGATTGCATGAGTTCATGGGTAATATCCAGGTGATTGGAGGAGTGCATGTGTACTGCTTAGGTGATTGCATGAGTGCAGGGATAGTACCTGAGTGCATGGATGAGTGCATGGGTAGTACCTGGGTGATTGGAGGAGTGTATGGGTAGTGCCTGAGTGATTGAAGGAGTACATGGGTAGTGCCTGTGTGATTGCATGAGTACAGGGATAGCACCTGAGGGCATGGATGAGGGCATGGGTAGTATTTGACAGAATGGATGAGTGCATGGGTAGTGCCTGGGTGATTGCATGAGTGCATAGCTACTGCCTGGGTGATTGGAGGAGTGCATGTGTACTGCCTGAGTGAATTCAAGAGTGCAGGGGTAGTTCCTGAGTGCATGGATGAGTGCATGAGAAGTGCCTGAGTGATTTTATAAGTGCATGGGTAATGCCTCACGGATTGGAGGAGTGCATGTTTACTGCCTGAGTGATTGGAAGAGTGCATGGGTACTGCTTGTGAGATTACATTAGTGCATGCGTACTGCCTGAGTGCATGGATCCGTGCATGGGTACTGCCTGGGTGATTGCATGAGTACATGGGTAGTGTCCAGGTGATTGGAGGAGTGCATGCGTACTCCTTGGGTGATTGCATCAGTGCAGGGATAGTGCCGGAGTGCATGGATGAGTGCATGAGAAGTGCCTGAGTGATTTTATGAGTGCATGGGTAGTGTCTTGGTGATTGGAGGAGCGCATGGGTAGTGCCTATGTAATTGGAGAAGTGCATGGGTAGGGCCTGAGTGCATGGATGAGTGCATGGGTAGTGCCTAGGTACCTGGAGAAGAGCACAGGTAGTGCCTGAGTACATGCATGAGTTTATGGGTAGTACCTGGGTGATTGCATGAGTGCATAGCTACTGCCTGGGTGATTGGAGGAGTGCATGTGTACTGCCTGAGTGAATGCAAGAGTGCAGGGGTAGTTCCTGAGTGCATGGATGAGTGCATGAGAAGTGCCTGAGTGATTTTATAAGTGCATGGGTAATGCCTCAGTGATTGGAGGAGTGCATGTTTACTGCCTGAGTGATTGGAAGAGTGCATGGGTACTGCTTGTGAGATTATATTAGTGCATGCGTACTGCCTGAGTGCATGGATCCGTGCATGGGTACTGCCTGGGTGATTGCATGAGTACATGGGTAGTGTCCAGGTGATTGGAGGAGTGCATGTGTACTCCTTGGGTGATTGCATCAGTGCAGGGATAGTGCCGGAGTGCATGGATGAGTGCATGAGAAGTGCCTGAGTGATTTTATGAGTGCATGGGTAGTGTCTTGGTGATTGGAGGAGCGCATGGGTAGTGCCTGTGTAATTGGAGAAGTGCATGGGTAGGGCCTGAGTGCATGGATGAGTGCATGGGTAGTGCCTAGGTACCTGGAGAAGTGCACAGGTAGTGCCTGAGTACATGCATGAGTTTATGGGTAGTACCTGGGTGATTGCATGAGTGCAAAGGGAGTGCCTGAGTGCATGGATAAGTACATGGATATTGTGTGAGTGATTGCATGAGTGCATGGATAGTGCCTGGGTGATTGTACCAGTACATGGGTTGTGCCTGGGTAAATTGAATGAGTGCGGGAGTAGTGCATGAGTGCATAGATGAGTGCATGGGTAGTGTTTGAGGGAATGGATGAGTACAGTAAAAGTGACTCTAAACATTATTCCACATTATCATGCATATTACATTATTTGTTCTTACCTTTTTTACTAATGTTGATACAAAACTCAGTGGAACTGTTTTAGACTAGTTTTGTTGTAAACTGAATTTAAAATCTTTTCAAACTTCACCATTACCTTCTGTAAAAAAGAAGAAAAACTGTTAGCGAATATAATATTATACTTTTAAGAACACAACATAATTTTATAGTTACATAACATTTTCAGTTTCCCTTTTTTGCTGTTCTCAGAATTTACTGAATTTCACCATACACAGTGATTTCAATGTAGTATCATCATACAACAGCGGGGGAAAAACAATCAACGAGATTGTAAAAAAAAAAAAATCAGCATTGAGCATTATTTACAACATGTGTATCTATGTCTTTACCTATCTACCGTTTCTTAATTACATTCTTCAACTACATTAAGTCTTTTATTTCTCTCAAGTACATTTTGTAAAATGTACACTCTCATTTACATCTCATATAATATAGACAACAAATATGTAAACTATTTGTTTCTAAACACAATTTTCAAAATTCAATATGAATTATCACAAACAATAATCCATACACTAATTGTTCACATCTTCCCAATAGACCGAATAATGTTTCCGAAACTTTTGCATTGAAAATATCCAAAATAAATTCATTAATTCGTATTCACATCTTCCCAATGGCCCGAATGATGTATTAAAAACTTTGGCATCAAAAATAGTAGATATAAATTTAGTAATTCATAAGGCAACCTAGATTTGAATTCCAAATGGGCATCATTGCAATGTGTCCATCCTTTATTGCACTTTAAATACACAGTATAGTGTCCAGATGTAGTAGGTTCATCATGGAAAATAATAGCGACTGCTTTAAAAGTTCTTCCTGAAATTGATAGTTGGCTTGCCACAAACTTTTCAATTTTGGTTTCCAATTTTCTTCCATTTGCTCTACAACGTTGTAGCATTAAAATGACATATTTTCCAAATCTTTCTATATATAATGTTGACAACATTTCTGATTTACAATGAGAACATTTCATATCTTGATTAGCTGTTTTTGCTAATTTGTTAACAGATACTGATTTGGAATCTGGTATCGTCAAGTAAATGAATCGTTCAGTATCTATTTCAGTGGTAGAAGAATATGAACACTCTTCACATTTATGATCCCATCTGCAACTTAGTCCAAATAAATTTTCAATTTCTATTCCTTCATCTTCCAATACACCAAGCATAAGGATTAGAAATTCTTGTGTATCTTGTTGTATATTGAGCGTAAATTGCAAAGAACCAGTACATATATCCAGAAGATGCCGAATGCCAGAAGCAGTATGGATTTTACTTCTGTCAGTTACCAACTTTTGAAATACATAATGTAGTAAAGAACAGAATCTTTTTTCACGAATTTCCATAATTTCATTGTGAAGATCTTGTAGATAAAACACAACATTCACAATTACATTAGCATAGCAGTTGATACCTGGACTATGTTCTAACTGGTATCCTACAATATCAGCAACAGTGTCCATTTTCTTTTTCTTTGCACCTTCATGATTCTCTTCAATTGTTTTCTTTATTTGAATCTCAGTAGAATGCTTGTCATATTTCCGTTTTGGACAGACACACTACACGTTTCTCACATATGGGATATTCACCTAAGTTAGGAGCATAAAGTCTTCTTAACCGATTATACTCTCTTACACAATTTGCATCAGCACTAATCTTTTTCTCATCAAATTCAAACCAGATAATGTTCTTACTAGAGACAATGCAACATATGCCATTGCCTCTTTAAACACTGTACTTCCAATATTTACCAAAGCACTGTCTACTCTTAAACCTTGAGACTTATGAATAGTTACTGCATATGCCAAAGACAGAGGAAATTGTTTTCTATGAACATACAAGTCTTTTACAAGCACAAAACGTACAGCACAGCGCCCAATCAGTTTTACCTCTTCAATCTGATCAAATTTAATCTTAAAAAATTCAATTCCATCTCTGTTCCGAAAATTTACAAAATCAACAACTTTTCCCATTGCTTTTACTACATCCAAATGACACCATAAAATTACCTGACAGTTTATACATACATGTAAAGTCTTTTCTAAATCTGCAGTCTTAGATACAGACTTTTCCAAAGAATCCAATTTTGACTGTAATCTCTCTGAGAGAAGAATAGTTACTCCTTGGTGTTCCATTTTATCAATAGCTTCCATTTTCACTATTGGTTGTTTTTCCAGTTTCAAAAGATCTTGATTGAATGTAGAACACTCTTGCAGTGTTGGCATTAAGCAAACTATAGACTTCTTTTCTCCAATTTTTTGGTACATTATTTCAGGTGCTGTGTTTTTGGTTGTAAACAAGTTCCTTAGTAGCCAACTTTGTAAAGCTTGTTTACCATGTTTCGTCAAAACACCAATTCTTATATCTTTAAGAATATTTCCATAATCTTCATCACTTGCTTGTCGCATATTCTTAATAAGTTCTTTATATTCAAAATGTAACCAAATATTCATATTTCCAATACATCCCAAAGATTTCCTAGTGTCTTCATGGACAACTGTTTTGAAAACCGGTTGCCCTTTTACAGGAGTAAGTTGTAGAAGATCGCCGAATACAATTACATGTTTTCCTCAAAACAGAACATCATAATCTGTTTTTAAAATCTGTTGCATTCTTAAATGTACAAAAGCAAGCATTAAGTTTGAGACCATGCTCACCTCATCAATGATTAGAAGTTTAATTTCCTTCAGTACTCTTGAAACTTCATAACAAGCTTCTCCAGATAGCTTATGATATTCCAATTTATTTTCATGTTCAACTGGTAGCATAAGTAATCGATGTAAAGTAATCCCTTTAATGTTATGTGCTGCTAATCCCGTTGGAGCTGTTACAATACAAGATAAATGGCATCCAGTAGTTTTATGTAGATAACTGGTCAAAACTTTAATTAAGAAACTTTTTTCCTGTTCCAGCTTGACCACTCATGTACATTAGAATAGGTTTAAATGATGTGCATTGGCATTCTTTGTTTTCATGCAGCAAACCATTCCGTACCTGTGCTGTCACTTGCTGATATATTTCTTTTTTCTTCAATATTTAGTTCTTCTTCCAACTTTCCCAACTGGATGATATTCTGTTGTGCTTGTTGCATTGCCATTTCTACTGCATTCATGGCTATTGCTGCTTCATTTTCAATAATTGGTTGTCCTAATGGATCTTGACTTAGTGGACCAGAACTTTGACTATCTTGAGAACTGTCTCTAGCTATTTCAGCTGCAACAGTAGTTTCTTGTTCAATCTCATCATTTAACATTTGTAGATAAGTTGGGAAAATTGTGCATTGAATGGTATCTTTACATGCATTAAAAGAATCTTCATAGCAGTCAAAATCTCCAAGTAATTCTATTTCACTACGCCAAGGCTTGAACAGTTGCAGAAAAATTCCCTTTTATCTGGAGTTTCGCAACTGAGTTTTCTGTTGTTAATAAGATTTCCTTTGGCATGTTTTACAAAACATCCGTCACATCCAATTACTGCATATTTTTATTCATTTATATTTTGTGTAACATTTCTCTTAAAGCTGTAATGTTGCAGTACTTCATAGAAACATAGGTTTTCCAAATGTGGACTCCTTTTGGGATAGTACGAATCCAACATATTAGTTTTAACAATATCTGTACTTTCTGGTTCATTTAATGCTAAGTATTTGATTTCTTGTACAGATTTCAATACTCTATTTTGTGTGGCAGCAAGACCTAGACTCACCCAAATGATTCCTCTTGACTTTGAATATAAACTGGCAGAGCTCAACCGATCCGAACATTCATAGGATCCAATCTCTCGGTGGGAAAGCATTTTCAAGCTAAAGCTGTACAATTTCTTGCTAAGACTCTTTTCCTGTGAAATTTCTTCCCACATTTCTTTCAACTCTGTCTTTTCAGATTTGGTTATATATGATGTAACATAGCGAGCAACAGCAATTGAATTATCTGCAACATATTGAATATCCATGTTTGCATTCCACATTGTCAAAATCACTGGATTGTAGTCATTAATATATTTTGAATCTTCAGTTCTTTTTAAGTTGTATGTATTCTTCGGAATTTTTTGAGTTATAGTATGCCTTACTGCTGACATAAAACTATTGACTCTTCCTTTTGAAATTATTGGATGTGGGAATCCAAAACGATAGTTTTGTATAAAATCTTTCCTTTGACTTGTATTTTCGTCGACAATATTTTCCACATCGATGACTTTGAAACTGTAAAACTTGTTGTCTCAAGCTGTTTTCTCCTCCTTTTTTTGGAATGGCACAGGTAGCATATTCTTCGATGAAAGGCAAAACAGTTTCATCAGTATCGGTTCCAAATTTAGGTGCATTCTTGATCCATAATAGCATGTGTATATGAGGAGCACCTCTGGCTTGGTACTCCTTTCTCCAAAAGAAATCAGTAACCAAGAGGTGGATTATTTTTATTGCAGATAGAAGACATCATAGCTTGAAACCTATGATTAAAACATCTGCACACATTTACAGGATCCAAGGAACACAATACTCCAGCTGTCTTCAATTCAATGTTGTTTACATTTGAATTTGCTTGTCGTAGAAATTCAAGTAAATCGTCCCACGCATATTCAGCACAGCTAAGTGTAACAAACCACGTAGGGGTACCTAAGTTTCTTAACATACATTTAACTTCTCAGTGACGACGATACCAATACTCATTGGTACCACGTTGACACCCCATCAAATTAATTAACTGAGATTCTAAATGATTGTCTCTTTGTTGAACTTTGTCCATGAATTACTTTGCAGAAACATGTGCAAGCTGAACTTCTGTTTTTAATATGTGGTTCACTGCATATGAAAGACCACATAAGTCACTTTCAAACAGAAGATGAAATGTATATGGAATACACTGTCGAAATCTTGGATCTTCTGAGTACAATCTTGTTGTGCGGTATTCTGATGCTGGAATCTGTACTGCTCGTTCATCATATAGTCCACCTTCTCCAGTGGGGAAGAGCTGTGGAAAACAACGAGCTTCTAAACTTTTTTCCCATACACTCATGGAAGTTCCTTTCGCTTTCTTCATTTGAAATAATTCAATAGTGTTTCCTATCACTGCTTTTGAATGTAGAGGATGTATACTCTAATGTTCGTAAATTTCTTCACTCCTGGACTTGTCCACTTTTTCTATTTGGCCAGTTGAAATTTCTGTTTCATCTTCTAAACATATTTCCGGTTCTTCCACATTTAAAGTTTTATAATAAATATTATTTTGTACAAGATATAATGTAGCCTTTTGAAGTTTGGTGACATCCACTAACACTTGCCATATTTTCTGACTCTTTGTTGGTACACCATTAACTAGAATAAGTACAGGCTCACTGTGAGAAGTTGGCCTGGTATATGCTGTCCACTAATTAAAGTGTGCACCTTGCACCAGTCCAAACAAACCTTTTTGATGATTAGGTCAAAGACAACCTTTTAAGAAAGCTATCCTAGTGGTAGCTGTGGAGAGCAGCCTTCAGGCTAAGTCTAGAAGGAATGCAAAGCAGCTTGTTTTACCAGAACAGAACCTCCTGAGTGACCAAATGAAAGGAGAACCACACAAGTGTTATTATAAAAAATATGTATTTATTACTAAACACTCTCTACTAATCTCTACACGAGATTAGAACATAAAGCACACAATACTTAATCAATAGAACAACAGTAAATAGCACAATACACAGCGGGCTCCAGGGGGAGACCGAACCATATACTAAGAAAGTGGTATAACAACCACAACTTCAATAGACACAGTGCCTGGAGCACGTAGAATCGCTGGGACCCCAAGGAACCACCCAATGAAGTGACACAGGGAGCCCACGGAGGACGGGTGCAGTGTGGGAACACAGACGCGAGCTCCGTACAACTCTATGGGAAAGTCGCGGTTGGAAAATTACAGTTTAAGGACACTTCCGAGAGGACTTCGAGCAAACCCTTTGGAACATAGAAGGTTCTAAGGCCAGCACCCTTGTGAGTACCGAGGTACCCGTGTTACCTATCCCAGAGTAGCCGGGTGCATAGGGGTCAAGTGGTGTCGGAAACCCTCGTTGTTTTCAATGGCGTGATGCGAAGAAGTACTGCTGCCGGGAAGATGAAAAGTGTCCGGTGGAATCCAAGCCTGGATCCGAGGTGAGAAGAACCTGAAAGCAGAGGGGACAGAGTCTGGGTCACTTCAGGGTGACCAGGGGCTCGATAGACGAATGCCCACCGATGTCGGGTGCTTCAGGTGTGAAGATAGGATGCTTGACTCTGCAGCCACAGGGACCAGGAGACATTGATGACAACCAAAGTCCGGAGGTGAGCTGTCCCACGAAGGATGTCAAGTGCTGGGGGGTCAGTGTCCGGATTGAACACCAGAAAGCCTTGGCAAAGGCAACCCACACGGGCAGAGGAAACATGTTAAGGTGTGGACCAGCAAGGTCCAGGAGACTCTCCAACTTATGAGGAGTCAGGGCACATCTGGAGCAACCAGTGAAGCCCAAGGAAAATCAAAATTACCCTCGCCAGGACCCACAGGCCAACAGACCAGGGATCGCGAGGAGACCTTGAGCGGAATCACAAAGCACCAGCCCACAGAGCACTTGTGGAGTGGAGCCCGGAGATCTTCAGTGGAAATGCTGCTCGGGGTTGGGACTACACGTAGTCCAATGCACAGCCTTAGGGATCATCAAGAAGCATATGCTGCTGCAAAAGTACACGGTGCACATGGGTTCGGGTTGCACGGTCCCCACGAGGGATACTGGTCTCAGGATTGCTGAGAGGTCAGATCAACCTCAGGGACACTCGGGAACCCACCTCCTCTGTTGCAGAAATGTTTGGAGTCCTCAGGAACTTGGGAGATGCAAACCAGTCCGATGCGTTTAGGTGCCTGCTGCTACAGGGGAGTAACTCCTTTACTCCAAGGGAGATTCTTCTATCGTCCAGCGAAGTGTAGACCGTCGAAGTACTTGGTTTCTGTAGCAGAGTTTAGTCCAGGTAAAATCCAAAGTCCTGTAGTCAGGTTTCCTACTTTATACCCAAGGAAGGGGTTGGACAAACTCTGGGGACCCTCCTAGGGGAGGGACAGGACAGAGGGGTGGCTACACCCATGTCCTTTGTCCAGTTTTGCACCAGAGCAGGAGCCAATGGCTCCTGCGACTGGTTTGAGCCGGACTATGCATGGGGACACCAAATGTGCCCCCAGTGCAGACTTTCTGGCACTCTCAGAGTGCACCCACCCAGCCCCAATACACTAAAGCCTGTCTGGGAGGTGGTCACACCTCCCTGTGACAGGAAACCTATTGTCAGGCCTTCCCCTGCTCGAGCTTGGCTCAGCTGCAGGAGGGCAGACTTGTGTCTATGGCTGGCAGCATCCATTTTGTGCTGCCTAGGTCGAGAAAGCTGGTACCGGGTAGACCGGTGACCCACAGTAGTGGTTCTACAAGGGAGGAATCATACCTCCTACACCAGTTACTGGTGTGGAGGTATGATTCCAAGGTGTTTGACACAAAACATGACATAATTCTAAGCAGCCGTTTTAAAGTTAGCATTTACCGCGAGGTTATAATGCACTTAAATATATATGGTTGGCTGCATCACAGACAACCCCGGAGAATAGCTTCCGAAGGATGCAGAGAGGCCCTACTCATGCTGGGGCACCTTCTCACATCAAACCCAGCACCCTGCCTTCAGGATTGGTAAGGCCTGCTATAAGGGTGACTGATAGGTTTACATGTGTAGTGATTTAGAATAGATATAGGGAACCTATATCTAAGTAAGGGGTGCATGCACCACCTTACACAGGCTGCAGTAGCAGACCTGTGGTGTCATTTTGAATGGTATCTCAGGGGTGGCACAATACATGCTTCAGCCCCTGGGAGGCCTCTGGGGTACCTATGCCCTGGGTACATGGTGTACCATATATTAGGGACTGATAAGGGTACCCCAGAATCCAATCTGGAGTGTATCTAAAGTACATGCATAGCAATTTAAGGGAGAAAGCAGATAAACTGGGGTCCTGATTAGCAGGATCACAGTCAGACTAGTCAAAAACCAGCAATACACCAGGAAAAAAGTGGGGGTAACCATGCAGTCAGATTCCACCTTCCTACATAACCCCCCCCAAACGAAAGGAGATAAGGCTAACCTTGCCCAGTTGAGACTTTATTGACTAAGTGGCCATATAAGGAAGATCCTGCACTAGCATGGATACCCCCTGTCTTATGGTCCACTAGGGAGTCCCTACCCCTAAGGGGATTGGATTTTCTCCAAAATTTGGGATTACTACCTGTAGTGTGTTTTGGCAAAGTAAAAGGCTGGTGGGGTGTCTGAGTAGAGAAGTGAGGCCCTAATAAAGTTGGTCTCAGCTTCCTCAGAGCACTGGTCACCATGGAGGCCTTTCTTTCCATGACTGAGTTGTATCTGGCCCTATGGGTCAACCTCTGGCTGCCTACAGCTGGGCTTTCGGTCCCTTAGGTTGGAACACTGGAGGCAGAGGGTAGGTTTGGAACCATTTGGCCCCAGGTTTGCCCTTGCCCAACAGAGTCCATCTGGGGGAGGTCCCTACCCAATGGTAAGAGGGATCCCTCAGTGTGTTGAGGAATTTTCACCTGGCTAGGGCTACTAGCCTGGGTGTCCCTAATCTGTTGATGAGGTGGTTCCTCTGGACAGTGGGCCCTTAGGGGTCCACTGACCTCCCTGACCTCTGCAGCCCTAGGTTGATTGAGGTATGGTAGAGAGGGGCAGGATACCTGCTCCAGACTGGGTACCACCTTGGAAAGGTCCCCTGCCATCAGGGGTGTTGCCAGGACAGGCCTGACCACCTCTGGGGCAGTTCCTCCACAAGGGGTAGGATCAGGTCCCTGAGGAAGCTGACCCTTACCTATAGTCTGGGGGGAAGAAGACTTTTCTTCACTCCCTCTGCTCTCTGGGGGAGTAGAGTGGGCCATTCTTTCAGGCTCCACTACTCAAAAATGTCCCTGAGGTTGGGCTGAGGCCCTAAGGGTCCCACCAACTTTCTCAGGGAGGCCCAACATGTTTAAATGGGCCTGGTATTCAACTTCAGCCCAGGCTGAAATTTCTAGATCATTACCCAACAGGCAATATACAGGCAGGTTTGGGGACACTGCCACTCTCTTTGGGCCAGTGACCCCTCCCCAGCTGAGAATGACTATAGCCATGGTATGATCTGTCCTGATACCATCAATGTTGGTCACCTGGTACTTAAACTCAGATAAAAGCTGCTGAGGGGGTACTAGGTTCCCTGTCACCATGGTGACACTAGCCCCTGCGCCCCTAAAGGCCACAGCTTTCTGACCATTTATTAGTGGCTCCTGTCAGTACTTGTCCAAGGAATTGGGACTGACAGTAAAGGTGGCAAATCCCATGTCACCATCACAGACTAAGGAGGCCTGTGAGGAGAACCTTGATAAGCTGGGGTCCACCTCAGTTCCCCATACCAACCGACCTAACTTTTTGGGTACACTAGTACCACCTGGGGGATTACTACTGGTAGTACCAGGAGGAATGGTAGTAGTGCTTGGAGGAACATTTTCCTTATTGCTGACCTTTGGACAATTGGGATCATTTTTCCAGTGGCCTGGCTTTTTACAGACAAAGCAATAAGGTTTCTTTTCAGGGGAGGAAGGAGTTTGGGACCCACCCCCAGAAGAGGACTTTTGGGGCCCTGTAGTGGACTTGTCTTTTGACTTATCCCCACCTTTCTCTTGGGTCTTGGAAGAATGTTTCTTCTGGTCATCACCCTGGTTCTTTGGCTTCACCCTGGTTCTGACCCATTTATCTGCCTTCTTTCCCAATTCTTGGGGAGAAGTCAGATCTGAGTCCACCAGGTACTGGTGCAAAAGCTGGTTTTGACAATTATTAAGGATCTGCTCCCTCATAATCAAATTGTACAATCCTAAATAGTCATGCACTTTGCTGCCATGTATCCAACCTTCCAGAGCCTTAGTAGCACAATCTACAAAGTCAACCCAGTCCTGAGTCTGTGCTTTCTGAGTGTCTCTGAACTTAATTCTGTATTGCTCAGTGGTTAAGCCAAACCCATCAATGAGAGCACTCTTCAAGACTGAGTAATTGTCTGCATCCTCTTCTCTAACAGTGAGGGGCTTATCTCTACCTTTGTCAGCAAAGGAGAGCCACAAGATAGCTGCCCACTGTTCCTGAGGGACCCTCTGTACTTTACAGGCCCTCTCTAGTGCAGTTATCCATTTGTGGATGTCATCCCCACTCTGGTAGGGAGGGACTATCTTGTTCAGGTTCCTATGATCATGAGAATACTCTCTAGTTCTAGGGACACTGTTGCTGCCACCATGGGACTCTAGTCCCAATCTTCTGGTTGCTCTCTGGAGCTCTAGGGATTCCCTGTCTAGGGCCAATTGCTCTTTCTTGAGCCTGAGCTTGATTCTCTCAATCTCCAGTAATTGGCACTTCTTATCATAAGAGGATTCTCTCCCTTTTGATGCAGAGGTCCCTACAGAAGTACCTGAATGATCAGTCTCCACAGAGGGAGTTCTGGATCTTCTAGTCAAACTCTGTACTCTTCCTAGGGGAGTAAAGAGAGGCCCACTGGGGCCTTCTCCCCCACCTGAGGGAAGAGTTGGATTGTCCAGGTGGGAATCATTTTGATCCCTCTGGTCAGGGTTTGAGTCCAGGTCAAAGAAGTGTTCACTTCCTGCTCTTTCCTCATCTCCTGTCCCACCCACTCTTTCTACTTCATCAGACCCTGGGGTCTTTCTGAGGTCATCTAAGAGCAACATCTCTATTAGACGTTGGATGCTTGCACTTCTCCCTGTCCTCCGCTTCCTAGATGTACACATATTTCTCAATTCTTGGAATGAGAGATGGTCATACCTATTTGGCAGAGAGCCGCTGGCTTCTCCTCTGGAAGACATACTAGTGTTATGTGGTGTAGGCACCTATCTAACCTAATGGAGACTAAACTCTCTTGAGTTGGAGAAAGGGTGTGCTAGACCCTTGACTTACCCAACTCCAAGTTCAGTAGAACTTACTTTATTCTAGTCTTGATGTATTATATGTACCTAATACTTTTAGTGGTTTTCAGTTAATCACCCAATGAGATTTATCTGGTAAAACAATTTCAAGCGTGAATCCCACCGCTGCCACCAATGTGAGAATTTGGTCTGGTATATGCTGTCCAGTAATTAAAGTGGGCACCTTGCACCAGTCCAAACGACCCTTATTGATGATTAGGTCAAAGACAACCTTTTAAGAAAGCTATCCTAGTGATAGCTGTGGAGAGCAGCCTTCAGGCTAAGTCTCGAAGGAATGTAAAGCAGCTCGTTTTACCAGAACCTCCTGAGTGACCAAATGAAAGGAGAACCACACAAGTGTTATTATAAAAAATATGTATTTATTACTAAACACTCTCTACTAATCTCTACACGAGATTAGAACATAAAGCACACAATACTTGATCAATAGAACGACAGTAAATAGCACAATACACAGCGGGCTCCAGGGGGAGACCGAACCATATACTAAGAAAGTGGTATAACAACCACAACTTCAATAGACACAGTGCCTAGAGCACGTAGAATCGCTGGGACCCCAAGGAACCACCCAAAGGAGTGACACAGGGAGCCCACGGAGGACGGGTGCAGTGTGGGAACACAGACGCGAGCTCCGTACAACTCTATGGGAAAGTTGCGGTTGGAAAATTACAGTTTAAGGACACTTCGGAGAGGACTTCGAGCAAACCCTTTGGAACATAGAAGGTTCTAAGGCCAGCACCCTTGTGAGTACTGAGGTACCCGTGTTACCTATCTCAGAGGAGACGGGTGCATAGGGGTCAAGTGGTGTCGGAAACCCTCGTCGTTTTCAATGGCGTGATGCGAAGAAGTACTGCTGCCGGGAAGATGAAAAGTGTCCGGTGGAATCCAAGCCTGGATCCGAGGTGAGAAGAACCTGAAAGCAGAGGGGACACAGTCTGGGTCACTACAGAGTGACCAGGGGCTCGATAGACGAATGCCCACCGATGTCGGGTGCTTCAGGTGTGAAGATAGGATGCTTGACTCTGCAGCCACAAGGCAGTAAAACAAGAAAACGTCCCTACCTATTTATTTCACAATGTGCATCACGTCATTTGTAATAAAAATCTGAACAGTGCTGAAGAATAAAGGGAACAAATGTATCTCAAAATAAATTTATTGATTCAACGAAATAGAAAAATACACAAATATAATGCAGATAAATACACTCTCACCGCTCATTCAATCGCATTCACACAAACAAGCATACTGTCATACCTCTTTCATTCAGACTCACAACGCTCATACAATGACTTAAATAGTTTGACAAGGCAAACTAAACAACAAAGGACCCGCCAATTTCCTCGGAAATGTAGATCAAAATATCTAGAAAACACCAATGTGCTCAATACATATCGTAAATATATACATTAAAACAATAGTAAAAGAAATATATTGGCAAATACAGTGGTTCTCAAGGGGGGTGAAAAGGGGGTAAAGCAAATCTCTAACAAGGGTTAGAGTATCACAAACGCCGACACGCGTTTCGGTGTAAAGACCGGATATGGCCAAACACCTTCCTCAGGGCGTGGGTAACAGAACGGTGAGGTGGTGGGAAAAATCTGAAAATACATAAACATACAATGATATTCGATCCTACAACAGGTAACTATTGCCTTGTTATTATTTACATGAACAAATAGCTAAATAAAAATGAAATACTAAACAATTGAAACAAATATAATGACATATTATATTCTTACAGCACTGATACTCAAACAGAAATAGATCCAGAAGAGTTACATTCAAATAAATGATGGAACAACAAAAGGAAAAACTAAAGAAATCCTGCCTCAGACAGACAAAAGGCAGTGAAACATCATCTCAAAACGAAACAATAACTGCTAGAAAAACCAACAAGAAAGAAATAAAAAACTAAAGTAGGGAAACATGTAGAAAATAAAATAAAAGAGAAAATACTCTAAGTGGGGAAAATTCGCTACTGGCATACCGTAAAGAAGAAAAAGTCAGAAATCCTATGATAGAGAGAGATGAAGGAGAATGGGAAAAGAAAAGAAAATAGCAGCGAGGTAGCTACCTACCTCAAGATCAATGAGACTTCTAGTTAAACAGGCCAGAAGTACCGAGCGGCGAAACTCAGCGTTGTTCACTGAACAAACTGCAGTAGGATATAACCTGGGCTGGAGTGGCGGCGGAGACCAGGATCCAGAATCCGTATTACGACAGAAACAACAGGCAATCGATTAGCATAGATTAGGCAAACCCCAAGGCTCCAAGGATGGCAGATATGATCTGAGAATGAATATAATTAAATAATCGCTGTAAAATACTGGGGATAACTAAATCATAGGAGGACTTGCCCCCTAAACACAACTACTGCAAACAATAATAAGAAATGAGCGCTATAGGGAATGGAATAAGTGACATACTTTCTAGTTACCTGGGGGCCAATTCTCTGTAGACGGCAGAAAAACACTGAGAATATGAGGGTGCTCGTCTGTCAAGAATGCGAAAAAACCAGGCGCGAGCTGTAAAGAGAACAAAAATGATAACTATGAAGCGTGACAGCCACCTACACAATACCAGTACTTGTCCCCTATGTGCGGCTACTATGAACGATGGTAAAAGCATTGGGGCGCAAAGCAAGAAGCAAAAGAATGCGTGCTTTATAAATGTGTTAAAAACCGGATCTCTAAAGTATTAGAGATCCGTTTGGTGAAGCAAATGCCCCTGAGACAGGTTCCAAGGCAGACCTGTCAACAAGGACCAGTAATGGAACAAGGCAGGCATCTACATAATAGCAGCACTCCTCCCCTATGCGCAACTGCGATAGACAAGCGCATGGGGCGCAATGGGGAGAGAAGAAAAGAAATGCACGCTTCTTAGATACCTTGTGAGCCAGCTGTCCGCCAGTGTGCAAGATGAATAAAGGAGAATGGGGGCCCCTCAAGCAGGATACGGGGCAGACCTGTCAGCACAGAAAGAGGAAAGGAAATAAACGGGCAATCCGAAAAAGTGTCAGATGAAAACGGGAACGCTGACTTAAAACGAGCCGTAACTTACCCGGATAAGGCTGATAGGAAAAACGGCGACAAGATGGTCGTTCCTCGGTGGCTGACGGGAGGCAGGGAAAACAAACTCACTGGCGGCCGCCGGAGTTTAAATGTCCAATCAAAAGATGGAAGAGCCAATGGTACGGGGCCAGAAGGTCATCTGATCCCGCAACCTGGTAGAGGTCTCAGCCACACTCAAAAAGCGGGATGGAATCGGAAAGCACAAGAAGACGAATGCCGAGGAATAGTTACAACGGCGACTAATAAAACTAAAAGAGAGGAAATACCTACTGGGGCAGCTGGTAATGTTTCAAGGGAGATCTCAAGGGGAAAGTAAAAAGACAAATACAAAGGGAAAGCCAAAATCGGGCACTACTAGAACTAAAAGACTCAAAAGCCGAAACAGAAATGACAAATATAATAAATAAATGAATCAGTGGGATCACATGAGTGATAACAGATATATGGTGGCTCAGTAGTCAAACAAAAATAGCACACAAATGAAAAGAAAAATAATGATAAAAAATAAAATAAAAAATGAAAAATATATAGAGGTCCGAAGGATCTCATGAGCAATAACTAATATATTGAGGACTCATGATACTACAATGGAAATAAAAAAATAAGAAAAATAATAATAAGGGGAACGGCAAACATACAGCGGAAAAACAGGTATAGGAAGGAAGAAACAACAGGGGCCCCAAGCTATCCCAAAGAGAAATGCCACATTAGAGAAAGGCATGTTCCCATTGAAGGCTTTCGTTCAATCCTTGGTCCTTGGTATTAAGTACAAACATCCAAAATAGTTCGCGTTTGCGGCGAATAGCGGTCATATCAGTGCCAGCAAAATTGCGTACCTTCTCAAGGATGGTCCAGCGTAGGTCTTTCTCACCGTGTTTTCGCAGAGCCCAGTGTTTGACTAAAGGAGCCGAGAGCTTTAGGAGCATGATGTTAGATTTATGTTCGCCAATGCGCACTCGACATTCCCTAGCTGTTTCTCCAATATATGCCAGGTCACACGGGCATAGAATGGCATATACAATGTTTGTGGAGCGACAGTTAGTCATTTCTTTAAGATGGACAGTACATGAATTGATGGAGATATGGTCACTCACAATCGCGTTTTGGCACGCTTGGCAATTACCACATTTGTGGTTACCTTTAACTGGGGTTCCCCCCGTAAGGGAGAGCTGCGTGTCATTGGGTCTATTGGGTCTTTTGGCGCGTACCAACATATTCCTAAGGTTCTTATTCCTTTTAAAGGAAAAAATAGGTTTGCTGATGGACGGCGTGGATTGGTCTAAATTCAAAAGGTGCCACTGGGAGTTAACAATTTGGCGCACTTTATTATTGAACCAGGAATGTTTGGTAACACATACCAATTGGTCAAGGGAGTTTTTTTCTTTGGGTTGGAGCATAGAATCCCGATCATAATATTTGGCTCTTTTCAGAGCATTCTTGACAAGTTTAGGGGGGTAACCGTGATTAATGAGTTTGTTCTTAAGATTTTCAGCATGATACATGAATTCATTGATGGTGGTACAGTTCCTCCGATATCTGAGGAACTGACTGAATGGGATCCCCTCTTTTTGGCAATTAGGCTGGAAACTCTGATAATGCAGCAGGGTATTCCTAGCAGTTGGTTTAGTGTATAAGGAAACCGCTAGTTTATGGTCACATTCCTTGATCCACACATCCAAAAACTCCAGTTTTTGGGTACTGGTATGGGCAGTAAAGATCAAATTGGGGTCTGCTAGATTAATCCAATCAATGAATTCATTAAGTGTGTCCTGGTCTCCCCGCCAAATAAAAAGATATCGTCAATAAAGCGGGACCAGTGATGTACATTCTCATAGAAAGGGGCCATTTCGTTGTAGATGCAACGCTGCTCGAAGTGCCCCATATATAGGCAGGCCACACTGGGAGCGCAGGCGGCTCCCATGCTGACTCGCGGAATTTTATGAAAAAAAGAATTGTCAAACTCAAAAAAGTTCTCCGATAAAACAATGTCAAGTAATTGGAGAATAAGAAAGGAATTAGGGAAAGAATGGTCTTCCTCTAGAATGTTCTTAATAACCCCTAAAGCTTCTTTTTGAGGGATGTTAGAATACAAGGATTCCAGGTCCATAGTAACCAGGATGTCCTGTAAGTTGTTATATGGGAGGCCTTCAATCTGGGAGATAAAATGACCCGTGTCCTTGATATACGAAGGTAATGTGGCGACCAAAGGTTTTAAAAACTGGTCCACATACTTAGACAGGGGTTCAGTGGCCGCCCCAATGGTGGAAACAATTGGTCTAAGAGGGGGGTCTATTTGGTTCTTATGAGTCTTTGGCACCCCATAGATTATTGGAATGCGGGTGTAGGTGGGTGTGAGGAATTCAGCCTCTTTTTGACAAATTTCACCTCTCTCCACAGCCGCCTCTACAATACTAAGAATCCGTCGTTTGAGAAGGGGTTCAGGATTGATCATGATTTTCGCGTAGTGCCTAGGGGAACTTAAAAGGCACTCCATTTTAGCTCTGTATTTATCAGAGTCAAAAATAACAATTCCTCCGCCTTTGTCACAAGGTTTAATAGTGAGAGAGGAGTCGTCTTTGAGTTTCTCGAGGGCAATGTGTTATTCCTTAGTGGTGTTATAAATAGGTTTGGGGGTAAATTTAATAGCTTGCTTGATCTTTTTGAGGACAGCTCTCTCGAACAGATCCACCTCGGCTCCCACCTGATCTATTTCAGGGCAAAAAGTGGACGGGGGTTTAAGGCCTGATAGGTTCTCTTCGTTCGACACATTCTCTCTCTGGAGAAAAACATTTTTTAGACGGATTTTGCGAAAGAAAGAGTGTATGTCATTCATAAGCTCAAATTCGTTAAAGTAGGTAGTGGGAACGAATGAGAGTCCCTTCGTTAGCAGGCTTCCCGTGTGTGGATCCAGTGGGCTAGAGGACAGATTGAAAATGGGAATCATATCTAGGTTCGCCAATACTGGTGTTGGCGGGTCTGAATGTATTTTTGAGCTGGTTGCTGCTCCTCGAAGTGCGTCCTCTGTACTTGTCCCCGGTTGGGGAAAGAACCTCTCTGTTGATGACCTATTTGATATCCCCGTTGTTGTTGCTGTTGTCCTCGGTACCTGGGGCGAAAATTGCCCCGTCGATTGCCTAAAAAATGATTCTCAGAGCCTGATCTATCAAAGTTGTATCTAAGTTGGTGACTCTGGTATGAGGGCCCCTCGTCTTCTGAATCAGTAGTATCAGAAAATGTTGTGACTCGAGGGTATCCTCGATTGGAGGTATTATTACCCGCCGCAGTGTTACTATGTTGATTATAGAAACCTTCAAAAAGGAAAGGGTAAGTGCGCTCTTGCGTGAATAGGCGAATATCTTTTCTTAGCTTTTCAGTTTTTCTCTTGAGGAGATATTCGCTAAAGGAATCTAATTCGTAAGAAATTTCCTCGAGTTTCTTTTTCGCCTCTTCAACACTCTGGGACTGTTTCAATTTGTCCTCCAGCTCCTGGATCGCTTTGTTGAGAAGTTCAACAACCTCCCGGGCCGTCTCGATAATGAGTATCATCCAGTCCCTGGAGCAGCGGTTAGAGATAAGGGCCCACTTCTCCAGGAACTGTCTGATCTCTACGAACAGGCCCGGGATATTGCGAACTCTCAATCCAATAGGTATAGTACCTGATTTTAGGTACTCAAGAATGAAATAAGCGTGTGAGTCTGTGCGTTTTGATTTTTTCTTCAAATTAAATAGTTTTGTCCATTCTTCGTTGGATCCTTTGGGCAACGGGAAAAGTTGGTCATTACCCGAGGTAGGACCTATAAGTCGGGCTAAGTCTTCGTCGGTAAAACCAAAGGTTTTAATGCTTTCTGTCGACATGAATCAAGAAGAGATAATCAATGCAGAGTAAAAGATACACACAAATAGAGAAATAAATAGGGCACCAATGTAAAGGTGCCTGATAAATATGAAGAATATGAGCAAACTCAGGGGCAAGCAAAGGGAAAAGGGAAAAAAATGGAAAAAAATGATAAAAAGCAAAAGAATATAATAAGGAAAAGACCCTAAAGTGAAAAAAATATATCAATATATATGTGAAGAGGTAAATGAGTGCACAAGATCCAAACACAATAGAGCTGAGATAACAACAAACCCCCACAGCACAGGGCTGGGAAGAAACAACAACCACTCAAACAGAGGGGGCCCCTATTAAGGCGAATAAAGGTAGGGAAATCATAGGGGAAAATACAAAGCAGTAAAACAAGAAAACGTCCCTACCTATTTATTTCACAATGTGCATCACGTCATTTGTAATAAAAATCTGAACAGTGCTGAAGAATAAAGGGAACAAATGTATCTCAAAATAAATTTACTGATTCAACAAAATAGAAAAATTCACAAATATAATGCAGATAAATACACTCTCACCGCTCATTCAATCGCATTCACAGAAACAAGCATACTGTCATACCTCTTTCATTCAGACTCACAACGCTCATACAATGACTTAAATAGTTTGACAAGGCAAACTAAACAACAAAGGACCTGCCAATTTCCTCGGAAATGTAGATCAAAATATCTAGAAAACACCAATGTGCTCAATACATATCGTAAATATATACATTAAAACAATAGTAAAAGAAATATATTGGCAAATACAGTGGTTCTCAAGGGGGGGAAAGGGGGATAAAGCAAATCTCTAACAAGGGTTAGAGTATCACAAACGCCGAAGCGCGTTTCGGTGTAAAGACCGGATATGGCCAAACACCTTCCTCAGGGCGTGGGTAACAGAACGGTGAGGTGGTGGGAAAAATATGAAAATACATAAACATACAATGATATTCGATCCTACAACAGGTAACTATTGCCTTGTTATTATTTACATGAACAAATAGCTAAATAAAAATGAAATACTAAACAATTGAAACAAATATAATGACATATTATATTCTTACAGCACTGATACTCAAACAGAAATAGATCCAGAAGAGTTAAATTCAAATAAATGATGGAACAACAAGTGCACACTCATTTAAAAGGAAAAACTAAAGAAATCCTGCCTCAGACAGACAAAAGGCAGTGAAACATCATCTCAAAACGAAACAATAACTGCTAGAAAAACCAACAAGAAAGAAATAAAAAAACTAAAGTAGGGAAACATGTAGAAAATAAAATAAAACAGAAAATACTCTAAGTGGGGAAAATTTGCTACTGGCATACCGTAAAGAAGAAAAAGTCAGAAATCCTATGATAGAGAGAGATGAAGGAGAATGGGAAAAGAAAAGAAAATCGCAGCGAGGTAGCTACCTACCTCAAGATCAATGAGACTTCTAGTTAAACAGGCCAGAAGTGCCGAGCGGCGAAACTCAGCGTTGTTCACTGAACAAACTGCAGTAGGATATAACCTGGGCTGGAGTGGCGGCGGAGACCAGGATCCAGAATCCGTATTACGACAGAAACAACAGGCAATCGATTAGCATAGATTAGGCAAACCCTAAGGCTCCAAGGATGGCAGATATGATCTGAGAATGAATATAATTAAATAATCGCTGTAAAATACTGGGGATAACTAAATCATAGGAGGACTTGCCCCTAAACACAACTACTGCAAACAATAATAAGAAATGAGCGCTATAGGGAATGGAATAAGTGGCATACTTTCTAGTTACGTGGGGGCCAATTCTCTGTAGACGGCAGAAAAACACTGAGAATATGAGGGTGCTCGTCTGTCAAGAATGCGAAAAAACCAGGCGCGAGCTGTAAAGAGAACAAAAATGATAACTATGAAGCGTGACAGCCACCTACACGATACCAGTACTTGTCCCCTATGTGCGGCTACTATGAACGATGGTAAAAGCATTGGGGCGCAAAGAAAGAAGCAAAAGAATGCGTGCTTTATAAATGTGTTAAAAACCGGATCTCTAAAGTATTAGAGATGCGTTTGGTGAAGCAAATGCCCCTGAGACAGGTTCCAAGGCAGACCTGTCAACAAGGACCAGTAATGGAACAAGGCAGGCATCTACATAATAGCAGCACTCCTCCCCTATGCGCAACTGCGATAGACAAGCGCATGGGGCGCAATGGGGAGAGAAGAAAAGAAATGCACGCTTCTTAGATACCTTGTGAGCCAGCTGTCCGCCAGTGTAGAAGATGAATAAAGGAGAATGGGGGCCCCTCAAGCAGGATACGGGGCAGACCTGTCAGCACAGAAAGAGGAAAGGAAATAAACGGGCAATCCGAAAAAGTGTCAGATGAAAACGGGAACGCTGACTTAAAACGAGCCGCAACTTACCCGGATAAGGCTGATAGGAAAAACGGCGACAAGATGGTCATTCCTCGGTGGCTGACGGGAGGCAGGAAAACAAACTCACTGGTGGCCGCCGGAGTTTAAATGTCCAATCAAAAGATGGAAGAGCCAATGGTACGGGGCCAGAAGGTCATCTGATCCCGCAACCTGGTAGAGGTCTCAGCCACACTCAAAAAGCGGGATGGAATCGGAAAGCACAAGAAGACGAATGCCGAGGAATAGTTACAACGGCGACTAATAAAACTAAAAGAGAGGAAATACCTACTGGGGCAGCTGGTAATGTTTCAAGGGAGATCTCAAGGGGAAAGTAAAAAGACAAATACAAAGGGAAAGCCCAAATCGGGCACTACTAGAACTAAAAGACTCAAAAGCCGAAACAGAAATGACAAATATAATAAATAAATGAATCAGTGGGATCACATGAGTGATAACAGATATATGGCGGCTCAGTAATCAAACAAAAATAGCACTCAAATGAAAATAAAAATAATGATAAAAAATAAAATTAAAAATGAAAAATATATAGAGGTCCGAAGGATCTCATGAGCAATAACTAATATATTGAGGACTCATGATACTACAATGGAAATAAAAAAATAAGAAAAATAATAATAAGGGGAACGGCAAACATATAGCGGAAAAACAGGTGTAGGAAGGAAGAAACAACAGGGGCCCCAAGCTATCCCAAAGAGAAATGCCACATTAGAGAAAGGCATGTTCCCATTGAAGACTTTGGATGTCGACGACAACCAAAGTCCGGAGGTGAGCTGTCCCACAAAGGATGTCGAGTGCTGGGGGTCAGTGTCCGGATTGAACACCAACAAGCCTTGGCAAAGGCAACCCACGCGTGCAGAGGAAACAGGTTAAGGTGTGGACCAGCAAGGTCCAGGAGACTCTCCAAGTTATGGGGAGTCAGGGCACATCTGGAGCAATCAGGGAAGCCCAAGGAAAATCAAAGTTACCCTCGCCAGGACCCACAGGCCAACGGACCAGGGATCGCGAGGAGACCTCAAGCGGAATCACAAAGCACCAGCCCACTGAGTACTCGTGGAGTGGAGGCTGGAGATCTTCAGTGGAAATGCTGCTCGGGGTCAGGACTACACGTAGTCTAATGCACAGCCTCAGGGATTGTCAAGAAGCATATGGTGCTGCAAAAGTACATGGTGCACAGGGGTTCAGGTTGCACGGTCCCCACAAGGGATACTGGTCTCAGGATTGCTGAGAGGTCAGATCAACCTCAGGGACGCTTGGGAACTTACCTCCTGTGTTGCAGAAATCTTCGGAGTCCTCAGGAGCTCAGGAGATGCAAACCGGTCAGATGCGTTTAGGTGCCTGCTGCTGCAGGGGAGTAACTCCTTTACTCCAAGGGAGATTCTTCTGTCGTCCAGCGAAGTGTAGACCGTCGAAGTACTTGGTTTCTGTAGCAGAGTTTAGTCCAGGTAAAATCAAAAGTCCTGTAGTCAGGTTTCCTACTTTATACCCAAGGAAGGGGTTGGACAAACTCTGGGGACCCTCCTAGGGGACGGACAGGACAGAGGGGTGGCTACACCCATGTCCTTTGTCCAGTTTTGCGCCAGAGCAGGAGCCGCCAGAGCAGGAGCCAATGGCTCCTGTGACTGGTTTGAGCCGGACTATGCATGGGGACACCAAATGTGCCCCCAGTGCAGACTTTCTGGCACTCTCAGAGTGCACCCACCCAGCCCCAATACATTAAAGCCTGTCTGGGAGGTGGTCACACCTCCCTGTGACAGGAAACCTATTGTCAGGCCTTCCCCTGCCCGAGCTTGGCTCAGCAGCAGGAGGGCAGACATGTGTCTGTGGCTGGCAGCATCCATTTTGTGCTGCCTAGGTTGAGAAAGCTGGTACCGGGTAGACCGGTGACCCACAGTAGTGGTTCTACAAGGGAGGAATCATACCTACCACACCAGTTACTGGTGTGGAGGTATGATTCCAAGGTGTTTGACACCAAACACAACATAATTCTAAGCAGCCGTTTTAAAGCTAGCATTTACAGCGAGGTTATAATGCACTTAAATATATATGGTTGGCTGCATCACAGACAACCCCGGAGAATAGCTTCCGAAGGCTGCAGGGGGGCCCTACTCATGCAGGGGCACCTTCTCACATCAAACCCAGCACCCTGCCTTCAGGATTGATAAGGCCTGCTATAGGGAACCTATATCTAAGTAAGGGGTGCATGCACCACCTTACACAGGCTGTAGTAGCAGACCTGTGGTGTCATTTTAAATGGTCTCTCAGGGGTGGCACAATACATGCTTCAGCCCCTGGGAGGCCTCTGGGGGTACCTATGCCCTGGGTACATGGTGTACCATATACTAGGGACTGATAAGGGTACCCCAGAATCCAATCTGGAGTGTACCTAAAGCAGATAAACTGGGGTCCTGATTAGCAGGATCCCAGTCAGACTAGTCAAAAACCAGCAAAACACCAGGAAAAAAGTGGGGGTAACCATGCAGTCAGATTCCACCTTCCTACACTCACTTTCCTCTCTCTCTCTATACCAACAGTTTCAATATTTTTCTTAAAATCTAAAGGTAAGTACACAACTCTTCCTTTCAGACCTCTTTGTAAATCTGTTGGAGGCAGCTTACCTGTTTTAGGCTCTATACGAACTATAGCCTGAAACGGGTGCACAGATTGAATAAGGATGAACTCACATGTATTTAAATCTGCCAGTTCCGGAGGAATAGCTACCAACTCTAAATTGTTATATACTGCTCTAGATGGCCTTTTGTTCTCTTCTAATTTGTTGTAACAATATTTACAAGTTGATCAGTACCCAATTCAAAACGACCTTCCACCAACAAATAAGCACCAAATTGCTCCCACTTATCATTGTTTTCCTTTTCACTTTTTAAATACACATCAACATTCCTAGTTTGACTTCTATAGTGAGTACGTCGACAACAAATACAAACATAGTTTGGTTTTTCACATGAAACTGTCTTAAACTTTATAATTTATTCTGCAAACTCATCAATACTAATGTCTTTCCCATGTTCTTCAACACCTACAGTTATCAAGCTCTCACTTTCCCTATACTCCTCTTGTGAACCAAAGAAACAAAACTGTATATCATCACAAACTTTTTTTACACCCGATACTGAACCATGCAAAAGAGCTGTGTTCATTTCACTTAAAGATAATGCAGGACTTTTTGCGTAGTATAATCTCCTTACTAACTTCCGCGTTTCTGAGTGATATACTGCTAACATTCTTAAATGATGAAAAGTACTTCGATACACGTTTCTAGAAAGACAAGCTAGAGAATGACCCTGCAACTTAGTATATTTTCTCACTTTACAAGGATCTAGTCCTTGGAACATCTTAATCTTCTGTTTAACACTTGTTTTGCATAATCTCGTAAGAAAATTTGTAATATATCCATAGATTCTGTTGAATACTACAAATACTACTACAATGCCACTTATACACTGGAGCTTGTGTACGTCTCCCTTGAACTTCTTCAGTTATTAATTCTTCCACATTTCTAGGAACCATCTTTTCTTTTTCAATTGGACAACCATCTTTTATCTCATAACAACGACCACTGGTATCAACTGCATGAACTAATGTATTTTGTTGAAAATAGCTTTCTTCATTAAAAAAAGGCTCAGTACTAGAAGTGTGCTTCCATTCACCAGAAAAAGTTAGTTACTTCTATTAAGTAGTCTTTTTCTTTTGCTTTTCTCCTTCATAAAGTGCATTGTTTTGTTGAATGTTTTCATTCTCTTCAATACCAATATAAATAAATTTTGTTTCAATTCAAAAGCTTTTTCTACTACACTTTCAATCTGTTGCTTTTTCTTGTAAGCCGCTGATCTCCTTTTATATTTTTTACAATCTTTCAATAAATTTTGTAGTACTCTACTTTTATACATTCTCTTCCTAATATCTTTATATTCTTTCATCCTTCTTTCAACATGGATTGTTTTCCCATAACTTGATTTTCCATTAATATGTCCTTTTTTTGTTTCCTTCTGATTGGTTGTACAACTTTTCTTTCTCTTTTCCACATTTTGAAAATTCATTACATTCTTTAAAAGTCTTTTAACAAATTCTTTAGTTCTCTTACCAGAAGTTTTTTTCTTCAATGTCACATTTTGAACTTCATCTAATTTCAGCTTTTCTCTCTCCTTTAAACAGTACTGTTTTTTTCTTGTCTTTTCTTTTGAACTTTTCTTGTCATAGTCAATCTTTCTTACTAATAGTGGTGAATATCTGAAAAAAAGAAAAGTTTAAAAAGTTTCTACAAATTATTTTATATTATTAAAATAAATATATTTCAATATTCTCATCTATAAATAAAGAAATACTTTCAATTCAATTGCAAAGCTATGTTAGACACTACACAATTCCTTCATTTAGAAGACATCACAACCTCTGCAACAGAATGAGAGAGCACAACTAAAGGATTTCTCTACTACTACCCAAAATAATCAGGTTCACATGTATAATACATTAGACAATAGATGTATAAATAGACACATATTTATTTATTTATTTATTTATTTATTAAACTTATAAGGCGCAGCAGCTACCCAAAAAGGGTTTCCCGGGGCCGAGACGGAACAAAAGAACACAAGGCGGCAAAGTTGATTACTGGTTAGAGCCAAGTCTTCAAAGATTTCCGAAATTGGGTGTATACTGTTTCGTTTCGGATAGCTTTTGGAAGTGAGTTCCATAGCAAGGGACCGAGGTAGGAGAAAGGCCTTCCTCCCATCCGGGTTAGCTTTATTCTAGGCATCGAAAAATTCCCTTGAGTGGATGAACGGAGGCATCGGGAGGGCACATAGGGGTTGACCAAGGCTTGGAGATATTTAGGGGCAACACCTGTTTTGATTTTGAACATATAGCTCAGGACTTTGAACTTAATGCGGTTCTCCACCCTGAGCCAGTGCAGATCTCTCAAATGCCCCATCATGGTCCTCCAAGGGACAACTTACGAACAACACCTTGACAGCCACCATCCGCTACATTGGCTGGCAAACATGTACACCACCAATGACATGGAAGCCCTGCTGGACGGCATCGCATACCTGACAACCTGTAAATTCGTCGGACCACAACGCAGGTTCCCCGATTGACCTATGATGTCCAACCCCGCACCCATGCTTAGCTTCCGCACGGACTGGCCAGTCACCACCACAACAGCCATACCAAACGACCGGCAACTGTAACCACACCATCAACGACATCGCCATGACATCGGATATGACCGGGACATGCACACTGTTCCCCATCACATCCAGGAACACCGCATGCATCGTGGGAGGCAGTGGCATGGGGTCTGTGTATCGCACCCACATGGACGGAACTGCACGAACAACCAGGACACGACATGGATCCAGCGCCCATTGACACACACACCGCTCAGTGGACATGAATAGGTCGCCTGGAGTCTGTGGGTGCTGCACCCCTCCCACCCCCGCCCCGGGAATCCCATACCAGGACCTTTGCATGGACGACAAGTGCATACAACAACAACACGACCCCAGTGACTGTGACATGCCCAGTAACCACCACAGTGCAACAACAAGTGGCACGCCGCTGCATGCACGCAAGCACATGCCCTGATGTCATCTCACATGCACGCGTGCATGAGGAACAACCGCAGCAAACCTGTCACATGGAACTGAGATGGACTGTGCCCATGATGCCAAGCGGTCTGGTAGGCTACATGTATACCGTCTGTGTCACAGCTCCGCAGCTATACGTAAATGTACATTAGCACAGCCTTGGCCAAGCAGATGTCACTCTGAAGCCCACATCCCACATGCAACAGCCAATCACATGTAACCCCACACCCTATCCCATTTGCAATCATGCTCAGTATATCCTCAACATGTATTCCGCTGCCAGTAGTGTCCACTATACTGCATCACAGAGGACAGAAGACTCAATATAATGTTTGAAACCAAAACTGTCTCCGCTGACTCATTTCACAAGTACGAATGAGAGAGGATGAGAGTATGTGAAGTACACGGCAGTCGTGACATGACCATGTAGTCCACTGGTATTGGATGTCAACGCAAATGAGTAGCACAACTGTGGAAGACACACATGTGTCGTGTGAAGTCGTATGGACGCAGTGCTTAGGTGGGTGGGTGTGACGGGTAGATGCGCACATGCCAAGTTGGAGCACGCCGTGTTGGGAGGGGTCATGAACAGTACACCACCGCTTCCCTGGGCATTGTGAGAGGACACCTGTCGGGGAGTGAACACGTGTGTGCACAGCAGCCGGGCACACGTACAAAGCGGTACCAGGCGCACCTCAGCCCACCCTCTGTGGACAAGCTGGATCCTGTTGTGCGCCCGCCATGCCCCTTGACAAGGCACACACAGCCCCAGTCGACCAGGTGTAACCCCAACATAGTCAATCCGCACAGGCGATACAGGGCACGGGATGGCAGTGGAGCATGGTGTGTGAGAGGTGTCCTCGCGCTCCTCCTGGTCATATCACGCAGGCAATAGAACCTCAACGTCTAGCATGGCACAAGTCAAATGGAAGTGTAGGGGGACGCACCACAGCACGAGCAGCACTGACGTCACGGGAGGTGGCTCGCACCATCCCATCCATTGCCCATTATACCAACCACGCCACATGCCATTGCGACTAAGTGCAAACGCGTGCGCCACCACCCCGAGCCCTCCCCAGAGAGGCCAAAGAGTGAATGTGTGGGCCATCAGTCACAGACGGACGCGGCATGGCCGCAAGGGCAGCCACAGCCACTGGGTGTCGCAGGTGGCGGATCCGGAAGGCGAAGACTGTGATGCATAGTCCATGCAGGCCGGGTCTCCATTTGGGGCACCACGCAGGTGGACGGCGTCCCGCAACACATCATACCCTGAGACAGCCCACTCGTGCAACTGGACCCACACATACACTCCTTGCCCTCTCTGGTGCGAGCTTGGGGCTGCCTGTGCAAGCGCTAGCCTCGCAGGTGCACATGCATATTGGGGGAGCGAGGGGAGGACATGAGGGCTGGGGCGAAGATGACTGTATCACTGTCAGTGAGTACAAGGGATGACCCAGATGTGGAAAGGAAGAGACGTGTCCCGTGTGTACTGCAACTAGTCGCCAATCCAACTACCCCCCATGTCCGGAATGTAAGCCCGCACCTAGGCCCGCCCATCCGCCACATCGAACATACCACCAGCACGACAACCTTCCCATTCGAAACACTGACTGGGGGTGGCGACCTGTGAACAATCATGTGTAGCCTACCCACGTGTACATGTGGGCCCTCCATGATCCATGTCACCTGCGGCAAAGTCATGACATGCGCAATGAGGGAAGTGAGGAGAGCTGTCCGCCCCACGCACAGAAGGTGCATCAGCTCCACAGACCCAGCAGCGAGTCCAGCAGGGGTCACATGTGCAGGGGCAGCTGTGCCTGGTGTGAAGGCACATGCATATAGACAGCACATCGACCAATGTGTAGTCTGCCCACATCTACAGTCCATCATCATGCGGACATAGGAATTGAACACAGGGCAACACATCTGAGTGGGTGCACCCACCGTGACCAACAATGCGCAATCATCGACGTACCCGCCCTGTGCATGGCCCCCCACCCAACGGAGGCACATCCAGTGCCACCATCCCACACACAAGCCTTCCACGGTACATGCTGTGTCCAATGGTCAGTACAGAGTCAGCGCCCATCTGGTGGATCCTGAACAGGAGACACATGCACACACATGCCAGCTCCCACTATGTACGTCTGCCACCTGGCACGTGCAATGTAACCTCTCACCTGTGACGTGTGACTGCAAGCACACAGCCGTCTTGGCATGGGGCTGTCAATATGGACACCTGTCAATGTTTCGGGAGGTGTGATCCGTACAGTGCTGTACATAGGGTGCAGTGCTGACACCTACTACTGTCTCATATCCCCTCGTGCCACAGGTCCCACTTGTTTTGGCCGCTCAGCCTGTGCCCACATCGTCGTCGTCGTGTGCCATACTCATCCAGCCTCGGAAGCAGTTCCATGCTCAGCAGACATTCATGTTGCCGTGGCGTTGCCGCTTGACGAATATGCAGTCAGTCGCCATCAGCACGCCCCGCAAGTCATTGGGGCCTAGATCCCCATGTGCATGCACATGGCAGTGGTCTGTATCACTAGCCATTGCCATTGTTGGGAGACCTGTGTAAGTGTATTGTGGCCGTGCCGTCCAGCTTGACAGCTGGGCTGTGGCTCATGTGCTTGCTCAGTCATGTCAGTGATGTGTATGCGAAATTGCTATGTGTCGTGTTGCTTTGACATGTGTCCACTGCCATTTTCCCTAGGCAGAGACCGAACATTGACCGCCCATACCAATTGCTGGCAGACATGGACGATACAGAGGTCATTAGGAAGTTTCGGCTGGACAGGCCAACCCTGCATCGACTGTGTGCCATGTTAGAACCCCATCTCCGTCCCCGCAGGGTGTATCCGACAGCTGTCACCCCCACGGCTAAGGTGATGGCCGCCATGCATTTCTTCACCACTGGGTCATTCCAGCACACAGTGGGCAGTGGAGGAGGGATGTCCCAGCCCATGTTCAGCAAGGTGCTGAGGGATGTACTGGCAGCCATGATGCTGTACCGAAACAGGTACATCCGCTTCTCCAGGGCTCGTGAATTGGCGGCAGTGAAGGGTGCATTCTATGCCCTTGGCAGAATCCCACACGTCGTTGGAGCCATTGACTGCACACATGTCGGCCTTGTTCCACCACAGGCCACTGAGCACCTGTACCGCAACAGGAAGCACACGCACTCCCTGAATGTGCAAGTGGTGTGCCTTGCGGACATGGTGATCACCCACGTGTGTGCAAAGTTCCCAGGCTCGGCCCATGACGCACACATAATGCGCAACAGCATCTTGCCACGACTGATGTCCAATCTGCAACAGGATCGTGGCTGTATTGTCGGTGAGTATGTGGAGTGGTGTAGCGTGCTGGTTGTGCGATGCTGTCCCCTGTCCAGTTGGAATAGCAACGGTTCTCTGTGTCCCTCACACCCAGGTGACTCTGCGTACCCGAATGGGGCATGGCTGCTCAGTCCATTGAGGAATCCTCGCACCCCAGCAGACGATCGCTACAATGAGGCACATGGGAGGACCAGACGTGTGGTCGAGCGTACCTTTGGCCTCCTCAAGTCCAGGTTCAGGTGCCTGAACCACACCGGGGGTGCGCTGGCGTACTCCCCACAGAAGGTGTGCCAGATAGTGGTGGCGTGCTGCATGCTGCACAATCTGGCCATTCGGAAGCAGATCCCCCTCATCGTGGATGACGGAGATCAACCAGGGCCCCAGCCCGCAGACCAGGACAGCTCGAGTGAGGAGGACAGCGGAGAGGAGGAAGCTGGTAATGTGCGGCAGCAGCTCATCGCCCACTACTTCACTTGACGGTGAGTGTCCATGTACGACGGCTGATGTGGCTGTATCTGTGCAGGTGTGTGTGTGCTGTGTCAGGGTGGCCGTTTGTTCACTGCGTGCTGTGTGTCAACGCTCCATGGCCAGGGTAGTATGCCACTGTTGGTGGCTGTGGCATTGTGCCCTATTGCTCTGTGCGATGTGTGTACATTGCTTGTAGTTGTTGACATGTACTGTGTGATGGGTGTGTGACACACTCATTGAATGTGCTCCTGTTCTGTCTCCCACCCCTAGGTCCCTACAGGCCCTCCGGTTCCATTGCCATGCCACGCATCAGGTGCCTTTCCGCCCAAGGTGGCCGTTGTATTCCGTACAAATAAAACACAGGGCACAAACAGCAGTTTGTGTAAGAGGTGCATTTATTTCAAACTGTGACATGTGATTGTGTGTAAGGTGATGACAAAAGTGGTGCGTGCAGTGACAATGAGCTGTCGGTCATGGCTGCGTGATGCTCAGGGTGTACCCACTGGTACTATGTCCATAGTCCAACACACACATGCCATCCAGATGGCTGTGTGGAGTGGGATCGTAGTCCAAGTCAATGCAGTGGGTGGTCAAGGAAGGCTGGCTGGCTGCCTCACTTGCATCTGGAGCGTGCGAAGTCCTCCCGGGAGATCTGTTTCCACTTCGGACGGCCCCTTCCACGTTTGCGAGGGGGTGCCTGCTTGCGACATGCTGGTGGTTGAGGTGTGCTCACTGGCTGTGGACGCAGGGGAACTGGACACTGCTGCTCGACCCTGCGCCCCGGCAGGTGGTGGTGGAGGGGGAGCTGCTGTCCCTGGCTGTGACCTCACTGCCACCACCAGCTGGCCCATGAGGTCCACGAGTTGGCCCATACGGGCGTCCATGGACCTCAGCACCCCCAGCACCTCACGCGTGTCTGTAGCTGACCTGGCCCATTGTCCTTGGGCCTCTTCATAGGCCCCAAGGACTCTGGCCATTTGAGGCAGGGCATGGCTCCCAGGGGAGGCTGGCGTTTGCCTGACCCTGCTCCTCCTACCAGTCCTGCTGCCACCGGCCTGCCCACTAGCCACATTGCTCACCACGGTCCTCGCTGTGGCTCCCAGGGTGGATCCAGTCGGCCGGGCCACCACCTGCGCTGGGGCTGGTGCCAGCGAAGACGTGGTGGTGGTGGCGGCGGTGGTGGTCGGTGCGGCGATGGTGGCGGTTGCGGCAGTGGTAGTGGCCGCAATGACCGTGGGTGTGGCCGCAATGACCGTGGGTGTGGCCGCAATGACCGTGGGTGTGGCCGCAACGACAGTGGCAGCAGGGGGCTGGGAATGTTCAGCAGCCCTGGATGATGGGTTGGTGGGTAGGAGGAGTCCTGGGGAGCGGCTGGGCCCTGCCACACCAGATGGGCCTGCTTGGTGGTCCGTGTCCGAAGAGGAGGACAGATCCTCCACATCCGTGTGTCCTCGTTGGGGGCTTGTAGGCTGGCTGTGCTGGCTGCTGGCTCCATCCCCAGCATCCAGCAGTTCGTCACCTGTGGAGAGAATGAGATTTGTTATTGTGTTGCACCTTGCGAAGTATGTATTTGTCGCCTGACATTAACAGTTCGTGCAATCTCGTACATGGGTTTCCCGGAGGCGTGTGTGTGGCTGTACCATTTGTAGTTGTGTGTGCTTGGCAATGGGACTGTGTGCTGTGCACATGTGGCATGGGACGGATTGGCCATGCCGATGGGTGTGTTGCTGTGCCCCTACTTATTGTGACTCTGGTGTATGCGGGCTCCTGGCCCATCCTGGGTCTGGTTTGTACTTTGCTTTTGGGGTTCAAATGGAACGCTTAGGAACGCATATGGCAACATGGGGGCCATGCCCCAGATTCGCATTTGGGAGGGAATATGCTTTTGGGGTTCAAATGGAACGCTTAGGAACGCATATGGCAACATGGGGGCCATGCCCCAGATTCGCATTTGGGAGGGAATATGCTTTTGGGGTTCAAATGGAACGCTTAGGAACGCATATGGCAACATGGGGGCCATGCCCCAGATTCGCATTTGGGAGGGAATATGCTTTTGGGGTTCAAATGGAACGCTTAGGAACGCATGTGGCAACATGGGGGCCATGCCCCAGATTCGCATTTGGGATGGAATATGCTTTTGGGATTCAAATGGAACGCTTAGGAACGCATATGGCAACATGGGGGCCATGCCCCAGATTCGCATTTGGGATGGAATATGCTTTTGGGGTTCAAATGGAACGCTTAGGAACGCATATGACAACATGGGGGCCATGCCCCAGATTCGCATTTGGGAGGGAATATGCTTTTGGGGTTCAAATGGAACGCTTAGGAACGCATATGGCAACATGGGGGCCATGCCCCAGATTCGCATTTGGGATGGAATATGCTTTTGGGGTTCAAATGGAACGCTTAGGAACGCATATGGCAACATGGGGGCCATGCCCCAGATTCGCATTTGGGAGGGAATATGCTTTTGGGGTTCAAATGGAACGCTTAGGAACGCATATGGCAACATGGGGGCCATGCCCCAGATTCGCATTTGGGAGGGAATATGCTTTTGGGGTACATGCTGTGAGCCATGGGTGCCGAACGTGACATGTGTTGTGGCAGCATGACAGTGCATGGTCTGAGGTGTGTGCATGCCTGACATGGCCTGCATATTTGCTGTCTGTTGTGATTACTGGACATGGCATTGGACGCATCGTTAAGAGTGAGTGTTGGTTGTGTGCCAGCCAACGTATTGCAGTTGTCCCATCTCCTTGGTGTGCGTGCTGCCCTGTGCCATGTGCATCACTGCAGTGCTCGGGGGGGGGTGTGGCCCATGTTGTGTGTTGTTGCTCACAGTGTGGCGTGCGCTTCATTGACTTCTGGCACATGGTTGGTCATGGGCATGTATCTTAGCGTGACTGCTGTATGTGTGGCAGCTGTGCGGATGACATGCCTTTCATGAGACTGGGGCTGACGGATGGGATGGATGGTATGTTGTATGTGCATGGTGTGTCTGTGTGTTTGATGGGTTCAGTGGTGTTCGTGTGCATTTATGTTGTTCCGCTCTGCTGCGTCTAGTGTTGTTTGTCTTACATAGGCGTAGTTGTGGGGTGTGTGGTTGACAGGCAGTAGGGGCTACATGGACAGGACTTCAATGGTGTTTCGGTTGTGTGTGATGAGTTGCACAGTGGCTGCCGTGTGGTACTATATTCAGTGTGGCTTGTGCATGCAGACGTGGCTCCTTGGGTGTTGCTGTGTCTGTGATGGGTCATGTGAGGTGTGAGTCTGTGGTTCATGTCCGTGTGCACATTGTTCACTTGTTCGTGACGGTGGGCGGTGTTGCGTGTTCGTGTGCTACGTGACATGTCCCATGTGTTGGTCGTGTTACGGTCCTCATGCCTCCAGTAATCCAGCCCTGTCCAGTTTCCCACCTGCAGGTTGTTCGGGCGTGCACTGTACTGGATGCCACATGGTTCTAAGCGGGGGTGCTCCATGTTGCAGGTCTGTGGGGGTGGGGGGTGTTGTGGGTCGTGGTGGTGGCTGGACACCCACTGACACCGATTGCTGTGGACCGTGATGTCTACCTTTCGGCTGTCGTTGTGCACTGCGGTGGCTGACACGTGGCTGTGGGGTGTGGGGGATGCTCCTCCTTGCTGTGCTGTGGGACTGGGGCCTGGTGTGTGTTGTACTTGGGCTGTCCACCCTCCCACCCACTGCACTTTGTGTTCCTGCCACTTACCTGTTACTTGTCGGTTAGTGCAGCTGTGGCGGACACATGGGTGTGGTGGGTGCTCGTTGTGGCGCTTCTGGCATATTTGGGGACCTGTTGGTGGTTACGTGGCTGGCTGAGTGTACACATGTCCCCACGCATCTTACAGTTGTTCTGTTTGGGCTGTGTGTGGTGGTGTCTGTTGCATGTGTGTGTGATGTGTTGTGTATTGTGTGCTGGACATGGGGGTGTTTGTCCCTGGGAGCTGTGGCATGGTGGTAGTGCATGTGAGTACATAGCGGTGTGCTGGTATACATTAGTTTGTACTTACCAGCCTCCACTCCCCTGCTAATCCGGCGAGGATCTCGGGATGTATGATGACTTGCACCTTCTCCTCCCACGCTTTGAAGGTCTTGAAGAGCGCGGGATTCCCTCCGCCAGTGACGGCTGCCAGCTCTCTGTTCTTGGTCTCCTTCTTCTTGACCAGGCTCTTGACGTCATTCCACCGTTTATTTATTTCGACTCTGTTCCTGGGCAGGGTCCCGACTGCATTGACTTGGTCTACGATCCGGTTCCACATTCTGTTTCTGGTGGCTAGTGGTGTGTGCTGGACCATGTTCCCATAGATTTGTGGGTGCACCTTGATGATCTCGTCGACCATGACCGTCAGCTCAATGGGCGTGAACTTGGGCATTCTTTGTGGTGCCATGGTGTTTGTGGTGCTGGTGCGGTGTGTGTTGTGTACTGTGCAGGGGGTTTGTGGTGCCGGTGTTTGGTGGTGGTGGTGGTGGTGGTGGTGGTTGTGATGTGTGCGTTTCTGTGGTGTGCTGCTGTCCTTGCTGTGTCACTGTGTCGTCTCCTCTCCTCTCTAGTTTGCAATGTTGCAAGGGGTTGTGGTCTGTGGGAGTGCTGCTTTTGTACTTACCTATGTGGGTGTGTCCTCATGGTCTGTTGTTTTCAGGTGTGTTGTGTCTGGGGTTCTGGCCTTTGTAGTTTTTGTTTGTCCAGGGGGTGTTTTCGGGATGTGTACTGTGCTTGTGTATTTGTGCGTGCCTTGCTGTGTGGACTTGTTGGCCATGTTGTGTGCGATTGTTTTTGTCAGCGGATGGTTTCTGTGCAGGGACGTGGGCGCCATGGCTTCTGCCGTGTCGATTCTCATCGGCGTTGTTTGCGCTGGCGGGCGGTATATTTGTAGTTTTCACGCGCTCATGGCGGTGCGATCGTAATCTCACGTGCGGTGTGTCGGCCGTGAGGGCGGGCGGTTTTGTGTTGTCGTGCGTGTTTCCGTCCGTGGCGGGCGGTTTGACTCCGACTCGGACGATGGCGGGCGGTATTTTGGGTGATTTTTCGCCGATGGCGGTTTTCGGTTTGTGTCATCGTAATGGCGTGGTCGGTGTTCAGACGGTGTGTGCGGGCGGATTTTTGCCGCTTCCATGCCTGGCGGATTTTTTTACGCCGGGTATCGTAATGGGCCCCTAGGTACCATGACTCATATCAAAAAGAAAAACTATACAAAATCACCCGAATGTATCGTAATTCATTAACATTTGAGGTAGATTAAGAGTAATGAGTTTATGGCAGACAGGCGTCGACGCGTTTCGAAGGAAATATAGTTGAACCTTCTTTTTCAAGACTACAAACCACTGTACTCTCGCTGATTAAAACATCTATAACACAAACGCATATTAAAAAAATGAATACTAAGGTGCAATTATATTATTCATTGAAAACATACAATGCGAAACAAGCCATTATTATTCTATCTCATAATTACTAGGTCAAAAGGAGAAAATCACAGAAAAAACATTAATTGTTTATAATACCAATACATTAAGTTTCTTAATCCCAACAGTGCCCCATAGCAATCACAACGTATATTCCATCACTCCCTCTCTCATCTCATCATGCATTCATCACCATCATATACTCACAAGATTTCGTAGTCACTATAGAATGCAGGGCTTACCTATAGTACGTTGTTCTTAAAAATCAGAAAGTCATTTGGCCACTGTTACGTAGGTCCAATTTCCTATCTGAAGAAACCAAGTGCTGATTAAACCTGGTTTGAGACCACCTCCAAAAATAAACAAATATCCATTTTAGGTTAGCGGTCAGCAACACGATCTTTTATACATATCTATAGTTCTCAGCCGGCTTTATAAATAATAATAATAAAAAATGTGACCCCGGCCTACTTACTTATACACCCTTTTTATAGAGGGGGAATATACTGCAGATCTAGCTGTAGGGATTCTCAAATCAGTTACAAATTGCACTGGACTGGTAGCTACCTATATCAAACAGAAAGTAGCACATATAAAACAATATACCCAATCGTTGCTCATAAACTCTAATAGTTATAGTCTCTATCGTATATTTGCTTGCACCTACCTTAGATCAGCTAATTAGATTCACCACATGACTAGTTTCCTTTCCTGAACAGAGGTGGACTGACCGTAGCGAAATCTAGACCGTATGAATAAACCATAAAGATGTAATTAGACACATTCTCATTTCTATTAACACGAACTCGTCATGAAATGAAGAGTTACTTACTTCTTTTTATGCCCGTTTTTTTATATATATGGGTTCTTCTTGTATTATGGCCCTTTTGTTCGGCTACAAAGTAAAAGCCAAAATATTATCTTTTTAAATAGAGGCCAAAATATCCTCACTTCCTATATTGCGTTTATTTCAAAGTTACATGGACTTGAATACTACCTCGCTCTGTTCTAGCCCCGAGGTTAGACCGGCCATATTAAATACCAATGTGAGAAAGCCGAGCCATACTCGCTTCCTATATTATGTTGTACTCCAAAATAAAACAGACTTGCTCACTATATTGTTCTATTCTAGCCCCGAGATCAGAATCGCCACATTAAATTTCATTATTTATCAGGCGCATATACTAATCAAAAAATAATATTAATAATTACTACATGGAGGCACTTCCAATACTTTCCATATAAATAGTCAGCGGTCTCTGACAGCCACATAACTTCACTTTCCCCCATCTATGATTACTAAAGAAAACATCCTACCCCATGACCCTGTTCCTAAACCAAAACCTACCTCTTGCAGGGACCCAGCGGTATCTCAGCACTTCTGTTTCTGTCTTTCGTGCGATAAACACCATACCGCTGTATTGGCGCCTTAAAAAGCCTCCTCATGTTTCCTACGTCAATACGTGAACGTAACGGTCATGTGACCTGCGCCTCTGCATCTTTGCGGACTATTAACTGTTAACACTCCGATTTAACAAAAAAACTTTATCAAGGGCTGCATTAAACACCCTTGTAGCGCCTTCCATTCTCTAATTAAACGTTCACCATTGTATATAGTCTAATCCGGAAATCACGAATGTTCATAACAGTGCAAGCAATTGAATAATAAGCCACACTCTCTAGGGATGATGCAGTGTTCATGGATACAAAAACTTTTAATTGCCCCTTCTCATTCAAATTGCCATATTTCGTTTCTGATAAAGATCTACATAATAAAAATTGCATGTGGTAGATCAGTATTATACGTTTCATCCGTTCATCTTTACCACTACCATTCCCTATTGAATCAAATCGGTGTATTTTTACATGAACAAGAGTATCTTTATCTATACTCTAAACATAAAGGGCAACACCGGGGTTTTATTTAGGAGATAATAGACATCCAGTCCTCTCTGGAATTCAAGCCGTTTTGCACAGTGTTCAATTTACAAATGTTCCTTTTTTTATCTAAATCTCCACCTCTCATGTTTCCTGAGATTTTTTCTAATATGAACCACCGCAAATCATTGCAACTGTGTTTCACCTTAGAAAAATGTTCTGTCAGTGGTGCATTCTCTTTATTTGTTCTTAAAGCTGACTTGTGTTCTAGCACTCTAATGCGAAGCTCACGGCTCGTTTCTCCTACATAGCCTAGCCCGCAGGGGCATATGAGGAGATAGATCAAATTTTTACTGCGACAATTATTTAGGCTCTTACAAATGATCTCTTGACCATTAAAATTGAGCCTCTTCACCACCATGCAGTGTTCACAAATCGAACACATCCCACATGTATAATTGCCAATGGCCTTAGTGCCCTGCAGTGTGTTTTGAAAATCCCTTTTGCAATCTCTGTAGGTGTTTACTAGAGAATTTCTAATATTTTTATTTTTCCTAAATGCAAAAAGTGGTTTGTCTAGTTTTACTTCCTGCCCATCGTTCAAGATTTTCCAATTTTTATTCACAATATTTTTGATGATATTACTATTTTCAGAAAATTGACTCACAAACACTATTCTTTCTTTTTTGGTATCCTGACTCCTATTTGTATTCTGATCCAACATGTACTCGCGGTCATAATATTTGGCTCGCTTGTATGATTGTCTAATCAGTTTTTTGGGATAACCTCGATCCATTAATTTCAGTTTAAGGACATCTGAATGTCTATCAAAATCTGACATAGAGGAACAGTTTCTGCGAAGTCGCAGAAATTGCCCAAAGGGAATATTATCCCTTTGGGCTTTGGGGTGGAAGCTCTCATAATGTAAGAGAGTATTTTTATCAGTCGGCTTCGTGTAGAGCTCCACCGCTAGACTGCCATCATCATCTTTAATACAGATGTCTAAGAAATTAATTCTATCTTTACTGAATTGTGCTGTAAATTTCAAATTTGGATCTCCTAAATTAAGCCACAAGATAAATTCTTCCAATTCCTTCCTTCCAGATAAAAACAATGTCGTCAATGAAGCGGCACCACTGACTCACGTTCTCAAAGAAGGGGGCCGCCTCATTGAAAACGTGCCTAACTTCAAATTCACCAACATAAAGACAGGCCAGACTGGGGGCACAGGTGGCCCACATGCTGGTCCCCTTCACCTGTTGGAAAAGATCTTCTTCAAATAAGAACAGATTGTTCTTCAACACCATTGTGATGCAACATAAAATAAATTCCATGCTGCCACCATGGAGATCTGTTCTTCCCAACAGTGACCCAACTACTTTGATGGTGTCATCCTGGGGTATGTTGGTGTATAGAGCTTCAATATCCAGGGTGACCAAAAATTCGGTCACCCTGTTGAAGCTCCTTCCCTCAAAAATTGAGATAGCATGTGCGGAGTCTTTTAGATAAAATGTCTGTTGTTGTACTAAAGGCTTAATAAAGCAATCTGCAAATTTACTCAATGGCTCAAGGAGAGATCCAATACTACTAACAATCGGCCTCATTGGTGGATTTGTGAGGTCCTTATGGACCTTAGGAAGTCCATATATCGCTGGGGTAATTGGAGAGCCGTTATATAAAAACTTATACTCCTCCTCACATAGCCAACCTTCATTTTTAGCTGTATTTAATAATACCTCAATCTCCTTCTTGAGCTTTTCTATCCTACTGTGAGGAACTCTAATGTAATGTTCTGGAACTTCCAGTAGATTCAACATTCTTTTTCTATAATCCTCTGTATCAAATACCACCACTCCCCCGCCCTTATCGGCGGGTTTGATGGTGATACTGATATCATTCTGTAGTGATCTAAGTGACTCCCTATGGGACTTAGAAAGATTATTATTCCTACTTCTAGTATTCACAGGACGATCAAGGATGTTCCTCAATTCTATTTCAGTTACTCTCTCAAAAATCTCAATGTTCTTGTTAATTACATTCAAAGAGGGTGTGAATGTGGATTATGTCTGTACCCTTTACTAGTACTATCATATATAAAAGAAACATACAAATAAAGATATATCTGTGTTTTATACGTCTAGCATCTTCGGATAGATAACACATATGAGAATACATATGCAAGTAGAGATATACATCAATCACAAGACCATGCAGACCTTAAACTTAAAACTTGACAGACTGTACTTTACATTTGAAAGAGACACCTACATTTATGTGCTGTACTTCAAGTGTACATTTCCCCAGATTCATAGAAAGTAGCCTAATTACTAATCCGTCTGCCAATATCTCTTAAACCTCATGTTAGACCTGGCATCCTTGGCGTGGGTCTCCCTTCCATTTTTTCGTAATGCCTCCACTGTTGCCGATATGTTTTTGCTGGACTAGATGCTCATGGGCACTTTGCCGCTGCTAATCAGTGCCAAAGTGCAAGTGCTCCCTATCGTTAATTGATATATGTATTAGTGACTCCATGATTGGATGATTGGTTTACTTGTCAGTCCCTAGTACAGTGCACTCAGTGTGCCCAGGGCTTGTAAATCCAATGCCGCTGGTGGGCTTGCAGCACTGGTTGTGCCACCCACAGGAGCGGCTTATAAAATGTGTCTCAGGCCTGCCATCGCAGAGCCTGTGTGCAGCCTAGGGCTGCCCTGTCGACTTGGTGAGTACACCCACTTACCAGTCCCTAAAACCTTCCCTTTACTGCATGTTGGTCACCCCTAAAGTAGGCCCTAGGGCAGGGTGCATTGTAAGTATAAGGTAGGACATGCCCTGGTGTGTGTGGCATGTCCTAATAGTGAATTACAGCCATTTTCGTTTTTCACTATTGCAAGGCTACCTGCTCCCCATAGGCCAGAATGGGCAGACTGACTATTACACCTTATAGTCAGAACTGACCCCGGGAACACGGTAGAAAAACGAATTTAGTATGCCTGAACTCAGGATGATAAAATACATCTTTTAGTGAAGTTGGTTTTAACATTCTGTGTTTGAAAATACCACTTTTAGAAAGTGGGTATTTTCTTGCCTAACTATCCAAGCCTGCCTCTGCTAGGTTGTGTATTCCTTGTCTGGAGATTGAGTGGCAGGGGCTGGGGGTGGCTACAGGAGACAGGGTGAGTCAGCGCAGGGCTGAATAGAAAGATCTGCATCCAGAGTGGAGGGAGGAGTTGCACCTGGGTCTGAATAGGGCTGTGCCTGCCTTCCACAATGCTGGCTCCACCTCCTGCCGGGCGGCTGAGCACTCTGCCCCACATTCTGAAAGGAAAGAAGGAGTCAGAAAAACAAAGTGCTCCAGGACTGACCAGAACTGGTTTTGGACTAGGCAGAGGCCTCTCTGCCTCCAGAGAACAAAGAGAATCAGGGTATAAGAGGGGCACCCAGACCCCAGGAAGATTAGATCACTTTTGGGAACAAGAAGAAACCTTTGCTGAGGAGCGGAACCAAGAAGAAACTGAGGAGAGACTATCCCTAAGCCTGAAGTGCTGCTTGGGGGATTGGCCTGCAGTGGTTTGCCTGACTGCCAAAGAAAGGAGAAAGGAACTTTTGCTTTGCTGTGACTTTCATCAACTTGTGAAGGATCTCCAAGGGCTTGGAAGAGAGCTTGCCCCCTGACCGAAGTCCCAGGACCATTGGACTTCACCCCCTTTGTGAATTGCTGCTGGAAACTCTGTTTCAGTGGCTGCAGAGGTAGGGAGCTGTGACCGACTCTCACGACCGACTCGGTGTCCTGTAAGCACCGCATCGAAGCACCGTCTCGCCCTGCAACGCACGGCCCTGGTCTCACCGACTCCGTCAACGAGCCGCTGCCTGCACTGCATCGAGGGACAACGCGTCCTGCAACGCTTCACTACGCCGAATCGAACTGGTCCGACCGACACGGTCACTGCTGCTGAGTTTGAGTCCTGTGACCGCACCGGAGTTGGGCACCGCTCGCACGCTTTGCGACGCACCGCCCGACTCGCACCGCTGTCCGGACTGATCGACGCCAGCTCCTGAATCCGGCTCCGTCGCCGCACCGCAACCTGCCAGCACCGCATCAAAGCACCGTCTCGCCCTGCAACGCACGGCCCTGGTCTCACCGACTCCGTCTCGACGACGTCAACGAGCCGCTGCCTGCACCGCATCGAGGGACAACGCGTCCTGCAACGCTTTCATTTTTGCATCGCGACCGCGACGAACAGCCATCCGGCTCGCACGCCCGTGCCTACCGCTTCAAGTAAAAAGGTACTGTGACCGAGTCTGTCTACGCTGTGTTGGCCCGTCTCGACACGGTCAGCTGGATTTGTTAGACTCTGTTTGTTCTCAACATCGCCGTAGCCGGAGGAGGCTACCGACTCGCACAGAACCTTGAATTAAGCCTTTTTGATCAGAACTAAGTATTCTTAACAGTATTGTGGATTATTTTTGTCGTTTATGGTCTTGTGATAAATCTATATAAAGTATACCTATTTTTATAAATATTTAACCTGTGTGGTGTCCATTTGTAGTGTTGTCACTTGATTACTGTATGTGTTCACAAATGCTTTACACACTGCCTCTGAACTAAGCCTGTCTGCTCGTGCCAAGCTACCAAGAGGGTGAGCAGGGGTTATTTCGGGAGTGTACCTACTGTCCCTGACTAGACGCAAGGGTCCCTATTTGGACAAAGGTACCTACCTCTGCCAACTAGAGACCCCCAAATCTAACATTGGTGGTCAGCGGTGAGGATTCTGGACTTGCATTTGTGACTCATGTACAGTGATTGGTGAACACTACTTAGTGAGTGCAGACCAAAACGCAACCACATACTTTTATAGCATTTTTTCTGGGATTTCCTATTTTTGCAAATGCCAAGTTCAGTCACTATGGAGAAACCAGCATCAGTAGCCTCTGTTGAGTGTGATTGGGAAGAAGAGAGGCTGGAGTGCTACACCCTCAAACAGCTCAAGCAATTCTGCAAAAAGTTTAAAGTGTCCATGACCGGACTCTCCAGGAAGGAGGACCTTCAAAAGGCGCTGAGGGCCTGGGTCGAATCAAGGAGTGCCCCTGTGGAGGGGGCTGAGAATGCAGAAGGGCAGCTGGAGGGGCTATTGGGTCTAGGGGCTAGAAGACCACCTTCCCCCGGAGGTAGCAGTGTTTCTGCCAGAGGACTGTCTCCAGAGGAGTTGGAGGACAGGAAGGAGAGTAGGATGCACGAAATGCAGATGACCAAGCTCAAGCTGAATGGGCAGTTAGAATTCGAAATGCAAACTAGGAAATTGGCCCTAGAGGAAAAGAAAATGCAGTTTGAACATGAGAAAGTTTTGAGGGAGTTGGAATTGAAGGCCAAGAGCTTAGAGATTACTCCCTCTGGTGGCAGTGTACCGCCTGTGCCTGTTGAAGCTAGGGTGTATATTCCCAAAGATGTGGTGAAGGAGTTTTTTAAAAATGATGACATAGGGCAGTGGTTCAAAGCCTATGAGGTAGCCATGTCTTCCCACCGGGTCCCTGAGAAGGATTGGGGAGCGGGGTTGTGGGGACGGTTCCTCAGTGAAGGGCGGGATACCTTGTTGGATTTGCCCTCTGAAGTCTATAATTCGTACAGCCACATGAAGGATGCCTTAATGACTAGGTATGGTTTGACCCCTGAGCTTTATAGACAAAGGTTCAGGAACTGTAGTAAGATTGAAAGCAGTACCTGGGTTGAATATGTGACCTTCTTTTGCAGAGCCTGGGATGGTTGGGTAAAGGGTAGCAAAGCGACTGATTTTCAGGCGCTCTTTGATTTAATTGCCTGGGAGCACTTGTCCGGTAATTGTTTTCCTGAGCTACGCCAGCACCTGATTGATAGTAAGCTGACTAACCCTAGGCAGCTTGCTGAGGAGGCGGACCGCTGGGTGAGTACCCGGGTCCACAAGGGTCACGTGGGAGACTCCGCCAAGAGTGGGCAGGGTCCCCAGCAGAAGAGTGGGGGGACAAGGGTAAACAGAAGGAGTTCCATAAAGGGCCCCAAAGTAGACCCCAAGGGAACCAAGGGAAAGGTTCCCAGCCTCCCCTGAGAAGAAGCCAGTGGCCCTGACAGGCCCCCTGTTCACCAGGGACCACTGGTATGTTACAAGTGTGGCGCCCCTGGCCACAAGGCAAACGATCCTCGTTGCCCTTTGCATGGAAAACCAGCACCCACCAGTGCAGTCCCCCGGCAGTTGGCTAGTGTAGCCCTGGGGGAGGAGTTGGGTGCCCAAGGTGGGGGGATCCCACAGTGTTTTCCCTTGTCTCATTAGGAGACTCTGAGATGGTCCCTAGGACCCCGCTGCCTGAGAACACTAAGAAATACAGGCAGTGGGTGACCATCAATGGCCATAGGGTGGAGGCTCTGAGAGACACAGGAGCCAGTGTGACAGCTGTCAAGTGTCACCTGGTGTCTAAAGAGCAGGTTATCCCTGATGCATTCTATCCGGTTGTTGCCGCTGACAACACAGAGAGTCACTGCAAGGTGGCTCAGGTTCCCTTTGAGTGGGGGGTCTCGGGTACTCTTCAAGTAGCTGTGAGGCCAGCCATGCCTGTTGACTGTTTGTTAGGGAACGATTTGGAGAGCTCACCTTGGGCTAAGGTGGAGCGGAGTGCGCATTTAGAAATGTTGGGCTTGCCTGATTGGGCATGTGTGACCACCCGGTCAATGGCAGCTAAAGGTATTCAAGAGGACCTGGAGCCTGAGAGGGAGGCCCAGTGCCTGCCGGAGAGAGAGGAGGCAGGGGGCATGGGAAACCGGCCCCCGAAGTTCCCACAGTCCAGGAGGAGGCAGACCCTGAGGGGGATTCCCTGGAGCCTACAGGGGAACAGGTAGCTGAACTGGGGGACCTACCTGAGCTGACCCATTGGCAGCAAGAAGGAGGACCCTCCAGGGAAGAGTTCTGCGAGGAGCAGAACGCATGCCCCTCTCTCGTGGGTCTGAGGCAACAGGCCACAGACCAGGCAGCAGGTGATCAGTCTGGATCACATTGGGTTTACTGGGAGAATGGTCTCCTGTATTCAGAGCCTAAGGTTGCTGAGCCTGGGTCAGCCCGTGTGCTGGTGGTACCCCAGCGCTTCAGAGCCTTCCTACTGGGGTTGGCTCATGATGTACCGTTAGCGGGACATCTGGGGCAGGACAAGACCTTTGACAGGCTTGTTACCCATTTCTATTGGCCCCAGATGCGCAGGAGTGCCGCCACTCACTGCAGGACATGCCAGACTTGCCAGGCAAGTGGAAAGAGTGGGAGGAAGCACAAGGCTCCTCTCCAGCCATTCCCTGTGGTCAGCACCCCCTTTGAACGGGTGGGTATTGACATTGTGGGGCCACTGGACCCCAAGACAGCCATGGGCAACAGGTTTATCCTGGTCTTGGTGGACCATGCCACCCGGTACCCTGAAGCCATCCCTCTGAGGACAGTGACGGCCCCCGTGGTGGGACGGGCACTGATGGGAATTTTCTCACGTGTGGGATTCCCTCAAGAGGTGGTGTCTGACAGAGGTACCAACTTCGTGTCCAAATACATGAAGTCCCTGTGGCAGGAGTGCGGTGTAACTTACAAGTTCACCACTCCTTACCACCCTCAAGGAAATGGTCTGGTTGAGAGATTCAACCGAACCCTCAAGGGCATGATTATGGGTCTGGAAGAACCCATGAGGCGTAAATGGGACGTCCTCTTACCATGCCTGTTGTTTGCATACCGGGAGGTGCCACAGAAGTCTCTAGGGTTCAGTCCCTTTGAGCTCCTCTATGGACACCCGGTGCGAGGACCTCTGAGTTTGGTCAAGGAAGGCTGGGAGCAATCTCCCAGGAAACCTCCCCAGGATGTATACAGTTACATGCTGGCCTTCAGGAACCAGACTAGGCGTTTCAGAGAGCTTGCTGAGGCAAATCTGGAAGCCAGCCAGGAGGAGATGAAGCGGTGGTACGACCAGAATGCCACTCTGGTAGAGCTTCAGCCTGGTCAGAAAGTGTGGGTCATGGCCCCTGTGGAGCCCTGTGCGCTCCAGGACAGGTGGACCGGCCCTTTTACGGTGGTGGAGCGCAAGAGTCCAGTTACCTATTTGGTGGACTTGCAGTCTCCCAGGAACCCCTTGCGGGTCCTGCATGTGAACCGCCTGAAGCCCCACTTGGAGAGGTCCCAAGTGGGCATGCTCTTAGCTACAGATGATGGAATGGAGGAGGAGACCGAGCCTCTTCCTGACCTCCTGTCAGCCCGAGAGCAAGATGGATCAGTGGAGGGAGTAAACCTCTCTACCTCCCTGACACCTGAGCAGCAGGGTGACTGTCGCCAACTGTTGGGACAGTTCCCTGACCTGTTCTCCCTGGTTCCCAGTGTCACTCATTGGTGCGTCCATGATGTGGACACTGGGGACAGTCTTCCTGTGAAGCACAAGGCTTACAGGGTGACTGACAGGGTCAGAGCCTGCATCAAGGAGGAGGTCTCCAAGATGTTTGCGCTAGGGGTCATTGAGTCCTCTAACAGCCCTTGGGCCAGCCCAGTGGTCTTGGTTCCAAAGGCTGCCGCGCCTGGTGCCACACCAGAACTCCGGTTCTGTGTGGACTACAGGGGACTCAATTCCGTCACCAGGACTGACGCCCACCCCATCCCCAGAGCGGATGAGCTCATAGATCGGTTAGGGGCTGCGCGGTACCTCAGCACGTTTGACTTAACGTCTGGGTACTGGCAGATCGCCTTGACTGATGGGGCAAAGAGAGGTCAGCATTCTCCACACCAGATGGGCACTACCAGTTCCGGGTGATGCCCTTTGGGATGAAGAATGCCCCTGCCACCTTTCAGAGGTTGGTCAACCAGGTGTTGGTTGGACTGGAGGATTTCAGTGCCGCCTACCTGGATGACATCGCAGTGTTCAGTGCCAGTTGGGAGGAACATCTGCGTCACCTCTGGGAAGTGTTGATGGCGCTGCGGAGGGCAGGCCTCACAATCAAGGCGAGTAAGTGCCAGATTGGGCAGGGTTCTGTGGTGTACTTGGGACACCAGGTTGGGAGCGGCCAGGTGGCGCCCCTCCAACCGAAAATTGATACCATTCTGGCTTGGGAGCCCCCAAGACCCAGACAGAGGTGAGAGCCTTCCTAGGACTCACCGGGTATTACAGGAGATTCGTCAAGGGGTATGGCAGCATTGTTGCCCCCTTGACAGAGCTGACTTCCAAGAAGCAGCCCAGGAAAGTGATCTGGACTGACGCCTGTCAAAAAGCTTTTGACACCTTGAAGACTGCCATGTGCACGGCGCCTGTGCTCCAGGCACCCAACTTCTCCAATGAGTTCATTGTTCAGACGGACGCTTCAGAGCATGGTGTAGGGGCTGTTCTATCACAGATCAATGAGGAGGGCCTAGACCAACCTGTAGCCTTCATCAGTAGGAGGTTACTTCCCCGGGAACAGAGATGGAGTGCCATCGAGCGTGAGGCATTTGCTGTGGTCTGGGCACTGAAGAAGCTGAGACCATACCTGTTTGGGACTCACTTCCGGGTTCAGACAGACCACAGGCCCCTCAGATGGTTGATGCAGATGAGGGTGAGAATCCAAAGCTGTTGAGGTGGTCCATTTCCCTACAGGGGATGGACTTTACGGTGGAACACCGCCCTGGTACAGAACACGCCAATGCTGATGGACTGTCCAGATTTTTCCGCCTTAGCGATGAGAACTCCCTAGGGGTAGGATAGTTCTCCCCACATTTCAGCTGGAGGGGACACGTGTTAGACCTGGCATCCTTGGCGTGGGTCTCCCTTCCATTTTTTCGTAATGCCTCCACTGTTGCCGATATGTTTTTGCTGGACTAGATGCTCATGGGCACTTTGCCGCTGCTAATCAGTGCCAAAGTGCAAGTGCTCCCTATCGTTAATTGATATATGTATTAGTGACTCCATGATTGGATGATTGGTTTACTTGTCAGTCCCTAGTACAGTGCACTCAGTGTGCCCAGGGCTTGTAAATCCAATGCCGCTGGTGGGCTTGCAGCACTGGTTGTGCCACCCACAGGAGCGGCTTATAAAATGTGTCTCAGGCCTGCCATCGCAGAGCCTGTGTGCAGCCTAGGGCTGCCCTGTCGACTTGGTGAGTACACCCACTTACCAGTCCCTAAAACCTTCCCTTTACTGCATGTTGGTCACCCCTAAAGTAGGCCCTAGGGCAGGGTGCATTGTAAGTATAAGGTAGGACATGCCCTGGTGTGTGTGGCATGTCCTAATAGTGAATTACAGCCATTTTCGTTTTTCACTATTGCAAGGCTACCTGCTCCCCATAGGCCAGAATGGGCAGACTGACTATTACACCTTATAGTCAGAACTGACCCCGGGAACACGGTAGAAAAACGAATTTAGTATGCCTGAACTCAGGATGATAAAATACATCTTTTTGTGAAGTTGGTTTTAACATTCTGTGTTTGAAAATACCACTTTTAGAAAGTGGGTATTTTCTTGCCTAACTATCCAAGCCTGCCTCTGCTAGGTTGTGTATTCCTTGTCTGGAGATTGAGTGGCAGGGGCTGGGGGTGGCTACAGGAGACAGGGTGAGTCAGCGCAGGGCTGAATAGAAAGATCTGCATCCAGAGTGGAGGGAGGAGTTGCACCTGGGTCTGAATAGGGCTGTGCCTGCCTTCCACAATGCTGGCTCCACCTCCTGCCGGGCGGCTGAGCACTCTGCCCCACATTCTGAAAGGAAAGAAGGAGTCAGAAAAACAAAGTGCTCCAGGACTGACCAGAACTGGTTTTGGACTAGGCAGAGGCCTCTCTGCCTCCAGAGAACAAAGAGAATCAGGGTATAAGAGGGGCACCCAGACCCCAGGAAGATTAGATCACTTTTGGGAACAAGAAGAAACCTTTGCTGAGGAGCGGAACCAAGAAGAAACTGAGGAGAGACTATCCCTAAGCCTGAAGTGCTGCTTGGGGGATTGGCCTGCAGTGGTTTGCCTGACTGCCAAAGAAAGGAGAAAGGAACTTTTGCTTTGCTGTGACTTTCATCAACTTGTGAAGGATCTCCAAGGGCTTGGAAGAGAGCTTGCCCCCTGACCGAAGTCCCAGGACCATTGGACTTCACCCCTTTGTGAATTGCTGCTGGAAACTCTGTTTCAGTGGCTGCAGAGGTAGGGAGCTGTGACCGACTCTCACGACCGACTCGGTGTCCTGTAAGCACCGCATCGAAGCACCGTCTCGCCCTGCAACGCACGGCCCTGGTCTCACCGACTCCGTCAACGAGCCGCTGCCTGCACCGCATCGAGGGACAACGCGTCCTGCAACGCTTCGCTACGCCGAATCGAACTGGTCCGACCGACACGGTCACTGCTGCTGAGTTTGAGTCCTGTGACCGCACCGGAGTTGGGCACCGCTCGCACGCTTTGCGACGCACCGCCCGATTCGCACCGCTGTCCGGACTGATCGACGCCAGCTCCTGAATCCGGCTCCGTCGCCGCACCGCAACCTGCCAGCACCGCATCGAAGCACCGTCTCGCCCTGCAACGCACGGCCCTGGTCTCACCGACTCCGTCTCGACGACGTCAACGAGCCGCTGCCTGCACCGCATCGAGGGACAACGCGTCCTGCAACGCTTTCATTTTTGCATCGCGACCGCGACGAACAGCCATCCGGCTCGCACGCCCGTGCCTGCCGCTTCAAGTAAAAGGTACTGTGACCGAGTCTGTCTACGCTGTGTTGGCCCGTCTCGACGCGGTCAGCTGGATTTGTTAGACTCTGTTTGTTCTCAACATCGCCGTAGCCGGAGGAGGCTACCGACTCGCACAGAACCTTGAATTAAGCCTTTTTGATCAGAACTAAGTATTCTTAACAGTATTGTGGATTATTTTTGTCGTTTATGGTCTTGTGATAAATCTATATAAAGTATACCTATTTTTATAAATATATAACCTGTGTGGTGTCCATTTGTAGTGTTGTCACTTGATTACTGTATGTGTTCACAAATGCTTTACACACTGCCTCTGAACTAAGCCTGTCTGCTCGTGCCAAGCTACCAAGAGGGTGAGCAGGGGTTATTTCGGGAGTGTACCTACTGTCCCTGACTAGACGCAAGGGTCCCTATTTGGACAAAGGTACCTACCTCTGCCAACTAGAGACCCCCAAATCTAACACCTCACTTTTGTGCTGCTGCTACACCATTCTACGACTACTCAGGATGTTGGGCCTAGTCAAATATAAAGCAGCAACATATCACATGTCTCTGCTGTAAATCTCACCATATTCTAAAAACCATGCATGCATGTGTCTGTACCTATTACTAGTGCCACCATATATAAAAGTAGCATACAAATACATGTATACTTGTGTTTTACAAATGTAGCATCTTCAAATAGATAACACATATCAGAATACATGTGTAAGTAGAAATATATCTACTTAGACACCTACATTTATGTAGCGAACTTCAAGTGTACCTTTCCGCAAACTCATACAAAGTAGCCTAATCACTAATCCATCTCCTAACATGTCTTAAACCTCACTTTTGTGCTGTAGCTTCACCATTCTGCAACTACATAGACAGATGGGCCTAGTCAAATATAAAGCACCAACCCATCACATGTCTATGCTGTAAGTCTCGCCATTACCTGAAAGCATGCATGCATATATCTCTACACCACATAAATGTATGTCTCTATGTACATATGTCTCTACTTACTCATGAATTCTGATATGTGCTATCCATCTGAAGATGCTACATGTGTAAAACACAAGTATACATCTATTTGTATGCTTCTTTAATATATGGTGGCACTAGCAAAAGGAACAGACACATGCATGGATGCTTTTAGAAATATGGGGAGACTTACAACAGAGACATGTGAAGGGTTGCTGCTTTGTATTTGGCTATGCTTAATACCTGAGTAGTAGTAGAATGGTGAAGCAACAACAGCAGAAAAGTGATGTTTAAGGTATGGCAGGTGAGGAATTAGTGATTAGGCTACTTTGTATGAGTTTGAGGTAAGGTTCATTTGAAGTACGCCGCATAAATCTAGGTGTCTGTTTGAAATGTGAAGTGCAGTCTGTCAAGTTTTAAGGTCTTCATGGTCTTGTGATTGAGGTATGTGTCTACTTGCACATGTATTGTGATATCAGTTATGTATCTGAACATGCTAGACATATAAAACACAGGTATACATTTATTTGTATGTTTCTTTAATATATGATGATACTAGCAAAAGGTACAGACATATCCATACATGCTTTCAGGAAAATACTGAGACTTACAGCAGAGACATGTGAAGAGTTGCTGCTTTATATTTTGCTAGGCCCAACACCCTAAGTAGTCGTAGAATGGTGAAGCTGCAGCACAAAAGTGAAGTTTAAGGCATATTAGGAGATGGATTAGTGATTAGGCTACTTTGTATGAGTCTGTGGAAAGCTACACTTTAAATATACGCATAATTTTCAGTGTGTGTTTGAAATGTGAAGTGCAGTCTGTCACGTTTTAAGGCCTTCCTTGTCTTGTGACTGAGGTATGTCTCTACTTGCACATGTATTCTAACTACGTATTATGCATGTGAAGTTGATAGACGTATAAAACACAGGTATACATCTATTTGTATATACGATTTTGCTAGCAAAAGGAACAGACATATGTATACATGCTTTCAGGAATATGGTGAGACTTACAGCTGAAACATGAGATGGGTTGCTGCTTTAGATTTGACTAGGCCCAACATCCTGAATAGTTGCAGAATAGTTGAATTGCAGCACAAAAGTGAGGTTTACGAAATGGTGTACACTTTTCTGCTACTGCTTCACCATTCTGCGACTACTCAGAGTGTTGGGCCTACCCAAATATAAAGCACCAAACCTTCACATGACTCTGCTACAAATCTCACCATATTCCTGAAAGCATGTATGCATGTGTCTGTACCTTTTACTAGTATTACCATATATAAAAGAAACATACAAATAGAGATATATCTGTGTTTTTTTTACATCTAGCATCTTCAGATAGATAACACATATGAAAATAGATATGCAAGTAGAGACATACATCAATCACAAGACCATGAAGGCCTTAAACTAAACATTTGACAGACTGCACTTTACATTTGGAACAGACACCTACATTTATGCGGTGCACTTCAAGTGTACATTTCCCCAGACTCATACAAAGTAGCTGAATCACTAATTCCTTTGCCGACATGTCTTAAACCTCACTTTTGTGCTGCAGCTTCACCATTCTGCAACTACTCAGGAAGTTGCACCTAGCCAAATATAAAACAGCAACCCTTTACATATCTCTGCTGTAAGTATCACCATATTCATAAAAGCATACATTTAGGTGTCTGTACCTTTTGCTAGTGAAACCATATATAAAAGAAGTGTACATGTGTAAATAGAGATATACTTCAATCACAACACCATACAGACCTTAAAACTTGATAGACTGCAAGTCACATTTCAAGTGTACATTTTCACTGACTCATAGAAAGTAGCCTAATCACTAATCCCTCTCCTAACATGTCTTAAACCTCACTTTTGTGCTGCACTTCACCATTCTCCAACTACTTAGAGTGTTAGGCCTAGCCAAATATAAAGCAGCAACCCATCACATGTCACAGCTGTAAGTCTCACCATATTCCTGAAAGCATGCATGCATATCTCTGTACCTTTTGCTAGCAGTATCATATATAAAAGAAATATACAAATAGATGTGTACCTGTGTTTTAAACGTCTAGCATCTTCAGATGCATAACACATATCAGAATACATCTGCAAGTAGAGACATACCTCAGGCACAAGACCAGGAAGGCCCTAAAACAGACTGCACTTCATATTTCAAGCACACACCGAAAATTATGCGGTATATTTAAAGTGTACCTTTCCACAGACTCGTAAAAAGTAGCCTAATGACTAATCCCTCTCCTAACATGTCTTAAACCTCACTTTTGTGCTGCACGACACCATTCTCCAACTTCTTACACTGTTAGGCCTAGCCAAATATAAAGCAGCAACCCATCACATATCACAGCTGTAAGTCTCACCATATTCCTCAAACCATGCATCCATATGTCTGTACCTTTTGCTAGCAGCATTGTATATAAAAGAAATATACAAATAGATGCATACCTGTGTTTTATATGTCTAGCATCTTCAGATGCACAACAGATATCAGAATGCATCTGCAAGTAGAGAAATACCTCAGTCACAATACCATAAAGGCCTTAAAAATTGACAGACTGCACTTCACATTTCAAACAGACACTGAAAATTATGCAGTATATTTAAAGTGTACCATTCCACAGACTTGTACAAAGTAGCCTAATCACTAATCCCTCTCCTAACATGTCTTAAACCTCACTTTTGCACGGCACCTCATTATTATGCAACTACTTAGAGTGTTGGGCCTATCCAAATATAAAGCAGCAACACATCATATGTCTCAACTATAAGTCTCACCATATTCCTGAAACCATGAATGCATATGTCTGTACCTTTTGCTAGCACCATCGTGTATAAAAGAAATATACAAATAGATGTATATCTGTGTTTTATACATCAAGCATCTTCAGATGCATAACACATATCGGAATACATGTGCAAGTAGAGACATACCTCAGTCACAATACCATAAAGGCCTTAAAACTTGACAGACTGCACTTCACATTTCAAGCACACTGAAAATTACGCGGTATATTTAAAGTGTACCTTTCCACAGACTCATACAAAGTAGCCTAATCACTAATCCCTCTCCTAACATGTCTTAAACCTCACTTTTGCACTGCACCTCACCATTATGCAACTACTTAGAGTGTTGGGCCTAGCCAAATATAAAGCAGCAACACATCATATGTCTCAACTGTAAGTCTCACCATATTCCTGAAAGCATGCATGCATATGTCTGTACCTTTTTTTAGCAGCATCGAATATAAAAGAAATATACAAATAGATGTATACCTGTGTTTTATACGTCTATCAACTTCACATGCATAATAAGTATTACAATACATGTGCAAGTAGAGACATATCTTAGTCACAAGACCATAAAGACCTTAAAACATGACAATCTGCACTTCACATTTCAAGCACACACTGAAAATTATGCAGTATATTTAAAGTGTACCTTTCCACAGACTCGTACAAAGTAGCCTAATGACTAATCCCTCTCCTAACATGTCTTAAACCTCACTTTTGTGCTGCACCTCACCATTCTGCGACTACTTAGAGTGTGAGGCCTAGCCAAATATAAAGCAGCAATCCATCACATATAACAGCTGTAAGTCTCACCATATTCCTGAAAGCATGCATGCATATGTCTGTACCTTTTTCTAGCAGCATCGTATATAAAAGAAATATACAAATAGATGTATACCTTTGTTTTATATGTCTAGCATCTTCAGATGCATAATACATTTCAAAATACATGTGCAAGTAGAGACATACCTCAGTTACAAGACCATCCACATCTTAAAAATTGAGAGACTGCACTTCACATTTCAAGCTGACACTGAAAATGATGTGGTATATTTGAAGTGTACCTTTCCACAGATTCATACAAAGTAACCTAATCACTGATCCCTCTGCAAACATGTCTTAAACCTAACTTTTCTGCTGCTCCTTCACCATTCTACGACTACTTAGGGTATTGGACCTACCCAAATATAAAGCAGCAACACTTCACATGTTTATGCTGTAAGTCCCACCATCTTCATAAAAACATGCATACATATGTCTGTACCTTTTGATAATAGCATCATATATCAAAGAAACATACAAATAGATGTACACCTCTGTTTTATACGTCTAGCATCTTCAGATGCATAACACATATCACAATACATGTGCAAGTAGACACAAACCTCAGTCACAAGATCATGAAGACCTTAAAACTTTACAGACTGCACTTCACATTTCAAACAGACATCTACATTTATGCGTCGTTCTTCAAGTAAACTTTTCCACACACTCACACAAGTAGCATAATCACTAATTCCTCAGCAAACATATCTTAAACATCACTTTTCTGCTGCTGCTGCTTCACCATTCTACCACTACTCAGGTATTGAGCATAGCCAAATGCAAAGCAGCAACCCTTCACATGTCTCTGTTGGAAGTGTTCCCATATTTCTAAAAGCATGCATGCATGTGTGTGTACCTTTTACTAGTGACACTATATATAAAAGAAGCATACAAGTACATGTATACCTGTGTTTTACACATCTAGCATCTTCAGATGGATAACACATATCAGAATACATGTGTAAGTAGACATACTTCAGACACAAGACCATGCAGACCTCTCTAAATACTAAGAAACTAAAATACACATGTCTACATTTAATAACATATTTCAAACATCACAGTTCTTCAATAATTTTTAAAGTTAGAAAATTAAGCTAATACATAATACACCTCACAAATTTGTAACTCACCTTTCAAATAGTATTGTAGAATATGAAATATCAGAAACTCATAAAAGATTTTCTTTTGCACACAATCAATGTAATGCACCACTCTCAACAAGGTAAAACCAGTAATGGCAAACTTTCCCTCTCTTTCGCCACACAAATAAATGTAAGTAACAAATCACATTCCTTCCTACATTAATTCAAATTGTGAAACACATTTCTATTGGTTACACATATTAACCCTTACCAACTGTCTTCTAAAAATGCCCAAACTGATTTTCTGGAGTCGCGACTCCACCGTGTACAACCTATTACTAATAATACTAGTATTATTTTTATGAACACACCACTTCTAAACATACTACTGATTTGGGAAATCTTACTTTAATAACATATCACATATTTTTAACTTACAATTTCATATTTTAAAAGCACAGTTAACTTTCTACACTTCCCCCATTCTGCTTAATCCCAGTTTCCATAGTAACACTTTCTGCAACATTCAACTGAACTGGCAGGTCACAAGTTCACCATATTTTCAAGTTCAGCACACAAACCTAATGCAAATAGCAGGTGTGGTTGGCTTTTGCAAAATATTACTAATAATACCACACATAGGATCCAAGGGAGAGCAACAAAGAACATATCACTCCCTATCTAAATCTAGCAACTCACTAAAGATATGTTCTGTTAGAAATGGGGTTAGTGTGATGTGTATGTGGGAAAGATATCTCCTTACGGACGAGAACCCTCACTCACCCAAGGGTGACAGGCTTCATCATCAAGCTCCCTCCGCACATCGGGGCCAAATGGTCCCAGATGTGGGCTACAGCTCCCCACCTAGTGTGGTGGTGTGGGGAGGAGCTGAGGTGTTTTAAGGCAGAAGGGATGCCACAGAGTGATTCCGGTGAGTGAGGGAAAGAGTGCAGTGAAAAGTGCAAGAAAAGTTAAAACTATCTCAAGGGCTCAAATAATTTTATTCAGTAGTGTCCTTGGATAGGATTAAAAAAGCAGAGGACGGGGGATTCAAAACAAATATACCCCCTCAAAGGTCAACATGTTTCTGCCTTTCGTAGACTCCAAATTGTAGATTGCAAAATATTACCTAATACTTTCTACTGTAGCTTTCAAACATTTTTAAATAGCCAATAAGAAACATGCTTTTTTAAGAAAGTAACATGCATCCTATTTTTGATTGTACAATGTTCATGAACAGCCAATAAGAAATCTGCTTTTTTTAAAACAGCATCTTGTCCACCATTTTAGATACCTCTCATTCTACCAACTGACTACCTCAGCTACAGACATCTTCTCATAATTTCCAGACATCCCTTCAAGATGCTTAGAGTATGGATTGTGGGGCACAGCTATGTTTTCTGGTGCAAAAGGTATGCTGAACACAGAGGTATGGACAAAGACCTAGCTTTGCAAAATGTGCATATTAAATGGATTGCACAGAGAGGATTAAAGTGGCACCAATTGATGCCTTTTTGCATCTCCAACCCCCTGACCTTATGATTGTGCACTGTGATGGCAATGACCTAGGCATGTTGACTGGAGTAGGACTGGAAATGCTCATGAAGGATACCTTTGCACAGTTGATGTTGCTTTTCCCCTCAAACTGTCTTTGTATACCCTATTATATGCCAAAGACAGAAATGGAAGTGGTCAAATCAATCCATCACATATAACAGCTGTAAGTCTCACCATATTCCTGAAAGCATGCATGCATATGTCTGTACCTTTTTCTAGCAGCATCGTATATAAAAGAAATATACAAATAGATGTATACCTTTGTTTTATATGTCTAGCATCTTCAGATGCATAATACATTTCAAAATACATGTGCAAGTAGAGACATACCTCAGTTACAAGACCATCCACATCTTAAAAATTGAGAGACTGCACTTCACATTTCAAGCTGACACTGAAAATGATGTGGTATATTTGAAGTGTACCTTTCCACAGATTCATACAAAGTAACCTAATCACTGATCCCTCTGCAAACATGTCTTAAACCTAACTTTTCTGCTGCTCCTTCACCATTCTACGACTACTTAGGGTATTGGACCTACCCAAATATAAAGCAGCAACACTTCACATGTTTATGCTGTAAGTCCCACCATCTTCATAAAAACATGCATACATATGTCTGTACCTTTTGATAATAGCATCATATATCAAAGAAACATACAAATAGATGTACACCTCTGTTTTATACGTCTAGCATCTTCAGATGCATAACACATATCACAATACATGTGCAAGTAGACACAAACCTCAGTCACAAGATCATGAAGACCTTAAAACTTTACAGACTGCACTTCACATTTCAAACAGACATCTACATTTATGCGTCGTTCTTCAAGTAAACTTTTCCACACACTCACACAAGTAGCATAATCACTAATTCCTCAGCAAACATATCTTAAACATCACTTTTCTGCTGCTGCTGCTTCACCATTCTACCACTACTCAGGTATTGAGCATAGCCAAATGCAAAGCAGCAACCCTTCACATGTCTCTGTTGGAAGTGTTCCCATATTTCTAAAAGCATGCATGCATGTGTGTGTACCTTTACTAGTGACACTATATATAAAAGAAGCATACAAGTACATGTATACCTGTGTTTTACACATCTAGCATCTTCAGATGGATAACACATATCAGAATACATGTGTAAGTAGACATACTTCAGACACAAGACCATGCAGACCTCTCTAAATACTAAGAAACTAAAATACACATGTCTACATTTAATAACATATTTCAAACATCACAGTTCTTCAATAATTTTTAAAGTTAGAAAATTAAGCTAATACATAATACACCTCACAAATTTGTAACTCACCTTTCAAATAGTATTGTAGAATATGAAATATCAGAAACTCATAAAAGATTTTCTTTTGCACACAATCAATGTAATGCACCACTCTCAACAAGGTAAAACCAGTAATGGCAAACTTTCCCTCTCTTTCGCCACACAAATAAATGTAAGTAACAAATCACATTCCTTCCTACATTAATTCAAATTGTGAAACACATTTCTATTGGTTACACATATTAACCCTTACCAACTGTCTTCTAAAAATGCCCAAACTGATTTTCTGGAGTCGCGACTCCACCGTGTACAACCTATTACTAATAATACTAGTATTATTTTTTATGAACACACCACTTCTAAACATACTACTGATTTGGGAAATCTTACTTTAATAACATATCACATATTTTTAACTTACAATTCCCTCAGATTGAGAAAGCTAGAAAGAATGTCAATAAAGCTGTTTCTGCTTACCTCAGAGACCATAGGATGGTCTCCATCTATAACAACAATCTATGTTTTGATATGGATGACATCTACAGAAGTGATGGAGTACACTTCACAGATCAAGGGAACAGGGTCTTTCTCAAAAACCTAAAGCTGTGCTTCCGCACTTACATGTAGCTACAACAAATTCATAATGAAAACAAGGGCTCTTTTTAGAGCCACCCTATAACACAATAGTGAATCTAAACTTTTTTACACATACATACTCTTTTTTAATTTTTTGTGGATTCGCGCACCCGTTGCAAATCTGCAAAAGCATGAATTACAGGTACTACAACACAATACACTTTTCAGGTTTAACTTTTAATTTTTAATTTTATATATTTTTACTAACTCTATCAAATGTAATATTATTATTAACTTTAATCACACTACCTCTATAAAGCAACTTCACAAATGCAACACTACTTTCTAAATTATAAACTACTACTAAATTATTTATTTGAGGTGGATCTGCGAATCAAACGCAACGTTACACAGGGGGCCGCGATGAGAGCCGCGTTGGGGTCGTGACTCCAAAATCGAAAGAAAAAAAACACCCCACTTCTATTATTTGGTATCCGACCCGGGGACCCCATCCCCGGGGCATTACCTCTTTTAAAAAAATTAATATTACGGGAGGGGGGCCGCGTGGCCCCACTTCCATTGGCAACTTTTGGCCCCGGGGACCCCATCCCCCGGGGCATGGCCTCATGTTGGAGCCCCAATGCCCCCGCGGTCCCTGCCAATTCCCCACCTCCTGCGGGAGCCGGCATTGCTTTTGGACAAGGGGAGCTGCTGACATGCAGTTCCCCTTGTCCAAAAGCATTTTTGCTTTGCTTCGTGCGCGGACCCTGCCGATAAAAAAAAAAACGAAGCGTGGGCTCCCGCGCTTCGTGGTTAATTGGCCCCCGGGTGGGCCAAGTCCCGGGGGCATGCAGGGTTTATCGAATAATAACCCAAGCCCCGGGGACCGCCAACCCCCGGGGCTTTAAACAAAATGGTGCAGGAGGGCTCTCCGCCCTCCCGCAGCCCCGGGGACCGCCACCCCCCGGGGCTTCTTTTAAAAAAAAAAATTACCTGTGTGGGGGCTCGAGCCCCCCCACACACCCCGGGCACAGCCACCTCCCCGGGGCACTAAATAATAAAATGTGGGGGTCCGTTTCGGACCCCCGAGCCCCGGGGACCACTACCTCCCGGGGCTGTGCAAGGTTGGGAGGGGCCATGCGGCCCCCTCGTGGAGCCCTCCATGGCCCTGGGGACCGCCACCCCCAGGGCCGGCTCCTGCAGTGTCCCGGGGTGCCTACCCCCGGGACACTGTAGTTTGCTATGGCATTACATTTAGTTTTTGAGTTTTTTAAAAATTTGTTTCCAATTTCTGGATATTTGAGTTTTGTTCAATGTATTTATAATTTTATATTAGCAATTTATATCATATAGCACTTTAGCACTTTAGTCAGATTTAGCACATTAGCTCTTTAGGAAAGGGTGACTAAGATGTGATTTACTTGTGCATTTAGACAGCTATAAGCATTTAAGCAGAAATATTTTATCATTTGTTTAAGCATTTATGCAGACATAAACAAAGCCAAAGGGCTTATAGAAAGGTGCGTGCCAACATGACCAATTAATCGCAGTGATATATAAAATTTAAATAAAATATGGGTGACCCTGAATTTATGCACTGTGCAGACAATAAAACAGGAGTCCCCATGTTACTTGGGAAATACCTTCAAGTTCATTATGTGAATTTCTTAATTCTGGTGCACATAATTATACATTCATATATATCCGAGGGTTTCATTGATAGTCTTAACAACAATCAATTAAATTTACATTTTACAGCCACCATTAGCAATAAAACTATCAATTTCCTTGATGTGCAAGTGTTTATTAAGAACGGTAAATTGGAAACGAAATTGCACAGAAAACCCACAGCTGGTAACACAGTGTTGCACGCGGGTAGTGCTCATCCTAAGCATCTCATCCGTAGTATCCCATATGGGGAGATGCTTAGGTTGAGACGGATATGCAGTTGCAACGAAGATTTAATTACTGCACAAGAAACCAGCAAACTGAGATTTCAAGAAAGGGGCTACACTAATACCTGCATAGACAAAGCAATTCAAAAGAGCAGGACTAAATCAAGGGAGTGTCTCCTCAGTCAGGGCAGGGAGTTACATAGTACAACAGCCAAAACCAACAGTAAACAGGAGGAAGGGAACACTTTCAGATTCATTTTAAAATACAACAGTCAGGAAAGACAAGTGAAGAAACTATTAATTAAGAATTGGCCTCTAGTGTTAAGTGACCCAATGATTGGGCACTTACTCCCAAGAAGACCTGCTATCACCTACAGCAGAGCGAAATCAATGAAAGACATTTTGGTTCAAAATGACCCAAGTGGGCCAGGTACTACCTCCTGGCTATCTCAAAGAAAGGGTTTTTACAAATGCAAGACATGTAAAGCATGCCAATATGGCAAAAATACCAACTCATACAAAACCCCTTTTAATGAGAAGGAAATTCTGATCAATAAATCGCTCAGTTGTAAATCCGATCATGCAATCTATGTGCTGGAGTGCCCATGCGGATTACGCTACATTGGTAGCACAATATTACAGGCACACAAGAGGGTGCTCCAGCACCTAAGAGCGATCAAAAATCAAGATCAATCCTATCCAGTAGCCAGACACTTCAGCGAGGTACATGGATCCAACCCCAATGGTTTGAGCTACTTCTTAATTGATGCTGTGTTGCCAAACAAGAGAGGAGGTGATAGGGTCAAAACTTTGAGACTTCTAGAATCTAGCTATATAATTAACCTCGATACTACGTATCCACGGGGTTTGAATGTCACAGAGGAAATGCATACATGTCTTTAAAACTGACATAGTTACTAAGGATGAGTCAAATTACAGTCAGGCCTTTAGGTCCCTATCTAATTTAACTGAACATGATAGGTAAACTAGGACATTAAGGGACCGACAACAATATGCTGCTAAATCAAAGCCTCACACATTGGGTGTTTTTATCAGAAGTCACAGGTGGTTTTAGAAATTTTTAACACTTTTTTACAAATTTTTAACTTTAAGCACATGCACTTTTTGTCACTAAATCAATATAGCAATTGACAACTCTTACATTATTTCCAGGAGAAGTTTGTCTCTTTTGGAATTGTCAACACAATTGGGCATTCAAGCCGGAATACACATAGCAGATGTACTATTAGTGAACAGATTTTTGAGGAGAATTTTGAGCAGATTAACAATTATCCAGGACAATAGACTGCTTTGGTATTTTACCCGGACTCTCTTTTTGTACTGTGAATTTTACTATTTTACTGCCTTCCTATTATTCTGCTGGTGTTCAATTTTACTCAATTTTACTCAATTCAATGTTATTCTAATATTTTCTGCTATTTATGATGATATTTATTGTATTTATTGTGTTGACAAAAGTCTTTTACGATCAAATTGTTCCATTTTACTATTTATGGTTGTCAATGGTAATTTTATGTCACTGTCACTTTAAGCATTCACTTAAAAAAAGAGTATAAATTAACTACCCACCTGACAGAGCGTGTCATGTGATCAAGGCCCGAGGAGGGGCTGAAACGCGGCATGTCTGTAAAGGTTGGAGAGCAATAAATTTCATTCCATGCTGCACCAAAATTGAGGTCCGTGCTCCGTTATTTGGAAAACAATCCATGTTCTGGCGGAGTTTTCCTGATATATATATATATATATATATATATATATATATATATATATATATATATATATATATATATATATATATATATATATATATATATATATATATATATATATATTCACTGAAAAACCATAGGTTTCAGGGCGTTATAGTTAGTTGGACATTTCACTCGTACAAAACCATAGAAATTCCCCGTTATAGTTAGTTCAGCTAACTATAACTCGTAGCGCTCCGCAATGCACTGCTGATGACGTCACATATTACATCACTCATGACATGGTCAGTGACATCACTCATGACATCACTGATGACATCTCAAATGACATCACTCATGACATCACTGATGACATCATCCTTGTGATAGAGTGGCAGACCTCCTCTCACCCTAATATAACCTTTGATACACACACTCAAAAATACAAACTAATATTTTCAAAACAATGGACATACCAATACCAGTTACAACACACCTATTCAGTAATTCCAAGATCTACACACACATCCACTCATTCACCAACAGTCCCTATACAGTCACTCATACATGTACTCACTCATCATATGTACTCATACACCTATACATCCTGTTACACACCGCCACTCATCCATAGAGTTACTCACACACATAGTCACATATGCAAACAAAGTATCAAACATCCATATACTTGCATATACAGTTATACACACACTACCACACTTACTTCTACAGAAACTTACACATACTTACTCTCTTAAACAATCACTTATAGAAACACCTACTTATTTGTACAGGAACTCTTCCAATCTCTCACTCTCACATATACTCACTTATATACACCAATACTCACATATACTAGTTTAAAACATATGTAGTTACTCATAAAGACACTATTGAGACAGTCATTCACTCACTAACACACCCATACACATACTCATCCACCTATACAGTCCTGCACACATGCTGTCTTCAACACATACAAACAGTGAGTCACTCATTCATGCATCTATGCACTAAGTAATACCCCCACCGAACCATACAGACACTCAGACACTCATACTGATACTCAAAAACCAACTAATAACCCATATAGACACTCATGTAGCTACTCACCAACCCATGCAGCCACTTATACACAAAGTGAGAGACTGATACAGATATTTTCATATTTAAACATTACTCACTAACCCATGTATTCACTAAGATACACTTAGTCAGTTATACAATCAATTTTACAAAAAAATCATCCATTTAGACACTTATATACCCATTTATTCTTCCATTGACCTTGAGATATACATATATAAAACATATTTAATTTTCAGAAAAACACACATTCACTGGATGATGTCATCAGTGATGTCATTTGAGATGTCATCAGTGATGTCATGAGTGATGTCACTGACCATGTCATGAGTGATGTAATATGTGACGTCATCAGCAGTGCATTGTGGGCGCGCGAGTTATAGTTAGCTGAACTAACTATAACGGGGGAATTTCTATGGTTTTGTACGAGTGAAATGTCCAACTAACTATAACGCCCCTGAAACCTATGGTTTTTAAGTGAATTTCTAAGGTTTTTTAAATGCTAATTTCTAACTATAACGTGCCTGAAACCTATGGTTTTTTCAGTGAATTTCTAAGGTTTTTAAATGCCAATTTCTAACTATAACGTGCCTGAAACCTATGGTTTTTTCAGTGAATATATATATATTTATTATACTATGTATACATGTGAAAATGTCTCGGTCCCCTGTTTGCCTCGGTGGCACGGAAAAATGGGTGGAACTGACGTCAGCACGCCGACGAGGTCCTCTTATGGCTCCGATGACGTCATACGGTGTCGCGAGCGGAGCCATGCTCGTTGACGTGGGAGAGCTAGGAAAGCATTTCCGTGGAATGCTGGTGCAGGGGATATTCACCTAAGTGTTCAGGCTAGTCCTTTGGGAGCAACTGTTTATGTTGCCACTCCAGAAACCGAAACCAGTGATCCGAGGGCAGAGGCCCTGCAGATGGCACACGAGGTGGGGTGCCCAGTCGTGTGCACCGGCGGGGCAGCGAAGTGACAAGCACCACAACACACAAAAAAGGTAACGAGGGCAATGAATAACACAGGATCTTCTCTTTGTATCTGGCAGGAACAACGAAGATAAAATGCCCTAGTACCAAAATGTAGAATTAGTGCTACAATGGTCTTCAAGAGCACCTGCGATGCCGCTTCTGCCTCCCGTGCCCTGGAGGTGGCACATGGGTCACGTGGTACGGTCATACTGCGGTGGTACGCACACTCGTTGACCTCTCATGGCACTGCTCCACACTTCAGGGAGGACGCTTTCCATTAGCTATGTTTTCTGATGACATGTCGCGCCGGCCCCGTCCAACAACAGAACTCCTTTAGATCCAAACAGACTCTTCCACTCTCTCACCGGAAGTGAAACCAGGCCACGCGGACACTTTCACAATACAACAGCCGGAAATGCACTTTTCGGTAAAAAAACCACATTCCTTCCTCCTAATTAATCGAATAAACGTCTCACTGAAGAACAGGGGCCAGCTTCGATCGGTAAACAGCCGTTACAATGACTTTTTACTTTGCGATACCATTACAACGCATGCATTACCACGCATGCGTTGTACATCACGAAGTCATTACTACGCATTTTTTAGAACTCATGGTCATTTACCACGCATGCCTTTACAACGAATTTTGTTGTAAAGGTATGTATGGTAAATGACCATGCGTTCTAAAAACATGTAGACGATCCATGTCGTTGTAAGGAAACAGAGGCTGTTCCGTTTCCTCACAACGACGTGCACCGCCCCTCAGAGATGACGTGAAGCAGGAACCACGAGGAGAGAGGAACCATGAGGAGTGAGAGGTAAGGTGGATTGGGCATGGGGTGGGGGTTTCTTTTCTAGGGTTTAGGGTAGTGCAGTGGTGTTTGGGTGGTGTAGGGGGTCATGCTGGGGGTAGTGTGTTAGGGTTTAGGGTAGTGCAGTGGTGTTTGGGTAGTGTAGGGGGTCGTGCTGGGGGTAGTGTTTTAGGGTTTAGGGTAGTGCAGTGGTGTATGGGTAGTGTAGGGTGTCGTGCTGGGGTAGTGTTTTAGGGTTTAGGGTAGTGCAGTGGTGTTTGAGTAGTGTAGGGGGACATGCTGGTGGTAGTGTTTTAGGGTTTAGGGTAGTGCAGTTGTGTTTGTGTAGTGTAGGTGGTCATGCTGGGGGTAGTGTTTTATGTTTTAGGGTAGTGCAGTGGTGTTTGGGTAGTGTAGGGGGTCGTGCTGGGGGTAGATTTAGGGTTTAGGGTAGTGCAGTGGTGTTTGGGTAGTGTAGGGAGTCGTGCTGGGGGTAGTGTTTTAGGGTTTAGGGTAGTGCAGTGGTGTTTGTGTAGTGTAGGGGGTTGTGCTGGGGGTAGTGTTTTAGGGTTTATGTTAGTGCAGTGGTGTTTGGGTAGTGTAGGGGGTAGTGCTGGGGTAGTGTTTTAGGGTTTAGGGCAGTGCAGTGGTGTTTGTGTAGTGAAGGGGGTCATGCTGTGGGTAGTGTTTTAGTGTTTAGGGTAGTGCAGTCATGTTTGTGTAGTGTAGGGGTAGTGTTTTAGGGTATAGGGTAGTGCAGTGGTGTTTGGGTAGTGTAGGGGGTCATGCTGGCGTTAGTGTTTTAGGGTTTAGGGTAGTGCAGTGGTGTTTGGGTAGTGTAGGGGGTCGTGCTGGGGGTAGTGTTTTAGGGTTTAGGGTAGTGCAGTGGTGTTTGTGTAGTGTGGGAGGTCATGCTGGGGGTATATTTAGGGTTTAGTGTAGTGCAGTGGTGTTTGGGTAGTGTAGGGAGTTGTGCTGGGGGTAGTGTTTTAGGGTTTAGGGTAGTGCAGTGGTGTTTGGGTAGTGTAGGGAGTCGTGCTGGTGGTAGTGTTTTAGGGTTTAGGGTAGTGCAGTTATGTTTGGGTAGTGTAGGGTGTCGTGCTGGGGGTAGTGTTTTAGGGTTTAGGGTAGTGCAGTGGTGTTTGGGTAGTGGAGGGGTAGTGTTTTAGGGTTTAGGGTAGTGCGCCCAACCAGCCACAATATCCGTGGACAAAGGGGATCCTGACTCTTTGGAACGCTCCGTCAATTGAATAATTTGGGTCAAGGGCCCTACCACGTCCAAGACCTATCAATTCCTTTCTTGGGATCCCTCATATACTTGGAGAAAAAGGTACATAGTTTCTCATCAATTTCAGGCGTGTGTGCCACCTTCCCCTTCAGTGAGGGCCTGGGGCATTCTCCCCTCATCCTATTCCTGACCTCCCTTTCAAGGGGTTGATGGATTTTCCCCACCACATACTCTGCCACTTTGGCGTCAGGTGTCCACTCTGCCGACCTAGGATGGTAAATTTGGGTAGGCTCGAACATGTCCGAGTGGACCCCGTCCCCAACCGGGGACTGAGAGGAGTGGGACTCTGGACGCCAGGGACGCCCGAGTCCTTATCCTCATCGGAGGAGAAATCGTCCTCCGATACACCCTCTCCCTCTAAGGGAAACCCGCCGTCGGGGTCTACAATAGTGGTGACAGTGTCGTAATTTTCTCCGGGCCCCTCCTCCTCCCGGCAGGGTGCATGTTTTAGCGTTCGTGCACTCTTGAGGAAGGTCTCCGTAAGTTTATCAAATCCTTCCAAGTGCCCCGCGTTATGCTTAACGGCCCTTTTATTCCCCATCTGGGAGCTACTTGGACCCACCACCACCAGATCTGGGTCACTGAACACCCCAGGGATGCTTTTCGCCAGCTTATCAACCTGATCCCTAAGAGGAGCCAGTGCCTAGAAATAGCCAGAGAGAGGGCTTGGTCCACTGCTGGAGGGAGAAGTTGGGGGGCCATTTCTCCTCCACTTCCTGGTAGGAGGAGTAAAAATGGTCTTCTGGAGAAGACATGATAGCAAAGGGTGTGAGCACAGAACAAATGCCCTTAAAATCCTTAAGACAGCCCCCTCGCGGTGCTCCAACAGCTGGGCTTTCCCCGAAGCTATTATAAGAATAGAATGAGGCGCAATACCAATTACCACCACCAGGTGGCGCTGGTCACTAACGTGGCCGTGTGGGGAAATCATCGCGTAGCGGTGTCAAAATTAGGCGAGGGTTGGTCGGGAATCAAGCGGACACTAAAGGAGTGACCGGATTCCCAAACGCGCGTAAAGACCAGCGGGAGCGCTCGACGGCGCTGCCTCGCTCGGACCAGACGCGCCTGACAGGATCTCACCGCGCGCAGAGCACACAGCGGGAGAAACTGCGAGGGGGAGAACGCGCTCGGGCAAGAGCCTGCTGCGCAGGGAATATGAAACAATACCAAGGCAATAATGCTAATAACGTGCACAAGAAACCGCTATACAAACAGCAACAATGTCAGATTAAGCCAGGAATGTAAGGAATGCACTTAACTGACGAGCAGTGAAGAAAGAGGAAGCGGAAGGGACGTCACAATATTATATACGATGGACTGTGATATGATTGGACTATAGTTGCCTTGGAGACTACCCCCTAATGGTTCATGGGTTGTGTAGTCTTTTGTTTAATGATTGTTGTGTTACGTTTTCTTTGAACTGCTATGCAAATAAAGTGAGGAAAGATATGCATAATCCTCGCCTCCGTCCTGCCATAGAATTCATTAAACTTTATTTGATCTGATTTAGAAACATAGATCATAAAAGTGTACATAAAAACAGTAAATCCTCTTTCCTAATACAATACAGTGAGAATTAATTAAAACCAGTAGGTAAAAACGGGTGTTACAAAGCCCGGTTCAGAGCAACTTCAGGTTAACAGAATCGTAAAGTTCAATGTTTCGCAAGATCAATCTCATGTACTTCGTGCAAAATACGCAATAAGGGGTACAAGTAAGATGTAACGCTCCAATACCTGACCAGTTTGCACTATATGAAACTGCAGAAAAACTAAAAATAAAAAGTGTTTTGCACACTTCTGTCATTGGGCTATATGTGGGCTACATCTGGGTGATATTTGTGCTACATTTGGGCTCTTTTTTCTCTGGTGGCCATCTTGGGAGACTTATTTGTTATGAAGTTTCCTAATTTCGTCATTTACTGCAGTCTCCTCAGTAGGAAATGCTTTCAGTTTTTTACTTTGATTCCATCAAGAAGGCATTCAGATGTGTCACACATTTGCCATAAATTCAGAATGTTAGCACTCTAGTTGTTCATTAGATCACTGTAGTAAAGCTACTGCTCACCAGGGTGTTAACTGGAAGTCTACTGCTGGTATTGAAAGTGATTGTTTCAGTCTGCATGTCAGAATTTTCTAATGAAATAGAAGAGGATTTGAGATCTCACTTAAAACATGCCCTAAATTTTCTTTCTGCAGCACTAACCATAATTTCTATGGCAAAATGAACCCCCTCATTTTGTTCCTTTTTAAATTAAATGTTTTAAGTGTTACCAGTTTATTCCAATCAAGATGGCTTCAGGTGTGCCATACTTCTGTCATAAGTAAGCCTATTAACTCTAGAAGTTCTTTAGAACACTCTGGGAAGCTGCAGTAGAACACAAAGGCATCAACTGACAGGCTGCTCCTGTTGAAATATAACAGGAAGATATTTGAGATCTCACTTAAAACATGTCCTAATTTTTCTTTCTACAGCACTAACCATAATTTCTATGACAAAATGAACCCCCTCATTTTGTTCCTTTTTAAATTAAATGTTTTAAGAGTTACCAGTTTATTCCAATCAAGATGGCTTCAGGTGTGCCATAATTTTGTCATAAGTAAGACTGTTAGCGCTCTAGTTGTTCTTTAGAACACTCTGGGAAGCTGCAGTACAACACAAAGGCATCAACTGACAGGCTGCTCCTGTTGAAATATAACAGGAAGATATTTGAGATCACACTTGAAACATGTCCTAATTTTTCTTTCTACAGCACTAACCATAATTTCTATGACAAAATGAACCCCTCATTTTGTTCCTTTTTAAATTAAATGTTTTAAGTGTTACCAGTTTATTCCAATCAAGATGGCTTCAGGTGTGCCATAATTTTGTCATAAGTAAGACTGTTAGCGCTCTAGTTGTTCTTTAGAACACTCTGGGAAGCTGCAGTAGAACACAAAGGCATCAACTGACAGGCTGCTCCTGTTGAAATATAACAGGAAGATATTTGAGATCACACTTGAAACATGTCCTAATTTTTCTTTCTACAGCACTAACCATAATTTCTATGACAAAATGAACCCCATCATTTTGTTCCTTTTTAAATTAAATGTTTTAAGTGTTACCAGTTTATTCCAATCAAGATGGCTTCAGGTGTGCCATACTTTTGTCATAAGTAAGGCTGTTAGCACTCTAGTTGTTCTTTAGAACACTCTGGGAAGCTGCAGTAGAACACAAAGGAATCAACTGACAGTCTCTGCCCTTGTTGGATTTACATGTTTTACTGAGAATGTCAGACTTCATTCTCACATGACTGAGAAAGATAATGTGAATTTACAGAAAATATGCTCTCATTTTAGCTTCTGGAGCACCTTCCAAAACTGTATGGGACAAGCATGTGAAAATAGTTTTCTCTCAAACATGATTCATGATATCCCAGCAGAAGGTTTTTCACAGGGTAAAATCACCTTAGAACACACCACAATTCCTGAAATTAGTATGGTACCATCAACAAATGAATTCTAATGTAACTAAAGTCTGTTATCACCCTTTATAGTTCTCCTTTTGGTAACCCTCAAAATCTTCGATTCACTACAATGCATTTCAATGGGGTACTATCATTTATATTGGTCCCAAGATGGCTGCCAGCAATTCCAGGATGAAGTGCTGACAGCCAATCAGATCTCACGATGACATGTGTGGTTAGGCTCCGCCCAGATATATATGTGTTGTCTTTTTCAAATTTCTCAGGAACTACTGAACGGATTTACACCATTTAACCAAAAGGCACGACTCTGAACCAAGGGCTACCTTTTTGCCAAATTTGGTGTAATTCCGTTCAGCAGTTCGGGCTGTAGCTGCGATTAAAGGTTCCTATGGAAAATTACATGGGGAAAACATGTTTTGGGACCCCCCTTTTTTCTCGGCCCCCACTTGACGAATCACCCCGAGACTTTCAGGATAGGAGCGGACCAGAACGCCCCACAAGTTTTGAAAATTTCGCGAAGATTCGTCAACCGGCGCCAAAGTTATTTTAAATAGAATGTTGCGGATTTCCTATGGAAAATAGGTCCTAACTATAACTATCTACTGGCGACCGCCAGTAGATAATATATATATATATATATATATATATATATATATATATATATATATATATATCGCAGTGATGGTTTTTAACATGTTGGTCGCATATAAAACTGTTTTATGCACATTAACATCGAAACAATGGTATTAACTTCACAATAAGCACAGCACCCGAAAATAAGTTTATAATGTATGCTGAGTCTGTTTTCCATTCACATTGTTTTACTCATGTCATGTGATTTGACGTTTTGGCGGATTTAAGCTCTGAATGGCTAATGTTTCCTCATGTGATCAAGGTCACGTTAGTGACCGAAACGCGTCATGGCGAGCTGGAGTGGTGGAATTTAAATAAACTGAGTTTGCACGAAAGCGGAGCCCGTACCCTTTTTCCATGCAATTGTGGATTGTCTGGGGACGTTTTTTGGATATATATATATATATACACGTAAATACAGCCAGTACAGCACGCAGCACCACCGGTGTGTAAAGACAGGCAGTGTAAAACTTTGATCATATCTAAGGCAGAGTCATAACACGGCGCGCGCTGCCTTGATTAGTAGAGAGAACAACTCATCACCCAACACCCGTGCATTATGCAAATATTATGCTATATGAGAACACTAACCTCGTGAAATACTTAGGCAAGGGCTTGCCTCCTTGGGACAATAAAGTTCATTGAATTGAATTGATGAAAAAGAATGGAATAAGAGTAAAAATACATGACCCAAAGTGAAAGTGTGACAATATACATTTAATCACAGTGCTACTAACGCACCAGAGCATGTATTTAATTCATGAAATGTAAAAAACAAAAAACAAATAATCGAAAAAAAATTGTATTAGCAATGAACTTTTCTTTAGGTGTTTTGTCTATGTCTTTTAGAATCACGTGGTGGTAGGAGAGCACATATATGCAAATTGGGAATTTGGCTCTTAATGTGATCAAGGCAGGGGATCCTGCCGAAACGCGTCATAGCCCTCTAATCTGCTAATAAATTAATCTTGGAGCAACTCAACTTTGGTCGCTGTGTCGTGATCTGGTGCAACAAAGGAGACGTGCTGGTTTTATTTTGATGTTAAGCCGCTGTGCTGAGTGCGGCATTATACGACACAACCTCGATTTGGAGTCCCACGGAGACTCGGCTGTTTGGGAAACGGTGCAGTGCACAACGTGAGGGGCCCCCCCCCCGGAAGAAAACCGATGTGGAAGCCTTTCCCAGACGTGAACGGGAGCATTACCATGGACAGAGTGTGGGAGGACGCCTGACAGTAGGTAAGCGACCGACTAGTTCTGGACTGGTGGCGGTGAAAAGAAAGTGTTAAAGGGGGAGAGGTACTGGGGATGCGAGGCGCGTCCTAATCAGCAGATCAAAGAACTCCGAAATATTTTTAGCAGCAACGAGGGCTTTCTACATAACAGCACAACCGCTGTATGGTAGTGAGAGCAGTTCATTTAAAGGAACAGAATCACCTTTTTAAATAAGACTGTTTTGACAATGGAGGACTGGGTCAAACTAAGAGAGCAGGCAGTTGACACTGTGTTCGATGAAGAACGACCAGGAACCAGTGGACAAAGTAAAGACATTGGAGTGGGCGGTAACATCAAGGCTAATGATGCTCAGACTATTATGAGACAACTAGAGAAACTGCGACGCAATGAGATATCCAAGTGGTGGGAGACTAGATCACTGGATAAATATCTGGAAGTGGGGCGAGTCCCAAGGGGATTAAGAATTTTAATCGCACCAACCTTCGAAAATTTAGATCCGGACATGCTGCAAGAGTGGGCAACGAATAGTGCGGAGTCCTCTAACAACATGATGAGGATCCTCACTAAATATGCGAGGAAAGACAGAGAGAAGATACTGGATGAAATTAAAAACCTACAAACAGAACTTGCAGCAGTATCAACGGTTGAAGCCATTGAAAAATTTGAAAAAGATTTGGCAGTTAAGTTGAGCAAATATGAAAATACAATAAAAGAGAGCAAAGCGATCAAATTTACAAGAGACCGTTTGGATTACCAGCGTGGTCAGATCCACACCTTCGCGAAAAGGTTCGACACACTACGCAGACAAGAGTTGTCTGGCAACCCTGCCGTTCACAATAAAAATAAAGAAAAGCAAAAAAATACAGACACAAGCTCGGAATGGAGCTCGGAGGCAGAAACGGACTTAGAGGAAGGTGGTAATCCCAGTGGCAATCAGTTTAAGCCGTCCACAGTTGTTAAAGAATTTCATTTTTTAGGCATGGACCGCAGCATATCAGCCAGACAAAGGCCGCCGAGAGGAGGAAGAGGCCGGGGTTACAACAACAAAAACGTAAGAGAAAAAGAAAGCGGAGAAGGAATGGAATTAAGATCGGGTTCCAGGAAGAAAGAATACAAACGGAATTGATAAGTCATAGGCCCATCACTGTAATAAATCTCTCTAAGTTGGAACTTTCGGAAGAAGAATTGAACATTTTATCATTAAGCTTATCTTTCTGCAGCCGCAGCAACTTTAACTACGCGCAGACGCGCATAGACTTTTTCAAATTTATACGCAAACTAAAACTGAGCAAATATTTCAATAAGAAAAATCCGCAAAAATAAATAGATCAGAGAAGGCTACAACATGAAACTGAGGGTAATCTGGCAGTGGATGATCTGAACCTACTCAGAGTTATGGACGAACTGGAGAGAGATGCCAATAACACAGATAAGGAGCTATATAATACCAACATTGTCGACAGATTGGGTCTTGACATCTATGGAACATGCGCCACTGACTTTCGGAAGAAGTCAACCTTCACACCAGTCATGCCAAAAGACTCTATTGATTTATTTGCAGAACATGTCGTCAATGATCTCAAGGATTTGGCAAAAGAATCCAGTAACAGTTTCAATAAAATCATGAAAGAGGAAGATATAAAGTATGATAAAATCATGAAAAAAATAAAATCAAGGAAAGATATAGTCATAAGACAATCGGACAAAGGGGGCAACGTAGTCCTGTGGCCCCTGTGCCAATATGATGCAGAGGCAAGATTGCAACTAAAGGATAAAGAGTGCTATCAAAAGGTCCCGCAAAGCAGTGTGTTGGAAATAAAAGCAAAATTTCACAAGGAATTGGCAAGATGGAGAGGTATGGGGTTGATCTCTGAGGCAGAGCTCCAATACTTAATAGTTGACAATCCAGTGACCCCCATACTCTACCTGATACCCAAAGTCTACAAGGACTTGTTAACACCACCTGGGAGACCGAATATCTCGGCTATTGGTAGCCTCTTTGAAACTACATCAAGATTTTTAGACCATTTTTTACAGGACTTTGTCAAATTGTTGCCTTCCCATATCCAAGACACAGGGGACTTTTTGCGGAAACTGCATCAAACCACATGGGAAGAAGGGGACCTGCTAATTACCCTAGATGTCACCTCGCTCTATACGAGCATAGCCCATATTGATGGACTGAGAGCGCTGAGACACTTTTTAGGAAGCAGGCCGCTGAGACTGTATCAGCATTCAGAAATGTTATTGAGGATGGCAGAGCTATGTTTGGAGAATAATTTATTCCAGTATGGCAATGACACGTTCAAGCAATTGAGGGGGATGGCCATGGGTATCTGCTTCGCCCCCAGCTATGCAAATCTTCACATGGGCTGGTGGGAGGAGCAGGTGCTCAGAACCGTATTTAGAAATGAGTGGGAGAAGAACATCACGTTGTGGGTCAGATTTATTGATGACCTGTTCATCATTTGGAGGGGGTCATCAGCCGATGCAAAAATGTTTATTGCTTCCCTGAATGTGAACGACTTGAATCTCAAATTTACTGATAATCTAAGTTATTCCTCTGTACATTTTCTGGATCTAGAGGTGTTTATAAATGATGGATGCCTGCATACCCGCACCTTTAGAAAGCCCACTGCAGGCAACTCTGTTCTACACTGTAAAAGCTTTCATCCTCAAAAGCTCAAACAGAGCATCCCCTATGCAGAGCAGCTCCGTATGAAAAGAAACTGCAGCGAAGCAAGTTCCCTAGCGCAAGCCCAAACTGATTTAACTTTGAGGTTTAAAGGAAGAGGCTACAGCCAGGCTGTCCTTAATCAAGCAGTAGCTAAGGTGGACAGTATGTCAAGACAGGATATACTTTATGGGGAGAGTAAGAGGGCCAAAAGAGACATCAACTCCCAGGGACAAGACATTAGGATGATAACCGGATTCAATGCCTACCATGCCAGGGTGAGAGCCTGCATGAGTAGGCATTGGCACTTGGTTAGAGGGGACCCTATCCTAAGAGGTACTAGTCCCAGAAAACCGCTCATCTCTTATAGAAGAGCCAGATCCATGCGAGAACAGCTAGTTAACAACAGTCCAGAACTGGTTGAAAGTGAAAGTTGGCTTAAGGCCAACCCGGGCTTCAACAAATGCCTGTAGTGCAAGGCCTGCAAACATGGGGTCAACAAAAAAGAAGTACAGCTGCCACTAATGACCAAGCCTTGGAGGATTCCTAGGTTCCTTAACTGTAGGAGCGACCATGTGGTGTATGTGCTCCAATGCACATGCCCCATGGTATACGTGGGCAGTACCATCCATATGGCCCACGTTAGAATTCTCCAACACTTGAGAGCAGTTAAGAATAAGGACCCAGCCTACACAGTTGCCCGCCATATTAATGAAGTTCACAGTGGCAGAGTCGAGGATTTATCATATTACGTGATAGACTAGGCCCCAAAAAGAGAAGGGTAGGCAATAGGGAGGTTGAGCTAAGCAAGTTAGAGTCACGCTACATTTTGATGCTCAACTGTAAAAACCCCAATGGCCTCAACTCTGATGAGGGAATACACATCCACCTAGTTTAAATGGGGGCACTGAGTCGAGTTCTCTTTATGACTAGCAGGCTGTGACATAAGGGGTGTTATCGTGCAAATGAAGTCATACACAAGTTTGGAAATGTGATTCTGTTATATGCTTTAATGACCTTTATGTAATGATTTTTAGGTGTGACATTTTCTGTATAGACAGGGTGAATTTACGAGATGGAATGTCAAGCCCTTAGGTATATTTAAGAGCAATTTTAGTGTGAGGATTATATCCTCTTTATTGTTCCAACCGGGTGTTGGTAGAGATATATAGACATGGGTTTTATCCAAATACAAGCACTTTATGCGAGGTAGCAGTAATGGAGTTTCCATGTAGGCATTTTTGAAGTAGGGGAGTAAGTGTTTGCGCCTTTAGACAAGTTTTAATTAGAATTGGATTTTATTTGTGCACTTGCACTTTATTCTCCATGGCAGCTACTATCGTAATGAGCAATTTTTGCACTTGTCCCTGATACATTGCCACATTTGCACTTTATGAATTTTTAGACCTTAGGGTCTTTTAATTGCGATTTTTGCACACAATCGAATGCACTCTTGCACTTTTAATTATTGGCAGCTATCATTTACAGTATGCTAAGTGAGCAAAAAAAGGGTTTTGAACTGTGATGTGCATGCTAGTAATGTATAGATGACAGGGAGGTCAAATGCGAATTTGCACCATAGCAGATAGATGTATTGGATATTAGCACTTGCACTTTACTTCCAATGTCGTGAACACTGTGAAACTCAGAATGTGGACTCACATTTCAAACCCACTTGACAGCTGCCACCACGCCATCGGTACAGCGCTCAAAGAGAATAGCTGATGACATCGCAAACCATTGATATGCCGGGGAACAATACGATCACTAGCACTGCACCCCAGCTGCGGTGTCAGGGGCCACTGTGGCCGAGACACGTAAATACAGCCAGTACAGCGAGCGGCACCACCGGTGTGTAAAGACAGGCAGTGTAAAACTTTGAGCATATCTAAGGCAGAGTCATAACACGGCGCGCGCTGCCTTGATTAGTAGAGAGAACAACTAATCACCAACACCCGTGCATTATGCAAATATTATGCTATATGAGAACACTAACCTCGTGAAATACTTAGGCAAGGGCTTGCCTCCTTGGGACAATAAAGTTCATTGAATTGAATTGATGAAAAAGAATGGAATAAGAGTAAAAATACATGACCCAAAGTGAAAGTGTGACAATATACATTTAATCACAGTGCTACTAATGCACCAGAGCATGTATTTAATTCATAAAATGTAAAAAACAAAAAACAAATAATCGAAAAAATGTTGTATTAGCAATGAACTTTTCTTTAGGTGTGTAGTGTTTTGTCTATGTCTTTTAGCATCACGTGGTGGTAGGAGAGCACATATATGCAAATTGGGAATTTGGCTCTTAATGTGATCAAGGCAGGGGATCCTGCCGAAACGCGTCATAGCCCTCTAATCTGCTAATAAATTAATCTTGGAGCAACTCAACTTTGGTCGCTGTGTCGTGATCTGGTGCAACAAAGAAGACGCGCTGGTTTTGTTTTGATATATATATCACGGACATGGTCGAAACGCGTCGTCCTTGTCTGTCCTAAGAAAATAAACTGTTTTGACCGACCGAGTGGGCTCGCCTGGATTCTTTCAACAAGATCCCCTTGCTGTGCGAGATATATATATATATATATTTTTTAATATATATATATTTTACCTTCTGGTGGTCGCTAGTAGGTAGTTATAGTTAGGACCTAATTTCCATCGGAAATTGTTTTTGGGACTTGCCTATAACTTTGGTGTAGTTTGTCTAATCCATAAAATTTTCCAAATAAAGTGTCAAAGTAGGTTCTGTGTGTCACTGAAAGTTTGGGGGTGATCCGTGAAGTGGGGAAACAGGTGCGCGAAAAAAATGTTTTCTTTTTAGGTTCAGGTTAATGATTTCCTGATACCTTTGATTTTTATTTTAGCATACGTCTCTTTTATATAACTTTTTTTTTTCTCATGTCAAACACATTTACGTCACATGCATCACAGGGTGTTTATGCCAACTTGGGCTTTGTGCAAAACACAATAAAAGTTATACTTTCACAAGGCTTTCACGTATTACAAAGGATATAAACTTGACATATTCAAATTGTAACACATAATACATTTTCAAAGAAAATTTGAAATGGACGAAGGAAGTCTTGAATTTTACAATCAAGAGTCTATACTATATGAGTCTCATGAATGACCGCATCATGAGCAGGGGTTATGTTCACTGTTTAGTTATTGGTTGCCTCAGGTTGCAGATTTAACTTATGAATTATTAGACTCCCTCAAAGCGGTAAAAAGTCGGCACATTTTGACCTCTTCAGTTCGAGGTCTTCTCAGGACCAAGACCAGTTTTTACTGTGAAAAACAAAAATTAAAAAAGGGCGGAATTTTATCTCAGTAGCTGTAATGTATACACTTTCCTTACCCTCCGATAGATTTTGTTTTCCTACCTTTTGCAAGGAAATTCTCATATTTTTAATAGGTTATGTACAAGCTGAGCCTTTCATAACTTTGAATCTTGTTTAATCTATTAGAAAGTGAAAACGAGAGTTTTTGTTACCCTACTGGTCTTACATTTAATTAAATTTTGTCATGAGTTGTTAAGTTTTCATTTACTTCCCTCGGTGCTTCGTTGGAAAGTTCCCGATAGTTGTAACATCCAACGCGCTTAAAACTAAAGCTTTTACTTACGTTTTATACTTTGTTACCTAAACGAGAGAGACAAGGATACTTATTAATGAGCCTCTCCACTTTGTTACCCATTGTGTACACCGTGACCGCCTTTAAATTTTAAATACCTTGCAAACCGTCGTTTTTTGTTTCAATATGGATTGTAATCTCTTCAAAGTAGTTGGAGGCTGAAGTAGCGCACACTTCTCTAAGAAGTGTGTTGCAAGGCTTTTGCCTTAACTTGACAGCTCGTATCCCAGAAAAAGGACATTGAGATGGGCAGTTTTTGATTTTTTTAAATTACATTTGTCGCCCATGTGAGCAAACCCCAAAATTATGCGGTCTACTCTCGTCAAGTGTTCCATAAGGTCATCTTCCGTAAAGTAGATGTCACTGATATAGGACAATGCCTGGTCATTAAAATTGTGTAGTAGCTCTGTTACTCTGGTTGAGAACAGCCCGGGGCTAGTGTTATACCCTTGGGGTAATCAACAGAATTGGCTCTGAGAACCAAGGATGCTGAATGCGATCAGATATCTGCTTCCAGGCGGTATATTTTGGCAGAAAAATCCATTCGAGGTCTCAAGTGTTGTTTTGTATTTCTTCCGCACTATGTTGTTCATTAGTGCGGCACTGTGTGCATTTTGTACTACAAATGTGCGGGTGTCTGTAGTCTAATACTAAATGATATGAATGATTAGGTTTCATTACCGGAAACAAGGGATTATTCATTGATGAGGTGCAACTTTCTATTACACCTTGGTATTCAAGTTGTTGGAGTATTTCCCTAACTTGTTTTTTAGCTTCATGCTTAAATGGATATTGTCTTTGAGGTTGTAGGTTTGTCCTCAGTGGGATTTTATGGTAAGGTGAATATGCCCAGGAAAGTCCTCAATATCCTTCCCATCCTTCTTCTTCTTGAATTGAGGTTTGGAAAGCTTAATTTTTTCTTCCTTTTTAATTATGTAGTCAGTGGAGCGTTTTGAGCCCTTCTTCGGTTTCACGTGCTGTTCCGATCTGCGCTCTGAATGTCCTCCTCTCTCTGAACATTTATCAGATTAATCCTGAAAAAAACGAGACAAACGTGTATCAGTATCCTGATACCTGTCAGGCGTTCTAATATTATCACGGTTTCGCAGATTATAGCATTTTTTAGTGGCTTACTGTTGAGGAGACCCACCCCATGACTTAGACTCGGGTGCTTGTTTAAAGTTATCCTTTTCGGAATTACTCTTTAATTGTGATTTACCAGGTCGGAATCCCAAATTATCTCTACCCAGCGTAGCATAGGATTCTTCGATAATTTTAGGTAATTTACGCTCCTCCTGTGCAGGAGCCAAATCACAAACATGGTGGCATATAGCCATGGCTGCTGCTTCCCCCTTTCCGTTACACAGCATAATGGCAGATAGTGCGGCAAACTTGCCCATCAGTTTCATCCCAAGTCGAGGGCAGGTGCTGCCTCATACTCATTCGGGATCTGTTTTAGCACTTCAATAAAACAGCCAGTGAAGGGTTACCATGTGTTCTGGTATATACTGCAGCAAAAACTGTACCCCAAGTTGTGCAGTCTTCCATTGGGGAGCCATCCCCATCGGCAAGCAAATTGTTAAAACTCTGTGTTTTTCCTGCTGGCCCATATGAAGAAACATTGCTTCAAGCTGACTTTTTTTTGTGCACTCCAGAACGGAATCTCCTAATATCCCTAAAAGCCCAACACTTTCTCCAATGTATTTTACATTAGACTGGGAATAGTAAATCTACACCCCTCAACGTCCTACACTTCATCAATATGGCTTAGATAGGAGTGGAAATAGCAAATCTACAGGCCTAAAAGTCTAACACTTACCCCAATGTGGCTTAAAGTAGAATGTGAATAGTAAATCTACACCTCTTAAAGAGCAACACTTTCCCCAATGTGGCTTAGATTGGAGTCTAACACTGTAAGAAAGTGGGTTATTAGTCGAGAAGGGTGAGAGCCCCACATAAATAATAAACACAATCCTTGTCAAGATGAACCACAGAAATCACTAAATAAACCTGTGCCTAACGCTCTGGATGCTTGGCACAAAAGCCGTCGGGCCTAACTTAGAGGCAATGTGTAAAGTATGTATGCAGCCCTCAAACAGGAATAAAATGAAAAGGCAACACACGAAAAAAATCCAAACCAATTTAGGAAAATAGAGTACATTTTAATAAATGCAATGACACCAAAATGACAAACATCTAATAAGTAGAACCAGAGTTATGATTTTAAAAAATGTAAGTAAAAATGGTGCCAAGAAGCACAAAGTGCCAATCACGGTTATCTGGTTGCTCTGGTCTAGGTCAAAGTCAACAGTTCAGGCCAGCCGTGTGGAGCATGGGTCAGATAGAGGGAGCAGGTTTATTTGAGTAGAAATGTACCTTCTAACTTAGGCCAAAGCATGAGAAGCACTTGTCAACAAGGTCATTGACTGTTGGGCTGCAAGCTGAAACTGAAGAGAGGCTCGTCGGCGACGATTTGCTGAAGTCACAGGCCTCGGTTGGAACTTCGCATTGGTGATATGGTCGTCGTCAACACGAATAGTTGGTCAATTATTGGAACTTCGAGTTAGCAGGAAACGCGGGGAGGTTATTGTTGATATGAAGAGCTCCAGGCAGTAAAATCTGGGGTTTGTACCTGGGCAGGTTGCATTGGCAGTCTCACGTTGACCTTGGTGAGGTCCTCCTTCATTCGCGAGGAGACCACGGATGTTTTTTTTTTACTTAAAGAGCTCAAAACCTCTGGATTTTCACCTGGAGTCCAGTTCTTGAAGTGTTGAGGTAGAAGGAGCACACTCTGACACAAACCAAAGGTCCAGGACCTGGGGATTCCCCTATTGGGGATCAGGACTCATTCCATTAGAGGTCATAAGCAGGGTCCGTACAGGTCCAGTTGGGGCTCATCGGCTGAGCAGTTGAAGGGGAGGCCTCTAGAAGCTTGGTGTGTCCCTGTAGCATAAACAGGAGGTCAGCCAACTGAACCTTGTAGTCACTTCTGCGGTCTAGAATTCAATGCAAGCAGGTCCAGACTTCCTTCAGGCTCCAGACAGCAAAGCAGTCCTTATTCTGAGGCTCAACATGTCCAGGAGTGTTGTGATGAGAGGTTCTAAGGGTGCCAATTTTATACCCACTGCCAGCCTATAAGGTGATACCCATTTATCTAACCTTCTGCTTTCCCTAGGTTCGGCTTCAATCTATCTGGGGAAACAAAAGGCAGGCATTTTCCAGTGACAGGGCAGGCATCTCCAAAGGCAGGAAGGGGCTGGGTACAGCCCTGGCAACTCAGGCTGAGTACAACCCCAAGGCCATCGTGCTAGAGAAAGTATCATCCTTCCCCACACCGAGGCCCTTTTGTCCTGTGTCTGGAAAAAATACATACCACAGGAGAACCATCAACATACTGGACAGTGGCAGAAAGGCACATTTGATTTAGGCAAGTTGCATTTTCAGAATAGTAATTTAAAATCCTACTTTACATTTAAAGATGATTTAAAATCACAATTACAATGCGTGGCAGAAGTATTTCTCTCTCAGCTCCCAAGCTGATGTTATCACTTATTAAGTGCAATGAGGTAACCCTGTCTATGGAAGAGGTAGCCTTGCTGCGGTGAAAAACAACTTTGGGAGTTTTGCACTGCCAGGACATGTAAAACCTAACTTCATATGTCCTACTTTTTAAATACTATGCACCCTGCCCTATGAGCCTTCAGCGCCTACCTTAATTATGACGTATAAATATTAAAAAGGAAGATTTAAGCCTGGCAAAAGGTTTATTTTGATAGGTCTAAATGTCAGTTTAAAATGGCACTACAAGCTACAATGGCAGGCCATAGTAGCATTTTATTTACAGGCCCTGTGTATGTGTAGTACCACATACTAAGGGGCTGATTACGAGGTTGTGCGGAAGGGCATCTGAGAGCCTGTCGGAGTCAGACCATCCGAGCGACTCATTCTCGGATGCGGTTATTCCGACTGATGCATTATGATGCCCAAAACCCATTGCTTACCGACCGACTCGGTTACTCCGAATCCGACTGGATAATCTGCCCGGGATGCCATCGGAAACGCTGACTGGAGACACTCGGCGCCACTTCCAAGTCTGAAACTGCCTACCCTATTACGATGCATATTTCCTACGCGCCAAATCTTCCGGGCCAACCACCTCTTCAGAGCAGTCGGAAGGGGAGTATTTCAACTCCGAATCTCGTCACAACACGCTTTCTGCGACCGATGCTGTGCAGCAATTGAGTCCATCGCATGTCATCCCTCTACTAAACATTTACAATGAATATTACAACCTGAACCGATGTGGTCATCGTTGCAGTTAAGTAAGACACCTACCCCTACAGATTAACGTAACTAGCCATCGAAAGTCAGTATACAGATTAACGTAACTAGCCAGCGAAAGTCAATTCTGCAGAAAGTGTTCCGTAGCAGTTGTGCATGGCAAATGAGAAAATGTCATCATCAGGTTTCCAGTCAGACCACCAAATCAGGGAGAAACACACATTTTACCGTGGAACAGGAATGCCCATAGATACAGATATGTATGTATAACGAAAGCAATGCATGAGTAAACCACAGCACACAACGACACATCACAGGGCAACAAAATTTCAATGTACTCAGAAAAGTATGTCCACAGAGACATATGCACTGGCACCATGCTCGCACCTACATGCAGCATTTCCCCAGGAAAAACAACATGTATAAACCACACAGGAAAATGAAGTCAAATTATATGGCTGATCTATTAAGTAGCAATACAATACATCCACTCAATCAGATGGAAAACCTAGGCCTAGCTTGTTTATTACCTCACACTTCACTTTACAGGATGCACCAATTGTTGACAGATCAATGCATGTCTCTAAACAACAAATTGACTACTATAGTCCAACCTGTCCTGCCACCCCCCCCATCCATCCAATCCCACAGTCCCACATCCTGTGCCCTGATGAGTACAGCAGTGTCTGAGCTGGTATCCACCAAAGCCTATGTCCACCATCATCTCAGCCCCACCGCAGGACACATAGCCAGGTCATCATAGGGAGTCACAACCAGCGTGGGATGTTGGATGTGTCAGGAATAACAACATGTCAAGGATCCTGCACAGATCCAGAGCAGGACTCACACAGATGAATCCCTTACATACAATTCGCAGCATGCACACAGGTCTGCTAGCATGCACACCGCACCCAAATACATTGGAACACAACTATCTTGGGGCCCCATATGCTTCACCAGGCCAGGTTTACACGCCCCTGGTGGACCCGTGCCATTCATCCACCACTGTTCACTGAGGCCAGTCCACAGGGCATGACATAGGATAACTACCTGTACAACCAGGACATGGTATCAAAATGTCCCACTTGGAGTCACAGCACTCAAAAAGGTCCAAAGTGATAACAGTCCACACAGAGCAGGCATCAAATCTGCAGGTACACAAAGGATGGATCATCATCCAAAACGTTGGCGAAGGAAGCACACATCTCCAAACTAAGGGGCTGATTACGATGGCAGGCGGATCGCCACCGCCGGCCCGGCAGTGGCGATCCGCCCGCCATCGTAACTAGAATTACCCCCGCCATATTATTATGGCGGGGGTATCGCGGCGGACGCAAAGTGCATCCGCCGCTTTTCCGCCGGCCGGCAATCATTACGATTGCTGGTCGGGCGGACTGGGGGCCTAATATGGTGGCAGTGCCTAGCAGGCACCGCCATCCATATTAGGATGTGTGGTATTCAGAGCCTTGCCATGGCGGCAATGCCACAATGGAAAGGCTGGCGGGAATCGCTTTGGGGTCCCGTTGCGGGCCCCCAGGGGGTGGGGGTGGGAGTTTGCACTTGGGGGTACCCATGGTACCCCCCTGCATTGCCATGCACAAGGTGGCAGGCACCGCATGGTGCCTGCCACATTGTGCATGGCAATGCACAACATGCCATTTTGGCATTGCGGCGGGTGCTGCTGTAAGCAGCACTCGCCGCAATGTCAAATATGCAGGATGCGACCGCCAGGATGGCGGTCGCATCCTAATCAGTGGTGCGGGACCACCGCACGTCTGGTGGCCGATCCCAGCACCACTAGGGTGGTGGGCAGACGAAAGTCCTCCCGCCATCCTAATGAGGCCCTAAGAAACTTCCTCACATAAAAAAGACAGAGACAGGGGAATGCATTTGCTGGAATATGGCACAATGAATGACTCTGCACACAAGACATTTCTACATCCTAACCAAAATCTTACTATCAGCTCATTATCATGTGCTGGACACAAATTGGGATGGATGTAAATGATCTTTGCTTAAGTAGGAAATGCAGATCTGGTCAGATGGGCATAACAAGCATTCATCAATGAGTCAAGCATACCGCAACAGGAGCATATGGTACAAAATTGAACAACAAGATAACCATAACAAGATAGAAGAGCACAGAGGTATCATGGGCATTTTGAAGGTCAGCAACCCACATACCTCACAGGCCACACATGGGGGGTGAGATCAGGGCACCTAGTACAATAGCCATTGTCAACAGTTGACATTGTAGCATATGTAAACTCTAAAAGACACCCCTACACATGAACAAAGGAAGACATGTCATGCAGACAGTCTGCCTCACATGACAGAGAAGCTGCCTCATCTAGCCATGTCCGGAACACTTCTGATAGGTCCATGACCACATGTCTGTAACCCTCACCCTACAAAGTCCTACACCCATCCAGTGGCTCTACATGTAGCAAATTGTCCTACAGTTTAGCTATTTCAATCCTGTGGAGGCACACAACTCACTCCCTGTGCTGCACACACTTTCACCAGGCTGTCAACTCCACAGGGGAGTTGTGCTTCAGGGAGCAACATTGATCCTGCAATCTCATGTGCCCTGCATTTTGAGAACATGCTCACTTTGTACAACTGCCTACCAAACAAACTTAACACTGGCAATTGCAGTGGTCCTGCCACATAACATTCCTTTTAAAATGAACAGCCCCGACAGCCTTTCCTTTGGCAGATGCAGCCTCCACAGTTCCACACTTATCATGCCACTATTGCAGATCAACCCTCGCAGCATGATGTCAAACTCCCTGGAGGTGGCACCAGGCACAGCCACTGCTAGGTAATGTCAAAAACACAAGCTGCAGGGGAACATTAACTTATCAGAAAGTGAAATACAGCCTTGGCCTGTAACTGGAAGAATGATTAAAAAAGACATCTGTGGACATAATGAGGATATGGCCCTGCTAAGATTCACACAATGAAATACTTTGCATCATCACAGTTACAGATCCATAAGTACCAAAAAACATTAAGGTCACGCATCACACTCTGCTCATCCGCCATCACCTATTGTGGAGGATAATCCACACAGAGGGGAAAAACCCAACACTTGGCCTAGTTAACACACAAACTTGACACACCCTGCAAATCTGATTGTCTCTTTGTCTCTCAGAAATATCTGGAATGTCCATGCAGATAGACTGAATATAGAGCAGCATGTCATCTGCATTAATGGATACTACATGTACCTCATCCCCCAGTGGAACTCACCATGATTAACACCCCTGACAAATTTGTGGGCTAGTGGCTACATGGTCAGGGCAAGGAGAAGTGAGGAAAGGGAACAGCATGACGAGTCCCCCTGCACAATCTAAAAGAGGGTCACTCTTGACTTTGGCAGTTGGCTTTGCATGATAAAGACATATGTGTTTGTTGCAGCTGCCCTGCGATGTCCAATTTTGACAGAGTGGTAAAGATGTATACACAATCAACAGTATTGAATGCTTACACCAATTCCAGCAGTAAGCAGGCCATGTAGGGACACCTCCCATGGACCAGCTACAACACACTATTTTGCATAAGAATGTTAAGCATTGTGGATCTATCAGGGATACAATTCATTTGGACACCATGCACTAGATGCCGTTGGTGTACCAGCAGGCGAGGCGCTACTACTATACTAAGGATTAACAATTCCTTGCAAGCAGGGACTAAGGAGTTTGTGGTCATAAGTTCAGCTAGGTTACTGTTATGTTTTAACAATGTACACCAAAAAGATTCTCACATGGATTGTGGGTGTCTCCAATCACGCAAGGTGGCCCGAGAAAGATACAATCACCTGTGTGCAAGTACAAGCTCGTAGGCATTATCGAGACTGGGCAGGAGGCTGCCCAATGCATGAATGGTCAACGTGGCAGTCCGCAGAATTCTCAAGAGCATCGCTTGTACTAGCAAATGGGTTGTTGATCACTGCACGGGCTGCCAGATCAAGTACAGGTAGATTCAATCCAGTCAGGAATCAGGAAACATCTTCCTTGCATTCAGACTAGGGGGGGAATGTATAGGCCACAACAATACACAATGAAGGATTCATGGATGGCTGCCTGACTATTGTGCTTCTGGGGTAGGTGATCCATATCATCAACATCTGCTGGGTTGTTGTTAAGCAACATAGGAGGCAGGACAAGAGTTGCACTGACTTATCTCACTCTGTGTGCATTCCAGCTTGTCATGTTGCAAAGTAAAAGCAATGCAGTTGCTCAATCAGATGGGTGTGGTGTTTTTAAGCATCTGTCGACATGGCTAACATCACAGCTTGCAACCGGACTGCAGTCTATTGATGACCTAGTGATGCCTCTGTTACAGCAAAGCCCTGGGGATATTGGCCCTAGACAACACCCATGTCCCCAGCCCAAGCCACTCATACTGCTTTCAGTGCTTCCCACTACAACAACCTAGAAGTGGTTGTGTCACATTAGGCAGGGAAATATCTGGAGACAGAATCCCTCAGGAATGAGAAAAATGCATGGGCCTACAACAATGTAGGATGCAGTCACCATGTGTGGACTGGGGGGCGCTGCACACTACACCAAATGTGTTTGTGTATTGGGTCATCTCCTGAGAGTGTCAATGACAGCTATTCTGCATCTAGCCCCTCAGGATGTAGCGTGAGCTGCTAACAAATAATCCATTCAGAATGTGCAGATTGTGTGCTGCAGAGTAGTAGGAGTACTCATGAGTCTCGGGAAGTAGGATCCACTGACAGTATTGGAGGGACCAGTGTGCAGACCATTGTGTAAAATAAGCTGCAAGCACTGGAGAGGATGCCAGGGTGGGGGCACTTAATCTGTGGCACTTGGACACAATTGACAATGCCATCCTCAAGCGAGGGGATATGGGTACACACTGTGAGGATGAGAGATATGTTCAGAATGAAGTCTGCTTTGTCAACAATCGGCAATGAAACACTGCCCCCTGATCTTCGAAAACATCAAGGAGACCCTCTACAAAGACATACTGCCCTCCGGCTCCGTGGCAGTGTCTAATGGGCTAGATGGATCCCCCGTATGGACCCACACAAGGGCTACCCTTGCCAAAGCAGAATACAGGATGCATAAATATTGGCAATGCAAATGCTTATGGAACTGGGTATAATGTTCCAGTGTCACATGTGTCTCTTGCAACAGTGCAATGGTTTTTCTCAGCACATCAAGAGATGTCATTACAATGCATCTATCTCCCTTGTTGTACCCATGCCTCTGACATTCAAAGTCAAAATATCATGAGTACCCTTGTGTGTGTAGTGTACTAGGAAGTGTGGTGAGGCGTTTCAGGAGTAGTCTGCCCCCAGGTGGGCCACCAACACACATCCTGTACTTTTTACTTGGGGGGGCTATGGCCCTCTAAGCAATGGACTGCCATTGAATGGTTCTGCATCATGACAGTAAAATTTGAACCCTCATCACCTCCATCCCAGGGCAGTATCCAAGGGGAAGAATGAGCAATCAGTGACAACATCTACCTACAAAGGGTAACTGGGCACTTATGCCCAAACACAACTCAGCCCAGGCAAGGCTAGGTGGAGGGAACGTGTCCTGTGATGCCAATAGCTTTTGCATATGCTAGTGTTCTCCTAGCGGCCATGTCAACAATCTGCCATGAACAATCAATGTCAGACAGCAAGCTGCAGCTAACACATGCTACATCTACAACTTTCATCTGCCAACAGTTTTTGCATACTTACATCCACCTAATCTCCACATGTGTACATTTCAACATTACCTCTTGGCTTGCATAATCTCTATTTGTGCTGGTCTGACCTCTCTCACAGCCACCTCAAAGTACATGCTCATCTCTCAACCTATCCAACATACACAAGCTCTTCATAATCACCCTCTGGTGCAGCTATCATGAAAACCATTTCTGCCCTCCAAGCTCCACCCTTGTACTCTAACTCTTCCACCCAGACTCTCACAATCTCATCATGGTGCTGCCCCTCTAACATCCACACCAACACTCCCAGCACCACTCTTCATCACTAGGTACACAACACCTCTCCCATTCATGATATGTACACAATGTACTGTACTCATCACCTCCTCAGCAGACGTTAAACATATCATGTCAAATGTACACCTCTCATCCTCATTTTGACCCTCACTAATGTCTTGGACTGCACTTTTATCACAATGTGCACCATCATACCTAACTCTGACAGTCACACTTAACACCTCACCACATCTCTCACCCTGACACTTACATAGCTCAATGAATATGTCCTCATTCATTAACCTCTCACCATTCACTCACCCTACTCTGCTTAAGGACTACTGATAGCCATTTCACGAACAACTGTATCCACAGATTTAAACACAACATACATCAACTGGACAACACCTCACATCTCCACATACAGCACCCTAACTTACACAACTGGTGTGTACCCTTGACTTGCACTTATCCACTTTGTTACAAATAACAAGTTTAACCTTGTCTCACTGTGGCTCTGTCACATCCAGATCTCAGTTCCTTGCGCCATACCTCCATTGACTTCTGCACTTTAACAACTACCTTTATCAATGACACTGCCCTGTCACAGTCATCTCTCACCGTAGTGCCACAGACTACAGCTCTCATCTCCTGCCAGCCTCCAACCTTGTCTAGCTGATTCTACCTCAATCACATCTACCTATTCCCAGCATACCTTGCCCAGCCTTTAACCAGTCTTACAAGGTCACACACTCTGATTCCAAATACCCCAGCATTTCAAAAAATTCACATGGTCAGAATGAGGATACTTCACGTCTCCTATACCAGAACTGCCTTATAACTGAACTCCTACCTTCCACTCTCATAAAAATCCTAACTTGTCCTGTCCCCATTACGTATGAGGCTCCACTCCACTTCCAAAATAGAAACACAAGTCTCTCTCACCTCTACCCATGTTAAGCTAGCTCAGCCCATGCAACATTAACCTTGCAAAACACATCTGCAGGTAGGCCTCACATTCCAAAATCCACCTCCTACCCTGTCTGTCAACTTAGTGCACAGATGTAACACAGGCTCCTGTAGCATTTGCACAGCAGATGGGCCCACAACACTTTTGTGCACTCACAGTCCACTCGGCTTACCACATGTTGCACAGGGTATTCCACTAGACATGGCAGCACTCCTAGTTCATCTCTGTGTGATCTTGGCCAGCATCAAGCATAGCTCAAAAGTACTCCATTGTCATCCATGCACAAATGACAACATGCACACAAATCATATGCTCAACTACAAATGATGTGTGGTTAAAATAGTAAAGTCCTCGCCTGTACAGATAAAACAATTGTCAGTGGAAAAGAGTGCAAAAACCCAAATCTCAACCATTCTCCACTCTTCTCACTCAGTAGTCATGCCTGTTGAGCAGTGCGCAAAGTGCTACGATACCATTATGCCTGTCAGACCTCAGTTGTGGGGGGTACCATAGGATTTCATTACAAGACCGGAGGCTACCATTATGCAATATACTTTTATTGCTGCCCCAACATGCAGACCTTTGAAGAACATCAATACATCATAAACATATAGAATGTTCTTGAAGAAGTATAAATATCCAGTGCACAGGCCTATCTTCCTCTTTTATTAGCTGCTCCTCAACAAGATAAGTATACCTTTACCTAATCCTGTTGTACTATACTTTAACAAATTATCTTTTAACCAGAATTATTTCCTAACACTATAATTGTTTATATATTATGATGTGTGCTGGGTATGCATGTCTTTTTCAGGATTAATAACCCCGAAAAGTCAAACTAAAAATAGACTATATTGCTTGTTTTTTCTTATACTATAGCAACGGATCACTGACATAATATCAACTACAAAAATATCCCCATACACAAATATCGACACACAAATATCGACATCCACAATATCGACATCCTATCTTTAAAATGTAAAATACAAAAATATCAACAAAAAATATAGATGTAAAAAATATCAATGTACAAAATATCGATTTTTCTTTATATATAAAAAGTAATGATTAATAAATTAAAAAATAAAATTAACTTTAAAAAATATTTAGATGTAATGTACATTTAAACAAATATAATAAATAAATTTAATTTAAAAAATGTAAATGTACATATATAAAATGTAATATATAAATGTATATTTCATTTAAAACAATTAATAAACTAATAACTTTAATTTATTTTAAAATGTTATAAATATATACAAATTAAAAAATAAATATAAATAAATATACATATACCTATAACACAAAATCTAATAAAACAAATTATATTATAAATTAAAAAATTAAGGGGCTCATTACGATGGCGGGCGGAAGCACAACCGCCGTGCTGGCGGATGCAAAAACCACCAGTTACCGCCGGCACGCAGCAGTCCACACGCCCGCCCAATTACGATGCGAAAAGTAGGCCAAACACCGCCGGCAAGCCAGCAACACCGTCCGCCATCAAAGTGCGCCCGTACACGTAGCGGCGCAGCCCAACTGACACACACCATCCGACGAAACACGTCCCGCCCGCTGTATAAATTACGATGCCGCAAACAAACGGCTCCCACGGCCAAGAGATACCGTACGACAAACCGAAGCGGTAACACGGACGCCGAGCACGGACAACGAAGAAGCGGCTCCCCGAGCATGAATCCAGCACTGCAGGCCCTCCCCATTCTCCTGCTGATGCACCACCAAGGGCGCAACGTACCGCGGAGACGCAGGTAGGCACACACACAACAAGTGCACGCAAACAGCGCACACAGTGCAAGGGCGGAAAAAGCGGACAACCCCCACCAGCGCGTGTACACTACACATCCACCATTGCATCCACATATGACACACAGGCCAAATCGTAACATCGCGTAACACATGTGTACACACCACCTGGGACTAGGAACCAACAACCCCGTCACGGCCCCAAAGCGGCGATGACGCTCGCCACACATGCGCACAATGCAGAGGCCAACCGCAGCGCCATGCATGCGTCGCACACAGACACAGGGACACAACCAAGCAGCACACACATCAGCCCCACCCGAACGCACATGACACGTGACAGGCCTGCCACAGACATGTCCCCAACGCCCAATTCACGGACAACACCCAACGCCACACAACCGACGCACACATGTCAGTGAAGTCACGCAACAGCAGGACACACCCCAGTGTAACAAACATGGCGTAGCACACAGCGGCGGCAACACCAACTAGGAGAAGCAGGGCCCCTTCGGGAAGAGGAACGCCAGTACCACACTGAAACACCCATACCACCCTGCACATATGAACAAGACATATAAAACGGAACACCAAAGAGCCCGGGGACCGACAACAGGTGGCCCAAGAATAACATTCACACACAAGGCCCAACGCAGAGCGGAAAGGCAGCCTGCCGCCCACACAAGGGAGAGCAGACAGCACTGAATGACCTTCCATTCCAACTCCGAAACCACAGCCCTACGACAGAAGCCGGTGAATACAGCCATTGTCCAAGAATAGACCAACACAGGCATGCCGAGGAGACCGACCACAGGGCAGATAGCGCATATCACAGAAGCACACAACGGACGGGGAAGAAAGAAGAAAACACTCCCCATGTCGGCCACATGCAAGTTAATTGGAAGGAGTCACACATCACTGACCTTGAACTGTCTGAGAAGCATGTGGGATGAGGGCCCGTGTCCTCCAAACAAGCCAACAGAACACAAGTCCTGTCTCCCTACGACTACACAGAGCTCACAGCAACCTCGGAGCGTGCACATTGCAGACTGCACACACAGCCGGAGCACGCCACCACAACGCACCGCTGCGAAATGGCAACCGCAACACACCTACCCAACTACGCCGAACAGCTCAAGCTGTACAAAACCAACCTGTTTCATATATTGGGATGCGATCTCCTGTCCCTGCTGAACGTAAGTTACCGACTGACTTACCGCATCACATTGTTCAGCTGCGTCATGCCCGTCTTCTACTGTCGGAGGTGTCCCTACCAGCATCCCGTGGAGATATGCCTCTCCAACCCGGCATGTCTGAAGGCGGACCTGCTACCACTACTCCTCCCTCTGGACGCACACGACAGGGCCTGCTCTGCCTATGGGGGCATGGCGTATGTGGCCAACATCGCACCCGCACTGAAATGGGACCACTGTGCCTCCACACGACGGATCATCGAGAACAGCTACATCGAATGTCACCCAGCATGCCCCATCATGGTCCTCCAAGGGACAACTTACGAACAACACCTTGACAGCCACCATCCGCTACATTGGCTGGCAAACATGTACACCACCAATGACATGGAAGCCCTGCTGGACGGCATCGCATACCTGACAACCTGTAAATTCGTCGGACCACAACGCAGGTTCCCGATTGACCTATGATGTCCAACCCCGCACCCATGCTTAGCTTCCGCACGGACTGGCCAGTCACCACCACAACAGCCATACCAAGCGACCGGCAACTGTAACCACACCATCAACGACATCGCCATGACATCGGATATGACCGGGACATGCACACTGTTCCCCATCACATCCAGGAACACCGCATGCATCGTGGGAGGCAGTGGCATGGGCTCAGTGTATCGCACCCACATGGACGGAACTGCACGAACAACCAGGACACGACATGGATCCAGCGCACATGGACACACACACCGCTCAGTGGACATGAATAGGTCGCCTGGAGTCTGTGGGTGCTGCACCCCTCCCACCCCCGCCCGGGAATCCCATACCAGGACCTTTGCATGGACGACAAGTGCATACAACAACAACACGACCCCAGTGACTGTGACATGTCCAGTAACCACCACAGTGCAACAACAAGTGGCACGCCGCTGCATGCACGCAAGCACATGCCCTGATGTCATCTCACATACACGCGTGCATGAGGAACAACCGCAGCAAACCTGTCACATGGAACTGAGATGGACTGTGCCCATGATGCCAAGCGGTCTGGTAGGCTACATGTATACCGTCTGTGTCAAAGTCCGCAGCTCCGCAGCTATACGTAAATGTACATTAGCACAGCCTTGGCCAAGCAGATGTCACTCTGAAGCCCACATCCCACATGCAACAGCCAATCACATGTAACCCCACACCCTATCCCATTTGCAATCATGCTCAGTATATCCTCAACATGTATTCCGCTGCCAGTAGTGTCCACTATACTGCATCACAGAGGACAGAAGACTCAATATAATGTTTGAAACCAAAACTGTCTCCGCTGACTCATTTCACAAGTACGAATGAGAGAGGATGAGAGTATGTGAAGTACACGGCAGTCGTGACATGACCATGTAGTCCACTGGTATTGGATGTCAACGCAAATGAGTAGCACAACTGTGGAAGACACACATGTGTCGTGTGAAGTCGTATGGACACAGTGCTCAGGTGGGTGGGTGTGACGGGTAGATGCGCACATGCCAAGTTGGAGCACGCCGTGTTGGGAGGGTCATGAACAGTACACCACCGCTTCCCTGGGCATTGTGAGAGGACACCTGTCGGGGGAGTGAACACGTGTGTGCACAGCAGCCGGGCACACGTACAAAGCGGTACCAGGCGCACCTCAGCCCACCCTCTGTGGACAAGCTGGATCCTGTTGTGCGCCCGCCATGCCCCTTGACAAGGCACACACAGCCCCAGTCGACCAGGTGTAACCCCAACATAGTCAATCCGCACAGGCGATACAGGGCACGGGATGGCAGTGGAGCATGGTGTGTGAGAGGTCTCCTCGCGCTCCTCCTGGTCATATCACGCAGGCAATAGAACCTCAACGTCTAGCATGGCACAAGTCAAATGGAAGTGTAGGGGGACGCACCACAGCACGAGCAGCACTGACGTCATGGGAGGTGGCTCGCACCATCCCATCCATTGCCCATCATACCAACCACGCCACATGCCATTGCGACTAAGTGCAAGCGCGTGCGCCACCACCCCCAAGCCCTCCCCAGAGAGGCCAAAGAGTGAATGTGTGGGCCATCAGCCACAGACGACGCGGCCTGGCCGCAAGGGCAGCCACAGCCACTGGGTGTCGCAGGTGGCGGATCCGGAAGGCGAAGACTGTGATGCATAGTCCATGCAGGCCGGGTCTCCATTTGGGGCACCACGCAGGTGGACGGCGTCCCGCCACACATCATACCCTGAGACAGCCCACTCGTGCAACTGGACCCACACATACACTCCTTGCCCTCTCTGGTGCGAGCTTGGGGCTGCCTGTGCAAGCGCTAGCCTCGCAGGTGAGCATGCATATTGGGGGAGCGAGGGGAGGACATGAGGGCTGGGGCGAAGATGACTGTATCACTGTCAGTTAGTACAAGGGATGACCCAGATGTGGAAAGGAAGAGACGTGTCCCGTGTGTACTGCAACTAGTCGCCAATCCAACTACCCCCATGTCCGGAATGTAAGCCCGCACCTAGGCCCGCCCATCCGCCACATCGAACATACCACCAGCACGACAACCTTCCCATTCGAAACACTGACTGGGGGTGGCGACCAGTGAACAATCATGTGTAGCCTACCCACGCGTACATGTGGGCCCTCCATGATCCATGTCACCTGCGGCAAAGTCATGACATGCGCAATGAGGGAAGTGAGGAGAGCTGTCCGCCCCACGCACAGAAGGTGCATCAGCTCCACAGACCCAGCAGCGAGTCCAGCAGGGGTCACATGTGCAGGGGCAGCTGTGCCTGGTGTGAAGGCACATGCATATAGACAGCACATCGACCAATGTGTAGTCTGCCCACATCTACAGTCCATCATCATGCGGACATAGGAATTGAACACAGGGCAACACATCTTAGTTGGTGCACCCACCGTGACCAACAATGCGCAATCATCGACGTACCCGCCCTGTGCATGGCCCCCCACCCAACGGAGGCACATCCAGTGCCACCATCCCACACACACAAGCCTTCCACGGAACATGCTGTGTCCAATGGTCAGTACAGAGTCAGCGCCCATCTGGTGGATCCTGAACAGGAGACACATGCACACACATGCCAGCTCCCACTATGTACGTCTGCCACCTGGCACGTGCAATGTAACCTCTCACCTGTGATGTGTGACTGCAAGCACACAGCCGTCTTGGCATGGGGCTGTCAATGTGGACACCTGTCAATGTTTTGGGAGGTGTGATCCGTACAGTGCTGTACATAGGGTGCAGTGCTGACACCTACTACTGTCTCATATCCCCTCGTGCCACAGGTTCCACTTGTTTTGGCCGCTCAGCCTGTGCCCACATCGTCGTCGTCGTGTGCCATACTCATCCAGCCGCGGAAGCAGTTCCATGCTCAGCAGACATTCATGTTGCCGTGGCGTTGCCGCTTGACGGATATGCAGTCAGTCCCCATCAGCACGCCCCGCAAGTCATTGGGGCCTAGATCCCCATGTGCATGCACATGGCAGTGGTTTGTATCACTAGCCATTGCCATTGTTGGGAGACCTGTGTAAGTGTATTGTGGCCGTGCCGTCCCAGCTTGACAGCTGGGCTGTGGCTCATGTGCTTGCTCAGTCATGTCAGTGATGTGTATGCGAAATTGCTATGTGTTGTGTTGCTTTGACATGTGTCCTCTGCCATTGTCCCTAGGCGGAGACCGAACATTGACCGCCCATACCAATTGCTGGCGGACATGGACGATACAGAGGTTATTAGGAAGTTTCGGCTGGACAGGCCAACCCTGCATCGACTGTGTGCCATGTTAGAACCCCATCTCCGTCCCCGCAGGATGTATCCGACTGCTGTCACCCCCACGGCTAAGGTGATGGCCGCCATGCATTTCTTCGCCACTGGGTCATTCCAGCACACAGTGGGCATTGGAGGAGGGATGTCCCAGCCCATGTTCAGCAAGGTGCTGAGGGATGTACTGGCAGCCATGATGCTGTACCGAAACAGGTACATCCGCTTCCCCAGGGCTCGTGAATTGGCGGCAGTGAAGGGTGCATTCTATGCCCTTGGCAGAATCCCACACGTCGTTGGAGCCATTGACTGCACACATGTCGGCCTTGTTCCACCACAGGCCACTGAGCACCTGTACCGCAACAGGAAGCACACGCACTCCCTGAATGTGCAAGTGGTGTGCCTTGCGGACATGGTGATCACCCACGTGTGTGCAAAGTTCCCAGGCTCGGCCCATGACGCACACATAATGCGCAACAGCATCTTGCCACGACTGATGTCCAATATGCAACAGGATCGTGGCTGTATTGTCGGTGAGTATGTGGAGTGGTGTAGCGTGCTGGTTGTGCGATGCTGTCCCCTGTCCAGTTGGATATAGCAACGGTTCTCTGTGTCCCTCACACCCAGGTGACTCTGCGTACCCGAATGGGGCATGGCTGCTCAGTCCATTGAGGAATCCTCGCACCCCAGCAGACGATCGCTACAATGAGGCACATGGGAGGACCAGACGTGTGGTCGAGCGTACCTTTGGCCTCCTCAAGTCCAGGTTCAGGTGCCTGGACCGCACCGAGGGTGCGCTGGCGTACTCCCCACAGAAGGTGTGCCAGATAGTGGTGGCGTGCTGCATGCTGCACAATCTGGCCATTCGGAAGCAGATCCCCCTCATCGTGGATGACGGAGATCAACCAGGGCCCCAGCCCGCAGACCAGGACAGCTCGAGTGAGGAGGACAGCGGAGAGGAGGAAGCTGGTAATGTGCGGCAGCAGCTCATCGCCCGCTACTTCACTTGACGGTGAGTGTCCATGTACGACGGCTGATGTGGCTGTATCTGTGCAGGTGTGTGTGTGCTGTGTCAGGGTGGCCGTTTGTTCACTGCGTGCTGTGTGTCAACGCTCCATGGCCAGGGGTAGTATGCCACTGTTGGTGGCTGTGGCATTGTGCCCTATTGCTCTGTGCGATGTGTGTACATTGCTTGTAGTTGTTGACATGTACTGTGTGATGGGTGTGTGACACACTCATTGAATGTGCTCCTGTTCTGTCTCCCACCCCTAGGTCCCTACAGGCCCTCCGGATTCCATTGCCATGCCACGCATCAGGTGCCTTTCCGCCCAAGGTGGCCGTTGTATTCCGTACAAATAAAACACAGGGCACAAACAGCAGTTAGTGTAAGAGGTGCATTTATTTCAAACTGTGACATGTGATTGTGTGTAAGGTGATGACAAAAGTGGTGCGTGCAGTGACAATGAGCTGTCGGTCATGGCTGCGTGATGCTCAGGGTGTACCCACTGGTTCTATGTCCATAGTCCAACACACACATGCCATCCAGATGGCTGTGTGGAGTGGGATCGTAGTCCAAGTCAATGCAGTGGGTGGTCAAGGAAGGCTGGCTGGCTGCCTCACTTGCGTTTGGAGCGTGCGAAGTCCTCCCGGGAGATCGGTTTCCACTTCGGACGGCCCCTTCCACGTTTGCGAGGGGGTGCCTGCTTGCGACATGCTGGTGGTTGAGGTGTGCTCACTGGCTGTGGACGCAGGGGAACTGGACACTGCTGCTCGACCCTGCGCCCCGGCAGGTGGTGGCGGAGGGGAGCTGCTGTCCCTGGCTGTGACCTCACCGCCACCACCAGCTGGCCCATGAGGTCCACGAGTTGGCCCATACGGGCGTCCATGGACCTCAGCACCCCCAGCACCTCACGCGTGTCTGTAGCTGACCTGGCCCATTGTCCTTGGGCCTCTTCATAGGCCCCAAGGACTCTGGCCATTTGAGGCAGGGCATGGCTCCCAGGGAGGCTGGCGTTTCCCTGACCCTGCTCCTCCTACCAGTCCTGCTGCCACCGGCCTGCCCACTAGCCACATTGCTCACCACGGTCCTCGCTGTGGCTCCCAGGGTGGATCCAGTCGGCCGGGCCACCACCTGCGCTGGGGCTGGTGCCAGCGAAGACGTGGTGGTGGTGGCGGCGGTGGTGGTCGGTGCGGCGATGGTGGCGGTTGCGGCAGTGGTAGTGGCCGCAATGACCGTGGGTGTGGCCGCAACGACAGTGGCAGCAGGGGGCTGGGAATGTTCAGCAGCCCTGGATGATGGGTTGGTGGGTAGGAGGGGTCCTGGGGAGCGGCTGGGCCCTGCCACACCAGATGGGCCTGCTTGGTGGTCCGTGTCCGAAGAGGAGGACAGATCCTCCACATCCGTGTGTCCTCGTTGGGGGCTTGTAGGCTGGCTGTGCTGGCTGCTGGCTCCATCCCCAGCATCCAGCAGTTCGTCACCTGTGGAGAGAATGAGATTTGTTATTGTGTTGCACCTGGCGAAGTATGTATTTGTCGTCTGACATTAACAGTTCGTGCAATCTCGTACATGGGTTTCCCGGAGGCGTGTGTGTGGCTGTAGCATTTGTAGTTGTGTGTGCTTGGCAATGGGACTGTGTGCTGTGCACATGTGGCATGGGACGGATTGGCCATGCCGATGGGTGTGTTGCTGTGCCCCTACTTATTGTGACTCTGGTGTATGCGGGCTCCTGGCCCATCCTGGGTCTGGTTTGTACTTTGCTTTTGGTGTTCAGATGGGACGCTTAGGAACGCATATGGCAACATGGGGGCCATGCCCCAGATTCGCATTTGGGTGGGAATATGCTTTTGGGGTTCAAATGGAACGCTTAGGAACGCATATGGCAACATGGGGGCCATGCCCCAGATTCGCATTTGGGAGGGAATATGCTTTTGGGGTTCAAATGGAACGCTTAGGAACGCATATGGCAACATGGGGGCCATGCCCCAGATTCGCATTTGGGTGGGAATATGCTTTTGGGGTTCAAATGGAACGCTTAGGAACGCATATGGCAACATGGGGGCCATGCCCCAGATTCGCATTTGGGTGGGAATATGCTTTGGGGTTCAAATGGAACGCTTAGGAACGCATATGGCAACATGGGGGCCATGCCCCAGATTCGCATTTGGGTGGGAATATGCTTTTGGGGTTCAAATGGAACGCTTAGGAACGCATATGGCAACATGGGGGCCATGCCCCAGATTCGCATTTGGGTGGGAATATGCTTTTGGGGTTCAAATGGAACGCTTAGGAACGCATATGGCAACATGGGGGCCATGCCCCAGATTCGCATTTGGGAGGGAATATGCTTTTGGGGTTCAAATGGAACGCTTAGGAACGCATATGGCAACATGGGGGCCATGCCCCAGATTCGCATTTGGGTGGGAATATGCTTTTGGGGTTCAAATGGAACGCTTAGGAACGCATATGGCAACATGGGGGCCATGCCCCAGATTCGCATTTGGGTGGAAATATGCTTTTGGGGTTCAAATGGAATGCTTAGGAACACATATGGCAACATGGGGGCCATGCCCCAGATTCGCATTTGGGAGGGAATATGCTTTTGGGGTACATGCTGTGAGCCATGGGTGCCGAACGTGACATGTGTTGTGGCAGCATGACAGTGCATGGTTTGAGGTGTGTGCATGCTTGACATGGCCTGCATATTTGCTGTCTGTTGTGATTACTGGACATGGCATTGGACGCATCGTTATGAGTGAGTGATGGTTGTGTGCCAGCCAACGTATTGCAGTTGTCCCATCTCCTTGGTGTGCGTGCTGCCCTGTGCCATGTGCATCACTGCAGTGCTCGGGGGGTGTGGCCCATGTTGTGTGTTGTTGCTCACAGTGTGTTGTGCGCTTCATTGACTTCTGGCACATGGTTGGTCATGGGCATGTATCTTAGCGTGACTGCTGTATGTGTGGCAGCTGTGCTGATGACATGCCTTTCATGAGACTGGGGCTGACGGATGGGATGGATGGTATGTTGTATGTGCATGGTGTGTCTGTGTGTTTGATGTGTTCAGTGGTGTTCGTGTGCATTTATGTTGTTCCGCTCTGTTGCGTCTAGTGTTGTTTGTCTTACATAGGCATAGTTGTGGGGTGTGTGGTTGACAGGCAGTAGGGTCTACATGGACAGGACTTCAATGGTGTTTCGGTTGTGTGTGATGAGTTGCACAGTGGCTGCCGTGTGGTACTATATTCAGTGTGGCTTGTGCATGCAGACGTGGCTCCTTGGGTGTTGCTATGTCTGTGATGGGTCATGTGGGGTGTGAGTCTGTTGTTCATGTCCGTGTGCACATTGTTCACTTGTTCGTGACGGTGGGCGGTGCTGCGTGTTCGTCTGCTACGTGACATGTCCCATGTGTTGGTCGTGTTCCGGTCCTCATGCCTCCAGTAATCCAGCCCTGTCCAGTTTCCCACCTGCAGGTTGTTCGTGCGTGCACTGTACTGGATGCCACATGGCTCTAAGCGGGGGTGCTCCATGTTGCAGGTCTGTGGGGGTGGGGGGGTGTTGTGGGTCGTGGGGGTGGCTGGACACCCACTGACACCGATTGCTGTGGACCGTGATGTCTGCCTTTCGGCTGTCGTTGTGCACTGCGGTGGCTGACACGTGGCTGTGGGGTGTGGGGGATGCTCCTCCTTGCTCTGCTGTGGGACTAGGGGCCTGGTGTGTGTTGTACTTGGGCTGTCCACCGTCCCACCCACTGCACTTTGTGTTCCTGCCACTTACCTGTTACTTGTCGGTTAGTGCAGCTGTGGCGGACACATGGGTGTGGTGGGTGCTCGTTGTGGCGCTTCTGGCATATTTGGGGACCTGTTGGTGGTTACGTGGCTGGCTGAGTGTACACATGTCCCCACGCATCTTACAGTTGTTCTGTTTGGGCTGTGTGTGGTGGTGTCTGTTGCATGTGTGTGTTGTGTATTGTGTGCTGGACATGGGGGTGTTTGTCCGTGGGAGCTGTGGCATGGTGGTAGTGCATGTGAGTACATAGCGGTGTGCTGGTATACATTAGTTTGTACTTACCAGCCTCCACTCCCCTGCTAATCCGGCGAGGATCTCGGGATGTATGATGACTCGCACCTTCTCCTCCCACGCTTTGAAGGACTTGAAGAGCGCGGGATTCCCTCCGCCAGTGACGGCAGCCAGCTCTCTGTTTTTGCCCTCCTTCTTCTTGACCAGGCTCTTGACGTCATTCCACCGTTTGTTGATTTCTCCTCTGTTCCTGGGCAGGGTCCCGACTGCATTGACCTGGTCTACGATCCGGTTCCACATTCTGTTTCTGGTGGCTAGTGGTGTGTGCTGGACCATGTTCCCATAGATTTGTGGGTGCACCTTGATGATCTCGTCGACCATGACCGTCAGCTCAATGGGCGTGAACTTGGGCATTCTTTGTGGTGCCATGGTGTTTGTGGTGCTGGTGCGGTGTGTGTTGTGTAATGTGCAGGGGGTTTGTGGTGCCGGTGTTTGGTGGTGGTGGTGGTGGTGGTGGTGGTTGTGATGTGTGCGTTTCTGTGGTGTGCTGCTGTCCTTGCTGTGTCACTGTGTCCTCTCTCCTCTCTGGTTTGCAATGTTGCAAGGGGTTGTGGTCTGTGGGAGTGCTGCTTTTGTACTTACCTATGTGGGTGTGTCCTCATGGTCTGTTGTTTTCAGGTGTGTTGTGTCTGGGGTTCTGGCCTTTGTAGTTTTTGTTTGTCCGGGGGTGTTTTCGGGATGTGTACTGTGCTTGTGTATTTGTGCGTGCCTTGCTGTGTGGACTTGTTGGCCATGTTGTGTGCTATTGGTTTTGTGAGCGGATGGTTTCTGTGCAGGGACGTGGGCGCCATGGCTTCTGCCGTGTCGATTCTCATCGGCGTTGTTTGCGCTGGCGGGCGGTATATTTGTAGTTTTCCCGCGCTCATGGCGGTGCGATCGTAATTTCACGTGCGGTGTGTCGGCCATGAGGGCGGGCGGTTTTGTGTTGTCGTGCGTGTTTCCATCCGTGGCGGGCGGTTTGACTCCGACTCGGACGATGGCGGGCGGTATCTTGTGTGATTTTTCCGCCGATGGCGGTTTTCGGTTTGTGTAATCGTAATGGCGTGGTCGGTGTTCAGACGGTGTGTGCGGGCGGATTTTTGCCGCTTCCATGCCTGGCGGATTTTTTACGCCGGGTATCGTAATGGGCCCCTAATATATTTAAAAAAATTTAAACTTACATTTTGCACTCCATTGAGTGCAACAGTAAGAAAAGTGTTGGATAGCGTAGGGGTAAAATTTACTATTGCCACTCCAGTGAGTGCAACAGTAGGGAGAAGTGTTGGATAGTGGAGGTGAAAAAAAATACTATTCCCACTCCAGTGAATGCAACAGTAGCGAAGGTGTTGGATAGCGAATCTGTAAAAATTACTATTCCCACTCCAGTGAGTGCAACAGTAGGGAAAGTGTTGCATAGCAGAGGGGTAAAAAGTACTATTCCCACTCCAGTGAGTGCAACAGTAGGGAAAGTGTTGGATAGCGAAGGTGTAAAAACTACTATTCCCACTCCAGTGAGTGCAACAGTAGGGAAAGTGTTGGATAGCATAGGGTTAAAAATTACTATTCCCACTACAGTGAATGCAACAGTAGGGAAATTGTTAGATAGCGGAGGGGTAAAAATTACTATTCCCACTCCAGTGAGTGCAACAGTAGGGAAAGTGTTGGATAGCGGAAAAGTAAAAATTACTATTCCCACTCCAGTGAATGCAACAGTAGGGAAAGTGTTGGATAGCGCATCTGTAAAAATTACTATTCCCACTCCAGTGAGTACAACAGTAGAGAAAGTGTTGGATAGCACATCTGTAAAAATTACTATTCCCACTCCAGTGAGTGCAACAGTTGGGAAAGTGTTGGATAGCGGAGAAGTAAAAATTACTATTCCCACTCCAGTGAGTGCAACAGTAGAGCAAGTGTTGGATAGCGGAGAAGTAAAAATTACTATTCCCACTACAGTGAGTGCAACAGTAGGGAAAGTGTTGGATAGCGGAGAAGTAAAAATTACTATTCCCATTCCAGTGAGTGCAACAATAGGGAAAGTGTTGGATAGCGGAGAAGTAAAAATGACTATTCCCACTCCACTGAGTGCAACAGTAGGGAAAGTGTTGGATAGTGGATGGCTAAAAATTACTATTCCCACTCCAGTGAGTGCAACAGTAGGGAAAGTGTTGGATAGCGGAGGGGTAAAAATTACTATTCCCACTCCAGCGAGTGCAACAGTAGGGAAAGTGTTGGATAGCGGATGGGTAAAAATTACTATTCCCACTCCAGTGAGTGCAACAGTAGGGAAAGTGTTGGATAGCGGAGGGGTAAAAATTACTATTCCCACTCCAGTGAGTGCAACAGTAGGGAAAGTGTTGGATAGCGGAGGGGTAAAAATTACTATTGCCAATCCAGTGAGTGAGAGAAAAAATAAAAACAAACAAAAGATCAACTACAATACAAACATTGTTAAAGACACAAAAATTAAAAATATATAAAAATATTAAAAATAACAACAAATAGAAACATGTTATAATGTAAAAAAATCTAAAAATTACCAACAAACATTATTTTATAAAAATGTTAAAAAAATTACAAACAAACAACTACATTTATTATAAATTAATTATAATCAAAAACATTAATTGTTACATAAAATAAATATTCTTTTTTCCTACCCTATAACACCACACATTTCAAAACACACATCTAAAAAATTTTTAAAATGGTACCTCCATAATTTACATAATTAATTATCAAATAAACACATATTATTAATTAAAAATCTAATTAAAACATATAAAATTAATTTACTAACCAAATATTACCCCTATAAAACCAAAATCCACACACAAAATAAAAGTAAACAATAACCATAAAAAATTATCAATGAAAGAATGAATAATAATGAGCAAATAATTATTAATTAATAAAACATAAAATACTTTCCACCCCGTAACCCAATAAACACCACAACACACACATAAAAGTCATTACACTATTTCCATAACTAATTTTTTATTTTTTTTATTTTTCAATTAACAACTTATTAATTATTTGAAAATAATTTACTTCACACCCTTTACCACTATAAACCCCACAACTCACATCTCAAATTAATAACACAATTGCCATAATTAATTTTTAATAAATTAAATACCATTAATCAACAATTAATTGTAAATTAATTTTAAATAAATTACTTCACACCCTATTCCCCTATAAATCCCACCACCCATTCCTAAAAAATGACACAATTAACATAATTAATTACAAAATAGTTAATTAATTAATATTAATTAACAAATAATTGATAAATAATTATTAATACATTAATTCCCACAATTAACACTATAAATTAAAAATTAAATAAATATTAATATATAAAAATTAATATTGAATGTATTAAAATGAAATTACTTCCCATTCTATTCCCGATAAACCCACAACCCGCTCCTACAAAAATAACACAATTAACATAATTACCAATTAATTAATAATAATTAGCAACCGATTAATAATTAATTAATAATAAATTAATTTCCACAATTAACACTATAAAATCTAAATTATATAAATACTAATAATAATAAAATATGAATTATTTTATTATAATTAAATTACTTTCCGACCCTATTTCCCTATAAACCCACAACCCGCTCCTAAAAAAATAACACAATTAACATAATTATCAATTAATTAATAAAAATGAACAGCCAATTAATAATTAATTAATTAAAAATGAATTCCCACAATATAGGGGCCGATTCCAATTCGGGCCGGAAATCTCTCCGACCGAGCCGGACCCGGAGAGATTTCCGACCGAATCGGACCCGTGCAGCCCGACCGAACGAGTACGATGCGTCCGTATGCTATCGTACTCGAGTCGGTCGGACTCCCATTGAAGTCAATGGGAGCCGGTCGTACAACGCGTGCGCGGGCTCCCATTGCCTCAATGGGTGCAAAGCGAACAAGGGCGCCCCTTCAGCGGGTGCGCGTCGAAGCGACTCGCGCCGTACACGCACAGGTAGGGGGGACCCATGGGTCCCCCCTGTGTGCGACTCGCATGGCTACGCATACAGGGGGGTCTGACACGGACCCCCGAAGTACGGCTCCGACTGCTCTTTCGAGCCGGACGGCACGTGTCGGTCGAATCTGCTCGCGGCGCGCATCGTACTTACCCGGCCGGGGAACGTCTCCATTGCGCGGTGCGAGTCGTGTCCCAGCGAGTCGGTCGGTGCGGTTTGACCCAAGCGAGTCGGTCGGAGCGGTTGGGATGCCCGAACGAGTCGGTCGGCGATTTCGCATCGTACTCGCTCGTCCGGACGCGCGTACGGATCGGTCGGGAAATAGGGCTCTGAATCGGATCCGGTTAAGCCGAATCCGATTCGGAGCCCTACCGGCCGAGATCGGAATCGGCCCCATAGACTATAAAATCTAAATTAAATAAATACTAATAAATAAAAAATATTAATTACTTTATTATAATTAAATTACTTCCCACCCTATTCCCCTATAAACCCACAACCCGCTCCTAAAACACATAACACACTTAACATAATTATCAATTAATTACTTAATTAATAAAAATTAACAACCAATTAATAATTAATTAATAGAAAAATAATTCCCACATTTAACACTATAAAATCTAAATTAAATAAATACGAATAAATAAAAAATATTAATTACTTTATTATAATTAAATTACTTCCCACCCTATTCCCCTATAAAACAACCCACTACAGAGCTAAGAAACGCAAAATACAATTAACATAAATTAATCACTACTAAAAATGTAACACATACATTAAAAAACAAAATCAAAACTTATAAAAAAATTACATCACATACTTTTAAAATACATACTAAAATACATAACACTAATATAAAAATCAATATTTTAAACAACAATATTTTAACAAATGATAATACTAACTTCGATATTTTCAAAAACCATATTTCTTACCTTAATGTCGATATTCTGGACCACGATATTCTTGCTCTCGATATTCCTGTATGACAATATTTCAAACTCGATATTTTTGTATATCGATATTTGAAACTCAATATTCTGTCTGTGCAACTATGGCAACTACATCGGTTAAATGCTCCCAAAATACAAATAAGTATTGCCGATAATATTGCCAACACGTTGTTTGACATGAGCACCGTCTTCGCTATAAGACCGCCGCATCTTTTAAAAGATAATATTGTGAGACCTTACCCGGTCTCCATGACTCCACGAGGTCTCCATGACACCGCGAGGTAATCACAAGGCTTCTGTGTCCTTGCACCCTTCAGAGGCTACCACGTCCTTCCAAGCACCTGTCCGACGTCAACAAAGGAAGAACTACCTTAGTCCTTCCTTCCTGTTGACGCCCTTCTTGCTTTGTAACCCTGACAACAGCCACCCAGCTTTCATGGTTACACTGCAGCAAAGGACCGCGGATGGCAGGCAAGACGCTTGCTAAGGAAAATTAAATAAAAAGAGTGTAACTCTTTGACCCCACCTAGTGGACCCATTAATAAATTACCAGCATATAAATTAAACTGTCTAAATTGGCAGAACAATCCTGTGCAGCGCTTTAAATAGGCTGACACAATCCTCTGTGAAGGCATATATATACTAATATATATTTATATTTTTATTGAATACCATATATTTATATAAATTTAAACCGGCTGCAAAAAAATAATTTTACTTTTTTACAATGGATATGACCAATACCCAGAACCAAGCAGATCCTGGGCTTTTGGAGGACAACATTAGAAAATTCTTACATGAGGAACTAAGGGGCTGATTACGATGGCGGGCGGATCGTAGCGGTGTTTGGGACTGTACGCCATGCGTGCGGCGGTCCAGCCTACCCGATTAGGATGGGAACGCCACCGCTGCGGTCTGGTACCGCACCGTTAACATTGCGGCGGTGGCTGCCAACAGCGGCACCGCCGTGATGTCAAAAAGAGCATGTTGTTCATTGCACTGCACTACGTGGCAGGCACTGCACTGTGCCTGCCACATGGTGCAGTCCCCCCAGTGTACCCACACCTCCCCCAACACAGGGGGTCCCACAACAGGCCCCCAAAACCAATCCCTGCCAGCCTTTCAATGGCAGTTCACCCGCCACGGAAAGGCTGGCTTCTACATGCATCGTAATTCGGCGGACGGAGCCTGCTTGGCTCCGCCACCATTGTGAGCATGCTGACCGCTCCGCCAGGCAATCATAACGATTGCCTGTGCCGGTTCCGTGGCGGAGGGGCATTGCCTCCGCCTTGGTCGCGGTCTGGATCCCACCGCCATCGTAATATGGCAGTCGGAGAATCGCGGTCCGCAGGGCCTGCAGACCTCACCGCCGGCCCGGCGGTGGCGATCGTTCCGCCATCGTAATCAGCCCCTAAGATCCTCTGTTAAAGAAGCGGTGGATGCCGCAATATCTAAAAGAAAGAGGGGATCTCCCACAAAGGAGAACTATTATTCTCTCTCTGATGAAGAACCCCCCTCTACCTCTAAATCCCAAAAAGGTGGGAAAGTTTCCCAAAAAAGGAAACACACGGAGAAGGCAGTTGATCACGCCTATGGCACTGGCAGCCCGAACTGCAATAGACAATGGTGCTCTTAGCAGCACAAGAGGGGATGGCTACTTGAACAGTGCACAAAGAAAAGTTGCCCTCAGCGGCATAACAAGAATGAGTGACCTTATTAGTACAATAGATCCTAGAGATAACTTCAATTCATCGGCAAAAAGTGCTACCTACGATTTGGACATGGATGAGTTGATATTTGATCCACAAGATAAGTTCGACTTACTTGATGATATAGAGGAGGACACAGACCAACCCTTTACCTCTCAAGAGATCAAGGACCCCTTCGGGGGTGAAATGCTTAACCCCACCACAATTAAACACCCCCACAGTTCTGAGTGGTGGCCGTTAGACCATGTCTCAAAATACTTAAGCCATTGGGTAAGGAAACCCCTAGATAAAGATACAAGAAACCTCCTGAGAAATAAGTGCCCAAGACCCTGTATGGGGGACAAAGTGTGTAACACACCTAATTTAGACCCCAAACTTAGGGGTCTATTAAGATGGCGGGCGGACACCGCAACGGCAAACGGGACCGCCCGCAAGAGGTGCGGCGGTCACGCACTGGCAATTAGGATGCCACTGCCACGGTGGTGGTGGCATCCCGCATATATTGAATTGCGGCGGGCGGTGCTGTAAGCAGCACCCGCCACAATGCAATATATGCATGTTGTGCATTGGCATGCACAACGTGACAGGCACCGTGCGGTGTCTGCCACCTTGTCCATGCCAATGTTGGGGGGTACCATAGGTACCCCCCAAGTGCAGCCCCCCACCCCCCTGGTGCCCCGCAACGGGCCCCCGATGCGAAAACCGCATGCCTTTCCATGGCGGAGTCTCCGCCATGGAAAGGCATAACACCGCCCACATCATAATATGGATGGTGGTGCCTGCAAGGCACCGCCACCTTTTCCGCCCGGTAGGCAATCGTGACGATTGCCTACCGGCGGAAAAGCGGCAGACGGTCTTTCCGTCTGCCGCGGGGGTAAAAGGCCGTCCGGCGGGGTGTTTTGGCGGGCGGATTGCCACCGCCGGTTGGGCGGTGGCGATCCGCCCACCATGCTAATAGGCCCCTAGTAACCTTTCTATTTAAATTCAGGTAGGATCCTAGAAAAGGTATCGAGAAATGTCTTAAACAATCTCAAGACAAACTCCTAGATGTCCTGGATATGGCGGAAGACACCAGGGGGAAGAACGTCCCTGTTAATACCGAACTCCTAAGAGGCTGGGCACAAAGGGCATTATGCATGTTAGGCAATGTCAACGCGAACATAATTACTGAAAGACGTAAAGCGGTCCTGATGAGAATCAATCCTAGGTTAGCGGATCTATCTTCCAAGGAAGACATGGATGCCACTAAAGGACTCCTATTCTGAGAAAAGTTTATAAAAACAGTGGGCAAATACGTTTCAACTTTCACAGCCTTCAGTAAAGCGCAATCCAGTATGCGCAGAGGGCCCGATTCACTGAATTAACTTAAGACAAAATCCTAAACTTACTACCATTTTGGTATTCACAGAAGGCACTTACTCATTTTGGTATTCACAGAAGGCACTTACTTACTCATTTTGAGTAACTTACTCATTTTGAGTAACTTACTCATTTTGTGTAACTTACTCATTTTGGTATTCACAGAAGGCCCTTACTTTTGAGTAAGTTACTCAAAATGTGAATACCAAAATGAGTAAGTGCCTTCTGTGAATACCAAAATGGTAGTAAGTTTAGGATTTTGTCTTAAGTTAGTTCTGTGAATCGGGCCCAGAGTTTTTGGCTTACGTTCCCTTTTTGGAAGGGCTGATAAGAGGGGACTGGCTGTCAGCCGTGGAACCTTTAGGTCCTAATTCTACCCTCAGGAACATCGAAACCCCCAGAACTATGGGAGAGGGGGAGAACCCCAAGAAGCTGTGGGGGAAGAGCCAGACCTCCAACCCAAGGATATCAAGGTGAGCAACATTTCTTCTTCAACCTTAAAGGTAGGGGGAAGATTAAGAGAGTTTACCCTAAACTGGAAAAAGATAACTCAGGACCCTTGGGTTTTGGAAACAGTTACAGGATTCAAAATAGATTTTCGGGAGATCCCATACCAATTAAGAGAACCCAAATAATTAATCCTAGAGACAATAAAATTACTCTTATAGATGTAGAAGTGACACAGAAGCTAGACAAAGGAGTTTTAAGAGTGGTGAAAAGTCAGGAACAGACACAAGGCTTTGTAAGTACAATCTTTCTAGTAAAGAAGAAAGACAAGGGCTGGCGACCAGTCATAAACCTGAGAGACTTAAACAAAGTTTTAGTTTACAGACATTTCAAAATGGAGGGTATACACCTCTTGAGAGATATACTTCAGGCCAAGGATTGTATAGTTAAGCTAGACCTCCTACTTTACGATTCCCATGGACGAGGACAGGCAAAATTATCTCCGCTTCACTTGGAGGGGCATGCTCTATCAATTTCTTTGCCTCCCCTTTGGGCTGTCCTTGGCCCCGTGGTGTTTCACAAAAGTAGTCCGACCAGTAGTAACTTACCTCAGGGAAAGAAGAGTGCAGTTAATCATTTACCTAGACGACATCCTCATGTCACATGACAGACTGGAAGCTCAGAAACAATTACTAATGACAATGGAACTCTTACAAAATCTAGGATTTATTATAAATACAGAGAAGTCAGTGTTGACACCTACTCAAAGAATAGACTTCCTGGGCTTTCAAGTAGATTCCGCTCTATCCCAACTAAGTTTACCTCACAAGAAGGTGGTAAAGATAAAAAAAAAATGTGAAGATGGTCCTATCCAAAGACTCAATTCTACTCAGAGATCTCGCAAGAGTTCTGGGACTCCTTTCTTCCTCCATTCAGGCCATCTCCCCGGGCCCACTACACTACAGAGCGTTACAGAGACTAAAAGCCCTAGGTCTAAGGAAAGGACTATGGTACGGAGACTCGATAACTCTATCACCAGACGTACAGGAAGACTTAACTTGGGGGCTCATTAGGATGGCGGTCGGAAAATCACCCCGACCGCCATGGAAGCGGAAAACAACCGCCCGCCGGCACCGTGGAGAAACCGGCGGCCATATTATGATCAACCGCCAAAAAACACCGACCGCGGCGGTACGGGGGGAACAAAAACCGCCCGTAGCGTGCGGAGATGGCCAAAACACGTCCGCGGCAGACGGATCCGCTGCGGAAAAACACCAACCCGCCGCAAGGATAGCGGAGACACCACACGGCAAATTAGGATATCCCCGCTGGTCCCGCGGCACGTTCCGCTGTTTCCGACCGCCGCGATCGCTAACAGTGATGAATGGGAGAGCATGCGGAAGAGCTGCAGCAAAGCCACCGCCGTGGACGCTCCGTGACAATTTTGGCGGACAAATCAAAAATCCCACAATAAGGCCACACAGTGCCCACACCAAAGTAGCCATGCCACCCAAAAACTGAAAACACACCCCAATGACACAACATTGCACACCAAATTTTTTTTACAAGGACAACCCACACAACACACCTGAGAGCACTCCCACATGTGGACACACCCACATAGCAGAGCATAAAACCAGCCCCTTCCTTGACCACAATCCTCTGCACTAACCCACAACTGAAGGGCCCAACCCCTGAGAACAAAGGATAGGCAAAGCTACACACCATCACCACTCACACCACACACAGCACCACCACCACTTCCACACCTGCACCCCTAACCCCTTTGCACATCACACACCATACACATCACCACCACCACCACCCCTTACACCCCTGCACCTACAACACCTCTGCACATCACACACCATGTCAACACATAAAATGCCCAAATTCACAGAGATTGAGTTGAAGGTAATGGTAGATGAGATAGTCAGAGTGGAACCACAACTGTTTGGTAGCCTGGTCCAACAGACACCATTAGCCACAAGGACTCAAATGTGGGCAAGGATAGTCCAGAAGGTCAATGCAGTAGGGACCATCCCAAGATGCAGAAAGGAAATCATGAAGCGGTGGCATGACTTGAAGAGGGTTGTCAAAGAGAGGAGGACCAAGAACCGTGAGCTGGCTGACAGGACTGGCGGTGGCACTCCCATACCACCAAACCCATTCACCCCATGGGAGGAGAAGGTGCTTGCCATACTGCATCCAGAGAGTCTCACAGGAGTACCCGGGGGAGTGGAGGCTGGTAAGTACAAACAAATGACTACCACCACACTGCTATGTACTGCCTTGCACAACTACAAAGATACACCTCCTAGGAACAATTCCATTAATCTGCACCACACACTCACTAAAACATCCACCCCCTCCCAAACACCACCAATGTACCTAGCAACATTACCATGGGTGCATGTGCACAGGCAGCCTGCACTGCAACTCCCACCATGCCCCCTTGTCCCACACCTCAGCAGGATGGAGCACTCCCCCACCCAGAAGCATGTGTCACAATTACATCCCCAACAAACAAACTTACAGGTAGGTAGCCATCTTGCCATGGAGGGCTGTATGTGGGAGGGAGGCCTGTACTACTACTCCCACCATGCCCCCTGTCCCACACCTCAGCAGGATGGGGCACTCCCCCACCCCACCCAGAAGCATGTGTCACCATTATATCCCCAACAAACAAACTTACAGGTAGGTAGCCATCTTGCCATGGAGGGCTGTTTGTGGGAGGGAGGCCTGTACTACTACTCCCACCATGCCCCCTGTCCCACACCTCAGCAGGATGGGGCACTCCCCCACCCCACCCAGAAGCATGTGTCAGCCATTACATCCCCAACAAATAAACTTACAGGTAGGTAGCCATCTTGCCATGGAGGGCTGTTTGGGGTGGAGACCTGTACTACTACTCCCACCATGCCCCCTGTCCCACACCTCAGCAGGATGGGGCACTCCCCCACCCAGAAGCATGTGTCACCATTACATCCCTAACAAACAGACTTACAGGTAGGTAGCCATCTTGCCATGGAGGGCTGTATGTGGGAGGGAGGCCTGTACTACTACTCCCACCATGCCCCCTGTCCCACACCTCAGCAGGATGGGGCACTCCCCAACCCCACCCAGAAGCATGTGTCAGCCATTACATCCCCAACAAACAAACTTACAGGTAGGTAGCCATCTTGTCATGGAGGGCTGTATGTGGGAGGGAGGCCTGTACTACTACTCCCACCATGCCCCCTGTCCCACACCTCAGCAGGATGGGGCACTCCCCCACCCCACCCAGAAGCATGTGTCAGCCATTACATCCCCAACAAACAAACTTACAGGTAGGTAGCCATCTTGCCATGGAGGGCTGTATGTGGGAGGGAGGCCCGTACTACTACTCCCACCATGCCCCCTGTCCCACACCTCAGCAGGATGGGGCACTCCCCCTCCCAGAAGCATGTGTCACCATTACATCCCCAACAAACAAACTTACAGGTAGGTAGCCATCTTGCCATGGAGGGCTTTATGGGGTGGAGGCCTGTACTACTACTCCCACCATGCCCCCTGTCCCACACCTCAGCAGGATGGGGCACACCCCCAACCCACCCAGATGCATATGGCATATAATGGACCACTCCAAATAAACAAACAGCTAGCCAGACATATTATTCTGTCTTGTGCCACCACTGAGCAGGATGCAAGCCTCCACCACGCACACACAGATGTGTCACAAAACAAACACAAATGCTAACACACAACAGGCAAGTAGGCAGTACGTGCACCTAGCCATTTGACACAAAAAGAATGGTGCCATATGACAACACCAGTCCTCTCAATGTACAAATATGCACACCGATCATATTGCCACGCACAGTGTGCACACAGCTAAGCAAAGGAAACTGTCACAGCAACCAAAGTGTGACACACCAATGCACATGTAGAGGAAAGACTGGGAACAATCATGCACAGCAATGAATGACAGGTTCAGTGCCATGGGGCCAGAGTAACAACGACCATATGAACAGTAAGAAGGCATGTTATGTGGTACCAATCCAGATATGCACATGACAAGACAAAGGTATGCAGGAGATGACAATGGCCAGGACATGCCCAGATGTGACGGCTGACAGGTCATGAAAATCCACATACAGTCCGCACAAAAATCATATTTAGCGCAAGGCCCTAGATGTCAACATGTCCCTGTAATCACAAATCATGCACGTGGCACATGGTACATATTGACACCTCACACCATGGCCAAGAAATGCATGTACCACTGCAGCATGTCAGGAGGCACAGTAGTGCACATAGGAAACAATGTGATGATCAGTCAACTGTGTAGTGTACTAGCAGTGAATGACACACAGCTAACACAAATCTTACGTGGTGCACCCCAATGACCATTTCCCATCTGATCCACAGGTGACCAAGATTTGACTGAAGAGGACGACACCAGCAACCTGCAGGGCCAGTCTATCCCCCCCCCCCGGACCATCGACTCTCGGATGTTGACTTCCAGGAATCTTCAGACGAGGAGACTGAGGCCGGGCCATCTGGTGTTCCAGGGTGCAAGAGGTCCCAGGACCCCATCGTCCCCCCCACCACACCTGCAGCTACAACAACCAATCTGCAGGCCCCTGCTGTTACGTCCGGTGCGTCCTCCACCACCACCACAACCACCAGTGCTGCCTGCAACACCCTCCCTGTCCCACAGGATGACCACCCCACCCCAGCAACTGAGGAGGGCAAGGAGAGGATGTGTGGTCCGACAGTGGAGAGGCAACCGGTCCGTGGCAGCAGAGCAGGTGGGAGGGGCAGGGTCACCCGCACACGAACACAGCCTGGGACCGAATCCCTGGACCACATCCACAGAGTCCTTGGGGCATATGAACGGGCCCAGGGACAAACGGCCTGGTCCGAACAAGATTCACGTGAGCTCCTCCTGCTGATGAGGTCCATGGACACCCGCATGGGACAAATTGTGGAACTCTTGGGCCAACTAGTGGGGGTACTGAGGCACAGGCCTGCGCCACAAACAACACCTCCCCTCCCACTTGTGGTCCGCAGGATGACAGTTCACCATCCTCCCCTGCGGCCACAGAGAGTGGTGAGTCCTCAGACCCCACTGGCCCTATAGCAGAGGCCCCCTGCCAAACGGAAAAGGGGCCGTCCGAAGAAAACCCTGGGAGTATCTGTTGGCAAAGCACCTGCCAAACGCCAGTCACGCAGCCAGCCATGATGGCAACCCTCTGCACCACTGCATTGACTTTTGGACTGTCCTTCCCCACACTGCCTTGTGAATGGCATCTGTCTGTTGGACTGGGTCACCACACCTATGTGGTGATCACTCGATTATCTCATTTACCATGAATGTCAACTCACTGCTCCACTAATCACCTCACTGTCAATGTACCCCCTCACATGTCACCTTTGTAAATAAACAAATCCTTACACACACGTTGTTGTACCTGCACCGTCTTTATTCCAGGATGTACAATTTTCAACAGGAATACAATGTACCAGGGGACGGAGTGTATGTAGGCAAGGAGAGGTCAAAGGCACCTAGGAAAAAACAACAGAACAACATTCACTAGTCTGGGTGTGGCATCACAGACATCACACAACACTTCACAACAAGAACAACCCACATGCACACATAACAATGGGCAACAAGTGCCAACATACACATCCTGTAGATGTTCAGAAATGAACTGTCCCATCAACATTGACAGCAAACACTGAGTCTACAACTGGCTGCTGTCACAAATCTCACTTACACCCTCACAACAACAGCAACATCATCAGACAATGGGTACGTTGTACATTGTCACCCACCTTCAAGTGAAGTAGCGGGTGATGAGCTATTGACGCAGGTCAACACCTTCCTCCTCTCCACTGTCATCATCACTGGACACGGGTTGGTTTGCAGGCGGGGGCCTTGGCTGCTCATCAGCATCCAGGAGCTGGGGAATCTCCTTGCGAATGGCTAGGTTGTGGAGCATGCAGCATGCCACTACAATCTGACACACCTTCCTGGGCGAGTACATCAGTGCCCCTCCGGTCTTGTCCAGGCAGCGGAAACGTGACTTCAGCAGTCCAAAGGTACGCTCCACCACACGACGTGTCCTCCCATGGGCATCATTGTAGCGGACATCAGCTGGTGTCCTGGGGTTCCGCAGTGGGCTCAGCAACCAAGGACGGTTGGGATATGCAGAGTCACCTATGTGTGACACACAAAGAAACATTTCAATGTTGCAGATGCAGAGGACAGCAGGTCACACACAGCACGCCAAATGACTAGGCATACTCACCCACAATCCATGCACGCTCAGGAAGCAGATTGGCCATCAGCTGGGGTACAATGCTGCTACGCAGGATGTATGAGTCATGGGCCGAGCCTGGAAATTTTGCACACACGTGGGAGATGATCATATCTGCCAGGCATACCACTTGGACATTTATGGAGTGGTAATATTTACGATTCCTGTAGATGTGCTTACGGACCTGTGGTGGCACTAGCCCAACATGGGTGCAATCAATGGCACCAACTACATGGGGGATGTGTCCAAGGGGATAGAAATCTCCCTTTACAGCTGCCAATTCTGCCCCCCTGGGGAAATGGATGTATCTGTCCTTGTAGATCATCAGAACATCCCGCAGCACCATGCTGAACATGGGTTGTGACATCCCACCTGCCTCGGCCACCGTGTTCTGGAATGATCCAGTCGCAAAAAAAATGCAGTGCCGCCATCACCTTATACGTTAGGGTGAAAGCTGTTGGATATGTTCAGCGAGGCTGCAGGTGGGGCTCCAACAAATCACAAAGGGTCTTGAGGGTGGCTCTATCCAGACGGCATTTCCGGATGATCGCCTCATCCTCCATGTCTGCCAGCACTGTCAAGTGACGATGCAGATTTGGTCTCCTCCTAGTTGAGATGAGAGTGGACACATTGTTATGCAATACATCATGGGATGTGCACAGCATCTCACATCATGGCTGACACAACGGCAACAAAGAATGTCATATGAATAGAGTCACAGAGCAGCTGACATGTAGGGACCCCTTCAACTACACAAATCACACACTTGTCAGATTAAACACAGCAAGTCCCCCAAACAACACCTCGGTCAAGGTAAATGGACATTGGGATATGGCCACATTCCCCATGGGCACGCCTGGGAGTCTGTCATCCTGCACATGTGTGACAAGGCAACCCCAAGGTATCCTACCTAGCTGCTGTACATGACACACATTCAGGCGTCAATTGAACCTGGCACACCTCAACAACACAATGACCACAGTCTGAGCATCAATGACGAGTGTGTGCATGATCTAACATGAGAGGACATGCTAAAACAAACATCATCAATTGTGGAAACAAATGCTGCGATTGACAATGCACATCAACACATTGACATGTGTGCACATTGTATTGTCCATACCAACACTGTCCTGTAGTGTAGTGTAGTGTAGTGTACTGTAGGTGCGGTACTGAGAGACAAGTGATGCCCAAATGGTGGTTGGCATGCTCCGCCACCCAAATGGCGGTGCCTCATGTGTGTCTATGGCACCCAAATTGCGGAAAGTACCGCCTGGCACCAGCGGTGTGTGTGTAACACACCCCAATGCACAGCTGCGGTACTGATAGCCCCATAGACATGGCCAAATGGCGGTTGGCATGCTCCCCCACCCAAATGGCGGTGCCTCATGTGTGTCTATGGCACCCAAATTGCGGAAACTAACGCCTGGCACCAGCGGTGTGTGTGCAACACACCCCAATGCACAGCTGCGGTACTGATAGCCCCATAGACATGGCCAAATGGCGGTTGGCATGCTCCGCCACCCAAATGGCGGTGCCTCATGTGTGTCTATGGCACCCAAATTGCGGAAAGAACCGCCTGGCACCAGCGGTGTGTGCAACACACCCCAATGCACAGCTGCGGTACTGATAGCCCCATAGACATGGCCAAATGGCGGTTGGCATGCTCCGCCACCCAAATGGCGGTGCCTCATGTGTGTCTATGGCACCCAAATTGCGGAACGTACCGCCTGGCACCAGCGGTGTGTGTGCAACACACCCCAATGCACAGCTGCGGTACTGATAGCCCCATAGACATGGCCAAATGGCGGTTGGCATGCTCCGCCACCCAAATGGCTGTGCCTCATGTGTGTCTATGGCACCCAAATTGCGGAAACTAACGCCTGGCACCAGCGGTGTGTCCCCGCCATGGTCCATGCCATTACAGCCAATGGGCTCCGCGATCGCGGAAGCTCGATGCAATTTTGAAAATAGCGGTAGGCGTGCTACACCACCGCGGTGCCGGTCATTGGATGCAATCAAAAGATGCAATACCGCGGTAGCGCCCGCCTGGCCCCTGCGGTGTGTCACCGCCATGGTCCATGCCATTACAGCCAATGGGCTCCGCGATCACGGAAGCTCGATGCAATTTTGAAAATAGCGGTAGGCGTGCTACACCACAGCGGTGCCGGTCATTGGATGCAATCAAAAGATGCAATATCGCGTTAGCGCCCGCCTGGCCCCTGCGGTGTGTCACCGCCATGGTCCATGCCATTACAGTCAATGGGCTCCGCGATCGCGGAAGCTCGATGCAATTTTGAAAATAGCGGTAGGCGTGCTACACCACCGCGGTGTCAGTCATTGGATGCATTTTTAAAAGGCTGACCTGGTAGACCAATTGCAGCAGCCCAGGACTACTGGAACGACACCAGGGGGCTATATATGTGTGGGAGAGTGCCCAGAATTTCCACTGTTCACAGAGCCTGCTGCCTGAGACCCTCACCTGCTGCTGCCTCCAGGGACTGCTGCCTGAGACCCTCACCTGCTGCTGCCTCCAGGGACTGCTGCCTGAGACCCTCACCTGCTGCTGCCTCCAGGGACTTCTGCCTGAGACCCTCACCTGCTGCTGCCTCCAGGGACTGCTGCCTGAGACCATCACCTGCTGCTGCCTCCAGTGACTGGTGCCTGAGACCCTCACCTGCTGCTGCCTCCAGGGACTGCTGCCTGAGACCCTCACCTGCTGCTGCCGCTGCTGTCTCTAACCAACAGTGATGTCAAGGACAGAGAAGATCCGTGCCAGTCCCTTCACCGGCGAGGAGCTTGAGGTCCTGGTGGACGAGGTGCTCACACAGTACCCAAGGATATATGGTGCCCCAAATGTCGTGGTAAGCCTTCCACAGTGGGTGTGAGAGTGCAGGGGGGGCACACATGTAGTCGGTCTGATGCAGCATGTGCATGTGAGTGTGGGTTTGTGTCATGCATTGTCTAACTTGCATTCCATTGGGTGAAGGGGTGTGTACCCACTCCTCAAGTCTACCTGCCTGCACATCAAGATTTGAGGGACATGTCTTGTCTTGTCAGCCATACAGTGAAGCAGCAAGTTGGTAATGGAGGATTCAGGCCAGTCATTGCTAGTGTGCATGTCTTTGCGTTTCCCTGTTGTCCATCTCAGTGTGAGCCCACCTGGCCTGCACAGTCACCGCCCAATCCAACAAGAACACATCACTGACTGTACAGAGTGTAACATGTTCATTTTCATATTTGACTCCCCATCAATGTGCCTGGTCAACCCTGTGGATTGCACACGACTTGCACTGTGAGAAAGGAGGTGGGTTTGTGAGATCATGTCCCTCAATGTGATATACATGACACAGTGGGCTACTCACAGTGCATGTTAGTTGACGCCTGCGCATTGTCGGATACAGTGGGTCTCGCCACATACACATGTTGTTTTGTGACGTATGTCTTGCTCTACCTAAAAATAGTTAGTAGATGTGGGCAGAGTACACATGCTCTTCTGTGCTGGCATCCTGCTAGTACATGAGATGTGCAAGTATTGTGTCCCCCCTTATACATGCATGCATTTACGTGTGATTCTCACATGCAGATGTACCATGTGAAAAGCATTTCTGTCTCTGCATGTGAGATATGTGGATTTGTGATTAATCTGTATCATGCTACTGTCCTGAGTGATTTGGTCACATGACACTGTGTCACTGATGTTTGCCCCCTCTTGTCTCCCATGCCTGCAGCTCAAGGTGCACCAGCGTAAGGCCGTGTGGAGGGGCATTGCGAACAAGGTGCGTACTCTGGGAGTATCAAACCGATGGCGCACCCACTGCCACAAGAGGTGGGACGACATCTCACGGCTGGCAAAGAACGTTGCGGAGATGACACTGGGGCGGATCCCTCGCACTGGCCGGATGGCACGGCGCAGCATGACACCACTAATGTGCCGCATCTTGGCCGTGACTCACCCTGAGCTGGATGCACGATTGAAGGAGCATCGGCAGGCAATTAGGGGTGAGTGTACTGGGAAGGGTGACTATGGCTGTGTGTGGCTGCATGTGTGCACAGCATGTGCCAGCGCTGAGCAATGTGATGTTGGTAGTGTGATGCAGTGGCATGTGAGTGTCAGCTTGTGCCGGTGCTGGGTGCAGATGTCATGCATGTGTCCTACCTGTACTTAACACTGGGAAACGGGTATGGGGCATTTAAATGGCATTGTGGGTGGTGTGAGACAGGTATGAGCTATCTGTGTTGCAGTTGTAACGGAGCCACATGCAGGATGTTGTGCTGTGTGGTCATCACATTGCTCACTTTGTCCCGGTTTGATAGTGCACACGCACTGTTGTGATGACAGAGGTGGGTTTGAGCGATGTAATTGCACAGGGTGGGTTGCAACATGTAGATCTTGACATCTTAATGGTTGTCTGCAATGCATATGTTTGTTATGTTGCTGCCACTGCACTGACCCTACATCTCTCTCTCTCATGCAGCATCTCCCGTGGTCACGGAGGAACATGGGACGGACACCAGTGGTGGGGAAACCAGCACAACAGCTGCAGAGGAGCCCTGTGAGACTGATGTGACCAGCGCCTCGGAGGGGGACAGGAGTCTGCTGGAGGAATCACAGCCCGAGACGCAAAGTACTACGTCATCTGATGCCAGCGGTGACACAGACATGTTGGCGGGCACAGGGAACGGGGACTCTGCATCATCTTCCACCACACAGCGTGCAGTGCCCACCCTCCCAGCCACTTCCTCTGGTGCTGCCCGTGTTCGCACCGCTAAGAGGGGAAGGGTGTCCTTCACCCCCGGCACCGCAGCCCCTGCCCCGGTCCCCCCTGCTGCCATCAGTGCTGAGTCTGTGGACCTTTTGCGCCAGCTGTGTGTAGGCCAGACAGCTCTCCTCAATGCATTCATGGACCACGACAGTAAATTGGCTCGGGTGGTTGCATTCATTGAGGGCATACATTCAGACGTGGGTGGGCTGCACCGGACTGTCCAGTCATTATCCACTGCAGTGACATCAGCCCTTCAACTTGCACAATCTGGGAGTCCAGCGACAGTCCCTTTGTCCACACCCATGCCAGTGGCCACGTCGGACGACAGTGACCACGCTCCACAGACCTCTAAGTCACGATACGGCACACGTAGCACACAGCAGCAGCAGAAGCCCAAGCGGTCCAGGCCGCAGACACCATCCCCACAGATGACCAAAGCCACCCCAGTGCACACAGACAAGAGCCCATCAGGCAACACCAGGGGACAAAGAGCCAAGAAGCAGGCGTCAGGGTCATGTGCCTCAGGGACATCCCCAGCCAAGGACTCTCCTGTCCCGAAAGTGTCTCCCAAAACCAAACATACAATTTCCATGCCCACTGAGAAGGTGGTGAGTGCCAAGGGTAGGCATAAGAAGGGCTGCAAGTCCGATTCACCCACTACCTCGACTCCCATAGCAAGCCCAGTGAAGCAGGGAATGGAGGGAACTGTGGGGGGACCACCTGGTAGGCAGGGGATGGAGGGGCAAAGCCAGGGCCATGCAAAGCATTGCGCAGGTTCAAGCACGTCACCAGAGGGAGGGCCAGCGTCTGCACCTGCTGCAGCCTTGGTGTTGAGTGAGCCTGATGTGTCCACGCCACTTCCCATTGTTCCCAAAACAGTGAAGCCATTGCGACTGCCCAAGAAGTGGAAAGGCACCCCTCCACAATCTCCCATCCACACTGTGTCTCATGTCTGCATGACTCCACCTCCACGTGCCACTATGCCACCTGGTCCAAGCAGCCCTCCGTTTTGCCAAAACACTGATAGGTATACCTCAGATGTGCCTCCCTCTCCCCAGTCAAGTGCTCCAACTGGGCCCGACACACAGCCAGCTCCCAGTACGACTGACAGCCAAGTCTGAGTGTTGGTAGACCTCACACGCCTGTCTCTCACACAGCATGGCCTGTGTTGCACATCGTGACACCCCAGACAGTGTTGCTGACCATGGTTTGGGTACAGTTGCACACATTCCCTGTGCATCTTCTCATGGACTCACTCTGCACTTTGTCCTGCCCACTGGCCTTGCCGTTCACTGCTGTGTGCCCCCTGCCTGTGCAGCTTCTCATGGACATGCCCTGCACTTTGTCCTGCCCACTGGCCCTTCTGTTCACTGCTGTTTTGCCCCTGCCTGTGCAGCTTCTCATGGACATGCCCTGCACTTTGTCCTGCCCACTGGCCTTGCTGTTCACTGCTGTTTTGCCCCTGCCTGTGCAGCTTCTCATGGACATGCCCTGCACTTTGTCCTGCCCACGGGCCTTGCTGTTCACTGCTGTTTTGCCCCTGCCTGTGCAGCTTCTCATGGACATGCCCTGCACTTTGTCCTGCCCACTGGCCTTGCTGTTCACTGCTGTTTTGCCCCTGCCTGTGCAGCTTCTCATTGACATGCCCTGCACTTTGTCCTGCCCACTGGCCTTGCTGTTCACTGCTGTGTGCCCCCTGCCTGTGCAGCTTCTCATGGACATGCCCTGCACTTTGTCCTGCCCACTGGCCTTGCTGTTCACTGCTGTTTTGCCCCTGCCTGTGCAGCTTCTCATGGACATTCCCTGCACTTTGTCCTGCCCACTGGCCTTGCTGTTCACTGCTGTTTTGCCCCTGCCTGTGCAGCTTCTCATGGACATGCCCTGCACTTTTTCCTGCCCACTGGCCTTGCTGTTCACTGCTGTGTGCCCCCTGCCTGTGCAGCTTCTCGTGGACATGCCCTGCACTTTGTCCTGCCCACTGGCCTTGCTGTTCACTGCTGTGTGCCCCCTGCCTGTGCAGCTTCTCATGGACTCACTCTGCACTTTGTCCTGCCCACTGGCCTTGCTGTTCACTGCTGTTTTGCCCCTGCCTGTGCAGCTTCTCATGGACATGCCCTGCACTTTGTCCTGCACACTGGCCTTGCTCTTCACTGCTGTTTTGCCCCTGCATGTGCAGCTTCTCATGGACATGCCCTGCACTTTGTCCTGCACACAGGCCTTGCTGTTCACTGCTGTGTGACCCCTGCCTGTGCAGCTTCTCATGGACATGCCCTGCACTTTGTCCTGCACACTGGCCTTGCTGTTCACTGCTGTGTGCCCCCTGCCTGTGCAGCTTCTCATGGACATGCCCTGCACTTTGTCCTGCCCACTGGCCTTGCTGTTCACTGCTGTTTTGCCCCTGCCTGTGCAGCTTGTCATGGACATGCCCTGCACTTTGTCCTGCCCACTGGCCTTGCTGTTCACTGCTGTTTTGCCCCTGCCCGTGCAGCTTCTCATGGACATGCCCTGCACTTTGTCCTGCACACTGGCCTTGCTGTTCACTGCTGTGTACCCCCTGCCTGTGCAGCTTCTCATGGACATGCCCTGCACTTTGTCCTGCCCACTGGCCTTGCTGTTCACTGCTGTGTGCCCCCTGCCTGTGCAGCTTCTCATGGACATGCCCTGCACTTTGTCCTGCCCACTGGCCTTGCTGTTCACTGCTGTGTGCCCCCTGCCTGTGCAGCTTCTCATGGACTCACTCTGCACTTTGTCCTGCCCACTGGCCTTGCTGTTCACTGCTGTTTTGCCCCTGCCTGTGCAGCGTCTCATGGGCTCACTCTGCACTTTGTCCTGCCCACTGGCCTTGCTGTTCACTGCTGTTTTGCCCCTGCCTGTGCAGCTTCTCATGGACATGCCCTGCACTTTGTCCTGCACACTGGCCTTGCTGTTCACTGCTGTGTGCCCCCTGCCTGTGCAGCTTCTCATGGACATGCCCTCCACTTTGTCCTGCCCACTGGCCTTGCTGTTCACTGCTGTGTGCCTGTGCAGCTTCTCATGGACATGCCCTGCACTTTGTCCTGCCCACTGGCCTTGCTGTTCACTGCTGTGTGCCCCCTGCCTGTGCAGCTTCTCATGGACTCACTCTGCACTGTGTCCTGCCCACTGGCCTTGCTGTTCACTGCTGTTTTGCCCCTGCCTGTGCAGCTTCTCATGGACATGCCCTGCACTTTGTCCTGCACACTGGCCTTGCTGTTCACTGCTGTGTGCCCCCTGCCTGTGCAGCTTCTCATGGACATGCCCTGCACTTTGTCCTGCCCACTGGCCTTGCTGTTCACTGCTGTGTGCCCCCTGCCTGTGTAGCTTCTCATGGACATGCCCTGCACTTTGTCCTGCCCACTGGCCTTGCTGTTCACTGCTGTGTGCCCCCTGCCTGTGCAGCTTCTCATGGACTCACTCTGCACTTTGTCCTGCCCACTGGCCTTGCTGTTCACTGCTCTTTTGCCCCTGCCTGTGCAGCTTCTCATGGACATGCCCTGCACTTTGTCCTGCACACTGGCCTTGCTGTTCACTGCTGTGTGCCCCCTGCCTGTGCAGCTTCTCATGGACATGCCCTGCACTTTGTCCTGCCCACTGGCCTTGCTGTTCACTGCTGTGTGCCCCCTGCCTGTGCAGCTTCTCATGGACATGCCCTGCACTTTGTCCTGCCCACTGGCCTTGCTGTTCACTGCTGTTTTGCCCCTGCCTGTGCAGCTTCTCATGGACATGCCCTGCACTTTGTCCTGCACACTGGCCTTGCTGTTCACTGCTGTGTGCCCCCTGCCTGTGCAGCTTCTCATGGACATGCTCTGCACCTTGGACTGGCCACTGGTCTTGCTGTTTTGCCCCTGCCTGTGCAGCTTCTCATGGACATGCTCTGCATCTTGGACTGCCCACTGGCCTTGCTGTTTTGCCCCTGCCTGTGCAGCTTCTCATGGACATGCCCTGCATTTTGTGCCTTTCTATTATCTACTCTTTTTGCCTATCTGTGCATTTTGTGAATAAAGACAGTTGCTCCTGTTGTCTGTTTTGTCAGTGTCCTTACTGAATAAAGTTCATTTGCTGTGTGTATATGGTTTACTGTGCCACATGCTGTGTGTGCCACTTCAACCTTGCCAATTTCTTTACTCACTTACTCTATTTTTTGCAGGGGTGAGGGACTTCAGTTTTTCCTGACCCTGATACTTGTGTGGGCAATGTATTAGATTTGAGGTGTGATGCAGTTGTCATTGTTTGCTCATGTTGGCTGTGTTGTACACATGTCAAGTTGTGTTGCACTGCCAGCTCAGTATGGGATTCTGTCCAGAGGATTTCAGGCATGCTGGCCAGGCTCATCATGTATGTGTGTTTGCTGTGGTACTGCTTCACTTCCTGTGTGTGATGTTGTCTTTGTGCTGTGCTGATTGGTGATGTGTGGGTTCATGTTGTGTCACTCATTTCTGTGTGTGGCTGGTATGCTTGTCGTTCAGACACTGCTTGTTGTGCATGCAGTGCTGTTGGGTATGTTGCCTTGTCATTGGCTGGTATGCATCCACTTATGTCCTGCTGTGTTTGCTATGTGTTCTTTTTTTGGCTGTGCATCTGTTGTTTGTTTGCAGTGGCTGTGTTTATCTGTGATGGTACACTTCTTGTCTGTGTTGTGGTATGTTGTGTGTGCATTGTTCCTGACTGATGGGGTTGTGCACTCCTGTTGTGTCTGTGCTCCCATTGCCTTTCCACATTTTTGCTGCACAGGGCATGTCTGTTCTTGTTGTGGTTCTGTGTGTGGGTCTGTTGGTTTATGTGTTTGTCTGTTGTTTTTGTGCAGACATTGGTTCTGGCATCCCTGTGTGTATGTGATGTTTGTGGCTACCCCCAGGGAGTGTGACTGTTTGTCTGTGTATTGCCTGGACATTATTGCCACCCTTCTGTTTGTTTGACACTGGTGTTGTGTACTGCAGATGTGAGGGGGTATGTGTGTGGATTCCTACTAGTGTTTGACAGTCATGGAGTGTGTCAATGGGCCCTGTGTGTTGTGCTGCTGGAGTATTCCTGTGAAGTATTTGTATACATATGTGTGGCTGTTCACAGTTTGACTTCAGGGCCTTCATTTCATCCTTGTGCCTCTACATGTGTTGCCTTGCTGTTTCCTTGGGTTGTTGCACTGTGCTGTCTGTGGTTTGACTTCAATCACTATGCAAGCAATGTGTGATTAGGTGGGATGGGGCTGTTGTTCTATGTTCCTTGACTTGCATGTGCTGTACACATGCTTGGTGGTTGTCTCCTTGGCCTTCCATTTGTGTGCCCCTCACTTTTGTTTTCCTGTTTTGTGTGCTCCATTGCTGGTGGCATGTGGTGTGTGTATGTGTCTGTGTGTCAGTGTGGGGTATGTGTGTGTGACTTGGCAGGCTGTGTGTCCAGTGAGATGTTTGTTCCTTGTATGTGTCCATTTGATGCTTGTACTGAGTTTACTTGCCATTGGTGTGGTGTTGTTGTGGTGTGTGTGTGTAGCCCTGCCCTGTGCTTCTGTGCTGTGTGTTCCTGTGCAGCCACTCCTGCTGTGGCTGTGTCCCTATTTGTTTTGTGTGTGGTGCAGGGTGTGGTGTCACCTGGCTTGTTGTTGTGCATGGGGGGCCAGGTGTGGCACATGGCATGTCCCTTCAGTGGGGGGCTAGTGTGTGAGGGTGGAGTAGTGGCCCTGTGGTCTTTGTGCCCTGCCCCTGCCTGGTGCTGGCCCTGCCTTCTGCATTGTGCGCATGTATTCCCTTGTCTTCACCGCTGCGGTGACGTGGCCGTGACATTGCCGCACGATCGCGGTCGATGTGTGACCTGGATGCGGAGGGGTGTATTGGTGGCAGGTGGGACATGTATGTGTGCACTTGGGGATGTGTTCCTATCCCCACCAGGGTATCTGATGTGGTTAGGGACCCTGTGCCAGTCCATGGTTTGTGTTTTGTGGTTGTGTGTGGGGTTGTGTAATTGAGTACCTGCGGCGGCGTCCGCGACGGGCCATGATTTGCTGGTGATGTATCAGGTACAGCACCGGGAAAACGTGGAGTGCTGGGTCCATGGCGGTCGTGTCCGGGTGCTGTGGGCGGGTCTCTGGTTTCGCGCTCCGCTGTCGAGTTTCCGCCGTGTAGGATTGGCCGGTTTCTCCGTTGCGGTGCGACTTGTTTTTTGGAGCATCCTAATTTGTGGACCGGAGCGGACGTCATTCCGCACGGTGGTGTGTCTCCATTGGCTCCCACCGCCGCGCTTGCGGGCGCACTTTGATGGCGGTTCGCGTCACACAGCAGCGGACGGGAAATGGTCTATGTTTGGCCATTCTAATATGGCGGACGTGAGTACCGCTGCTCGCGGGCGGAAAAAGGCATTTTTCCGCACCGCCAGCACTGCGGTGGTGCCACCGCCCGACATCCTAATGGACCCCTTGGTGACTAAAAGACCTTGAGGCACGGAATGGCAGGACCATTTTTGGGAATGTCCCAGACTTCGTAGTAGAGTCAGATTCGAGCAACAGAGGATGGGGAGCCCGGATAGGGAATATAGAGACTGGGGGAAGATGGTCCCTAGAGGAACAGTCACTCCATGTTGGCGGCCCTGAATGCCGTTATGAGCTTCAAGAATGTTCTAAAAAATTCAAACACACTAATTCACTTAGACAGCTTCTCTGCAGTATCATATATAAACAGATTGGGGGTGCGAAATCCAAAATGCTCTCAGATTTAGCTAAACAAATATGGTATTTTTGTTGGGAACACAAAATAGTTCTAAGAGCAGAATTTTTTCCAGGTGTTCAAAATGTAAGAGCAGACTGGAACTCTCGATTTCTCAGGGATTCCAGCGATTGGAAATTACATCCAGAAGTCTTCTCATTGATACAAGACCTTCGGGGTCCAATACAGATAGATCTATTTGCGAGCAGGATAAATTTCCAAGTACTAGCTTACTTCAGTTGGAAACCAGATCCAAGGGCAATGGCAATAGAAGTCTTCCTTCAATCATGGGGCAAGAACAAAGGCTATGCTTTTCCCCCCTTCTCCCTGATTCAAAGAGTTCTGTGGAAAGTGGGAGTAGAATCCAGCAGTATCATCCTTGTGACTCCCTTCTGGAGATCTCAAGTGTGGTTCCCAGGAGTGATGGAACTAGCTATAGATATTCCACGCCTAATCCCAGTATCCTTAGGCCTCCTTCAGGGCCCAGACGGAGAAGAGCACCCTTTGGTCCTAGAGGGAAAAATGAACCTTCTTGTCTGGAGGATCTCAGGGGACCTAATAGATATTCAGACCTTTTATCAGAAGCTAAAAGCTTACTGGACGAATCTTGGGCCCCAGGAACAAGAAAAAGATATAGGGGTATCTGGAAAAAGTGGTGTAGTTGGTGCATGGAGAGAAATTTGGATCCCGTGGAGGTCCCTGTACAACAAATAGCCAATTATATAGCGACTCTCTTTGATTCTGGCCTCTCTTATAGGACAATTAATTGCTATAGATCTGCAATTTCCTCTGGACATGCTTTAGTGAATAACCTAGCAATTGGTAGCAATTCTCTAATCAAAAGAGTAATGAAGGGTGTTAGACTAAAAATACCCCCCAAAGCACGATATGAATCCATGTGGAATGTCAGTTTAATATTCAAACTTTTCATATCTTGGCAAGATAACACTTTCCTTTCTCTTAAACAGATATCCATGAAATTGGCCACATTACTTTGCTTAATTTCTTTTAAAAGAGTTTCAGATATAAAAGTATGTGAACTATCTAACAGATTCTACTCCAGGGAAGGTGTACACCTTGACATTTGGAAGAGAACAAAAACCATGTCTGATTCCTTATTCTACCCCTTTTTCCATGACTGTGAAAAATTATGTGTGGTCAGATGTTTGAAAGTGTATGAAAGAAAGATATCAGAATTTAGAGCAAATGATGTTGATCAACTTCTCCTATCCTATGTCAAACCCTATAGACCAGTTTCAACAGCACCACTAGCTAGATGGATACGTACAATAATGAACTATGCAGGCATAGACCTCTTAAGATTTGGAGCCCACTCTTCTAGACGAGCCATTTTTAGTAAGGTCTTTTGGTCTGGAGGTTCCCTAGCAGAAATTCTTAGAACAGCTGACTGGTCAAATGCAAGCACATTTGCAAAATTTTACCTAAGACCAATAGAGCATGTTGGAAATATCGCTCTTGATGACTTTAAACATGAATAATGGTAGCCTCCTGTCTTGTAATGAAATGACGATGCTCAAATTATTATGCAGAGAGTATCTTGATTTCATCAAAGACAACGGAGGCTAACATTATCCCACCCCCTCACCCTTTAGGGAAAATTATACTAAAGATGAGAACGTAAAATTTCTTAGATTTGTATTTCAGGATTAGTTGTCTAATCCTTTTTTCTTCATCCTATTTGACTTTGATCATTATAAGCTTGGTTAATTTTAAGTCCAGATTACCTTTACTTTGCAACTTTTTTTCTCTAGTTTTCAGATAATAGCATATAGGATTCAGAAATGAAACAAGATGGGTTGTTGAATACTCTATACGTACAACCAGAAGTGGATAATTGAGTTCTTGTGTGTTCGCAGCTAAAAGAGGAAGATAGGCCTGTGCAATGGATATTTATACTTCTTTGAGAACATTCTAAATGCTTATGATATATTGATGTTCTTTAAAGGGCTGCATGTTGGGCCAGCAATAAAAGTATATTGCATAATGTTAGCCTCCGTTGTCTGTAATGAAATTAAGATTCTCTCTGCATAATAATTGGAGAATCGTCATTCCCTGATGTTCATCCAGTTAGGGGCTTGTTGTGGTCACATCCATAGCATAATGATGACGATGCATTGTGTACGCTGAGTGAGGGGTGTGCGCAAGTCAAGTGTGGCATGAAAGAAAAGTCTGATTTTACAATTTCCATTCCAGTACGTAAACTAAAGGGCTGTTTGTGCCAAACACATTGATATCTCAGCCCATTCCTAAGAGTCCCAGGTGAGAGGTGTTATGTGTTGATTGTGCATCACCCAGATGCACTATGGATGCAAACCTAAGGGAGGGGTCTGTCTACCTGTAGCCTGTAACAGTGAAAGCACACTAAAGGCACTATTCTGTTGCTGGGCTCTGTAGTCATTAGCATTTGTGAGGCCCTGGACAGCTGTCCACGTGCAACTCCAGCCCAGACTGGCACATAGCATTCACCCTGAACTTAATCCACTTCACACCACTCCTGATACCAACAACTGAGGTTCAGACTGCTTGCATGAACTGAGCAAAGAAGGAGATTGTTGCCATGCAGTGTCATGCTGAAAAGATACACCTTTGGCTGTGTCACATGAGGGGGCTAGAAGGGGCATTGGATGACCAAGCACAGACAAATGTTGTTCACTCAGAATATACTAACTGGACTTGACATAGCCTAGCATTCCCAACCGGACAATTAGATGGACACCAAAAATACCCTTGGAAATCAATAGAGTGTGCCTGAATGTCTGAAACAGAAATGACACACAAAGACCATGCAGCACCCATCATTGTCCCTGAACAAGTAAACGAAATATCTTGGATACAACAAGCACAATCCAGTCCTGACAGTATCATGACAACTCCTAATCCATATGTGGGTAAGTCACATATGTGTCACCTAACTGATATGAGTATCGCAGCCTTTGGCAAATAAAAACTGTTTGCCATCTTAGGTACAATGTTAGGCGTGTCATATCCCATCTCAGATTCATCATATGCCTGAAACAACAACATTTAGAACTAGTGCCCATATGTGAAATTCACTAGCAAGTTTCTCAGTTGGGTGGAAAAGGTAGACACATACTCATGATACACATCCCTATGACTACACACAAATAAATCCTTGTCAAACTAGTATACACAATAGGTTTAAAAGAAGGAACAACATAAAGCTTGCCACAATGCACAAAACAAGTAGAATAAACCACATAAACACAAGCCTGAAGTACCACGCATTGTTTCTTGGTCACAGTTAACTTGTCACACATCCTCTCTGGCCATGTAGACACACTCAAATTCACTTATCGCACAAATACTCATTGAAAAGCTTTGACAACATATTGCAACTAACATCAGCCTGGGATGTTATGTTATGTTATGTTAATTGAGTTTATAAGGCGCACAGCTACCCCAGAAGGTTTCCCGGCGCCAGCCTGAGAGGAACAAAGAAAGAAGAGAGAATTATTAACAGCCAAGTTTTCAGACATTTGTGAAAATTGCTATAGACTGTTTCGTTACGGAGTGGCAAGGGGAGAGAGTTCCACAGGGAGGGGCCAAGGTAAGCAAAAGATCGGCCACCCATGCGTGACAGTCTGATTCTAGGAACCAAAAACTTCACCTGAGTAGTGGAGCTGAGTGAGCGTGATGGTTTATAAGGTCGAACTAAGGTTTGTAGATATGGAGGGGCAGTGCCAGTTTTAATCTTGAACATATAGCTCAAGGCTTTAAATTTAATACGATTCTCTACCTTGAGCCAGTGAAGATCGCGCAGAAAGCCTGAAATAGAGGCCGCCCTGGTAACCTGACAGAGCAGTCTGGCGGCTGCATTCTGTACCACCTGCAATTTTTTTGTCACATCTTTATCTACACCCAGGTACAAGATGTTCCTGTAGTCCAGCCTAGAAGTGACAAGAGCCTGGACTACGGTTCTCTGGGTGGAGCAGGGCAGCATCCAAAGATTTTTTTTTAGCCACTTAAGAATGGTAAAGCAAGTCGAGGCCACCTTCACGACTTGTTATTTCATTGAAAGCTGATCGTCCATAATGAAACCCAGGTTGCGGACTTGGTGAGAGGGCAGAGGTAGAGCACCCATTTCCAAAGGCCAGTGTTGGAGACCCCAGAGATCTTTTTTTTCCCCTAAAATCAAGACCTCCGTTTTTTCTCCGTTGAGTTTGAGTAAATTTGCCTGTATCCAGGATGCAATATTCCTCAACCCTGACTGGAGAGCAGAAGACTCAGATTCCCTCTCTGCAGAAAGAGAGAAAATTATCTGAGTGTCATCCGCATAGGAGAAAAGGGACAGCCCTGCCTTTTCGGCAATCATCGCCAGAGGTCTAACGTAGACATTAAACAGTAAAGGGCTTAGTACAGAACCTTGGGGTACTCCATATGGGGATGAGTGGGTTTAGGAGCTGGCCGTGGAAGAGAAGACCTGAAATGTGCGGTTAGCCAGAAAGGAGTCGAGCCATTTGAGTGCGAGGCCGTTAATACCCAAAAATTGCAAAGCTTTCAATAACACGGTGTGTGACACCGTGTCGAACGCGGCACTGAAGTCGAGTAAAATGAGGGCCACCGTGTCCCCAGTGTTCAAATGATGCCGCAACATTTCAGTGACTCCCAAAAGAGTCGTTTCAGTAGAGAAACTTGCTCTAAAGCCTGATTGAGAGGGGTGCAAGAATTTTTGAGTTTCGACAAAGTGGGACAACTGTACGTAAAAGTGTATTTCCAAAATTTTGGAAAAGGCCGGAAGTAGTGAAATAGGCTGAAAATTGGAAAGCTGGGAGGAATCAGCATTAGCCTTCTTCAGAAGTGGAAGAACCATAGCATGCTTCCACTCCGGCGGCACTGTTGCTTCCTGTAAGGAGGCATTAAGGAGCTTCATAATTAACGTAAGAGAAGGCATCTCCAGCTGCTTCAACACGGAGAAGGGGAGTAGATCACAGGGAGAGCCAGATTTAAGACTACCTAAGAGCTGCTTAAAAGAGTTCATATCCAGAAGAGACCAAGTTTCCAATTTGCTGGATTCAATATTCTTGCAGTTCACGAGTCCCGTGTTGCTAGTTGCATTGAAAAGGGTACTAGCCTGCTGTGTGGTATTAACCGGCTTATCACCATGCAGTGCGGAATACATTTTTTCCACTTTACTAAGGAAAAAGTTGGCAAGATCCTCGCACTGCGAATCGTTGAGGATAGGGGGAGTGGACTGGCTTTCTGACCCAGATAGCTCTTTGACCACCTTAAACAAGGTCCAAGAGCAATTCTGAGCATTGGAAATAGTGGAAGAGACATATTCAGCACGAGCTGTTTTACAAAGGGAATGATAGTCTCTTTTGGCCTTTTTATAGGCACATTTGGTGTTAGACTCATAGTTCTTCCTCCATCGTCGTTCTAGAGCTTTACGCTTTGTTTTTTCCATTTTTAGCTTCTCAGTAAAATGTAAATCTGTATTTGTAAAGCGCGAACTACTCACCCTTGCGGGTCTCAAGGCGCTGGGGGCCGTCGTGGAAATTAAGTGAGCTATTGCCCAGAGTCACATGGTGCTGAGCTGAGCTGCCGCCGGAGATCGAACCGTGAGCCCTGTGCTCCAAAGTCAGCTGCCCTGGCCGCTGCACCACACCTCTCCACCAGTGAACCAAGGGGCAGGGGGGCGGTGGTTATTCACCTTCTTAATGGAAAGCGGGAGACAAACATCAATAGATTTTTTAATCCAATTTTGGATGGCCCCGCGATCAGTAATAGCCATTTGTTTGATAACAGGCGCATTATTCGATAGAAGCTCATTAAAAACTCCAATGTCAAGTTTTCTCCAATTTCTAGTTTTGGTCTTGGTTCCCAGTGCGGCTACCAATGAACTAGGAGCAACTTTAATCTGAAAACCAACCGCAAAGTGATCCGACCAGCACAATGGGAGTGCTGGGGGGCAATGAATATTGGATAAATTTGAGAAAATAGGATCCAATAAATGGCCAGCCACATGAGTAGAACCCGAATTGCAGAGCTGAATATTCATTGCAGCCAGATCGGAAATAAATGCAGCACTTTTAGCGCAAGCTGGGTCATCAAAATGAAGATTAAGATCGCCCAAAATGGTAAAATTAGCGGCATTGAGAAGGTGGGGAATAACTAAGGGGCCTATTACGATGGCGGTCGGATGACAGCTGCCTGGCCGGCGGTGGCAACCGCTGGACCGGCGGCGGATATCCGCCCGCGATCGCAAGCCAGAAACCGCCGGTCAGATTAGGATGGCGGTGGGAAAATCCGACTGCCGCTTTTTCGCCGGTTGCCATCCGCACTCCTGCCTGGCGGATGGAGAAGGACGGGGATAATGGTGGCGGTGCAGAGCAGGCTCCGCCGGCAGGATTATGATGCCGGCGGTAGCCAGCCTCTCCTCAGCGGTCACACCGCCATGGAAAGGCATGCAGTGATTGTCTTCCGGGGGCCCGTTGCGGGCCCCCAATGTTTTGTGAGGGGGGTGGGTACCCATGGTCCCCCCTACATTTCCCTGTACCAGGTGGCAGGCACTGTGCAGTGCCTGCCACGCAGTGCAGGGAGATGCAGGACATGCTGCGTGCATCAGCAACCGCCGCAATGTTAAAGCCCGCGATCCGACCGCAGCGGTCGGATTTCGAGCAAGGAACATCGTAATACGACCGGCGGTTATGTCGCGGACCTTGCGGGCGGTCTTTTCCCGTTACCATGGCGGTCGGGGAGGTTTTCCGATCGCCATCGTAATAGGCCCCTAAGTTGGGGAACGACGAAGCCCATGAGCCAGAAGGCCCAGGGGGGCGATAAACCAGTATACCCGAAAAGGTGAACTGGGGGGTCAAGGTGAGTTTAAATACGGAGGCCTCGCTGCCCGTAGAGGGTAAGTCTTCAAATTTGCATTCAAAAGACTTGTAGTAAATTACAACGATGCCTCACCCTGTCTTGAGTTCCCTGTCTTTCCTGACAATAGCATAGTTAAAAGGCAAAGCTGTAGCTACATCAGGGCCTGAGCTCCTATGCAACCACGTTTCAGTAAGAAAGATAGCATCCGGCCGCTCATTGATCAAAAGATCAAAAATGTCCGCCTTATGTTTGGGAAGAGACCGACAGTTGATGTTAAAAAAGGTAAATTCCTTATTAGGTGAAGAGCTACAATTTTGTAATGAATTTTCGTGTGATTTAGAATAGGTAGAAGTATTTAAAGTACTTGGTTTAAAACATACTCTACCCACGTGTTCCTTGTGTATCACCATTTTAAAAGCAAATTTGCAGCCTGAGCAACTAGTACAGGCTCCCTCAATATTGAGTAGAGTGCAGTCAGGGAGCGGCGTATTGCGGTGCTCCCGTAGCTGCTTCGAAGAATAACTCAGACTATTCACCCTATTTGGACCAGGGATCTTGGCCCCTGGTCCCGGTCGGGCGCGGACGGGTGCAGACGGGCTTGCCTTAGGCGTGCCATTGGCGCGCCATTGGCGCGCCATCGGCGCGCCTGCTGCGCGTGTCCGCTGCTCGCCCGTTCTGTGGCCATTAAGTAAGGTTCTTTTTTTTTTTTCTTTGTGTCCTCATTCTGCCAATTTACTTGTTGGCAATACTCCCTTCCCGTTACCAGGGACCGGCCAGGGATGGAGTCATTCCACTCAAGAAATCAAGCTGCTTCCACTTCCACCCTTCTCTGGAGTGCCGTACAAAAGAAGAGAAACAGGACCGGCAGCTATTTATTGGCTTAATCATTGGACCCCAGCTTTTTGACTCCAGTCCACCAACATAGCCCATATCTTTTCCCGACTACTAGGGTCACATGCCATGTCCTGTTTACTTATAGATATAATATTCTTTTTACATTCCAGGAAAGGGGTGGAACACCTGATTTCCATGCTCTGCAGATCTCCCGTCTCCCCAATAAAATCACATAAAAGATGAGTCTTGCAACATTCTTATTTGTAACGGAGATACTACCTTGGCACCTACCAAAGAATACAAGTAAAGGACTTACCCTCACCTGTACGCCTGTAACTTCCAACAAAAATTTACAGAGTTCAGTCCAAAATTTGGTAATCTCTGGGCATGTTAAAAACATGTGTAGATCGTCCGCTGAGGGATCTCGACATCTTGGACAAACATACTGTGTTCCTGAAAGTTTTGCTAATTTTGCTGGGGACCAATAAACCCTGTAGAGAGTGAAAAGCTGATTGCGTTTAAGAAAGGCAGGTTTAACTATCTCCCGGAGCAATGCAAATGAAGCTATCCAAGCCTCTCTCAGATTTACATTTACTAAATCATCCCCCCAGAGCTTTTGAATGTCCTTTTCCAGGTCATCTTCTGCTTCCACCAACGTTCGATACCACAAAGCGACCTCCTTCTTAATGGTACCAACTTTCATTGCTTGAATTAACCAGAAATCGTCCTTCTGCTCCTCCCAGTCTTGACTCGCCCACCAAGCAGAAAGTTGATAAAATTTGAATCTAGTTAATTGACCCCGTGTGCATAAGCTCAGAGTTTCCCACCCAACCCAATCAGTTCCCGACCTCAAATCGCCCCAACGGGAAATTCCCGCGTGCTTCAATGGTAGGCTGAGCAGATCTTTTAAACACTCCGGGGTTCCTGGTGAGCCCCATATCGGGGCGTTGGCAGAATAATAAGACACTCCTAGTTTTTTCCGAATAAGGACCCAAGTTTTCAATGCCTCCAACAAAATCTTCAGTCTTACTTTCTTAAAATACTTTGGGTCTCCAAACTTAAAAAGAAATTGCTCTTGCCCATCCCTCAACTCACTAAGCATAGCCCCATAGAGAATACCTATTGCAGAATCGTCAGGTTTGTTTAACAACTTCCGACAATTCTTGAAATGGAAGGCATGACCATATGCCAACAGGTCAGGAAGTGCCAACCCCCCCTTCTCCAGCCTTCTCCTCAATCTTTTCCAAGATATACGGGGGCCCTTCGAGGCCCAAATAAAACTATTAAGTAAGGTTCGAGGCAGGACGGTGTGCAGCCACTGGAGCGCTAACCGAAGGGAGCGCGTGGCACGATCAAGATGGCCGCCCGGGGACTAACAAGCCCCGTGAAAAGTGCAAAATGGCAAAGTAAACTGAGTTTAACAGACTCAGGGAATACATTTAGTTAAAAAATATCTAAAACATAGCAGCAACAAAGTTAAAAGCAGTCAATTCATGTAATTCCAATGCGTAAGCAAAAGGCTAAAACAGTACAGAGCGAGTTTAAAGAGAACCTTTCAAGCGCTGCACGTCCGTACTCTGCCCGTTAAGTAAGGTTCAAGGCAGGACGGCGTGCAGCCACTGGAGCGCTAACCGAAGGGAGCGCGTGGCACGAACAAGATGGCCGCCCGGGGACTAACAAGCCCTGTCAAAAGTGCAAAATGGCAAAGTAAACTGAGTTTAACACAGTCAGAGAATAAATGTAGTTAAAAAATATCTAAAACATAGCAGCAACAAAGTTAAAAGCAGTCAATTCATGTAATTCCAATGCGTAAGCAAAAGGCTAAAAACAGTACAGAGTGAGTTTAAAGAGAACGTTTCAAGCGCTGCACGTCCGTACTCTGCCCGTTAAGTAAGGTTCGAGGCAGGACGGCGTGCAGCCACTGGAGCGCTAACCGAAGGGAGCGCGAGGCACGAACAAGATGGCCGCCCGGGGACTAACAAGCCCCGTGAAAAGTGCGAAATGGCAAAGTAAACTGAGTTTAACACACTCAAAGAATAAATTTAGTTAAAAAAATCTAAAACGTAGCAGCAACAAAGTTAAAAGCAGTCAATTCATGTAATTCCAATGCGTAAGCAAAAGGCTAAAAACAGTACAGAGCGAGTTTAAAGAGAACCTTTCAAGCGCTGCACGTCCGTACTCTGCCCATTAAGTAAGGTTCGAGGCAGGACGGCGTGCAGCCACTGGAGCGCTAACCAAAGGGAGCGCGTGGCACGAACAAGATGGCCGCCCGGGGACTAACAAGCCCCGTGAAAAGTGCAAAATGGCAAAGTAAACTGAGTTTAACGCACTCAGAGAATAAATTTAGTTAAAAATATCTAAAACATAGCAGAAACAAAGTTAAAAGCAGTCAATTCATGTAATTCCAATGCGTAAGCAAAAGGCTAAAAACAGTACAGAGCAAGTTTAAAGAGAACCTTTCAAGCCCATACATCCCCATCCTGCGGCTTACCATACTCTGGTGTGGTGCATCATATTTCTGGGTGTATGAGCGAACGCACGGCCATGTGTGCACCAATACAGAATCAAAGGGAATATCACATAAGCACGATGTGGCCTATGTCTAGTTCACAGTATTGGGAAATGCCCAGACTCTCACACTCTAACTGTGGCATGAGGCCAGAATGAGATGTACATTACAATGCTAGGTACTGCACAGCTCTACAATCACCGCATACCATCACTAGTATTCTAATTGTGTGACAACCATTCATGCACCATATGTTGTGTACACAAGCAACAAACACCTACAACAATTATATTGCTGTAAGCACTGTGAAACACTGTAACTTACAGAGACATGTCCTGGACACACACCATTCACATGATGTCCCCAAACAATAGCAGGGTGGAATGACTAACATCTCATTGTACAGGCCCTGGACAATACAGACCACGGACACCATGACTACCAAGAATATCTGCCAAAAATGGATTCCTGAGAGGCAACAGGGTCGGGACAGTGTCAGAATAATGCATACCTTACAATCACCATGTGCACAGGAAATGTATCATATGGGTCCACAGCCCTGAAGGGTATTGGCCTACAGTGGCATGCCACCTGTGGCAAGGTTGTCATTGCCACTAGTCTACCAGATCAATAGAAGAAACAGACATGGGTCCACCACTGTCAAGTCACATTCAATAATTCTACCATTACTTTGTGTACATTGGTGTGTGCAAAGGCACTACCATGTAGTCAAAGTCCATATGTATCCAGGTGTATTGATGAGACAGTTGTCTTTCAGCACATTACAAACATATGCAGCATGCTTCTCCTAAACTGTTGCATCTTGCGACACTTGAACTATGTTGACATGTGAACGCATGAACTATGTGGAAGTGTGATTTTAAATAAGGTTTGTGACTTCATGTCACCATCATAGCCAAAACTAATGTTGACCTTGACCCCCAGCCAATGTAGGCACCAAAGTCTTGACTACATACTGAACAAGTGCTCATACTCCATGGACCATATGCAATCCATGCCATACTAACATCATTGTATACTTACACTACTAATTACACATGATTTACAATTGAATAAAGATCCTTTTTTTTGGGGATACAGAAATCTGTAAACGAAAATTGGAACAGGCTTTATTAAGCATAGAATATATCCTTTAGGAGTAGGAAAAAGTCCAATGGCCAGTCCAAATGAGTCCTGCACATGGCCCACAAAGTCCTGGGCCAGCATCGCTTGCCTGCACTTCTCCTCAAAGGGACACCTCCCACAGGAGGGGCATCTAGGGGGTAGGCCAGGCACCAAGGGGACAAGACTAAGGAGGAGTGGATTGGCTTTTGGGAGGGATGGAATCGGGGGGGGTGGGCCAACTGCAGTGGTAGGGTTAGATGGAGGGGGGTGGGTCAAGTGCAGTGGAAGAGTCAGATGGAGGGGGTGGGTCAACTGCAGTGGGAGGGTCAGATGGAAGGGGGGTGGGTCAACTGCAGTGAGAGGGCTAGATGGAGTGTGGAATGGGCTGGGCTTAACAAGTTTGGGGATTTTGTAATGGGTAATGGTATGAACAGGATTTGGGAGGGCAGGTGACTTCTTGGGGTGGGATTTTTTGGGTGTGGAGGTACTGGGCTGGGATGTGGAAGTATGGGTTTCTGGAGGGGGTTGGGACTTTGGAGACTGGGGGGATTTTTTTTGGGTGGGTGATTTGGGGCTAGGTTTTTTTTCTTTGGGCAGGGGGGCAGATGGAGATGGCAGGTCTGGGGGGTGGATTTATTCTTCTTCTTGGGAGGGTGTTGGTTGGTTTGGGTAGGGAAGAGGTCAAGGGCAAAGAGGTGGCATGTCTGGGTGGAGGGGGTATGGGGAAAGGCAATGGTGGGGGTTAGATGGAGGGGGTGGGTCAAGTGCAGTGGAAGAGTCAGATGGAGGGGTGGGTCAACTGCAATGGGAGGGTCAGATGGAAGGGGGTGGGTCAACTGCAGTGATAGGGCTAGATGGAGTGTGGGATGGACTGGGCTTAACAAGTTTGGGGATTTTGTAATGGGTAATGGTATGAATGGGATTTGGGAGGGCAGTTGACTTCTTGGGGTGGGATTTTTTGGGTGTGGAGGTACTGGGCTGGGATGTGGAAGTATGGGTTTCTGGAGGGGGTTGGGACTTTGGAGACTGGGGGATTTTTTTTTGGGTGGGTGATTTGGGGCTAGGTTTTTTTTCTTTGGGGAGGGGGGCAGATGGAGATGGCAGGTCCGGGGGGTGGATTTCTTCTTCTTCTTGGGAGGTGGTTGGTTGGTTTGGGTAGGGAAGAGGTCAAGGGCAAAGAGGTGGAATGTCTGGGTGGAGGGGGTATGGGGAAAGGCAAGGGTGGGGGTTGTGGAGAAAGAGGGTTGTGTGGTCTGCAGCGTGTCTGTGGATGCTGGTGTGGTGTCTGGTGGTATGTCTGTGGTGGTGAGTGTGCCGTCTGTCTTGTGAGTATGCGTGCATGTGGGTTTGTCCTTGTCCCTGTGTGTTTGTATGCTGCGTGTGGCTGTTGAGGTGGATGCATGTGTATGTGTTTGCGTGTGCTTGGGTCAGGGAGGGTACTTGGGACTGTGGATGGGGAAGAGGCAGGAGGGGGGTGGGACAGCCGGATTTGGGTCAATGCTGCCGTCAGTGTGGAGGCTAGAGCCTGATTAGATCTCTGTTGGGCCGACAGGACTTAGTGAATGCCCTCCAGGAATGATACCATTTGTGTAAGGTGATTGGTATGCACCTGGAGGACATTCTTCACTGCTGTCTGCCCACAGAGATCTGCCTCAGGATGTCAATGGACTTACACACTCAGGGTAGGAGGGGGGACAGGGGCAAGGGGTGAGGTGCCTGGCACGAAGGAGACGCCTCCCCTTATAGGGGAGTGGCCACGGACAGTGGGCTGGGGAGCAGCTGGGAGGGTGGAGATGGTAGGAGTGGTGGTGGACTCAGATGTAGAGGATTCAGTCCCTGGTTCATCCACCACCACAAGGGAGTCCTCACTGGAGCTTGAGCTGGTCAGGGATCCGACAGATGTTACATCTGACATGCCCTGTTTTTTTATTTATTTTTTATTGAAAAGGTCAGGTAGGGCAAAAAAAAATAAAAAAGCAAACAATACATTACTGCCTTACATTATGAATTCAGCCTCAGTCAACACTGCACATAAAGCTCTAAATATATACATATATACTCCTTACATGCTTGCTTTATACACTTTTACTATTCCGCCATAGTAATAAAGGTTCCCATAATTTCATACCCTTCTTCTTTGCTTTTCGCCTTTTACATTTGTACAATGATATTTCCTGCACACTAATACTCAACATTCTATGCAGCCATAGTTGATAAGTAGGTGGCTCTGTGTCTTTCCAAGCTGTCGCTATCAGCAGCCGGGCTACAGCTATTGTCATAAACACAAAATCCCTCTGTGATGTATCAAGATTTGCCCGGCTATCGTATCCTAATACCATTAATGCTGGAGTAATCGTTATTTGTTTATTAAGTGTTTGTACCCAAAATTCCTCTATGCTCTCCCTAAGCAGTAAAAGCTTAGTACAGGAGTAAAACATATGCACTATGTCAGCAGGGCCTATCTGACATCGTGGACATTTATCATCTCCCCTCTTTCCCCATCCATAAAGCTTAGCCGGCGTATAATATAGGTTAAACAGGGTTTTGTATTGTTGGGCTTTTAAATTGGCGGAGAGGAAGATTTTTGCTCCTAATTCGATTGCCATATCCAAATCAATATCCCCGTCCCCCAATCTCTCTACCCACTTAGTTTCTGTTTTTTCCATATCGTCTGGGAGAGTCTTTATTAACTCCTGATAATATTCCCTGATTCTGCTAATATGTCGTTTAAAACTTTCAATCAATGGGATCTTCTCCAAATTATTAGGATCCTGGAGGAATTGTTTTAAGCACCTTTGCACCTGTACATATTTATACTGTGTGTTGTTCTTAACCCCCAACTTCTGTACCAATTCTGCAAATGACATAAATTCATTATTCTGAAGCAGATCTGCCACACTAATTATGCCAGCATTCTCCCAACTCCTAGCCATATCATCATAGATAGCTTCCGGCAAAATGGTTGATCGCCACAAAGGGGTATATCTATTTTGTCTGGGAATCTTTAAAATCTTATTGACCTTCTTCCAGACCTTCCAAGCACCTTTGATACACTTGAACCTTATTTTTTTGTAATAGCTTGGTTCAATCTGCCTCAGAAAAAGCCCATCTGCTTCATTTCCTAGGGACAATTGATATATTGTGGGTAAACCCGTGGAAGTACCTCTACTTTTCCCGGGTAGAATTAAACCACCCATCTGTTGTACGGCAATAGCCCAGTAATAAAATAACATATTTGGCACCCCCCATCCTCCCCGTTCTCTTGGTAGAGTCAAGAATTTCAGTGCTCGCCATGTTTTTGATACCCCCATATAAAATTGGAGAACATGGCATTAACTTTATTTATCTTGTCTTCTGCCAAATCTAACGGTATTGCTCGGAGGAGGTATAATACTTTTGGAAACATTATCATATTTATTACGTTAATTCTACCAACAATTGTGAGGTACAGTTTATCCAATCGCTTGAGTTCCATAGATATTTTATCTATCACCGGATCTATATTAGCCACCCATAGAGTGTCTATATGGTTTGTAATATTTACTCCTAAATATGTGGCCTCTTCACGTCTTCGGGGATCTTGTAGTTGACACTGGGACAAGCAAATAATTTGAGTTTTTCCCTTATTCAATAGATAGCCTGCCCTCCTACCAAATCCCTCTGCCATCCTTTCTATCTCCCTAACTGCACTCGCTGGCTCGCTTGTTATTATTGCGACGTCATCAGCGTATGTTTCAAAGCCCATGGTAGTTACAGGTTTAATTGTTTGATTTTGTACAATTTGCATTATGAATGGGCAGCCTTGTCGCATCCCTCTGGCTATTTCAATTCTCCTTGAGGTATTACCCATTATTTGTAGCTGAGCATAGGGTTGATAGTACATTGCTTGTATAGCCCGAACCATCCGTGGACCTAGTCCCCTTTCTGCCAAAGTATCCCATAGATATTGCCATGATACCCGATCGAATGCTTTCTCAGCGTCCAGGAGGACCACAGCCACTGCACTAGATTCTACTTCTGCTATATCTAGAATTGCAATAACCCATCCAACGTGGTCTGTGGTCCCCCTGCCCGGGACAAAGCTGTGCTGCCAAGGGGATACCAGTGTCAGTATAACCCCTTGAAGATGCTTGGCCATAATTTTTTAATACAGTTTGGCGTCGGAGTTCATAAGAGATATTGGCCGATATGAAGCCGGCAGTTCTGCCGGTTTCCCCTTCTTGGGAAAGATCACCACATCCATTCCCTGCCATGATGCAGGGGGTATCCCACTATACTGGACCCCCAGAAACAGATCATGCAGAATTGGAGCAATATCATGTACCAATATTTTATATACTACAAGCGGGATCTTATCTGGGCCTGCTGCTTTCCCCGCGAATAAAGCACCAATAGCCTCCTGAACCTCTTCCATAGTGACTTCTCTATCCAATACCTGCGCTGTGGCTTCATCTATCTTTGTTAAAGTTGGCCATTTATCCTCCTGATCTGCCATGCTTATTCCTTGCGTATCTGACTGATATAGCTTCCTATAAAATTCTTCAAAAACATCCGTAATTTTATCCGGGCCGTTCACAATTTGCCCCTGATTGTTCATGATTTCCTGTATGTTATTTCTAACACTTTTCTGCCTTGCGCATAGTGCTAAAAGCCTTCCTGCTGTCTCTCCATATTTATACATTTCCCCCCCGATGAATTTGATGTGTCTGGGCCAACCTTTCCTGAAAAAAGCTATTAAATTCTGCTTTTGTTACTGCTAATTTCGGCATATGTTCCCTGATTTGCTCTTCCGGTTCCCCCTTACTAATCATTACCACATGTTCTGCCTCCAACCCAGCTAGTTTCCCAATTAAAATGTCAACCTCAGTCTTTCTTTGCTTTCGTGCTTGTCCCACATAGCTAATTACTTCTCCCCTCAACCCAGCCTTGAAAAAGTCACATACCACCCTGCGCGAGGCACTGTACCTATTAAAATCAAAAAACTCAATGGACAAGCGCTTGATGTGAGTACAAAAGTCTTCACTAGCAAATCATTTTTTATCCAAGGACCAGGCACTTGATTGCCTCCCCTTGCTAAATCCTGTTAGCTCTAACATAAGCGGATTGTGGTCCGAGGATAATTGCCGGAGCTTCTTAATTTTAACCCTATCTATTATTTTACATGAAACTAAAAAATAGTCTAGGTGCGCCATCTTCCTGTGAGGGTGCGAGTAGTATGTATATCCAGGATCCCCAGAATTTTTCTCTTTCCACATGTCAGTTAGCCCATGACTATTTTGACAGTTAGTCAGTGCTCTGTATACCCTTGGCTTCCTTCCTACATATTTCTGGGTCTGATTTTTAGTGGTTTCTAAGTGTATATTTAAATCGCCACACACTATCACAGGCTCTGGCCAGGACGCAAGTTCCACTTCAAGCTTCTCCCAGATTTCTGGATCGTCCTGGTTTGCCCCATATATATTGACCACTGTTACCCCCATAGCCAACCTTGCTATTGCCCAGCGCCCCCAATTAACAGCTGCAACCCTCTTGGCCTTTCCCATAAATTGTTTAGTATAGATTGCTACTCCTCTAATCATAGAAGTTTGAGTGGAGCAAACCACCAAATTGTAGCCCCTGATCGCCAAAACATCTTTATTGTTCCACGGGATATGCGTTTCCTGGAAACACATTACATCTGGGTTGATGGTTCTAAGTATTTCAAAAGCTCTTCCGCATTTATTCTTATCGTTTAGTCCACCCACATTAATTGTACAAATCTTAATACTACTCATATTGAGTTATACTTGTCCTATTTGCCATTATCTGTTTAGCACCCTCCTCATTCATTTTTGCATTATTTGTAGATTTTATACCTGCCTTTCCTTCTCTTTTCTGAACCCCCTTAACCCCCCTCCACCCCTCCACCCCTACCAGCCCCCCCTCCGCCCTCCCCCCTGTCCTCGTGCCCCATGCTCACCCTCTACCGTGGAAGCTTCCAGACCTAGGTCTCTGTGCGATGAAGCAGTGCAGCAACATGATCAGCAGCACCCCAATACTGTCCTAAATGAAAAATAAGAAGAGAGAGAAAAGAAGAAATACAAATATAATGGCTAAGTAGATGTCACATAAATTAAGCACCAAGAGAAAGAGAAAGAAAAAAGGATCTAAACAGTTCTTTTTCAGGTACTGACCCTACATCTTCTTGTTCCCCATATTACATACACCATACACCATTCACTCCCCATCAATATTGCATTGCTGACCTCCCCCGACCTCCTCCCTACCCCGTGTTACCCTCTATTCCGGCACAGCAAATTTAATTCCCGTACATTTCCAGTACATACTCCGAGTACCCCCCCTTTCCAGTTACAGGCCCTTACAAGCCTAACCCCTTAACTCTGCCAAGGCCTCCTTTGCTTTGACCTCAGAGTTGTAATAGTATGTGCGGCCTCCTATATTTATTTTTAATTTGGCAGGGTTCATCAAACAGGCTTGCGCCCCCTTAGCCTGGAAAGGGGCAATCATCTGTCGCAGCCTCCAGCGCCTTTCCACAGTGATGTGGCAGCAATCTGGCCTTGCAAAGAAGGCAACATCATCTACCCTCCGCTTAGCTTCTGGTTTGGCTTTCTCCCAGATGTTTTGCCATAATAGGAATTTCCTGAAAAATACCAGGATGGCCCTGGGTTTAGTGTCTGGTCCTGTTGGTTTTTTCAGATTGAAAGGGATTCTGTGGGCACGTTGGACTTCCTGCTGGCAATTCCAGCCTTCCAGATCTGGAAATGCTTTACTGAGTAGGTCTATCATATAGAGGCGTGTATCAGAACCTTCGCGCCCTTCTGGAATGTCTAAAAAGCGCACACTATTGCACTGCTGGTGATTTTTTTGCTCTTCTAGCTTCCACTGAATGTCTGATAATCTTGCTTCATGTGCCTCTGATTGTGTCTGTACAGCTGATACATCATCCTCAAGGACTCTAGTACGTGTCTCCAGCTCCGTTAGCCGCTCACTAATAGAGTTACAGATTTTAGCCACTTTGCGAACAGAGCCTTGCATCTTCCGGAGGGCCGACTGGGAGCGTCTGCTGTCTTGCCTCGCCTCTTCATGGTGTGATGAGATTGCTTGCAGTATGACATCCAGAGTTGATGTTGCATACTCCTGAAACTCTGCACCTGCCTTGCCTGCTATAGCGCCACCCAATTGTGGGATCGGGAAATAATCCCAGTTCAGCTCTTCTTGTCCTGCGGCTTTTTTCTTTGCAGCCTTTTCTGCCAGACTAGACCTCCTGCGTGCTTTATGCGTAGTTGCAGCTGAGTCTACCTCGCTAGTACAGCTTCCACTAGATCCAGACAGTGATATAGAGTCATCCGCTGAACATGTAGCATCTGATAGTGAATAAAAGCAATCTGCCGCTTCAGAGTCATTCCCTTTTTCCCACCCATGACATCGCTACGGCTTACCGCTGGATCTATATCAGACCCATCAATCAGCCCGACACTATATTGCAAGGAGTGCGCGGCTGTTTGCATTCTTTCTTTTACGCTTTTTCCTTCCACCTCTTCTGGGTCCACAGCTGTTGTTGTTACCCCTGGCTTATCATTCTCTTGCTGTTGGGGAGTATCAGTTTGCAGGTTTAACTGCTGGCAGACTAATATGAGGGGGTATTGTCTATCAATGTACCTGTCAGCGTATCCCCTTTCCCCACACCATCCACCTCTCCAGGTACAGCTGGCCACTCGGGAAATGCCAATTGCGGAGTACCTTTACTGTTGGCCTTCTCGATCCCGTTGTCCGCATTCCTCACATCACTTCCTCCTTTTCCTTCCGCCCGTTTTTCCACCACTGATGACCCAGTGGGGGTGCCACCAAGTTCGCCATCCACGATGCCCTTCTTAGAGCCCTTCAATAAATCCACTATTGTGCTGCCGGGCTGGCGTTGCTGGCGAGTAGATCCAGCCTTCCCCTTCACATCCAGGGCCAATTCACTCAGGTTCCGGCCTTGACCTTGGCGCCCCTGGTAACGCGCAGCTACGGCTCCGGGCTCCACCTCCAAACGATTCGCTGCGTCAATGCCTCCAGGAGCCTCCGTAGCTGGCCCAGTCCCCGCAGTCGCCGAGCCTCTTCCAAACGCTTTAGAAACTGATTCGGCTTCATTCTGCCCGGTAAGTGCAACCCGGGAGGGGGGATTGCTTTCAGCGCACTGGTCAATTTTTCAGTCACGGCAAATAGCTCAAGGCGTCTTTCCGAGCACTTACACTCTGTTGCCCAAACTGTCAGCACTCTTGCAAATGCCTCGAGAATTGTTCGTATCAGTGCGATCATCTCCTCCTACTCAGCTGGTTTCTTTACTATCCCTGTGGGGGTCTACTGGATCATGCTGCTGCGAGCTGCAAGCAGTCACCTCAACCGACCGCCATCTTGCTCCCGCTCAAGCCATCTGACATGCCCTCAATGAGGCTCCCCTCACCCTCCGTGCCACTGGTTCTCTCCTGCTCTGACTCAACACTGGAACCAGTCTGGTGAGCTGCCTCCCCTTGTTCCGTGGCGCTGCCTCCTCCGCTGGCCGGTTGTGATGCTGTGAACAAGAAGTACAATGAATCACATAAGTCGTCCGTATGTACTTGACACATAGGTATCATCACAAATCTTCACAGATCAACCAACTACATCAATTGGACTTGTGCGATAATTTTTTATACTGTTCCATAAATACCACATGTTAGTAGGCAAGTTAACCTATGCACCCTCACACATTATGTTGTCAGCAACATTGTGTGCGGCAATATCAAAAGCCACAACCACAATGTCAACTACTTCACTATGCACCAGCTGCTGTATTGTCTTTCGCTACTGACGGTCTTGTGTCATGACATACCTGTCTCATCTAATGTAAGGAATTTAAGACCTCACAATGGGAATAGGAGTCACACAATTGAATTGAGACATGGTATCCATTCTGCAATTCCTGGTCATCAATTAGGGAACCATTGGGTCTAATGTTACAGGTCATATAACTTTATTGCCATACATCAAGCTTGCGTAGTCATTGCATAAGTCATATCACACAGATAACAGTGATTGTGCTAATTTGTCCTGTAGCTTAAGTTCTTTCCTGCCAGGTCACACAACTAACTCTTATTGTGGAGACACCAAGGTAGTAGGCACCAACTACATCAATTGGACTTGTGCGATTATCTTTGATACTGTTCCGTAAATACCACATGTTAGTAGGCAAGTCAACACATGATGTTGTCAGCGACATTGTGTGTAGCAATATCAAAAGCCACAACCACAATGTCAACTACTTCACTATGCACTAGCTGCTGTATTGTCTTTCGCTACTGACGGTCTTGTGTCATGACTTACCTGTCTCATCTAATGCAAGGGATTTTAGACCTCACAATGGGAATAGGAGTCACACAATTGAATTGAGATCTAGCATCCATTCTGCAATTCCTAGTCATCAATTAGGGAACCATTGGGCCTAATGTTACAGATCATATAACTTTATTGTCATACATCAAGCTTGCGTAGTTATTGCATAAGTCATATCACACAAATAACAGTGATTGTGCTCATTTGTCCTGCAGCTTAAGTTCTTTCCTGTCAGGTCACACATCTAACTCTTATTGTGGAGACACCAAGGTAGTAGGCATAGCTAGGGTGAGAGGTGCGTGGCCCACAGTCTTGTGTCATCTATGCACAGTGTTAGGAAGAAGAATCTGAATGTTGTGCACATTGGAAACATCTCACCAGTTTCACAAGTGAACATTGGTCAACACACTGCCAAGTCCAATGACTGCATCTTTAAAATGCTCCACGTGGATCACTATGCCACTGTACTGGCTGGGCGCATCGTCTGTACAGACTATTAGCAATGAACATCTTGTTTTTAAATGTTTAGTCAACACTTTGTACCATTCTGTCCAGACTGCAGAAGTGCACATTTGTAGAGGCCAAATCTGAATGTCCCTTACTTCTTTTTGCCATTGTACACACTTTGGACAGCTTAACTTGCTCTTGCTTATCATCTCATTTTGCAAAATTACTTAAAAATAATACACATGTGACATCTCTGAAACTAACAGTGATGCATCGAACACATGGTTTAGAAAGGCAAGCAAGTATGACTAGTGAAGAGCATTTACACACATGGGAACTAATGTGAATGTGAATCTAACATCTTCCCTTACAATACCAGCCGTGTTTCCACCAGTGACCAACTTTGTTTGCCACCGAATGGCTTGTGTCGTCACCATTACAGAGCAGACACATGGACTCACTGTTAGAAATAGAGCGAATGGAATCTTACACCCAATCATGTGAAAGGCCAGTGTGACAGGTGACCTGAGTTAGCAATCCTGCATTTAGCTCATGGAATACATTGGAATACACTGAGCACCAGGGCTAGGACCTAACATTTGCACACTTCCCAATCAATACTCACCAAGGCCTCAACATAGACATCACCTGCATGGGTTTTACACTTGAGTGCTCCAACAACATACTTCACAGATTTGGTGTGACCACACAAGGAACATTTCAGACAATTTGCTGACACACGTTGAACAATCACAATATTCCTGAAGGTTATCTCTGTGCACATGTTGTTGCAATGCATTCAGATCACTTGAGCATGGCACCACTGTTACTACCCAGAACATATTATTCTCACATGTTCCAGATGAAATGGGCATAACCGTCTGCTTATCCTTGTGCATATGCATCTTGGAACACTGAACAGTGGTTTTGGGTATCTTACAACCTGTAAAAGTGCCAGCAAGCTAAGATACTTCAACAAGCATGGTTAAAAAAGTTGTGCAACAAGGCACATCTCACCCCCTCCTTGCTGCTGTCTGCCTGTCAACTGCCCATCCAGGTCAGGAAAGACCACCGCTAGGATGCGGAGCAAGTGGGGGGTCAGGGTTCAGCGCACGCCCCTCTTGCTTGGAGGTGACAGGCCCAGATGGACTCTCGCAATCTTCTTCGGCCAGCCTCTCAGGTCCTGCAACCGATTCCTGCAATGATGACTGTGCCGATTGGCAACCCCCACGGAGCGCACCTTCCGGGCGATGGTTCTCCGCAGCTTGCCCTTCTGATGGTAGTGGACCTGTGAGAATGACATGGTGACAGGCCCTTAGCTCACATGCAACATGTACAGAGACAATGACTCATACACATGGGTCATGAGCAGCTTGCTCACACTGTCTAAAGGTGAGCAAAGTGGCATACTGTTTCACTTTACCAGTGTACAATGATGACTCTCTCCCATGAGAACAGTAACATGATTTTTACACCAGTACATACACTTCTACAGCAGTGTACTTGCCCATACCAGTTATCTACACAGTTAGAAACTTCAGATAAAACAGTTTACATGCTTGTCTATGAGATTCCTAATGCCAGTAGTGCATGGTTAATGCACATGTCAAATAACAATGCTGTGTGATCATCAATCACCTGCTCCTCTGGTTTGCCATAGATCTGCCTGTAAAGAGGCAGGAGCGTGTCCAGCAGCATTTAGTTTTCCTCCTGGGTGAAGGTTGGTGCCCTGCGCTCTGAACGTGCCACAGTAGCTCCCATAGTATGTGGGCAGCAGCAGAGAGATGGGGAGGTACAGGAATAATGCAGTTAGTGCAGGCAAGTACACTCTCTAGGGAACCTACAGACTTACATCAAACCGCAGAGGCGGTCTTCAGTCCATGCGGTCAAAGCGATAGGACCGCTTCGGTCGCATTTTCCGAATCGGTCTAATGCATTCCATTGCTTACAGATAATACGCCTACCGTGAGGTTCAAACACATCATCATACCGCAAGTGACTTTGATACATTACCAATGGGAGTTTGCCAAGTCTGTTTCCCGGCGATGCGGACACCCGCATCTGCCACCATAACAACTGACAGCCAATGGCTGTGTCTAATTCGGTTATGATGCGCCTACCACGTCCTTTCAAAAATCGGTCGGCAGGGCAGACACTTCTATAAATGTTGCGAATTTGTGAAGAAACATGGCTGGATGCATCTTTTTCCTGCTGAAAAGGTCATCTAACTGAAACGCTCACACTCCCATGATGACCTAACCTTGAGGGGCACATACCACACTGAAGGCTAATACCAACTGGAATAAAAAACAATTCCAGTTAGCCTCTTAGGCTTGGTCACAGTCGCAATGGGTTTTTGGGCCAATACAAGTACAGACTGTACCTAGTCACTGCATAATGGGACAGTGTGACCCAGTGTGCAATGTGTGTGATGTGAGACTGGAAAGGTGTTTTTTTTTCAAGTCCTGGGTAATGCTTTTACCAAGGAACAACTACACAGTGACATTGAGCAGCCACATAAGCTTAGTTTGGATAAGTGAATTACTAGTCTATCTTTGTGTCCCATACTTAAGTAGACAGCCGCATCATATGGAACTCCTACATAGTTAATGGTATGTGCATGTAATTGTTTGTGTAATGCAGACATGACAACATGACAGTGTCTACCCTGTGACAGTAGTGTGCATAATTTCCATTGTGATATGCTGTGAGTATGTGGTCTCCCACATATCAGATATTACATGATCATATTGTGGGTACATTTGAACCATATGATTGTTCTCACAAACCAAAATGTAGGCTTATTTGGTTGTGAGTTGTTGAGTATGTCATACTGGCTTGACATGAACAGTGACAGATACTAGTGAAGTTTACACTACTGCACTGTAATTGCTGTGCCACCATACCTTGGAAACATGTCTAGCAAGGGTCAGAATGCTGTGATATGTATCTAAGGACAACCTTATTCTTTGAAATACGCATTTACATTGACATCTATTTTTAGGTGTGGCCAATTGTTTATTTGCTGTTCGTCGAAGTGCATGTGCTTGGTACATTGTGAACTAACACCAACTGTGTTTACATTCTACACATAGTTATCGCAGACAGCCTCCAGTGTACAGGCCCTTTCCAGACCTACAAACATTGGAAGAATGGGACATCATTAAGAAATACCATTTCACAAGGGCTACAATTGAGGAGTTGTGCCAGCAGTTGTCACCTTGCGGCCTGGTCACACTTATCCTACAGCACTAACCCCCAAGATGAAGATGATGGCAGCATTGCATTTCTTTGCCACGTGAAGTTTCCAGTACACAGTGGCAACATCAGGTGGAATGTCCCAGCCCATGTTCAGCAATGTCCTTCGGGATGTGTTGCAGACATTGATCCGTTAGCTGGACCACTACATAAAGTTTCCTAAACCAGGAGAGTTGTCTGACATCAAGTGTGATTTCTTTGCCTTAGGACGGCTACCCCATATGATTGGATTGATTGATGGCACACATGTTGCATTGATACCACCACAGGCCAATGAGCAGGTCTATCGCAACCGCAAGCATTACCACTTCATCAATGTCCAGGTGGTGTGTTTGGCTGACATGTGCATCTCTCACATCTGTGCCCATTTCCCTCGCCCTGCACATGATGCATATATCCTGCGTAACAGCATCATCCCCCATTTGATGTCTCAACTGCACCCTGACCGGGCCTGGCTTGTTGGTAGGTGATGTTGTATGTGTATGTTGGAGTGTATGTTGGTTATAGGTCAGATAGTGATATGTTGTTTTACAACTGAAGAATGTTCTGTGTTCATTGTAGGAGACTCTGGATTAACCCTGGGCGTAGCGGGCGTAGTGCCTCTACGCGTATTTCCACGTAGTTTAAAAAAAACTCAGTGGAAATACGCTACGCTCCCTCCCCCCTCCCAAAGTCTTTAAAAATGTCAAAAAGAAGGCACTTACCTGTTGTCTGCTGCCTCCCCTGCCTGGCCGCTCTCCGTCCTGCTCCTCGGTCCTCGCGTCCCCTTCTGTAATAAAAAAAACCACTACGTTGTACGTCTGACGCGCGTGCGCACGCGCGCCAGACGTACAACGTAGTGTTTTTTTTAATTACAGAAGGGGACGCGAGGACAAAGGATCAGGACGGAGAGTGGCTAGGCAGGGGAGGCGGCAGACACCAGGTAAGTGCCTTCTTTTACATTTTTAAAGACTTTGGGAGGTGGGAGGGAGCGGCTAACTCCACTCCGCCACGGAGGTGGAGTTTTTTGCCTACTCCACGTTCGCCACGGAGCACGGAGTAGGCAAATCTCCGCAAACTCCGCTGGCAGAGCGGAGTTACCCGACCAGGGTTACTCTGGATACCCCAACAAGCCATGGTTACTGACACCACTGCACAACCCAGTCACCCCAACAGAAGTGCGCTTTAATGAGGCCCATGGCAGGACCAGGCAGGTAGTGGAGCGAACCTTTGGCCTCCTGAAGTCCAGATCCCGCTGTCTGGATAAAACTGGAGGAGCCATCCAGTATGCCCCAGGAAAGGTGTGCCAGATAATTGTGGCTTGCTGCATGCTACACAGCATGGCAATACATAAGGGAATACCTCTGATTGTGGATGATGGAGACCAGCAGGTGCCACCGATGGAGGATCCAGGACTGGGCCACGATGACAGTGGTGATGATGATGATGGCATGGATTTGAGACAACAGCTTATCCACAACTTTTTCACATGACTGTAAGTATGCAATGAGAACAGGGGACTGACCACCATTGTTTGTTGTTGTGTTGCTTGTGGACAATGTGTATGCATGCTTGTGGGTGTATGATAATTGTCCTGAGGTTTTTTCTAAGATGGGTCATTGAAATGAATAGGTTAACATGTACAGTGTTACTGTTTGGCCTAGCCAGTGTACACACTGACATTTTTGTGCTTTAGATGGCATACTTTGCAGAATTGTGCTACCTTATTCCTGATTTCCTGACTCTGTTCTATAGTTTTTCTTACCGGGGTACTTTGCCATGTCATCTACAGAGTGGACTTGCAAGGTTTGACCTCACAAGACACATGATGCTATGACAGACACCGATATGGAAATGTTGAAGGACTCCCTGGCACGCATTTCCTTCAGACCTGATAGTCTGGTGATCTTATTTTTAGTGCCTTTCAGTACTGTGTGATGTGAATTGACTTTGTGTTCAGGCCCCAGGTTGTATCTGGAGAATAAGCATGTTTTCCACATTGATATGTGCCTTGTCTGATCAAAGTTTGACCATGAAGAACTGGTTTGCTAACAATGATTGTTGATTGTGCTGGTAAATAGTGATAGTTGTGTAAACAATTGACTTCCTGTGAATATGTACAGTGTACTATGGGTTGTGTGAGAACCTGGTTGTGTATATCTATCATGCTGGGCCAAGGTACATATACTCACAAACCCTTAGTTTACTACTTGGAAGTAATTTGTTACCGATGTTAGTGACACTTTCTTCATTGTGATTTTGGGGGTGATTACAATATGTACATTTGGAAATCTAGTTTGTGACATGAGCAAGTATTTTGGTGAAAAGTGTTTTATTTTTGTACAAAAATGTGATAAAATAAAGCCACACAATGGTGGTGTGCTCACAAAGAAAAATCAGATTGTGCAGATAGAAGTTGATAGTGTTTGTAGATGAATATCTCCAAGGTCAAGCATTTGAATCCAAAATCCTACTTTGACCCTCCATCCAATGTGGGACAGTTATTTTGGACAGTCAACAAAGTGAACGCTTGGCACACACTGGAGGATATCAGGGGCACATTGTCACTTCCTGGGGATGGTGCCTTGCCACCTGACTCTCACAGATTTTTCCTCAGACGCCCCTTTCCACGTTTGGGTGGGGCACCCACAGCTGCAGGCTTCTGGGGTACTGGGGACTCTCCACCAGACTCCACGTCCCTCCCTGTGGCTTGTGCAGATGTTAATGCACCAGATGTTCTGGGCACACAGGGAGATGTGGTCAAGTGAGTTGCAATCTGGTGGCGGCTGGTACCGATGTCCTGCAGCACCCCAGTCATTTCATCCATTTTTTGGTTAAAAGTGTCCAGGCATTGGTTTTGGCCTGCCTGCAGCTGCTCGATGTTACGGAGGATCCCTATTACCTGGCCCATTTCTCCCTGGTAACCCTCGTAGGCATTGATCACCCGGGAGAGGTTTGGGTGTTCCTCGGAAGCACCAGCTGCTTGATGACGTGGATCCACACGGCCCCTCGCACCACCCATACCCACCCGAGCAGGCCCAGCTGTTGGTGGCACAGTCAACACTGAGCCTCCTTCCTCATTGACGGGGGTGTTTTTGTTGGTCAACTCCAGAGTGCTCTGTGTTGCTATGCTGTTGGTGGTGTCCCGGGCTGCTGTGTCTGACAGGGTAGGAGTCAGCTGGGTGTTGTCAGCTGAGGCGGGAGTGGTTGCAGTGGATCCTGCTCTAGCTGCTGGTGCTGTGTGCCAACCCAAACCTGATGGGCCAGGTTGCTCCTCCTCGTCCGAGAATACATGCAAGTCTTCCATGCCGGATAGTTCCTGGTCGGTCGTAGTGTGGGTCTGACTGTCCTCAGGGGGTCCAGGGGTGTTCCCAGCTTGCCCTGTGGTTACAGAAATGACACAATCATTAATGTGAATGTCCACTGCACCTCAAATTATACCCATTACATAGATGACTGAACCTAGAAATAAGTTGATGTGGATAGATTGGCCTCCTTCGTTCATGATGCTGGCCTATGTTTTTGGAGAACAATGCAAATCTGAAAAGATGTGGATTGGTGATCAGCTCCACCTATGTGCATAAATGGGCATGTTGTGTTTAGTTCTTATGACATGTCCAAAGGCATTGACTGGTACCTGACACTCTGTGGATGACACTGGGGGGTTAGGGCTCTCCACTTCTGTGGGATAACAGTGGCATACGTATTCTTTAGTTCCCAATTTTGGAATTTGTCAGGCCTCTGTACTGGGCTTAGTCAATGTCTCACCAGTGTAAACACAAATGGGGCTGTCCCTAGTTGGAATTCCTACAGGATTTTTAAAGATGCATATCCAGTGGGGGCATCTCACGAAAAGTGAAGGACTGGCCTCATACACCACCTGGTGTCATGCTTCATCATAGGCCGTCCTCGCCCTCTAAAAACTTCGTTTGATAGAGGGCGGGCATACACCTGGAGACAGGGATGCACTTCTAAACTAAGTGGTGGCCCGTGATTAGTGAAAAGTGATCTAAAAACCATTACAGTTGTCAAGAAACTAATTTAATTCAAGGGGCAACAGCATGGTATTAAAAGTGAGCGGTGATTTGGGAACTAATTATCCCCTCACCGTGCAAAATGTGGTCAACATGTTTCTGCTCTAAGGTCCCCGGAGGGTACATAGCATTCGTCAGGACCAAAATGTTTTCCAAGGGCTCTGTCTTTATACACACGTTGTATAAAAGATCAACCACTATAAGAGTGGGTGTTTATGTGAGTATCAATTTCCCCGCCAGTCTAGTACATTTTCCCCGGCTGGGGGGCGAAGCGGACAAACCGTAGGAGACACAGCTGGAGGCGCTGAAAATGACAAATGTCACAGTAGGCTCTTCCACCCTCGACCTCCCATGGAGTAAGTAGGATAGTGACCTAGGGTACCTCTTGTGAGTACTAGACTGGCGGGGAAATTGATACTCACATAAACCCCCACTCTTATAGTGGTTGATCTTTTATACAACGTGTGTATAAAGACATAGCCCTTGGAAAACATGCTGTTGCCCCTTGAATTAAATTTGTTTCTTGACAACTGTAATGGTTTTTAGATCACTTTTCACTAATCACGGGCCACCACTTAGTTTAGAAGTGCATCCCTGTCGCCAGGTGTATGCCCGCCCTCTATCAAATGAAGTTTTTAGAGGGCAAGGACGGCCTATGATGAAGCATGACACCAGGTGGTGTGTGAGGCCAGTCCTTCACTTTTTGTGAGATGCCCCCCCTGGATATGCATCTTTAAAAATCCTGTAGGAATTCCAACTAGGGACAGCCCCATTTGTGTTTACATATCGTGTTGGAGGCTGGCTAGTCCCTAGGCCCTGTGCCTCTAGTTCCCATCCCTAGTCAATAACTAGGGCTAGTGTGTTTTTGAATGTCTGACCAGTCACATAGGTGTGGCTGCCTACACACTCAGTCTGTTGCTTTCCCTGGAATTTTGTGGTCATGGTGTGAGTGAGGTGCTCATTGTTCTCATCTCATGACACTCAAGGGAATGCCTGGTCTGAGCCAAATGTGCGACAGCTTAGCTTTGTGCGTACACAGATCATGTATTTGGTAAATTGTCAGATGAGATCACAAACTCTGCTTTCTGCTATGTTGTGGCTAACTAATTTCATGAGCTGGGGTTTGAGTGCTGATGGTCTATTTGTGAAACTTACACTCCTGCTCCCACACAGCCCAAACAGGCCACCAGGAAGAGTGTTCTCCAGACAATGATGAGAAGTGTACTTGCAAGATGGTTGTCACTTGTGCCTGGTGTTTTGAGCACAAGGTCAAATTTGGTAGTTTTGATGGGGTCAGACAGCAGTCCCCAGTGTCAGCCATCTTGCTTGTCCATTTCCACTCACTGTCAGGTAAGCATAGTTGCTCGTGGGCTATTTGGACTGGGTGGGAAGGTGTATATAGGACAGGGCCTGATGGGAGATGTTGTGATTTCAAACACTCTTCCTCCCACCCAGCCCAACAAGCCCACCTGGAACTATGCTTACCTGACAGTGAGGGGACGTGTACTAGCTAGATGGTTCACAGTGATGCCTGTTGTCTTAGTTGAGCACAACTCCCATCATGGATTTGTGCTCCAAAGACTAGTCCCCAGTGTCAGCCACCAGTGTCAGCCATCTTAGTAGTCCATTCTCCACTCACTGTCAATTAGCCATAGTCTCTGAGGAAGTGGTTGTGCTTTGTTGGGTGAGGAGTGATTGCCTTTACTCCAACTCCCATCAGGCAATGCCTTACACACACTTGTCCCACCCATCCCAAACAGCATCCCTGTGATTCTGTTTTCCTGAGAGTAAGTGGAAATGTACTAGCAAATTGGCTGACCCTGTTGCATGGTGTTACACATGTCACCAACTCCGATCAGGGCCTTGTGCTATAAACACCTGTGCCCAGTGTCAGCCATCTTGAAAAGACATTCCCACTCACTGTCAGTAAAGCATAGTTCCAGGTAGGCTTTTGGTGCTGGGTGGGAGGAGGAGTATTTGCAATAGCCACATCTCACATCAGGCCCTGTATTACCCACACTCTTCCCACCCTGCCCAAACAGCACCCCTGGAACTATGCTTCCATGAAAGTGCTTGGAAATGTACTGGCAAGATGGCTGACACTGTGGACTGGTGTTTGGAGCACAAGGCCATGATAGGAGCTGTGGTCAACTCAGACACCAGTCACCAGTGTCAGACATCTTGCCAGTTCACTTTCCCTCATTGTAAGGACACCACTCTTCCTGGTGGGCTAGTTGAGCTGGGTGGGAAGGTGTGTGTGGGCCCATGCCTGATGGAATTTGTAGTGAGAGCAAAGACTCCTCCTCCCACCCATCCCAACAAGCTCATCTGGGCCTATGGGTACCTGACAGTAAATGCAAGTGTACTAGCAAGATGGCTGACACTGGTAACTGGTGTTTGGAGCACAAAGCCTTGATGGAGTTGGCTTCAAGTTCCACACCATGCACCAGTGTCAGCCATCTTGCTAGTCCACTTCCCCTCACTATCAGGTAGGCATAGGCCCAGAGGAGATAGCTGGGCTGGATGAGAGGATGAGTATTGTGCTGTTTGGGCTGGGTGCGAGTAGTGTGTGTAGGACAGGGCCTGATGGAAGATGTAATCATTGCAAACACTCCTCCTCTCACCCAGCCCAACATGCCCACCTGGAACTCGGCTTACCAGACAGTGCTGGGACGTGTACTATCAAGATGTCTGACAGTGATGCCTGTTGTCTGAGCTGACCACTAGCAGTACATTTCCACTCACTGTCAGGTTAGCATAGTTCCAGGTGGGCTGTTTGGGCTGGGTGGGAGGAGGGGTGTTAGCACTGACTACATCTCCCATCGGGCCCTGTCCTCCACACACCTTCCCTCCCATCCCAACCAGCCTACCTGGGACTCTGCTTTCCTGAGAGTAAGTGGAAATGTACTGCAAGATGTCTGACACTGGTGACTGGTGTTTGACGCACAAAGCCTTGTTGTGAGTTTGGAAGAAGTGTGTACATGGCAATAGTTTTGAGCCTGTTCAATTTCATTGCAGGTATGTGATTTATCTGTATTACATGCACATCACATGCTCATTGACTATTGGTTTTTTTGAATCTATAAACGGTCAATTATTTAGCTGGGTCCATTACAGAGATGTCTGCAGAGGTGTTATTGCTAACTGTGGTGGAATATGGAGTAGCTACTTACCAGACTCTGTTCCTTCTGGTATTCCATGCATGCCCTCAGGCAGAAGGATGGCACTCACCTTCTACTCCCAGGAAGTGAAGTGCACAGGTGGTGCAGGAAGGCCACCACCAGTCTGTTGTGAGTTCTGATGTTCTTCGGCGCACAATTTGTTGACCCTCCTTTTTACTTCGTACCACCTTCTCCTGATATCCTCAATTGGGTGCAGGACTGGTGCTTCAGCATTCACCTTGTTGACTATCCTGACCCACATCCTATTTTTCTGGGCAAGGGGAGGCTGTTGGACTAGGGTCCCAAATAAATGTGGCTCTACTTTGATGATTTCATCTACAAGCATTATCAACTCCTTATCTATGAAACGTGGCTGCTTTCTCTGGGGCATGGTGAGGGTGAGGGTGAATGTGAAAGAGACGGTGTGTTTAAAAAAGGTATTTAAAAAAATAGTGATATGTGCAAGTTGTGGGATGGATGAAGTGTGTGAGTGTGTGCAAGGCTGAGAGCAGGGAATTGCCAGGGACTCCTCTATTGGGCTACCAATAGTATTGTGTGAGCAAAGGATCATGGTCATTTATTTGCTCTTTATGTAGGTGGATTGGTGGGCATGCCGAATTTTTTATTTTTTTATTTTATTTGGTATTGCCTATGCTTGTTGATGTGACTGATTTTGGTATTTTAAACTTGCCAAGTGGAACACAAACCGACACGGTTCCGAAACTGAGTCGGATGCATCGTAATCTGTTGGGCGGGTTAACCAATGCTTGTTCGTAACTGGAATGCCTATTCGACAGCATTTCCATTCGACTCGGTTGGTTCGGACTTGTTTCTGACCGACTCGTCGTTGAATGGTTTCCAACCGACTCGGTCAGAGTTTTACATGCTATGCATCATGATACAGGGGGGCGGTGAGCCCGCAGACGAGCCGGTCGGAATGTTTCCGAGAACGAGTCGGTTCGAGAACGAGTCGGTTGGATGGACTTTCCGACCGACATCGTAATGAGGCCATTAGAACCTATGAGTAAATTAAACAGACCAATCAGGTGCATACCAATTTTACCATGTTTAGAAGGGAGAGCACAAGCACTTTACCACTGATTAGCAGAAGTAAAGTGTACAGAGGCATAAAAACCAACATAAACCAATACAGGAAAGGAAGGCAACAATCTGGGTCAATTGCAGAAAGGGCCAGGTCTAAAAAAACACTTTCTCAATGCAGCCTAAACTGGTGTGGGAATAGTAAATCTATATGCATCAAAGTACAACATTTTCGTCAATGTGGCTTTTATTGGTGTAGTGATAGGTATTCTATGTGTATTAAAATAGTTTTTTTATGCTGTGGTTTGTAGTTGTATAGGTATAATAAATGTACAGCAAAAACATTTACTATTATATTAACATTACATTAGTGAAATTGAATTAAAGTTTAAATAATGAAACATTAATATTCGTGGGGCCAGATGTACGACGCGCAAAATAGCACCTCGCAAATTGCGTGTTTTTTGCGACTCGCAATTTGCGTGGCGCTATTTTGGATGAACAACAGTGTGTATCACACTGTTTGAGATTCCCAATGGGGTCGCAAATTGACAGGCTCATGAATATTAATGAGCCTCTCGTAATTTGCGACCCCATTGGGAATGGCAGGCCCTCCCAGGTATGGTGGCCTGCTGGGCTCAGCAGAACACCATGTCTGGGACTGCTTTGAAATAAAGCAGTTTTTTTTTCAATGCAGCCCGTTTTCTTTAAAGGAAAACGGGATGCATTTAAAAAAGAAAAAAATGAAACGTTTTCGTTTCATTTTTTAAGGGCAGGCAGTGGTCCCTGGGACCACTGCCTGCCCTTAAAAAATATTTTCCCCTGCATTTGCAAAGGGGAAGGGGTCCCCTGGGGTCCCCTTCCCTTTTGCGAATGCATTACCACCCTCTTGAAGAGGGTGGTCATTGCAAAACATTCATACATGGGCTTGCGCTTGCTATTAGGAAGGGAACGCCCCTTCCAAATAGCGAGTCGCAAAACCTATTTAGCGAGTTGCAAATAAATTGCGACTCGCTAAATAGGCTTTGTACATGGCCCATGCTGTTTTTGCATGCGCAAACGGGTTCGCAAACGCGTTTGCGCATGCAAAAACGGTCATACATCTGGCCCTAAGTTAATTATACTGCCATTTACAATTTTTAACATGATGTTTTACATTTTGTATATATTTTAATAAACTCAATGTTTCATTTTGAATGCTTTATTTGTACATACTTTTAATATATAGTTTAAAAAACTTTTTAATATAAATTTTTCTAATATTCACCTTTTTGGTATTTATTTATATGTTTACAAGTAGTATTTTTAACCCGTTCCATGCTCATGAGGTGTCACGCTGGGCGTGTGCTCATGACGAGCTGAGCTCGTCATGACCACGCCCGCGATTGGAATGTCCAGCACCTGGCTGGAATTCCTGCCGCAGGCAAGCGGTTAACATATGTGTTTCATACACCGGTTGTTTCTGTTGTTTGCAAGACTTGTCTTATTATGATTTGCTGATTTTCTCCAATTTAGGTGTGTTTTATATATACTTTTTCGATGCAATTTTTTAATAAAACAATATATATTTTTTTCAAACATCCAACTTTTGTAATGTTTAAATAGAGATATGTATTTATTTTTATATATTAAAAAGTACTATATATTAATAAATGTCGTTTTATAATACTTTTATCATATGTTTACATTTATGAATATTTATATTTTTAGATATAGAATATGTATTATTGTACATTTCAAAAAATGTTTTTAATAATTTTACAGCATTAAATGCAAATAATAAATTGTTATTTTCCATTGTTTTCTACAGGGTGTTAGTCTTTCTTATGTTCATTCAGCAACCATTTTGTTTTACAACTTTCTTAATTTTCTTAGTCTATATTCCTCATTTTGTTTGAGCCTCTATGTGCTTGCAATTCCCCATTCCTGATACTCGGATAGTTTTAAAATTTGGGGGGATATGTTTCGGATTAGTATAGTTATTGTAGGCTGTTGTTTCCTAGTATTTATTTTGTAAATGTTAGTTGTGTTAGTTGAGTGTGGTATCTACGTATGTCTAACAAAACCTTCCTTGTTTACACACTCCTGTCTGTGTGTACACGTCACATACCCATCATAAATGAACACTTACCTTTATACATTGGCCAACACATACAAATGTGGAGAACCCTCAGCCCTTACCTATGTACACCCTTACATCATGGGTCATGTCCTTTTGCAGATGATATCACCAAAAATAACTACCTACACATGCCATCATGTAGGCATAAATAGAGATGAGACCACTGTTGTTTGTCATGTAACAATGCTGTACATACCCCCACTTACCAAGACCTAGTATGGCTCATTCTCTGCATCCTATATGCACTGTATGCCATGTCACATGTAACTGATCCCGGGGACAAGATACACAGTATTGGGGGAGCATCACTCCTGACTCAAAGAAGACACGTGGGACAGCTGACACACACATCAAACATGTGCAGGTGAAATGTCACATTACTCAGCCATGTGTCTGTACAACTCTGAAGATTGACATGTGACTTCACTCAGCAACACAAGACATAAGTCTTGAGAAAAAATTATGCAGCAACGTCACTACCTACACATGCCCCCACACTGATAATCCTTAGGACATTACTCACTTACACCGTTGATGGGCCAACTGCTGCTTGTAACAGAAGGAAAATGTTAATGCACAATATCAGACTCGGTAAGGTGCTCACCACCTTGTAGCTGCTGTTGGGCCCTCAACTGCACATCAAGCTCGGGGAAGGCCACTGCCAGGATATGGGCCATTATAGGAGTCAGGTTCCGATGCGCTCCCCTACGACCTGGGGACGACTTCCCCAGCTGGACTTCCATGATGTTCCTGGTCCAGCATCTCATGTCCTTCCACCTCTTTCTGCTGTGCACGCTGTTGATGTTGTTAAACGGCCTGGAGGATACAGGGTGTGTACATACATGGCCAAGTGGTTTCCCCTTCAGAAGGTCAGATTGCTGTGGTCTATGCCACTGCTGCTCTCAGCAGACTACATTTGTGATGGCCCTGCCATACATGGTGTTGGTGGTCTGTGTTAGTCAGTGTATTACTCTACCAGGATAGAGGATAATCCGCTGATGAAAACTAATTTGTGGATAACCCTATAAGTCCTGCTGAGCATGTGAGGAGTACAAATGTAGCTTATTGAGATGAAATTCTTGCTTGTGCTAGTTGTCTAATAAATATGTGAGAGTCCCACATTGTCCCATTTACTATCAGTTGCAATATCTTGCTTCATCTCTACCATCCTACACCACACTTTCCGGGTGATGGCACACATGATGAATAGCTCAGTACACATAGCAGAACTATTTTTCTGTTATCACCCCACCTACTAGGATGGCTTGATTGACTAAAACCTTAGCAGTAGCACATGAATGTATGCCACATGACTCAGACACAGTTGCACGCAAAGATGTATTGGCCTCAGTATGCCACTATTGCATGAGTCACCTTGTCACAACGCAAACTTCATGTATGTTTCACGGCATGACTTCACCCTGTATACTTTGGCTCTTTTTACATACTACAGTGACCATGTGACATCACCTGGCATGGTCATGCTTATAGCGATCCTACCCATTCCACACAAGGACCTGCTACAGCCACAAAATATTTCTGAAACCCACTTCCCTATGTACTGATGTGAGCCTGATACAGGTATCTCACTGCAACATGTGTGATACTAAGGAGAATGAGTCAAAGAAAGTGCTCAGTCCACACTGTTCACACAACCACATTCACACTTCTTCATATGCTCTCTGTCACAACAATTCAAAATTTTGAATGAAAGCCTAGGAATAGTTATGTATCATGTGTTTCACACCAAAGTATCCTGGAGACAATGCGGCTAAACTTTGATTGAGATGTCATCCAATACATCAATATGACCTGACACCACCTACACCTAGTGACATTCCCACTGCATTTAGCTATGCTCACCACAACCAAGTCCCCAAAGCATATTGTCTAGCTTTAACAACAGGTAAGAGTGATTAGACCCAGGAAATGTCATGTCCATGTGGTGTATGTTACACTTGTAGACAATATGGAAGGGACATCACAGCACCAAAAGGTTTCTTACATACAAATATTCCAATATGTTGCTGACAGTACACACTCACATATGACTCCAAGTCAGCATGCAGTTATTTTGTCTTCATATTTCCACATGTGCATGTCACATAAATGTCACCTGACACCCCACCAGCATGTGACGTCACTTTGTGAGACAGTACAGTTAGTCCTCTTACCATGTATGTTATAGCAACTACATTAACATCAGATGTGTTTCACAAAACTATGTATATGGGTATATGTGACACAGCCACCCATGTCCACACACCCCTGCCTGTGATGAGATATGACATGTATGCACATCACCAGCCACAAAAGTCCTTCTCACCTTGCATCATACATTAGCTTGTGATGTACACAGATGCCATACTATGTAGAGCCATAGATCTTGTAGTGAACACTTCTGCACATGATAGTAAAACACAGATATGCTACCAATCTCAACCAGGCCTACACATGCAATGACTCTTCCAGGTTGATGTGGTTGCAGGTGCCTGTAACAATGAAGAGTTGTTTAGGCAATACTCAGATTAGGCAGCACAATACTCACCACCTCCTAGCTGCTGTTGGGCCCTCAAATGCCCATCAAGCACCGGGTTGGTCACCGCCAGAGTGCGGGTCATTAGGGGAGTCAGGCTCTGGCACGCACCCCTACGATGTTGGGAAGACTTCCCCAGCTGGACTTCTGCAATGTTCCTGGCCCTGAGTCTCAGGTCCTCCCACTTCTTCCTGCAGAGGACGCTGCGCGGGTGATAGACTCCAAGGGTCCGCATTTTCCGGGTGATGGCTTTCCAATGTCTTTGCTTGAGATGGGCCTTGGTCTGGATTGATGCAAAAGATGAGGAGACTGAGTGGACATGCAAGACAGAGGTCATCTGTGTAACAGATCAAGAAGTTGTACACACCTAGCATGTCCAAGTAGAACTTGGCAAGACCACACATGTGGTCTCCCTTGATGCACATGCACACTGAAAAGAGCCATTGTAACACTAATCTTCAGACTACTATAACAAACTCTGTTTGCGTTGGCTACTGCCTATCCCAAACTTACTACAACACTCAGGCAAGAGCCAATACACATGTGCTGTTGATTTAGACTACATGTACCACTCCACACCATTGGGAACACATGACAGCTGAGGAAAATCAGCATGAATGTATATAGACACTTCAACGGACCAGATGTGTGACTCTGTACGTGCTGTTCACAACATGACTGTTAGCACACACTGTGATACATCTCAAAAACTAGCATCAACATGGAAGGTCTGGCATGTATTACACGTTGTGCTCAGAATCTGCACAATAGTGTTCCTGTGTACAATTCTGTATAAAACAGGTGTACGACAAATTGAGCGTGTGGCTGATGTCCTGGCAGCAGGGCGAAGCCATTTAGCACTTTCAGCCACTGTCACAGGGAAAACATCAACATTCCATTGTACAGAAGCTTGGTTAGCTTCATGTGACACATCTGGTGATGCAGTGATGGACCTGACTGCTGTACACACCAACTATCTACACAGTACATGTGTCAAGAGTGCAGATACTCTGCCCAATGAGAGGACGAATCATGGGCCTGTTACAGGTGTGGTAGTGAGGGGCCCGTCCTAAGGCAGTGTAACACATTGTCAATGAGGATAAATGATAAGTACCCTCAGGTCTGTGGCTCCTGTCAGGTACAATCTTATAGGTGGCTTCACTAAAACGTCTTAGGGCCACCTATTGTCCTAGTACACAATTTCTAACTATCTCTGGATCTGCATATCTCCTTGAAGAGGACACTGCTGCAGTGCTATGCTGCATATATCTCAGCTAAATTGTGGGCCACAGTGGGTAGGAATCATTGGCAGGATTAGCCTTCTGCATGCTTAACATAGTGAACCCACAATGAAATCATAATTTGCAAGTTGTTAAAAGGTTTTTGTAAAAGTAAAGGTCATGCAATATAGGCCAACAATGTTGTGTTGCTCACTTAACGCGTTTCTGACGTTCCATCACTCACAGCCAAAATGTTGCTGCTGACTGATATGGACTGAAAGATCTGGGTGACAATACACATACCTGCATTCAACTACTGCTGCACCTTACATTTTACCTCCACGCGACATGCATAGCTGCATCACCGTTCCTTGGCAGATGGAATAACATCTCCATGTGAAGCCCATTTTACTCCACATCACACTCTGCATGCAGGTGCATTTGCATGGCATGGGGTAGCATGTAGTGCGACTCCAACATCATTATTGATAGTATCTGCAGCCAATGTACAGAGCACCATCATCCATTACATCTCTGACCTAGATGGTGAGAATACATCCCAAAGAAATGTGTCTGTACTTTCACTCTGGAACTCATAGGCTCATAGTTGAACATAGACATGTCAAGGTTGAGACATCAGTATCCTTCATACACATTGCCAAACTTACCTACTCCTCTGGTGAGCCATAGAGCTGGCTGTACTAGAGAAGGACCTCTCCAACCAGTGTCTCCTGCTCTTCTGGTGTGAAGGCAGGGGCACTCTCACCTGCTTGGCCTGGCATGGTTGCTCCCAGAAGTTGCACATGAAGCTGATGGCAAGGAGGTGTTAATGGCAGCAGTGTCAGTAGGCAAGTGTGTATTTTCAAATCACGACGTACATGTGCGGCGCAAACGCGGTTATGTGGGTAGACGCACACAGCCATTGGCCCGCCACAATCACATTCTCCAACGTCAGCCTATGGCAGAGACCGCCGTGCATGTCACCGCCAAATGTGTGGTCATCGACTGCCACCAGGGGAACCCTCTATTTCTCCTATTAGCGGGACCAGGTATCCGCCATGGTCGTGGTAGTGTTCACAGTGTTGCAAATGGCATGTTTCCATTTGCAGAGACTGTAGTTGTTATGCCGAAGTGCACCACCCCCACCACCACATATGAGTGCTGAGACTTTGACAATGAAAAGGCTCAATTACCATGTCATGTCCTGTACAACACTTCATCTGTGTAGTGAATTACTGTGCATGTCTCCAAAGTGCTCTGCGCTTTGTGCTATGCATTAGCTGAGTAAACAAGTCATGGAAGGCTCACTATGGTGCCGTTTCTTTACTTTTAATTGATGGTGTGTACACTCATTTGCCAGCCCTGTGTTTGCAAGCTTGTGTATGACTAGTGGACGAGTCAGATTTTACAGGCATGAAGTAACATGTGTACTGCTTCTCGATGCATACATTTTCAAACACCTGACTTTGACCTTACATGTCACATGTTTGTAAGTTTCCACATAGGTACCCTGGGAGAGGGAGGAGATGCCAACCTCCACTGTTCCGTCCATTGCCAAGCCTGCACAGCATGTAAGAGCGCCACATCATTCAGAAGTTCAGAATGAATCACCAATCCTGGATCTCAGTCATCAGTTGGAGCCTGACCTCCTACCTCACCTCAATAAACCTAACTCAGTATCACCACTAGTCAAAATCATGTCTGTTTTACATTTTCTGGTCACAGGCTCATTTCAATTCACTGTTGCTTTTTCAAATGGAATGTCACTACCGATGTTCAGTTTTGTCCTCACAGAGGTGCTTACAGCAATGTTAAAACACGTGGACAGCTACATCCAATTCCTCAGACGTCAGGATTTAACCACTGTGAAGGCAGAAGTCTATGGTTTTGGTCACATCCTACATGTAATAGGATCGATTGATGGCACCCATATTTGCCTAGTGCCACCACACGACAGGGAGCAAGTGTGCCGGAACCGGAAACACTTCCATTCTATCATCGTGCAAGTTGTCTGCTTGGCGGATTTGTACATCTCCAACATCTGTGCCCAGTTCCTAGGAGCTGCACATGATGGGCTCATACTGCGGAACAGCACCATACTCCAGCTGATGTTACAACTCCTTCTGGAGAGGGCCTGGCTTGTAGGTGTCATGACACGGATATAGGTTAACACTAACCTGGTCAGCCGGATACAGCGGGAGCGATGGAAGATGCTATGCTTCCTCCTCCCCTCCTATGGAATCACCTGCGAGTACTATGAACACTCAGCAGAGTACACCACAACAGGGGAAAGGGAAAAAAGGGACAAACGAAACAATAAAGTTGCAGCAGTAAAAATAAACACTCCAGGAGCTCCGTTTTGTAGAGTTCTGTAGACCTCACTCTTATGGTAGCCCCGTGTTTCCTGTATAAGAGACAACACATCACACATAAGATTCCACACTGATCTATTCACTATCAATGTTATCTATGTGATGTATTACACTTACGTTTAAAGCTGCTGCACGTATCCACAAGAAAAAAGAGCACAAAAGGTAAAAATAAAGAAAAAGAAATCAAGCAGAGTTGTCATCACTATTCTTCAGTGATATAGTACTCTCTGTAGAACAGAGACATTAGGTATACAGATTAACCAAGTACTTATCTGTAACCAGGTAGTCCACTGGTAAATGGTGACTGTGTCTTTAAGTATCCAAGGTAAGATCCTTTTTTACCCAAAGATACTGCTTGCAGAATCAGATCGCCATTTACATAAACAACAATTTTGAACTCCGAGCCTCTCAACGGCTCTAATTTCACCCAGAGGGAGTTCTCCAGTTTCAATACTCCAATAGGCGCATACACGCGCTTAGTATAACAAATGGCACCTTCCAGGCGCCACAGGTTAAGAAGGCAAGAGGCGCTTCCGTGCGCTTTCAGGGAATAAGAGGCTCTTTCCTGGAAGCCTCTAAGAAGCGCTTCTGTGCGCGTCCTATGGCGAATGTCGTGTTCCAAGCATGCAGGTGCTTGGTGAAGTTTCAGGCGAGTCCGTGCGCCTTCTCGAATTAAAGGTCGCGTCTCGGCGCGAAGGTAGTGCAAGGTTAAGAGTGGCAGTGCGCTTTGAGGAATAACATCCCTGGTCTTTAACAGGACACCTCCGGCGCGATTAAAGATTCTCCCACGAGGAGAGGGAGCCGGGCGCCTCAGCCCCTTCGTCTCAATGTGCCAGAGAGCAGCTGGAAAGTGCTGACATGCAGTTCAGGGATCCGGATACAGGAAGCTCCGATATCAGGTGACAAGCATCTGATAGCAGTGCAGGAGGAGCTTAAGTAGGGCAGACAGGAGAGGAAGAGATAGGACTGCTGCCTCCCTCAGAATCCTGGGAGATGTAGTTCACCGCATTCATTCCCCATTCATGCCTTCGTGTGTCTACTGCGCCCATGGTGAAACGTGACAGTAGGTAAGTGCGTTCTATTTATGCTCTGTCTTGTGAAATGTTAGTGTGGCGCTAGGGAGGCAATAAGGATGACCAGGAGAGTTATAAGGCCAGTTTAGAACATACATTTTATTTATTCTTGGTCCTGCACAGTTTCTCTTGCTGGTCCTTGGGTCTTCAGAGGCAAGAGCGCTGTTCTCTTCAGGCCATGTCAAAGAAAATTACCTTAGGGGGAAAAAAAAAACGTTTTGAGGACGACTTGTCCAGGGGCGAAAGCTCAGAGGGTCTAAAGTGTGAGGGGGGGTCACAACACACCCGGTTACCATCACCAGTGCAAGACCCATTGACCTCCACCTTCCCCCTCCCTTTCAGTCTATTTCAAAGTGCTGGCGTCTGAGGACTCTTGTAGGAACAGACCTCTCAAGCGTTCTTCCCCAGGACCTTCTGCTGGTTCCTTTCGCCGGCGTCCTCGGGCTCCATCAGTTCTCTGCTCTCCAGGCTCTTCCGGCTGAACCATCCGGCTTGGGTACGAGGACCACTGGGGAAGACCAGTTGCTTTGGGAGGGTTTGATGACTCCCATCTCCAGCATTGCCTCTATTTCCCTTTGGATTGCGTCTCTACGGGCCGCGGGTATCCGGTAGGGGCGTTGTTTCACTGCCCTTCCAGGAAGAGAAATGATGGAATGTTCTGCCATCGAGGTTTTCCCCAGTAAGTCAGAAAAGAGGGAAGAGAAGGGGGTCAATACCTCCATGAGGGAGGTTCTCTGGTAGTCAGAAAGGGACTCATTGATTACTAGGTGATTCAGAGTGGATGTGGCTTCTTTTGCTTCACGTATTACCTGTTGGTTGTTCTTTGGTAGGGTCCCTAACCACTTCTTGAGGAGGTTGATATGAAAGATTTGGGATTTCTTCGGACTAAGCTGGAGACGATAAGTGGTTAGTCCAATCTTTTCTACCACCTCATAGGGACCCTTCCATTCAGACTTGGCCTTAGGTAAGGAGGATGGCAAAAGCACTAGCACCCAATCATGCACATTGAGATGGCGCCACTTCTTTCCCTTGTCATAGAACGTCTGTTGACGTATTTGTGCTTTTTCTAGGTTGGCCCGTGCAAACTCCCGCAATTTATGTATGCGAGATCGTAGACCCTGGGTATATTCTACAAAGGTTTTATACTCATCTGGTTTCTCTTGTTCCCAGGCGTCTTTGGTCATTTCTAACAGAGTGCGGGGTTGACGACCATAAAGGAGTTCAAAGGGGGAACACCCAAGACTGTTCTGCTTTTGTCCTCTGATAACAAAGAGGGCCAAGGGGAGAAGCATATCCCAGTCCCTACCCTCTAATGTCATCATTTTCTTTAGGGTTAACTTAAGAGTAGCGTTGTATCTTTCACACAAACCGTCCGTCTGCGGATGATGCACAGAGGTTTTGATGTGTGAAATGTTCAAAGACTTACAGACTTGGCGCATCAAGCGGGGGACAAACGGAGTGCCCTGATCCGTCAGAATCTCCTGTGGGAACCCTACACGGGAGAATAGTTCTACCAGCTTATCACTGATATTTGCTGAGGTAGGGGCTCTCAGGGGGAAGGCTTCTGGGTACCGAGTTGCATAGTCGATTATGACTAAGGCATACTGGTTTCCTCTTCTGGACTTCGGAAGAGGACCAATAAGGTCCATCCCTACTCTCTCAAAAGGTTTTCCAACTATTGGGAGGGGTTGTAGCAGAACAGCTGGGGGCTTGTAGGGGTTCTTTTTTTGGCATATTTCACACTCCTGACAGTGTTTAGTTACGTGAGCAAATATACCTGGCCAATAGAAGAGCTCCAGAATGGTTTGACTGGTCTTCTGGGCCCCACTGTGTCCTGCCAGCAAATGGGAATGTGCAAAAAACAACACTTGCTCTCTGAAACCCTATGGTACCAGCAATTGAGGTGGGCTAGATGGCTTCCCTATTCTGTACAAGAGGCTGTTTTTTTCGATAAAGAAAGGCTAAGAGACATTGGGAGAGTCAGGACTGGCACTTCGTTGCCAACCACTTTGGAGGGTGGGATCATGGGCCTGCGCATACCTGAGATTTTTGTCATCAAGCCAGGGAACCTGCGTGAGGAGGATGGGTGAATCAGGGGGTTGTCTCGTTGGTATGGCAATCTTCCCTCTGAGAAGACCTAAGAATTCGGGGTTGTCTAAACCCAATATCAATTTTTCGGGTAGGTTAGGCACCACCCCCACCCTAACTTGAACATTCTTCCCCTCAGGTAACTGCACAGTTATCAGGGCCATAGGGTAGGTTTTAATGTCACCGTGTACGCAACGTATCAGTATCAGTTTGTTCTCTAGAATTTGCCCTTGTTTTATTAGGGTCCCCTGTATGACCGACTGACGACAACCTGAATCTAACAGAGCTTTTACCTGTTCCCCATTTACCGCTAGACTTACATAGAAACAGGAGCCTAGTTCTTTGGTGTAGAGGATGGCTTTAGGGACATAGCTGATGTCCATGGGTTGGAGTTTTTGTTAGGGCAGTGCCGAGCTATGTGTCCCCACTCTCCGCAGTCAAAACATTGGGGCCCTCTTGTTGGAGAGGGTCTGGCCTGGGTACACGAGATTTCACGGGGTCTGTTATGGGTTTGATCGCCCTTTTCTCCATTTTGTTTATGCTGGTGGTTGAACGAGAGGATCTGTCGTTTTCCCAGGGAAGAGCCTTGGGTTGTGCCCTGGAGTAAGTGGTGGCCATTTCTATGGCTTGTTCCACCATGAGCCGTGTGTGTTGTCATAACCAGCGTTGGGTGGAGGTGGGTAGGGCCTCCATATATTGCTCCAGGTAGATCAGAGACATTATCTATTCTTTGGTAAGTTCCTGGGGCTTTAGCCACTTATCAGCGGCAGTCTTTAGTTTAAAGAATAGAGTCTTCGGTTTGTCCCCGGGGGTCCCTCTTTCTCTTCTAAATCGTACCCGATAGGCCTCAGGATCCATTCCCAAATGGTCCAGTATTATCTCCTTGATTTAGTTGTATGGGGTATTCCCTGATGGGTTGGCTACTTGGTAGGCTGCCTGGGCTTCCCCGGTTAACAGGGGAGCCAAAAAGAAGGGCCATTTCTGCTCGGGCCACCCAGCGGCCTTCGCTGCCATCTCAAAGTTTAATAGGAAGGCATCTGGGTCATCTCCTGGGGTGTATTTTTGTAACGCTATACTGGGATAGTTTGTCGGATTCCCTTGTCATGTTGGCGTAGTGGTGGCTGCCCTGAGCTGGTCTTCTGCCACTTTGTGGAGACACTCCACTTGTTAGGCTATAGTGTCTCAAAACAGATCTCGGTCTGCTTGGGTGGACGTCATTTGCCGATCTAGCGCCAATTCTAACTTCTCCTCTCCGCGGATCAGTTGCTGAATTAAGTTCTCCATATTCCTACCCTATGGAGCTGTTGCCCGCATTCTCCACCACGTCTGGCGCTAGGGAGGCAATAAGGATGGCCAAGAGAGTTATAAGGCCAGCTTAGAACATAAATTTTATTTATTCTTGGTCCTGCACAGTCTCTCTTGCTGGTCCTTGGGTCTTCAGAGGCAAGAGCGCTGTTCTCTTCAGGCCACGTCAAAGGAAATTACCTCAGGGGAAAAAAAAACAACAAAAACGTTTTGAGAACGACTTGTCCAGGGGCGGAAACTCCGAGGGTCTAAAGTGTGAGGGGGAGGGTCACAACACACCCGGTTACCATCACCAGTGCCAGACCCATTGACCTCCACCTTCCCCCCTCCCTTTCAGTCTATTTCAAAGTGCCGGTGTCTGAGGACTCTTGTAGGAACAGACCTCTCAAGTGCTCACGTTCTTTCGGTAGCCACGCCCCTCCAGGAGTGCGGCGGGTCCTTTCATTTTGCCGGAATGGGTCCGGTTCCTTTCTCGGTGTCGGCGGGCAGCTTCTTGCTTCGGTGTTCTTCCCCGGACCTTCTGCTGGTTTCTTTCGCCGGAGTCCTCGGACTCCGTCAGTTCTCTGCTCTCCAGGCTCTTCCGGTTCTCTCCGTGCCTGTCCGTCCCACCGGCGATGACAACTTCTCCTCCAGAGGGATGGGATATACAATCATCAGGGCTGTTGATAGGTCCACGCGATGCTATCACGTGGGGCGGCCTGGAAACCAGGAAGTTGGGCTGAGAGGAATCCCCTTCAATTACGTCTATGGGAGACTGGAAACAAAGTAAGGGAGAGATATAAGGGGAAAAGATATCCTCATTTTCCTCCTCCCCTCGACCCGACCAGGTACGTCGTGACAGTTAGGTAGTATGATCTGATTGTGTGTTATTAAATTCTTCGCTTCTGACTATCTCCCATCTAGGAGACTCAATGTATCCCAACCGGCCATGGTTGTTGGCCCCGCTGAGGAATCCTACAACGGCAGGGGAAGTCCGCTTCAATTTGTGAAGAACACGGCGGCCAGTTGAGTGCGCTTTTGGGCTCCTGAAAGTCATATTCACTTATTCAGATGCCTGGACCAGACTGGAGGAGTCCTCCTCTACTCAACTAGGAAAGTGTGTCAGATCACCGTGGCCTGCTGCATCCTCCACAACATTGCCCTGCAACTGAATAACCCTTACATCGCAGAGGATGGAGGCCATGAACACCCACTGAGTAAGGGATCATGAAATGCCAAATGAAGATGATGATAGTGGTGAAGAAGATGGGTTCACTGACAGGATATCGATGTAAAAAATATAGAAGTAAAAAAGTATTGATGAAAAAATATAGAATGCTAAAATATCGACTCCCTATACTTAAGCAGGTAAGTACAAATATATTGAGAAAAAATTATCGATGTAAAAAAAATAGTTGTACAAAATATAAATTTTTATATATATATATATATATATATATATATATATATAAATTAAGATAATAAATATTAAATAGGTTAAATAATAAAATTAATATAAAAAACGTAGATTTAATATAAATTTTAACAAATATAACAAATAAACTTAATAAAAAAAAGTTACACACATACATAATAATTCATATATATATTTACTTTAAAACAATTAATAAACTGTTAATTTTAATTTAATTTATAATTTTAAAATTATATAAAAATGTACAAATATATATAAATATATACATATATATATAGTAATAGTAAAACATCCACAGTCGTGCAGATAAACAGCAGAGGCACTCCAAGGGAATAATATAAACGTAGATTTAATGGGCGAAATCACGGGGTACTGACAGACGCATTTCAGCAACAACGCCTTTTTCAATGTATATATATATCCCAAAATACCTCCAATAAAGCGATCACTCGGAGGATTGTAGTACCAAGTTGGTTTATTTTTCAGTAACGTGTTTCGCCTGACCATGCAGGCTTGTTCACACCTGTGAACAAACCTGCGTGATCAGGTGAAATATGTTTCTGAAAAATAAACCAACTTGGTACTACAATCCTCCGAGTGATCGCTTTATTGGAGGTATTTTGGGATAATTCATGTTCGGCATGCTACGCCGACATTTAGCGATCCAACTGCCCTGGGCGAGGGGAGACAGAAGGAGCACAACTTGCGAGAAGTAAATATATATATATATATATATATATATATATATATATATATATATATATATATATATATATATATATATATGTACCAACAACATAAAATCTATTTAAAAAAACATTCTATTATAAATTAAAACATTAAACTATTTAAAAATCTTCAAACTTAAATTTCCCACTCCAGTGAGTGCAACAGTAGAAAAAGTGTTGGGTAGCGGAGGGGTAAAAATTACTATTCCAACTCCAGTGAGTGCAACAGTAGGGAAAGTGTTGGATTGCGGAGGGGTAACAATTAATATTCTCACTCCAGTCAGTTCAAAATTAAAAACAAACAAAATATAAACAACAACAACAATATTTAATAAACAAAATACATAACAAAATATATAAATATGTTAAAAATTAAAATACAAATATATTTAATATTAAAAAAATAAAAAAACATAATATAATGTTAAATACGTATGACAAATACCTACAAATATTACATTAAATAAAATAAAAATAATTTTCAAACAAATAAATATTTTTAATTAGAAATTATTTAGAAACAAAAACATTAATTATTACATAAATTTACTTTTTTTATATCCTACCCTATAACACCACACAATTCACAACCCACATCTAAGTTTTAAAACAATGTACTTCCTTAATTAATATAATTAAATACCAATTTAAGAAATATTATTGATTAAAAAACAAATTAAAACTCATAAAAATGAATAAACTTTCCACAAAACCCACAGCTAAAATTAAACTGTAAGAAAATGTATTACACAATCTAAACTTATTTTCAATTAAAAAACTAATAGTATTTAACAACTGATTATAAAGTAAGTAAAATTAATTTACTCCCCACACTGTACCCCTATAAAAGTAAAACCCACACACACAAAAATATAAACAAATACCCTAATTAAATATCAATTAATTAAATAATATTAATGTTCAACTCATTATTAAGTAATTAAACATAAATTACTTACCACCCTTTACCCCTATAAACTCCACAACCCACACCTAAAATTAATTACACAATTTCCATATTTAATTTTCAATTAATTAATTAATATTAATTGACAACTAATTATTAATTAATTAAACATAAATTACTTCCCACCCTTTACTCCTATAAACTCCACAACCCGCACCTAAAATTAATTACACAATTTCACAATTAATTTACAATCAATTAATTAATATAAATTAACAACTAATTATTAATTAATTAAACATAAATTACTTCCCACTGTTTACCCCTATAAACCCCACAACCTGCACCTAAAATTAATTACACAATTTCCATAATGAATTTTCAATCAATTAATTAATATAAATTAACAAATAATTATCAATTAATCAAAAATTACTTCCAACCCTTTGCCCCTATAAACCCCACAACCCGCACCTAAAAAATCACATAATTACCATAATTAATTATCAATTAATTAATTAACATTAATTAACAGCTAATTATTAAATAATTACAAATAAATTACTTCTCACCCTTTACCCCTATAAACCCCACAACCCGTACCTAAAAACAATTACACAATTACCATGATTAATTATCAATTAATTAATTAATATTAATTAACAACCAATTAATAATGAATTACCAATAAATTACTTCCCACAATTAACACTAAAACAAACTCAATTAAATAAATATTAATAATTAAAAAGTAATCATTAATTTATTATTATTAAATTACTCCCCACCCTATTCCCCTATAAACCCACAACCCGCTACAGAACTAAAAAACACAAACTTTACTTAAAATAAAATTAATAACTACTAAAAATATAACACATATATTAAAAAACAAACAATACTTATACAAAGAAACATACATCACATACATTTAAAATATAAACTAAAATACATAACACTAATTAAAAAAATCGATATTTTAAACAACAATATTTTTGCAAACGATATTAATAACTTCTATATTTTTGAAAACGATATTTCTTACCTTAATTTGATATTCATGACCACGATATTCTTGCTGTCGATATTTCTGTGTCAGGATATTTCCAACTCGATATTTGTGTAAGTCAACATTTCCAACTCGATATTCTGTCTCAACACCAAGAAGATGGAGTAGATTTGCTTCAGGATCTCATCCAGACCTACTTCTCCTGAGTGTTAGTATGGTGTGAGATGTGATGAATGAACAATCTAGGCAATCTTGTAGTGGTTTTCTGAGGCTGATTTTGAAGCTAGCAACTGGGACAAAGTAGATTTGGAAACATCTTGGGAAAGGTGCATGTTTTGGTAGTGTAGCTTTGTGCAGATGTAAATGTTGTTTAGGACTGTGTTCTGTAGGTCATGACAATGTGATGTGTGTCATATGTATCTTTTGCAGAGCTAATCTCTCTGTGTTGCTCTGTTTTAGATTTAGATTTAGGGTTTCAGACTGCACAACTCGTAACAGGGCGGTCGGTCGGGCGCCAGCGCAGCGAGGGCGTGGACGTGGCGGCCGCATTTCACTGGCAGTCAGACCACAAAACTCATAATTAGGCCCTTAGACTTAGTTTTTGATTTTGCACTTCTCTGTATTGCCTTTCTTACTGAGAGCCTTTATGGCATTGACTCTTAATCATCTTACTTTTGAAATTATTAATAAAGCCCTTTAACTATAATGCTGATCTAGAACTCAGTTCTTCAGGGGGCCCTTTAGTTAATTAAATGTATTTTCTGATTTGTGATGTGTTAGGAGGTGCCTTACCTTGAGGACACAATGCCTCATGAAACTGAGGTTTAACACCGTCTCTGATTCTTCAAATTGTGGGCGTTCCAATTGTGGTAAATTTTGAAGTATCAAAATTTAAGGGTTTCCCGTGCCCACATTATTACTGCTCGGACTGCTGTAAGTAAAGTTTAAATACTTTATTAACATATTCTTTTCTGAGATTTGATACATGTGGCTCTTTTCAACATTTTATTTGTGGGTTTGAGAATAATAACATAATAAAATAAACTAAAAAATATATATTTTTCTTTATTATCATTATTTAAACAAGTGTTACATTTTTTCAGGTTTATAATTATGGTGCAGGTGTTCTTTTATTTTTTCTGAAATGTTTGATGTGTTTGTCATTAAGGCAGAATTTGTTTGGTGCAGGTGTTTGATATTTCTTGTTGCATAATAGTATTGTTAGTGTTACAAGTTTATTAATTTAAAAAAAAAATGTGTTGGTTTGTTTACTGTATTTTACATTCAAACAATAACGTGATTATAACTTAGGGCCTGATTACGAGTTTGGTGGTCCATTTTATTTTACTTTTAAATAATAACTTGATCATAATTTAGGACCCGATTATTAGTTCGGCGGTCCATGATACCGCCAAAGTCGTAAGAAGGCCCTTATTGTCAAATACTCACAATGACTTTTGTAAAGTCTGCATTTGGATGATTGAAAAATGCCAGCACGTTTTTGGCTATGAACAAGGAACCAGATAAACAACATCTGTGCTCATATAACAGCAACAAGCATGCTTAGGTTGCACTCCTTTTGACCTTTCAACAGAGTAAAGGAGATGTTAGCTTTTATTTCACATTTCCTTGTACCAAAGGAGGTGTGCTACCACACAGCAGAGAAATGTGGGCACTCATAAAGGCCTGCTGAACAATATATAGCAAAATAGATGGTTCTCTGCCAATGACAATGCTATTTTCCACTGAGGGGCTCCAGGTAGCAGCATACTCATTGAGGGAGACGTAGCAGTTGCCTTTTATGTCATTTACAACTGAGGAGAATATCCACACCTTTTTGCCAGCTTCCCATCCAGAATTTCTTGCTGTAATTGACCATATACAATGGCCCCCTGTAAGCTGATCCATGAATCAGCCGTGCAGGGAAAGTGGAGCACTGGGAAAGTCACGCTCAGCATGGTTATCCTTTTTTTTGGTTTTTTTGAAGTGCGAACCTAGCCCAAGGCCATCAGAGCAGGTTAAGAGAGCTAGATTTTACACATCTTTTTTCTTTCTATGGGCAAGGAAATAGTGTGATTTGTCCAGAATCACAGGATCTGGAGCCAAGGCTGGGAATCGAACCTGGTACCCCAATTCCAAATGCTGCAGATTTAAACGCTAGGATAGATCTCCTCCCCTAAGCTCCCTCCGCCATTCTCCCCTCTCCTATACAATAAAAAAGATCAGTGTCTACCACCCTCTGGGTACCCCTCCCTCCTTTTCGGAAACCAATCTGAAAAAACAAATTACCTGTCTATTTCTACTCTTTCTGGCCACCTTTGGCAACACCCTCCCCTCACCCTACCCGACTTTTTAAATGCCATTGTTCCACCCTTCTCCACCTTTTTCTAAACCCTTCATATCACACCCTGGTGATAGGCTATTCTCCCCACTCAATGAGAGGGTGGAGATAATTCGTCATATTTGTAGTGACTCTAAAAAGTAGAACTGCTTATCGGCACAGAGAATTGTGCTGAAAGTAGTAGTGACACAATCGCTCTCAGCAAGACAATACTTCTGACCGTCACAAGTTTTCACATGTGGTGTTTAGTGATACCCAAGCACCTCTTGCATTCTCTTGGCTCCTTTGGGCCCGCAGAGACCAGAGAGAGGTGGGTGAAAGTGTATGAGACAGTCTATCAATATCTGCCATTTTTACTCCACTACCTCCATCGGTTCTGTGGCGAACTGGGAAAAGCTGCAGATTCACGACTGTCTATTTATCACTGCTCTCACTGCTCTAAAATCAGAGCAGTGTGAATTCTGAAATCAGAGCAGTGAATAACATGATTCGAAAACTGGTGTTTCCAATAATGTCTCCCAATGAGAGCCATACCTTAACAAACCATTTGGCACTCTGTAAAGAATTACCTGTCCAAGAGGGAGTGTTTTATGCGCTGGTTCAAGCCTGTGTGATCACTAGTACTTTCCAAGACTCCATGTATGCCTCTAATACAGTGAGCAAGGCCATATTTGCCGACCAACAACTTACTATGTAACTGAGTCTCATTTAGATAACATTGTTTGTAAATGTATTTCATGCGGATATCCTGACAACCTAGCCTGACTCTGGCCTTGTAGACAAGCTTGCAACAAACTTGCTTTAACAAATGTACTGTCAGTGCTGTGAAAATGATTCTCATTGCAGACAGAGGCTTGCTACAGGACATGAAAATCCCTCTCTTTGTCAAGTGAAGCATGCTTGCGTACACAGGGGAGGCCTTCATTTACATTCCCTGGGAGGCGGAGCCCTGGTCCTGTCAGGACAAGACACCAGAGTACAGAGACCAGCCTCTTCTACGCTGCCCGCTGCTTCCGAGCCTTGGCAGCTCAGATCAGGGCGCCTTTAGGGGGAACATGTGAAAGAATACTTTGAAACAAAATCATCTCCGTGGTGTTGAAAAAACGAGAGCCGCAGCCTCTGCCACGAGTCACCGCTTCAGATCTATTTTAAAGTCCTTCTAATGGGTTTTCCATCCAGCCCCTTTTCTGTTGCCTCTTAAGTGAAGTACAGTAAAAAAAAAAAAAAATTGTAAGGATCTGTTTCAGTGTTACCAGATGTTGCCAGTGCTACTTTTAGCCTAGGAGAATATGTATTTCTCTTCCCTTTACACAGCCCTTCCTTCGTTTTATGATGGAAAAACTGCACACTCGGCAGAATGTTAGGCCAAGAAGAGCTCCATCCCCAACTTGATGCACCCAGGTGAAGGGTGTGGAGCACGTGTTCTCCTTGTGGAGGAAATTCAGATAAAATATTCCCAGGTTTTGCTAAGGCATTCAAATGCAAATACTTTTTGACAAACCAGAAATCCTGTGAAAAAAGGCCCTCTCTATGGAGGTTCCTGGTAATCCCATACCAGAATTACTGATACCTCATGGTTTGCGATAACCCCACACTACTAAGGCCCCAATTACGAGTTGCGTGGTACCGCCGGGGTGGTAACTACTCACTCATAAACACTGGTTCAACGCATAACACCGCACCAACACTGTGCAAATATGAGTTAATCCCCAAGGAAAGGCGAATGTCTGTCTGGGTCCAGTTTTACCAGGTGAAATTCCAAATCATTGTCCCTTTTACGTTTCTCAGTTGGTGAGCAGGGGGCTGGTGAGGGGTAAGGTGAGGGGCGTGGGGAGTGTGGAAGAGGGAAGAAAAGGACATTGCTTGGAATGGTGGCGCATTGCATGTTCCGCCTGTTCCTTGGACTGGTTTGTGCAGGGGCCTGAGAACGAGGCCTGGCTGCCTTGAAGTAAAATCGCTGATAAATCAGGGTGCAGGAATAATGGCCCATTCTTTAGTGAACAGAGCACAATTTCACCAGGGATTCCAGTTCTGTTCAATTTATAATAAGAGCCTAATGGTTTTGCACTAAGAAATGGGAAATTATTGCGAAACTTGGTATTTGCACACCTATTTCAGTAGGTTTTTCCCAGATTCTGATCACGTTTCTGCCAACACAGGCCATGATTAAAATGTGAGTGCGATCACATTTTCGAATGCACAATTTGCATGCAAGGCCAAGTTGTAAACCTCAGAATGGAGGATAATGTGCAAATTGCACACATCTCACCCTCTTCCAAAACAGCATTTTGTTCTATTTGCCCCGCCCCCTGTTTTTGTCCGTTTTTACCTAAAGAAAAACTGTGAGCGAAGACAGCATTCAGAGGCATACTTTACACGCAAGCTATTATCGTGTTTTGGCCGCAAATAACAGTTTGAGCCCAAAATGAGGTTAGCAGCCCAGCGGAAATTATGGCAACATTTTGCCAGGTTTTCACTGGTGAAATACATCTGAACTAACACATAGAATATGGTGTTACTACATATCTTGTAATCCCAGTCTGGCAGAAACTCCTGTTTCGATCCAAACTGGTATTTTCGAAGACATCTCAACGAGGGTCATAGTGTTTGAGACGACCAGAAAGTGATTTATTTAAAATAGAAGGGAGGTTTGCCCTTCTCTCAATCCGTGAATTTACATATCTGCTAAGGGACCCTAAATCATGTGTCACAACACCATCTACCCCAGGCTTTTAAGCCAACAGTACTTTGAATTCTGGGATTTACAATAGGTTGTTCTCATTATATGAACAGTACTGAAGTTCGCTACGTCCACAGTGCTGTTGCCTGGTTAAAAATCCAGACCTGGCAAAGGGTAAACAGTAGTAGCGGCCCGTGGTGGGAGTGCTGCCGGGCGGTGACGTGCGGCGGGGGAGGGGCAGGGTGGGGGATAGTAAAGTACGGAATACGGCCGTATAGAGGTAAGTAGACATATAAATAAATAAAACGAATTTTGTTGCGCGCGCTGCATCGCATTTGGCGATGCAGCACGCGCAACGAAATTAGTTTTATTTATTTATATGTCTACTTACCTCTATACGGCCGTATTCTGCACTTTACTACCCCCACCCTGGCCCTCCCCCGCCCCACGTCACCACCCGGCAGCACTCCCACCACGGGCCGCTACTGGCAGTAGCGGCCCATGGTGGGAGTGCTGCCGGGCGGTGACGTGGGGCGGGGGAGGGGCAGGGTGGGGGATAGTAAAGTACAGAATACGGCCGTATAGAGGTAAGTAGACATATAAATAAATAAAATGAATTTCATTGCGCGCACTGCATCGCATTTGGCGATGCAGCGCGCTCAACAAAATTCGGTTTATTTATTTATATGTCTACTTACCTCTATACGGCTGTATTCCGCACTTTACTACCCCCCACCCTGCCCCTCCCCCGCCCCACGTCACCGCCCGGCAGCACTCCCACCACGGGCCGCTACTGGTAAACAGTAAATGATAATATTGGCTACTTGGCACCTATGAATTGTTATAGGAAGAGATTCCTTACTCAACTGCATGGGTACCGGCCTCATGCTAATGCAATGTCAAGTCTATCTGTTAAGGATTAACTGATAAGTACCTCTTCTAGCTTACACTTTCGAAGAATCTGATACATTTTTGTGGGGAAGCAAAAATTCCTATCAATCAAAATTAAAAAACATTCTTAATAACTAAACATCCATATTGATATTCACTGATAATAATTCTTGTTACACCACTTAAATTTCACATTTCTTTATAAAAGTGGGACATTTGCTTTCCAATAAATTCATAAGATTCTTAAAGTCCTTGGGGCCGATTCCGATCTCGGCCGGAAGCGCACCGAATACGATTCGTCCGGAAAAAATACGAGCCGAACGCGTTTTTCCCGACCGATTCCAACAGTCGTCCGAGCGAGCAAGTACGATGCGCATTACTGCCAAAATTCCGAACGACCCGTACGTACCCATTCCAGCTCCAGTTCCCCGAGCGAGCCGGATCCGTAAACGCTGATTCGAGTCACACGGAAGTAAATACACAGCACCTTCCGGCCGGACTAGTACGATGCGCACTCCGTACGCACCGAACTGGTCGCTACGTCCGGCACGTCAGAGCATCCGGGAGAGCTGCACATAAGCTCCGATTCGCGCCACAAGACGATCCACGGCTACGAGACGAACAAGCCAGCTACGAGTACGAGTCGAAGCCACGAGAAACCCGAACGAGACGAACAAACCATGAATCCCATCGCGCAGGTCCTACCAATACTGTACATCTATTACCGGAACCGGTACGGACGCGTACGGCGCAGACGGTAAGTCAGACACCCACTACACAAACAAACGACACGTACCCGACATATGTCACACACACATAGGGATGCAGAAATGATGTACACTAGCAACAGCAGGACCATAGGGGCGGGATGGCTATCACCAATGCCATACACACCCATAGGGGCCTGATGGCTACCACTACCACCACCCCTACTCATGGGGGCCTGTATGCCTACCACTACCACCACCCCTACACATGGGGGCTGGATGCCTACCACTACCACCACCCCTACTCATGGGGGCCTGGATGCCTACCACTACCACCACCCCTACTCATGGGGGCCTGGATGCCTACCACTACCACCACCCCTACTCATGAGGGCTGGATGCCTGTCACCATCACCACCCCTACTCATGGGGGCCTGGATGCCTACCACTACCACCACCCCTACTCATGGGGGCCTGGATGCCTACCACTACCACCACCCCTACTCATGGGGGCCTGGATGCCTACCACTACCACCACCCCTACTCATGGGGGGCTGGATGCCTACCACTACCACCACCCCTACTCATGGGGGGCTGGATGCCTGTCACTACTACCATCCCCACTCATAGGGGGATGGATGCCTACCACTACCACCACCCCTACTCATGGGGGGCTGGATGGCTGTCACTACCACCACCCCTACTCATGGGGGCCTGGATGCCTACCACTACCACCACCCCTGCTCATGGGGGGCTGGATGCCTGTCACTACTACCATCCCCACTCATAGTGGGATGGATGCCTACCACTACCACCACCCCTACTCATGGGGGGCTGGATGCCTGTCACTACCACCACCCCGACTCATGGGGGCCTGGATGCCTACCACTACCACCACCCCTACTCATGGGGGCATGGATGCCTACCACTACCACCACCCCTCATGGGGGTGATGGAGCAGGGTAAACGAAAAAAATTTAACCTCCTAATATTTATGTTGAATAATTAACACACAGGTTTGTCTCAGTAAATAACCAACCATGTATGTGACATTATAAGGGTTATGGGTAACACGCCATATCCGTGCAAACTAATTTACTTGCAATTGTTAACGTGGATAACGTAAACCTAATGATTTGCGTACTAATTAGAATAATAATTGCATGATTTGTGCTTGGAAATAAACTGTGTGGTGGCAAAGTAAAGCGGTTGGTAAGTAAGAAATAGCTTTATATGTCGCTTTTGCTAGGTAACACTTAATTGGGGTACGTAGAATGACGGGAGGGAAACGAAAAGGCTTATATTCTTTATTCTTAACTATGTTCTGTTTATCCTTATAATAGTTCGCTTAGGCCTGTTGTGCCGCGATGTAAAAATGGCTGCTGAGGCAAACAAGCTAGAGTACGCAGGCGCAAGATGGCTTCCAAGAGTGAGAAAAGCTGTGAATAAAGAGATCATGTGACTGTCCCAAAGCCTATAATGGAAGGGTGGTCAAGGCTACGATGACCTTATTATACAAGCGTGTGCCAAAGAAGGAGTTAGCGAAAGGCATGAGAAGTTGCAGTGAATACGTGAATAAACAATGAACTGTTCAATTTAAAGTATCAGAAAAAGGATACAGATGGAGACCAATGTGCGCATGGTTAATGTCATGAACCCGTGAGAAATGACAAGAAGAATGAACTTTTAACAAGAACTGGTTGAACAAGGATATTCATAATGAGATGTATACCGACCCCAAATGGACCAATTAGAGAGAATCTCGCCCACAAAGATGTAACATTTTCACTTAGTAAGCTTGTATTAGGGTATAAGAAGACCTACTCTTAGGTAGGGGGGAAGACTGCTGTTTTTATATTTTTACTCAGCACGGGACGCTGCTGCTGGAGAAGCCTTTTTGCTTTTAATAGATTTTCCATTCTTTTAATACTATTAGACCTTTTTATTCTTAAAAACTAAAGGGGAAAAGAACGGGATTGTGGCGGAAACCCATATAGGTGGTCCGTCGAAAAGGCCTGTTTTTACAGGACAGATAGACAGTTTTTCGGGAGTTCTATGCTGTGATCTGAATTCATTGCTGTGACGAACTTTGTTTTTCCATCTAATAGGTATGCATTGCATTTCAATTTATTCTAATAATGATGATAAATGTAATACTCTGAATAATAAATTTGAACTTATTCATGCTTCTAAAATTTAGATAAACTTTATTATCTTTAAACCAATGAGTCTGTGGTTCTTTAGCTCAGTAATAAGTGTAATTGTTTTAAGGGTTTATAGTGATTGAGCTGGTCTTAATCACCATCAACTGATTCCTACTAGTTGGTCCATCGACCAATGACCGGAATACCTTAAAATTTGAGAAGTATTATGTCATTTTAAAAGGTATCCCGTCACCTTCCAGCAAGTCATTAACTGTTTCTCCTAAGTAAAAACGGATGAATTCCAGGGAATACATGAGAGTGTGAATGTTTATGCGGTGTTATGGGCCCCACCGTCATATTGGATATAGTTGTGGAAAAGAGATATTTGTATCTGGACGTCCTAAACAAATAGGAGAAGACATTTTATTGCTAGCGCTGGATCAGGGGCCTGGATGCCTGTCACCATCACCACCCCTACTCATGGGGGCCTGGATGCCTACCACTACCACCACCCCTACTCATGGGGGCCTGGATGCCTACCACTACCACCACCCCTACTCATGGGGGCCTGGATGCCTACCACTACCACCACCCCTACTCATGGGGGCCTGGATGCCTACCACTACCACCACCCCTACTCATGGGGGCCTGGATGCCTACCACTACCACCACCCCTACTCATGGGGGGCTGAATGCCTGTCACTACCACCACCCCTACTCATGGGGGCCTGGATGCCTACCACTACCACCACCCCTACTCATGGGGGGCTGGATGCCTGTCACTACTACCATCCCCACTCATAGGGGGATGGATGCCTACCACTACCATCACCCCTACTCATGGGGGCCTGGATGCCTACCACTACCACCACCCCTACTCATGGGGGGCTGGATGCCTGTCACCACCACCACCCCTACTCATGGGGGCCTGGATGCCTACCACTACCACCACCCCTACTCATGGGGGCCTGGATGCCTACCACTACCACCACCCCTACTCATGGGGGCCTGGATGCCTACCACTACCACCACCCCTACTCATGGGGGGATGGATGCCTACCACTACCACCACCCCTACTCATGGGGGGCTGGATGCCTGTCACTAGTACCATCCCCACTCATAGGGGGATGGATGCCTACCACTACCACCACCCCTACTCATGGGGGGCTGGATGCCTGTCACTACCACCACCCCTACTCATGGGGGCCTGGATGCCTACCACTACCACCACCCCTACTCATGGGGGCTGGATGCCTGTCACTACTACCATCCCCACTCATAGGGGGATGGATGCCTACCACTACCACCACCCCTACTCATGGGGGCTGGATGCCTGTCACTATCACCACCCCTACTCATGGGGGCCTGGATGCCTGTCACTACCACCACCCCTACTCATGGGGGCCTGGATGCCTACCACTACCACCACCCCTACTCATGGGGGCCTGGATGCCTACCACTACCACCACCCCTACTCATGTGGGCCTGTATGCCTACCACTACCACCACCCCTACTCATGGGGGCCTGGATGCCTACCACTACCACCAGCCCTACTCATGGGGGGCTGGATGACTACCACTACTACCATCCCCACTCATAGGACGGGTCATGCATGACACAACCAGCATACTGCAACATAATGAATGTCAGCAAAAGACATCCCCCCAACATCATGACAAGAGTGTGTAGTCTGTGTCAAATGCCTACAACACTGAACATGACATTGAACATACAATGTGACCCCCTATCACATGTGTCACACAAAAATGTGTGTGGCCTTCACAATGCAAGCAGACCATGACCACTGTGGTAATGGGGTCTAAACCCCCATCATCACAGTGACCAAAAGGTAAGTGTGGGGTCCATAGCTGAAGCACATTTTGAACAATGTGGCAATGGGTCCTAAACCCCCATCATCACAGTGACCAAAAGGTAAGTGTGGGGTCCATACCTGAAGCACAGTTTTGAACATTGTGGTAATGGGGTCTAACCCCCAACATCACAGTGACCAAAAGGTAAGTGTGGGGTCCATAGCTGAAGCACATTTTGAACATTGTGGCAATGGGGTCTAAACCCCCATCATCACAGTGACCAAAAGGCAAGTGTTGTCATGGAAAAAGCTGCAACTGCCAAACAGCATGGATGATTCCTGGTCACAGAACAACAAACACATCAGTGGCAAAGTAGTGGTTGTGTCCCATAGCAACATAGATTGGGTGAGGCAAACAGTGCAGTGCAAATAAAACATACCTTTGGCCATGTGCAGACACACATCACCCATGGTGGCTGACATTGTCTCCATTTATCAATTACACAAAGCCAGAAGTGACCATCATAATGCAGACCCACATATCTGCACTAATGGACACACAAATGTAGATATCCTGTGGAGACTGTAGATTTGAGGTGAACAAATACCATACCATGGCAGCAATGGGACATACAAACCATGAGTATTGTGCTGACTGATGACCTAGGAGTCCCAGGGACAGCAGGGGAAATCCTCCAAACAACATACAGGCAATGGCACACTAAAGATATGCCAATGCAGTGGTGCAGATGCACAAACAGGCAGCCTCACACTGCATATCAAACACAACAGGTGATGGGGTGTGTGCCAGTGTCCCCAGGCAACCACACAACACATGAGGAGGCCTGAATTCCAATTACACAGATGTGTATACAGTGCCATACAAAAGTAACTCATGGATCGGATACCCCTATGTGGGCAATCAGGCATTGTTAGATGAGAGGGAGCCCAAATTACACATGTCACACAAGCTTGTAGGAACAGCAACTAACACAGCAAGAGACAGACCCACCAAAGCACTACCCCCAGGGACCCCACATTGTGGTGACACTAGCCTGCATGATAATCCCACTGTGATGACAAAGGTAGATGTCGTTCACACTGTGAACCACAGCCATGTGTCCTGAGCAACAAACTACCATCACACCTACACAAGCACAAATCAATCAGCACGGCCTGTCAGCCAAGGCCAATATGGAGGTAGGGGTCTAGCCGTGCAACAACTCACATTTGCACACACTCAACACTACACACCTTGATCTCCACCAATGTGCAGCAGTGAAGCTCACATGGACTGGTGACATTGCACATGCACCCATGACAATCCCAGGGGTGGTGGTGGAAACTAAGGTGCAGAAACCCATCACACATGGCTAGTCAACAAGACTCGTGAATGTCTGACACACTGCACAGTACGCGGTACATGGGCATGACGTGAAATCCACCCCAATCAATGGGATCCCGGCCACAGTCACACACCAATGAAGAAGCCAAGGTGACCCACAAAGAACACACGTAGACAACTTCCAACATTGCAGCTCTGACCCTGAGGAGTGGCAGCAGTCACACACACAACGTGTCACAATCACTGAAAGCTACCACAAAGTGTAAATTACATGACTTGTGTAACCAACAAGTGCCAAGGGGAATCCTGACTGTGTCCCATCTGCGTTTGCCCACATCCCCAGCCCTGACAACAAGGACAAGTAGGGATGACAACCTGATGAACATTAGTTTGCCATGCACCCACATCCCGGAGAAACCAGGTCCAAGATGCTGGATGAACACAGGACAACTCAGCAAGCATCACAAACAGGAACATCCGTAGGGACACAGCCTGTGTTGGAAAAGGGAAGGGAACACACACAGACATGCTTACACAACACACAACACGGGCCCAGGCAATGTCACGGGATTACACACTGCCATGAGGGCACTCCACTCCTGTGGAAGGTCCGCTGTGCCAAACCTTGTCTGTGCACGACTCAAACATGTCAGCAGAACACTCGGTCAGTGAGTCAACAATTACAACACACTGAAGGCTCTGCTCACATCAGCCTGGGTATGGGAGTGTCACTTCAGTCATCTGCATATACCCAAAACACATGTCAAGCAAGTTGCACTGTATACACAGATGAGTCCTTCAACATTGATGTGCTAAACTGCATGTCCAGTGGAGATGGGCACACAGTCAGGGAAATAGAAACATTGAACAGTGGTAAGCCCACCAGATGTGCATGAGTGTAAGCCACAGATGTTAATTTACAAATGCAAAACGTACATCCCTGTGTCAAATGCTGAACATTACACCCTCAGACTGCAGCAAAGGATGCCATAGATCCAGACTACAACAGGACACATATCCCATGGACCACATGGAGTCCATCACAGCAACACTTCATTTTCCTGATCTGAACACTATTACAACAGCAAATGCATGATGATACTCATCTACTTCATGTACATCAAAAGAAAAACCACAAGTAAACATAAAGAGGCTTTATTCAGCAAATGTGAAAGAAAAATTGGAAGTCCAAAAGAAACTAAGGCCAATGGCCAGTCCACATACACAGTCTGAACAGGGTGACATGTGACAACTTGTCACCCCTTGCTTGCCTGCACTGGTACGGACAGGGGACATCCCCCTCGGAGGGGCATGCCAGGCACCGCAGGGACAGGATCAGGGGATGCCAGAAGGAGGCAGTGAAGGGGTGGTGGGTGCAGGAGTGTCACCGGCAACTGCAGTGGAGGTGTCTGACTCAGTGTGGGCCGGCACCACTGTAGGGCATAAGTCAGATGGTGTGGGTGCTGCAACCACTGCAGTGGGCCGGTCAGATGGAGTGGACTGGGTCCCCACTGCAGTGCCCAAGTCAGACGGGGTGGTTGTGGACTCCACTGCAGTGCATAACTCCAAGGGAGTGGAAGGGGGGGCAGATGAGGTGGGCAGGACAGAGGGGGGACCCGGTCTCCACACCAGTGGCACAAACAGGCCGAGCGTCTGGGTTGGGGGTGAAGAGCAAGTGGTAGGGGGAGGGCCTAAGCAGTTTGGGGATGCGGTATTGGTGTGTGGGGGAACCTGGGGCAGGGTGTGGTGGGGGAACCTGTGGAGTGGTGGCCTGGGGGATGGAGGAGAGAGACTGTGTGGCGGAGCTGCGTGGTGGTGATGGTGGGGTCTTGCCCTTCCTGGTCCGGGGGGACTTCCTAATGGGGTCCTCAGTCTGCCTGGGGGAGGGTGTCCGGGTGTGAGGGGCACTCCCCTCTGTGTGTGGTGGTGGCCTCTTCCGCCTGTACGTTGTGTCAGATGGATCTGTGGGGAAGAGGCCAAGCTCACAGAGGAAGAGCTTCTGGGAGGGGGGGTTGCAGGTGAGGCAAGGGAAGGGGTTTTGGAGGGAGAGGTATCTGAGGACTGCGGAGTGCTCGTGGATGCGTGTGTCTGTGTCTGGGCCCCATCCCCTGTGAGTGAGGTATCAGTCCCCTGACTGTGCGTGCGTGTGCGTCTGGATTTTGGCTTGTGTGTCTGTGTGCTGCTTGTGTCTGTGCTGGTGCGTGCCTGTGCCGGTGTGTGTGTGCTTGGGACAGGTAGAGTGCTGGGGATTGTGGATGGGGCAGAGGTAGGAGGGGTGAGGGACTGTTGCAGGAGGGACACTGCTGCAGTCAGTGAGGAGGCCATGGACTGATTGGTCCGCTGTAGGGCAGACATGCCAGATGACATGCCCTCCATGAATGACACCAGTTGTGTCAACAGACCCGTGTGTGCATGGAGGACACTCAGCATTGATGTCTGCCCTACATGGATCTGTTTCAGCAAGTCCACAGGCTCCACACTCAGGGCAGCAGGGGGGACAGAGGCAGGGGGTGCGGTACCTGGCACGAAGGAGACACGCTCCCCTACACGGGAGCCTCCACGGACATGTGGGATGGGAGCAGATGGGAGGGTGGAGATGGTGGTGGTGGCGGGGACAGACTTGCTCGATTTTGTCTGTGGTCTGCTGACACCCGCCTCCACAAGGGAGTCCTCACTGGAAGTGCTGTGTTCCTCAGCCGAGGTGGTCGTAGCTGAGGTCTCCTCAGTGTGGCTCCCCTCACCCTCCATGCCACTGGGTCCCTCGGTCTCCTCTGCAGTAGACCCAGTCTGGCTCAGCCGCTCCTCTTGGTCTGTGGAGCTGTCTCCTCCTGTGGCCGTGGATGTATCTGCAAACAATCAGGATAAACAGAGCAACATTAGTCACCTGTACTGACCACACACACCACAGTAATTACAGCACATCACAGAGCAAGCCCTGCCATCATTTGCTAGACATTGCAATAAGTGCTGACACTGATTTGAAGAAGCCCATTGTCTGCCTGACAGTCATTCATGCCACTCATATCCTACCTGTCCATGCACCCATCTGTCTGGTGCCTGTTGGATGCCACTAATCATATGTGCACACATGCACCACATGCACCACATACACAGTTGTTGGACATCCAAGAGAACATATGGAAATGTGTCACTCCAAACACATGCCATCTCCTGCCACTGACTCAGTACATGTGTCAGGAAAAGTGATGGGCAGAGTCTCTGTCAATATGCGGGTTTTGCGTCCATCACCAGACCCAATGATGTCCTCATGTCCTGATAGACAATGCGACAATGGTTTGCATGCAGGACATATCACACTACTGCTGGATCACCCTTTGCAAGTTGAATGTCATGGCACAGGCCTATCTGGCAAGTCAGTCATAACTGTCTCCTGTCACAGGGGCAGAGCATACACACAACACCAGTCTGCACTGTGTCACAATCATGGACGTTTTCGGAATGCAAGCCCTGTAGCTGACAGGTGCACATGTGCACCCCTGGCCACCCACATCATGAGGACTAAGATGATCCCATGTCATTCAAATGAGACATTTGAGTGACTGCAAACACAAATCCATACACATGAGCACTTCACCGTCTGATGAGAATGAAACAAAGCTGCCTGCACCTCAATGTTTCACACACCATTGTGCACAGTCAAGGGATCAGAGACCTATGCATTAACCAATGTGCAGATCCTATAGTCACAACTCAGATGGCTGGCCACCCCAAACTGTTAAACACTCCAGGAGTCCAAAAAGCAAGGCCACACCACGGTGACACAGAGGCAGACACCTGAGTGCACTCTTCACAATGCCCAAGATGTATGCTGACACACGGGAGTGGGAGAACAGAGTGCCTTCGATGTCCGGAGTAGGCATTACAGTCCTGGTCCATGTGCAACATGGTATTACCCTGAACACTAGGCAGGTGGCTATGCATGTGTCACACACATGATGTACATACTTCTGAGGCTCCTACCTTGGTCTCAGCTGCAGCATGGGTGTGTGGCACATACCCCAGACATGTGGTGAGTCAGAGCAGCAATTGGAACAGATATTAAAGCCATACCCAGAGTACATGTCAGATCACAGGCATTGTGTGAGCAATTGTACCACCCATGCAGCCCACAACAAAGTTCCTGTAACTGATGCTGTCCGCAACTTGAACCACAGGTAACTGCAAGTACACAGTACCCAAGTGACCTAAGTCACAGACTGTAAGGGCCACACCTGTGTATCAGATGAGGAGGGGGCATGACACAAGTGAGGCACATGAGTCCAGGACGACAAGACAGTCGTACTGTGGAAGTGTAACCAGGCTAAAGGAGTGCATAGAGCATGTTAGTCATAGTACACAGAAAAGGCTAGCACTTACCCCCTCCTTGCTGCTGTCTGGCCTTCAGCTGCCCATCCAGGTCAGGGAAGACCACCGCCAGAATCTGGAGCATGTGGGGGTCAGGGTCCGGTGTCCGCCCTCCTGCGAGGAGGCGACAGCTTCAGCTGGACCCTTGCGTTCCTCCGGGTCCAGCCACGAAGGTCCTGCCACCTCTTCTGGCAGTTGCGGATCCTGCGCCTGTAGACCCCCACAGATCGTACTGCCCGGGCGATGGTCAGCCAGATCTCCTGCTTCTGGTGGGCATCAACCTGTGAGGATGACAAAGTGAAAAGGCCATTACTACACATGCAACATATCCATGCATCACACAGTTGGATATACATGTCTCAATCACAGGGGCATATGATGTACACAGGTAGTGCAACTATGGCTATGAACAGTTGTCCAGCAGTTACTAAATGGTATCATTGCCTGGGAGGTAAAACCTTGTTGGAATGCACTGTTACTGCACTATACCTGTTCAGTGCATGTAACTACACACTTTGGGGGGTGACAACTACTCAGTGAGCATGCTAGCCACTGGTGTACACACTAAGGGGTCGATTCCGATTCGGGCCGGAAATCTCTCCGACCGAGCCGGACCCAGAGAGATTTCCGACCGAATCGGACCCGTGCAGTCCGACCGAACGAGTCCGATGCATTCGTATGCCACCGGACACGAGTCGGTCGGACTCCCATTGAACTCAATGGGAGCCGGTCGTACAACGCGTACGCGGGCTCCCATTGCCTCAATGGGTGCGAGGCGGACAAGGGCGCCCCTACAGCGAGTACGCCGCGAAGCGCCGCGGCGTACACGCACAGGTAGGGGGACCCATGGGTCCCCCCTGTGTGCGCCTCGCACGGGTACGCGTACAGGGGTCCGACACGGACCCCCAAAGTACGGCTCCGACAGCGAGTTCGAGTCAGACGGCGCGAGTCGGTCGGAGCGGTCGAGGTGCGCATCGTACTTACCCGGCCGGAAAACGTCTCCATTGCGCGGTGCGAATCGGGTCCGAGCGAGTCGGTCGGAGCGGTACGATCCGGGTACGAGTCGGTCGGAGCGGTCGGGTCGCCCGGACGAGTCGGTCGGCGAATTCGCATCGTACTCGCTCGGCCGGACCCGCGTACGATTCGGTCGGGAAAAGGGCTCCGAATCGGATCCGGTAAAGCCGAATCCTATTCGGAGCCCTACCGGCCGAGATCGGAATCGGCCCCTTAGTCTTGCTAGTCAGACAACATGCACAATTAGTAAGGCAGTGGACAGCATACTCACCTGCTCCCCTGGTTTCCCATACAGCTTGCTGTACTGTGGAAGGAGGCTGTCCAGCAGGGCCTGGTTCTCCTCAGTGCTGAAGGCTGGGGCTCTATCCACAGTACGTGCCATTGCAGTAGCCAGAGGATGCAGAGACAGCAGCAGTGGTGGTGGCAGATGTCGTCCTGGAGCATGTAGTGCAGGCAAGTGAGCTCTCAGGGGAACAGCCAGCATTATATGTGTGCTGCAGAGGCAGATACTGTCCCATGTGTCCAAAGTGATAGGTCCAAGTCGTTTGCATCTTCTGAATCTGGCCAATCCATGGAATTCCACCACTTATACACGCCTACAGCATCCTTCAAAATTTCAACTTCTTTGTGGGATATTTAATTATAGTGTGAGGCAATGCATTCTCCCAGGTGAGTTGTGTGGAGTTTGTGTTAAGGGGCTGTGTGTGAAAAGCTGCTGGTAACTATGGTCAGAGCTGTCAGTCCTCCTTCCCACCCAGCCAGATATCCCACCATGGAACGTGCTTCCATTGCAGGGAGTGCAAGTTGGTTGTCAGGATGTCAGTCAGTGGTGTCCTGCTGTTGGTTGCTAACGGTGCATGGTTTCACTATCCCCTTGACAGTGTTGTGTGTGTATTGTCACACAATATTGGGTATATTGGTTGTGTACTCACCAGGCTCTGGGATGTCTGATAGTCCATGTACGCTCTCTGGTGGTAGGATGGCCCGCACCTTCTCCTCCCAGGACCTGAGGTATACTGGTTTGGCAGGAGGGCCACTGCCGGTGCGATGACTCAAGGCGTATTCCTTCTTGAGTAGGTCCTTGACCCTCTGGCGCACGTCATACCACCTGTTCTGGATGTCTTCCTTTGTGCGCAAACACGGTGATTTTGCGTTCACCCTGTCGACGATCCTCTCCCACATCTTGGTTTTCTGCGACATGGGGGTCTGTTGGACCAATGTACCAAACAACTGTGGCTCTACTCTTAGGATTTCATCTACCAGGACTGCCAATTCACTGTCTAGGAACTTTGGATTCTTCTTTGGGGGCATGGTGATGGGTGGTGATGGGGATTGATGTGTGTGTGAGTGTGCAAGTGAGGGTGGGTGAGTGTCAGTTTTGCTGGGTGTATGTGAGGGTGCTATTAGGGAAGTGCTAATGGTGTGTGGCTTGTGTGATGGATGAGTTGTGAGTGTGTCTGTGGTTGCTGACTGATGGTGTTCTGTGCTGGCAGGTCAGTTGAATTTGCAAAGGATCATGGTAGGGATTTGTGGCCTTTATATGGGTGGAGTTGTGGGTGTGTCTTTGTTCCATGTTTTTTTTCCCCAGTATTTATTGACTTTGTCATTGCTTGTTTGGCCCTTTTTTTTGTATTTTTTCCTTTGTATTTTTTGGGCATGTAGGAGACGTTCTTCTGACTGAGTCGGACGCTGCAGTTGTCTCGTGCGAGCTTCTCCGAGTCTTTCACGCTGTCTTTCTGCTGGGTTTCATGTGCGGCGTACGCATCGTTCACGGAGTATTGTGTTGCTTCGGCTCCCTGTTTTCTATGCGTGTCGGTCGTACGGCTCGTGCTCCGTGCGACTCGGTCTGGTTTTACACGCATTGCATTGTACTGCGCGGGTCGGAGTTCGCGGGTACGTATCTGTCGGCTTCATTCCTGGTGCGTGTCGGTCGATTCGATTCACGTAGATTTTCCGGCCGGATGGCTGCTTTCCGTGCGGTTCGGTCGTTCGGCTTGTGTTCCGTACGAGTCGGTCATAATTCACATGCATTGCATCGTACTACGCGGATCGGATAGCGCCGGTACGTGTCGGTCGGATTACATTCCTGTATCGAGTCGGTCGGTACGTTTTCCGGCCTGAATCGGAATTGGCCCCCTTGTGTTATCTATAGGAATTTTCCAGTCTTTCTGTTGCACACACGTGATTATAAAATTTTTAAACATCGATCAAGAGCCATCTGGCAGAAGCCTTAATCTTAATTTTGATTTGTTTATTTAAAAACACTTCATGGCAATTTACTGTAGTTTCCATTTACTGTAGTTTGCATGTTACAGTCAACATGTGTTTTACGGTTGGAACACCGCTTCCTTAGGGCTATAAATGTGACAATAAAAAAGAAAACAAAGAAACCCTAAATTAGTTAGTGTCCATTATATGGAAACATATATAGCTAATATAAACATTCCACAATATTTAGAGTTTATGCTAACAGTTTGCAACTATTTAATCTGATGTCATATGATTTGTCGTCTACTATGAGATTAAAGATTCATGGGTGATTGCTCTTGATCGATGTTTAAAAATGGTATAATCGCATGTTTACAATGAAGGGACTGAAGGTCTCCGATAGACAACAAAAGGACCATACAATTTTTTTTTAATCTACTGGAAAGCAAATGTCCCTCTTTATAAAGAAATGTGAAATGTAAGTGTTGTAATTAAAATGATCAGATATTATTTATATGAATGTTTAGCTATTAAGAATGCTTTTTAATTTTATTTAAAAAAATTGTGCTAGATTTTTAAAGACATACAGTACAGTATAAGAAGCAATGAACATTCCTGTTATATATGTAATAAAAAATATAGTTTCGACTGAAAAAAGGTATAATCAATAAGTCTAAAGATAAGAATATAATTGGAAAGTTCTGGATATCTTGTAATAGATCATGGACATTTTAACTGGCTCAGTCAATACATTGAAATGAACATAATGGAGTGCCATAAGGAGAAGCAACATAAAGAAGAGATGTATCAAATGAAAACAGCAGCAAAGCAAGAGAGGAGAAGAAAGAGGAAAATAGTGTATTACACAGAAGAGGTGAAGATGGGGATGGGATAAGCAGAGGAGTCAGGGAGAAGGAAGTGGAGAGGGAGACAAAAATAAGATTAGGAGAATCCATGTTGGTACAGAAGTAATAATGGGCATATGTCTCTATGGAGGTTTGATCTTTTGTAAGTATAGATCTAAAGTGGCCCACAGAGGTATACCACTACTATAGTCGTCGTTGTCTCAGAATATTATCTGAGCCACTTATAAAACATACCCACACACACATGTGATGTGAAGTATTGTAGAAGTTCTTCTATCCACTTCTCCATAGTTTTATGGGAAGATTCCTAAGGCAAGGACCAAATACAATGGGGCCGATTCCGATCTCGGCCGGTAGGGCTCCGAATCGGATTCGGCTTTACCGGATCCGATTCGGAGCCCTATTTCCCGACCGAATCGTACGTGCGTCTGGGCGAGCGAGTACGATGCGTGCGCTCGCGAAATCTCCGACCGACTCGTTCGCAGAACCCGACCGCTCCGACCGACTCGCACGGGGACGACTCGCACCGCGCAATGGAGACGTTCCCCGGCCGGGTAAGTACGATGCGCATCGCGACCGCTCCGACCGACTCGCGCAGTCCGGCTCCAAGGAGCTGTCAGAGCCGCACTTGGGGGGTCTGTGACGGACCCCCCTGGAAGCGTAGGCACGCGAGTCGCACACAGGGGGGAGCCATGGGTCCCCCCTACACGTGCATGTACGGTGCGACCCGCATCGACGCGAACACGCTGTAGGGGGCGCCCTTGTTCGTGTCATGCCCATTGAGTCAATGGGAGCCCGTGTACGCGTCGTACGACTGGCTCCCGTTGACTTCAATGGGAGTCCGACCGAATCGAGTCCAATAGCATACGTGCGCATCGTACTCGTTCGGTCGGACTGCTAGAGTCCGATTCGGTCGGAAATCTCTCCGAGTCCGGCTCGGTCGGAGAGATTTCCGGCCCGAATCGGAATCGGCCCCAATGTCTTATGGATTTAGAGTAATATTAAAATTGACAATATCACTAATTGTCCGTTCAATCTCAGACCATAAATTTCTAACATCGGTGCAATAGAATAGCATATGGTCTAGATCTTCTAGCTTTTCTAGGCAGCTCCAACATTTGGGGAAGTCAATTTAAACCTGTTTATGAAGCATTTCAGGGGACTGATAACATATATGAATAGCCCGATATCTGCATTGATACAAGAGGGGAGAGATCTTGTATTTTTTACAGTATTTCCAGATGTAGTGCAATTCCTTTTGCACTGGCAGCGTTATGTTCAAGGAATTGAAAGATTTCTCCCATTTCATGAAAATGTCCTTATTCATTCTGTTGTTGACTTTCCCTAAGATTTTATATATGTTACTAGCAACATATTCTTGTGTAGAGGTTTTTACCAGGTATTAAAAGCAATCAGTGAGATTTGGGGTGTTTAGTTTGTTGATAGCTCTTTCGAATCTCAGAAATTCATAAAAGTCTGCATTCTGGAGTTTGTGTTTAGACTGTAACGTAGCAAACAAGAAAGGGGAGTTGTCAGAACCAGGGAGATGTTAAATTGGAGCCTCTAAAGTTGAGTTGAAATCTATGGTCTAGGATTATAATGGCTTTGATAGAATCTTTCAAAATATTGAGTGATGGAGGGACTTGTAATTTGCACATAGTAAGGGTGTTAAAAAAGGAAAATGGTTTTATAATGCACACGCCTATTCTGACCCTGGCAGGTGGGAGGGATAGAGGTGGACAAATCTACCAGATTGCTTGTCTCAGTAGAAAGGCAGTTTGTTAATTATATAAATTTGGTAAGTTCAGGCCATTTTTGGATTTATCTGATTTTTGCTTTGTAAGGGCAATTCCAGCTCTTTTTGCTTGTCCAAATACATTCTAACATTGTTTTGTCAATCACCTTGTAGAGCTTTGCTGATTGAAAAATAAATTAATCTGTGAGTGTCTCATCATTCTTACACACTCAATACTACCCCAACATATCATACATTTTGGGAACCATGAGTCTAATAAAGTTTTGACTTTGTGAATCATTGTAGCTTCTATATGGTCCCTAGTTTATTCTATAGTGTTTTTAAATTCTATCCCCGGATATTTTATGTTTTTAGGTTGCCATTTGAGTTCAAGCAAACCAATAATTATGGGATAAAATACGATTTTTACCAGAAATATCTATGTTTTGTCACAGTTAATGGAGTACCCTGAAACTAATGCATATCTATTAATTGTTCCCAGTCTTTCTGGAATAGCGGATCAGCTTTTTCTGTGAATATCAGGACATAATCTGCATATGCCGCAATTATTTGTGCTCAATAACTAAATGGTATGCCTCTGATCTCTGAGTTTGTTCATATATCATATGAAAGGGACTCAATAGTAAGCAGGAATAACAAGGCGGATAAGGGCACCCTTTACTTGTGCCCTGAGCTAGATCAGAGTTCTTTGATGTATCACCATTCACTCTAATGTTTGCAGTAGGTTGTGCTCAAACACCCATTACCATACATTCAAAGTTTGGTACTAAATTAAATTTCCTTAAGACAGCACACAGAAGATCCACAAAACCTTGTTGAAGGCCTTCTCTGCATCTACAGCCATGGCCATTGTTGAAGGAGTAAGCAATTTTTCCATCTCTATGGCCTGTGCAAATAACCCAATATTATCTAATGTGGGTTGTATTGTGAACAATATGGGGATTATTTTATCTAACCTTGTTGCCATAACTTTGGTATATATCTTACAGTCTATGCTTAGTAGTGCTATCGGTCTATCATTTTTTAGATCAGTTGTATCCTTCCCTTCTTTATGAGTCACTATTATTGTAGCCTAGGAGGCCGTACCTGTGACTTTATCTGAGAGGGTGAAGTGAGTAAGGAGTTCCTCTAAGTGTAGGAGAAGTGTGGATTTTAGTTTTTTGTAGAACAATGCAGGAAACCCATGTGGGCCAGGAGCCTTGCCACTTTTAGGCAGAAGATGGCCTTAATTATCCCAGAAAGTATGGATTTGTTTGTTTAATTCTTGACAATCATCTTTGCTTATTGTCAGAAGGTTTAAATTATCAAGATATTTTTGACAGTCTTCCCTATTTGCCACTTTGTTAGATTATATAAAGTGGAATTAAAGGACTGAAAGTGTCTAGTATGTTTTCTCTGTCAACATGCACTTTGCCATGTTTATCTTGTATTGCAGTTATATTTGATTAATTTTGTTTGAATTTAAGGTAGTTGGTAAATATTTTGCCTGCCTTTACTTTCTATGATGTGTTTCACTTTAGAAATGTTCAATCATTTATTTAGGAACTCTCTCACTGAGTACCTTATTATATTTGTATTTTAGGAATTTAAGTTTAGATATGCATAATCATGCTATGCCTGCTCTCTTTCTAGTTTTTTTAAGGTAGTTGGTCAATATTTTCCCTGCTTTTACTTTCTATGATGCGTTTCAATTTAGAAATGTTCATTCATTTATGAGCTCTCTCACTGAGTACCTTATTATATTTGTATTTTAGGAATTTAAGTTTAGTTATGCATAATCATGCTATGCCTGGTCTCTTTCTAGTTTTTTTTGTCTCTTTTTCAAGAAGATTAAGCTTTGAGTTCAGTAATTTGTTTTTCTTGGACATTATACCTATCATTATTCACTTTATTGTTGCTTACATAGCATCCCATAGAGCATTTGGTGAAGAAGATTCATGATTGCTTTCCTTATAAAAGTGTTGAATTGCAGAGATACTAGATTCCTTAGCCATCGGATCCTAACCTGATTGGTTAGTAAATAATCTATCCTCAACAGCATATTGTGGGTATGTGAAAAGAAAGTGAAATCACTACCCATAGGATTTAGTAATCTCCATGGATCATTAAATCCATGAGCTATAAGCAGCTGTGTCATCTGCCTATGTGTTTTCTGATCATGTGGATCCCTTAGAATCTGTGACATGTGATCCTACAGGAGGATATTCTGTCACTGGTGATAAATTAAAGCCACCCCTTAATAAAATCCCTCTCTTACCAGACAGTTCTGAAACTGACTTGTTTAAGTCCAACCAGAATTGCAAGTCATCACTTGTTGGGGGTATATTTGACAATATAGAAGTCTCTACCATTCAGATTTAGTTTGTTTATGAGCCATCTGCCATTTTTGTAAAGTGCATACACAGGTAATGGTAGCTTTTTTTTAGATTAAAGGTATGACACCATTTTTCTTTTTTTAATATCTGAACAGTATGAGCTAAATCCAATCCACGTGTAACACATGTGTTGGATCGAATGCATTCCAATTCTTGTTTCTCATAAGAGAATTATATCCCCCCCTAAGTTTATGACAGTAATCTAATATTTTCTTTCTTTTGACTGGATGATTAAGGCCCATAGTGTTCAGTGCTAATATTGTTATTGAGTTGTTGGACATGGTAAGTTATAGGATAATGAGTAGATGGTGTTGCAATATGTCTGGCAGTAAATATAGTGATTGATCTGTATCCTTATGAATATGCTCTAAGGGTCTAGCATATAGATAAAATAGAGCATCGCTATTGTATGAAAAAGCAACCATTTAGTCTTGTTCCCAACCTCCAGGGATCAGGCTAAGGCATGAGAGTGGGGTGAGTGTGTAACAGGCAGAAAGTGAACAAGAAATAAAAAGTGACAGAAATAGAGTAGATGAAAATAGAGAAACCAACACTCAAAACCATTCCCTAACCTTCCAACTTCTCAAAAGCAAGAAGGTAGTGAAGGCGACAGTCAGACCACCACTAGACGTTTGCATCCAGACGAACATATTATTAAATATGGCTGAAATATATATATATATATATATATATATATACGTTGGTAAACTGTATCTGCCTATAGGAACAGTCAGTACAATATCAAGAATAACATAGCAAAAAAGACCATTGACAACTTCAGCTTACAAAAGTATAAAATATACATTGAGCATCATATATAGTTCCAGAAAGACAAAAGAATTTTTCAAAAAGAATAAACAGTAGGAGTAATAGGAGGCCTAAAGAGCTGAGCTCAAACTATGGACACTATGCAGCCTTATATCAGAATGAGAAAAAAAGTAAAAAAAAACAAAAATGGGAGTACACCTCTGAAGACCCAATGGGATTGCGGTACAACTAATATACATCTAGAAGCAGAATATCCGTAGGCTGATATACATGAGCTGCAACAATAATAGCTATAAGTTTTATATTGGTTAGTAAAGAAATACATTGTCCCGTAGGATAATATATGCCTGAAAAATGGCTGTCATTGTGGTTTATAACTGGCTATTGGTTTATCATACATACAGTTCAACTACAGCACGGGACATCTGTCCATTGCTTTGTACTACTTAAATATCGCTCTCTAGGCAAGAACTGTGTTTAGCTACTGTATTCAGAACCTCATTGACTAGTTAATTATAGATATGAGGGTTCAAGTATATATGGTAAGATCGGTGAGTTAGACTAAAGCATATTAAAGTGTATTAGATTGTGTTAAGGGGTATTGAAGCATATTAGAGGTTATTAGAACATATTTGAGCATGTTGGTCATGTAAATGTAGAAGCTTAGAATGGTAAAGAGTAAGGTTGTAGAAACTGCTCTAAGAAAATATAGACAGTCTGAGGTATACATCTTACGTTTGCATGTTATTGTCGTGTACTCTCATTAACAGCATCATCATCGTGAGTACACACAATGTACCCTAATCATTGACCAATGTTAACCTGCACCATGTCACAAGATAGACAACTAAATGTGAGCCAATAGTAAAAATAAATCTGTACTTGATTGTTGAAGGTTTGAAACATAACAATCCAAGTCTCAATGTTCATTAAATAATAAGCTTTTTCCAACATGAAATATTTTCATGTTGGATGGGCAGGCACATCAAAACATCACATTTAGTGCTTTCAATGTTGGCTGCAGTGTTGTATTCCGCTTTAGGGGTCCGTATATAGGTTTTCCTGAATCATGTCCTTATATAGGCACAATTCGCCTTGCCCTTATATAGGCATAGAATTCCTGTCCTTATTTAGGCATTAACTGTGTACTCCAAATACAGGCATGGTCACCGACATCCGTCCACCCTAACGTCACAACTAGTTCTTAGAAACCAGACCCTTAAGCTTCGGGAGTTCCCCTAGCACAGGACTATTGATTTCTCCAAGAACTCATCTATTATGTATGAACCGTTATACCTTAAGGGTTCATTCCTGACGTCTTCCTCTGTCCGACTTCACATCAATGCTAACATTCCTCGACACCTACCAGGTATAAATATACCTTCCCTTGCCCAAGCAAGTTAGAGGAGACCTCGACTTCAGAGGAGCCCGTATCCCGGCCTGACGCACTGAGAAGACGCTGTCATTCCTGCACGCAGACGAATCCAGCTTCCAGTGTTCTGACTCCCTTCGCGGGGTGTTAGAGTTCCAAGATCCGGCAGGAGATTCCCACCTCTCTCATTCTCAAGGTATGGAGCTGACTAGATCCTAGAGGGACTCTTGGCATACTAGACTTAACATACTCTTAGTCTACCATACTAGAGAATACTCCACCTACTTCTACTTTTCCCTACACCTAGACTAGGTTAGGTACACTGGGGTAGAACTAGCTTAGAGACGCATCGTATGAGTACTCGCATTTTTAGCTCATGTTATTTATGTACGTGAATATATGCTAAAAGATAATGCTAGCGCAGTATTATTTATTTCTACTGCTTATGCTGTACATTATTTATCTTGCATACTGTCTTGTGATCATAACAGCACATATCTCTTACACGAGAAACAAGACTGTTCAATAAAACCCTTTTATTGAAACGCCCGTCTTTCCTTTCTGTGTAACTCTGCAGAAACTAAGCATGCACGATTGAATGAGTGAAACTGTTATCTATTGTTTCCACGATTCTGAGACGTGTTCCGCTTCTAAAGGGAAACAAAGTTGTCATGTTTTTCGGTTGCCAGAAACTACTCCCTTCTTGTTCTCAAGGAGTTTCTAGTGGCCTCTGAGCTAGCTGGCACAGGTAATTAAGTTTAATATAATCAGAAGGGACATAACGACCTTAGTCCTATGTCAAATCTATAGGTTATATTATTCCAATGCGCAGAGCCTAATAGGGAAATAGGAACTACACTACATGGCGCCCAACGGTTTGGTAAGGCAGTAATTTAACGCTAGATACTGAGTAACTCATTCGTGCTTTTCTCAGAGACCCCTACTCACATACTCCATAAGACGTCCGGAGTGGGTAGGGTTAAATATCCGCCATAACTAAATAGGGAAGCATCCTATATATTAGTTGTTTGGTTTGTTCAACGTTGAAGGATACAGTGTTCCAAAATATTGTGCACCTTATCTTTTTGTTTCCTTGAAACTTGTTCTACATTTTTCAAAAAACAAAATGCCTGACTCCGACAACGGTGACATTGCGAGTCAACCAGCTTTAACAGCTTATAACATCACAGGTTTTATTGAAACCGAGGAGGGTGTCATAGACATCAATCCAAACTTAAGAAGAGCCATCACTTTAAAACTTATAAAACATGGCCTACCACCAAGAGGCGGTAGAGCAGTTTTCGTGATAGAGGCACACGAATCCTTTCAGACAAAGGTATTCTATTCATGGGTCATATTTCCTGAATCAAATTCAGTAACAAGACTGTTTCACTTCTACAAAGAAGATGATCCACCAGAGGAATATATTCCTTTCGAGGATATTGAAATTCCACTAACATACCAGGAGCATCAGCTCTGGTTTAAAGGCGCCCTAAAACATCACAGAAACATAACCAGGCTCGGTCCACTAGGTAGACCAGGAGCAACATGGCCGATTCTAGCCGGCTACACTCCTCATCCTGAACTGGATATAATGACGGATGAGGAATTACTTACTCAACTTACAGAGTTAATAAAAATCTACAGACAATTGGTCCAGTACATCATGCGGACTTTCACAGTCCAACCACCATTGACACTTCCAAATCAAACTCCTCAACAGGGGAATACACTAAAAATTACACCGCAGACTCTATACGCAGTCATGGGTAAAATGCCCACAAAACGTGAGCAAATTCCATTCTGGATAGCTCAAAAAATTACTCAAATCGAAGCAGTATTTCCAAATACTAGCCCGTATGAGAAACACAGAATCCTAACCATCTGTTTACCGATGGGGATCACACCACAACTGGAAGACTGCACCACTTGGGGCTCAGTCTTTGCTGCCATCTATACTAAAACACATGGTATTCCATCAATTGCAGTAATACCAGATGTCCTGAAACAAATTCAAAACGAATACGGGGCAGAGCCTGCTCTAAATTTTGGTATGAAATTACTGAAAAATTTCGACCAGGTCTCAACTATAATATTATCTAATATTAAAGGGGAGGCAGCAGCAGTGGCGATCCGCCAACGATTAAGGGAATTCGATGTTACAGAACATCAAACTGAGCTACCCAGAATAATTGAACAATCATATGCAGAATTAGGCAGAGATAGTTTGGGTGGAAGACCAGTGAAGCCAAAACTATCTGAAAGTCCTGAGAAGGACTCTATTAAACAAACTCCTATTTCTTCTAAAAAGAAGTGGGAAACTAATAAAAATAATTCAGAGAAACGTTCTCAATCCCGAGGTAGGTCTCCTCAAAAGGAGCCCTCTGAAAAGAGGTATAACCTCAGGAATAGGGATAATTTGAAAAAGCCTGACAGGTATCAAGATACTGATACACGTTCCTCTCGTACCTTTCAGATCTCATCACAGACATCGGAAAGAAGAGGACGGTCAGAACATAGAGAAGAATGCGTGAAATCGAAAGACGACAAACATGTTCCGAAAAGTAAATCAAAACCTCAATTCTCAAAGAAGAAGGTAGCAGGTCTGAAAGTCAGACAAGCCGAGGATACTGAGAACACAACTCAAGAACGGAGAATGGGCTCAGACAATGCTGGACAGTGCAGCAGAAGTCACAATAGCTCGCCAGAACCTGAAGGAACTTCTGGAGATAGTGGACTTGAATGAGTACATTACAGTTGAGACTGTAGACACCAGGGTTAGTACTCCACAAAAGTTATATGAAATAACACTCCAGATGGAGGGAGACATACCTAGACAGGTGAAAGCACTTTTTTGGGAAAAACTTTCAACTGGCCACCACAATTTGTCAGGGAGTGCCCACATGGTGAGGACATTATTATGCCTGCCTTCTCTAACCATATTCCAATTCACCTAAAATACACTTATGCCAGGAAATGGGCAGTTGCCCAGGCCCCAGCATTATACAAAAATCATGTAGGATGGGATGAGAATTCACCTCACCATAAAATACATTTGAAAAATGAACCTACTGCACAAAGGCAGTACCCAATAAAGCAAGAAGCTAAAAAACAGGTCAGGGAGATCTTATATCAACTTGAATACCAGGGGGTGATTGAAACATGCACCTCTTCAATGAACAATCCTTTGTTTCCTGTCTCCAAACCAGACAATACATATCGTCTAGGTTTGGATTACAGACACTTAAACACTTGTTCTAAAACATTTACAGTGCAAAATGCACATAGTACAGCATTAATGAATAACATTGTGCGTAAAAAATACAAAACCACATTAGCTATCTCAAAAGGTTTCTTTTGTCAAAACATAGCACCTGGAAGCAGGTACTTAACAGTTTTCTCAATAATGGGGACCCAGCGTCAATTTTGTCGACTCCCGCAAGGGTTCTAGAACAGCCCGGGGTTATTCTCAGTGAGAGTAACGGAGTTACTACAAATTTATGATAATGAGGCATTGTCATATGTCGATGACATCTATCTGACAGACGATGACCTGGATAAACACTTGAACAGGGTGAGCACCATTATACTGGGCTTCGCCTCTGAGGGCTACAAATTCAACTTTAAAAAGTCCAGAATTGCCCATCTCAATGTCCTGTTTCTAGGATATGAGCTTTCAAGTGAAGGCAAGAGCTTGGCAGCCAACATTTTAGAAAGGTGTGCGCTGCTCCAACCTCCAAAGACGCTGAAAAACTTACAATCCATCCTGGGTTTCCTAAATTTTGGAAGAACATACATTCTAAATTACGCAGAAAGGGTTAAACCTCTCTACGCACTAATCAAACCTGATTTTTCAATCAAAAACTGGACACAAGAACACACAGAAATCTTGCGTTCACTCCAGGCTAACATGCTAGCAACAAATCACTTACTAACACGCGTAAGTCAACGCAATTTAGTGATCCGAATAATTTCGGGTCAATGCGGATTCACCTACTTAACGTTTAACGAGGGTGAAAAAGTACCAATTGCATACAAATCACACTTGTATACACAAGCAGAAATGCACTTCACTTCAACAGAAAAAATTCTGACAGCAGTTCAAACCGCTGTAGCAAAAGAAAGAGCTCTAGCCCAAGGGAAACGCATTATTGTCGTAACCCCAGTACCGGCCTTAGAGGCGGTAACAAAAGCAAGCATTCCAAATGCTAAAGCATTACATCCTAGATGGATACAATGGGTTAATTCTCTTGCTGCAACAGATGTTGAATATGTTTTTGATCCCGATCTTAAAACACAAGCGTTCCTGCAATATGAACATGAATGTCCTCTGCCTACTGAGATTCTGCCTCTCGATCAGTACGAATTCATAATTTACACTGACGGATCCGCACTACCCGCAACAGGGAGTAAGCAAGCTTACAGTGCAGCGTGTGTAATCGTTAAAGGTCGCATGCGCGATGGCAAATTCAGACCTATGGTCACAAAAACCCAGTCTCTAGGAGATTGCACAGCTCAGCGAGCTGAACTACAAGCATTCAAACTGGCACTTGAAAGTACAGATCGAGAATTCCCCACACTAATAGTGTGCGATTCTTTCTACTGTGTGCAGTCGTATAATGAATATATAGAAACTTGGCTTGAAAACGGGTTCAAAGATGCAAAAGGTGGCACAATAAAGCTTAAAACGCTTTGGGAACAAGTAGTTCAGTTAAAAAGCGAACTACCAAAGGCTCACGTGATCCATACACTGAGTCATCAACGTGATGGCGTTCACTTTGCAGGGAATTCATTGGCTGACGAAGCCGCAAAGGGGGCTGTTCAGACGGCTTCCGTAGCTGCGATCACTCGTTCAAAAACGAAAATAGACAGTGAGATAATGTTGGCTGTCAATGCTACGAGCAAAGGCAGTGGTGCAGCGTTACCAAAAAGTTTCCACTCAAGTACTCATATGTAATTGATGCGAACAACGTTCCTTTTGCTCGAATCCCTGGAGTGGGGGATAGGGTAATTCCAAACAAGGAACGCAGATTAGCACTAATCCTAGCAGCACACTTGGAGTGATAGCCTCTGCCACATGCAGGCATTTCTGCAACAGTATCTTTACTTAACACAAAGATATACTGGTGGCCTGGCATTAGGATAGCAGACCAAGACACTATATTCATCGAATGTGAAATCTGCCAACAGACTGTAAAGTCTCCACAGTGAGAACGTCCTACGCAGACACCACGCTGCTAATATAGCTGCAGTACAAACCATTAGCTTGTGTTTACCTGGACCACTAGACGGTCCCTATGCAAAGGACGGTACCTTATGGACATACTGCAATGGTCACAGTGGATTCTAAGCTCTAGGTTCCTATGGATATGGCCTCAGCGCTCGGCTGACCCTCGAACTGTTATAAAAGATTTGCGAGTCTTTATCGGCACATACGCAATAGGCACGCTACATTCTGACCAGGGCCCTACGTTTAGCTCTCGGGCTTACAAAGACGCCATGGCCAGTCTGGGTGTTGCATTGCGGTACTCCTCTCCGTTTCATCCTGAGGGAAATTCTGTTGTGGAAAGGAAAAACCGGGACATAAAGCAGTCTATAACAGCTAGGGTATTAGGCTCGGGTGATGGGTGGGTCAAACATCTATATGGGGTCCAACGCTCATTAAATAACTTGCCAAGAAGTTCTCTAGGGGGCGTCACTCCATATGAGGTCCTATTTGGGACAAGAATGTGGGTGCCAGATCTGGAAAGCAGTGGCACAGTGGTGGAAAACAAACCCTTTGATATCAAAGATCGTTTGGCTGTTTTTCAGGACTTAAACGAACTAAGAACGAAACAAAGCAACGTATTCCTGCAGCCAACCACCACTGGGGAAAAACCGGCGGTCCCAGCAAGGCCTGTCTGGATTCCAAAAGTTGGGGATCTAGTCAGAGAGAAGATTGCGGACAAGAAGGAATTTGGACCTTCATACAGACAACCAGTACCTGTCCTAGCCGTACACGGAACAAGAACAGTATTTCTGCCGCCCCTTGCTGGAAGAAAGGAGAAAAGATTTGTGTCCATCGACCTCATCAAACCACAGTATGTGGCCAATACTAAATAGTAGGCCTCGTGGACTCCAACCTAGTAGCAGACACACTCCTCTCGCTACTATCCAAGAGGTTCAGACTGAAAGACTGATAACCATCGAGAATTCAGCAGTAACAGATGAAGGACTGAGCAACAATGCTATGGAACTCATCCCTCTTGAAACACAAGTAACAGTTCGTTCAAATACACCTGTCTACAGCAATGTAACAAGTGATCAACTGGTTCCAGCGATTTCAACAAATCCTGATGCAATTCCAACAATTGACAGAACTGCTTCTGGCTACTTCATTAACTTTGATACGTTTTCTGAGGATCCAAGTGAGCCCGAGACGTCGCCAGCATCAAAAACTTTTAAACAGCAAGTACAAGACTTTTTACATTTTTTGAAAAAGACTTATCTAGTTTCACCATGGATTGAACTTTGGGTTATTTCTGGAATATTTTTCTTCCTGCTTTGGCTAACTTTGGTTATGACTATGAGCGTGCTTATAAATGGGAGATACATCCATTTGGACATTGAAAGAAAAGAAGTGAACTTACTTTTGAAACCTCACAAATCATCCCATTGTGAAACAAGAGACTTGTCTGCAGTGAACATCACAGCCGTTCCTATACAGGATGGTATAGTGTGGGACAAAACAGATTTTGATATTTTTGGCCCAACTGAACATTTGAACATTCCACATTTATTTAAGATCTCACTAAGGGGCCGATTCCGATTCAGGCCGGAAATCTCCCCGACCGAGCCGGACCCGGAGAGATTTCCGACCGAATCGGACCCTAGCAGTCCGACCGAATGAGTACGATGCGTTCACATGCAATCGGACTCGATTCGATCGGACTCTCATTGAAGTCAATGGGAGCCGGCCGTACAACGCGTACGCGGAGCTCTCATTGACTCCATATGGGTGCGAGGCGAACAAGAGCGCCTCCTACAGCGGTGTACGCGTTGAAAGTGACTCTGCGCTGTACAAGCACAGGTAGGGGGACCTAAGGGTCCCCCTGTGTGCGGCACATGCGCGGCTACAGCGTGCACAGGGGGTCACGACACGGACCCCCAAAGTGCGGCTCTGACTGCTCTTTGGAGCCGGACTGCGCGAGTCGGTCGGACTGCTCAGGCGCGCATCGTACTTACCCGGCCGAGGAACATCTCCATTGCGCGGTGCGAGTCGTGTCCATGCGAGTCGGTCGGTGCGGTTGGGTCCCGCGAACGAGTCGGTCGGCGATTTCGCGAGCGCTCGCATCGTACTTCGCTCGGCCGGACGTACGTCCGAATCGGTCGGGAAAGAGGGCTCTGAATCGGATCCGGTTAAGGCGAATCCGATTCGAAGTCCTACTAGCCGAGATCGGAATCGGCCCTAATGTGATTTTGTTTCATCCAGTACCTTTTCTGATGATTGGGACTTTGAAACTGTGAATAATATGATGTTTGACCTAGAAAAATCTGCTGCATTTTCTAATAATGAATATTTAGAGTGTTCATCAGACTATGAACAGCTGTATTGCTATAACCACTATGGTCATCATTTTCTGCATAAATCTGCAACACCTAGAAATGTGTTTATGTTTAACCAATGGGAGCATTGTCCTACACCACCAAAAGGTAGTTCAAAAACATTTGCTAAAAAGTTTCCATATTTTTCAGGATACAATATATCAGATCCAGAAACATTTTACTATAGAAATGTAAACAAAACAGGACTGAAAATTATGTTAACAAATACAAAACAGATTTACTCTGCAGCATTTATTACCCAACTGTCTAGACAGGGTTTCGACTTATGGAAAGACACAATAGACACAAAATCTGTCTGGGGTACTAAAGATTGGCAAGTGCAGGGGATAGAAGCTTTATTTAGAGCCTGTATCGTCCCTCAGCAAATAATGTTTTTGAATGACACGGTCCAACAAACGTCTTGCCTTGGGTTAGCCAAGATCAAAGACATGAAAAATCCTTCTGTACCAACACCTGCAAGTGATAACAATACACAGGCAGCGGTTACAGTTGACACCATACTACAACTCAACAGAACAAATCCTGATTGGAGAAAATGGTTGATCTGGCCCACAGACACAAACAACTGTCAAGAGAGATTCCTGAATAAAACACAGGGGTTTACTATTCATAGGCCAGACTCAAGATACGTCCAAAGACAGCATCCGGGGTATTAACAACATACAGTGTAGGAAAATTATGCCTCGATTGGCTGCAAAAATCTACACTTAAGGATGTGAAACAACACTTATCTTTACTTAAAAAAGACGCAGACCTTAGGGAATTCTTGCTTGGACCAAGAAAACCGCGTCAAAAACGTTTCATATATGCCGGCATTTATGCTGCTTATAATGAAGCATGGAAGGTGTCACAGATGGAGGCCGCAGAACGAATACGTGAACTTGATCATATTAATTTAGAGAAAACTCTCTGTGGTCGACAATGGGTTAACAACTTTGTCCTCCAGAATGTATTCATTGGACAGTATTGTATCCTCTGCTATCAACATACTGGAACAAGATTTAGCCATGTCACAACAAGGCCAAACTCAATTACGTTCTATTATGTTATTAAGCTGGACGCTGCAATCTTTGTGTGCGGGCTATGTGCCTTAGCGTTTTATCAACACGTCGGCTCTGTTTGCAGATTACAATCTAACTGATAAACAGATCGAACTGGCACAAAGGGGAGCAAAGTATACAGTACTGAGCATTGAAAAACTTGAAAAATTACCATTCACAGTGGCAGAAAAACCAGCTACAGAATGGCTTATTCATAGCAAAATTAGTCTACCTGTGACTACTTTCCAGTTTCAGTATTGCCTTAGACAGATGCAAGCAGGCAAATATGAAAGGTTGGGTAAAGAATACATTAAGACATCCTGGAATTTACCTTACACCTATAGATGTTGGAGTGGGGATCGTGAAGTGTTTCTAAGCGGTACACACTGTGAAAATGCACTGAGCGGTTCACTAATTTGTCAGGACATTTCTTTACACGGGGCTTGTAATGGTTCTGTGGCAAACTTGTCCTGCCACCAGCAGGGTACACCAGCTGCTGTGATTAATCCAACGTTTGGACAACTTTCTAATGGGAGTTACCTCATGTTGAATGATCAGAGTTGCTGTGGCATGTTGCCAGGCATCCCATATCTAGTAACGGTCAACTCCAGGGTCACTTGCTGTATGCAAGTATTGTTTGCCCCAATAGACACAGTCAGGGAGTCGCCTCTATGGCCTTCGTTGAATGTCTCTTTTATTCGATTTGATACTTTAAGCAGAATGAAAGCCATGCTTATACAACAATCAGTGCCTTTGACCTCGGCCAAAGAAACCTATGATCTACAAGTTGCAAGGACTTCGGCTGAGATAGAAGCTTTAATTCGTACAAACTGCCCTATACATTTCGTAGAAATGATAGGACGTATCTTTAACATGTCAGATACAAGCGGAATTGCACATGTATTTAAGACCATCTGTTCCGGACTATTAGCACCCTTCCAGGCTGTCCTCGGAATCATCCCAAACTTCACAAATTCGGTGTTTGGTGGTGTGCCGTTAATTCTAGCGCTTGTCGCAGGAATTCTGTTTCTATTCCTCCTACTACACTATGGCAAGCCTCTTCGCCAACATCACTCCGAGCGATGTGGAGAGAGCCCTCCTTGAACGGAAATGCCGTGAGCGAATAGTACAGCTTTTGGGCATGCCTCGTCTACGGGAACTTAATACAACGTGATTCTTGTCATTCAGACCAATCTGGCAAGATTGCATCTTACCTGTTCTACGCTGCCTGTTTTGCGGTGAAGAATGCGTGCTAGACACCTGTCTAACACTCCCATCATTCATGCCAACGGATATCGATACTCTGCTGGACCCGATAACGGCCCATGCTGTGTGTTGTCCCCAGAGGCTTCCAATCCTGATGGCGACATTCATTGAGATCTCACAGACGCTTCCGGCTGCTGCTGAGGTACGAGATGGATCAACGGGCACACAGGTAACAATGGACGGGAACATTGCATCTTCTGCTGAAGGCGATGTTTCTCATCTCTGTGCAATTCACCTTCTGAATGAGGTGTTCCAAATGTCACCGACTTCGGTGGATGATATTTTGGCTACGGACATAGATGATCTAATGTTTACGCCAGACCCATACACTGACTTTGATTCGGCTCACAGTGTACCAGGGCAACAATGAAATTTGGCCTTCATATTTTTCAAACTTGGAACTTTTCCCAGAATTGAACTTTTTTCTTTTTAAATTTTTGAAATGACATGGCAAATGAACAATCTGCTTACAGTAGAACTAGTCTTATAAAACAGACTTCTTTGAATACTTCCAGGGGCACATTGTCACCTTACTTGTCTAACCTTTCATTTACTTCCATGATATGCAATGGCTTTCATTTTAAGAACTTATCGACCATTTCATCATATGTATATATTACTGTTTCATTCTCATTGCATTTTATTTCCGTTACATGCTTAGAATGAAATCAATGCTTTAAATGTACAGTACCTATTGCATTTCAATAAGTTTTGAGCTTCTTTTAAAATGCTTTTAGAAATGTTTTTAGCAATATGTGGTACTCAATTTTATGTTTAGCATTTAAAATGTTTAGCATTTAGTATTATTGTTCAACCGAAGATGGAGTGGGTGTTGTATTCCGCTTTAGGGGTCGGTATATAGGTTTTCCTGAATCATGTCCTTATATAGGCACAATTCGCCTTGCCCTTATATAGGCATAGAATCCCTGTCCTTATTTAGGCATTAACCGTGCACTCCAAATACAGGCATGGTCACCGATATCCGTCCACCCTAACGTCACAACGAGTTCTTAGAAACCAGAACCTTAAGCTTCGGGAGTTCCCCTAGCACAGGACTATTGATTTCTCCAAGAACTCATCTATTATGTATGAACCGTTATACCTTAAGGGTTCATTCCTGACGTCTTCCTCTGTCCGACTTCACGTCAATGCTAACATTCCTCGACACCTAACAGGTATAAATATACCTTCCCTTGCCCAAGCAAGTTAGAGGAGACCTCGACTTCAGAGGAGCCCGTATCCCGGCCTGACACACTGAGAAGACGCTGTCATTCCTGCACGCAGACGAATCCAGCTTCCAGTGTTCTGACTCCCTTCGCGGGGTGTTAGAGTTCCAAGATCCGGCAGGAAATTCCCACCTCTCTCATTCTCAAGGTATGGAGCTGACTAGATCCTAGAGGGACTCTTGGCATACTAGACTTAACATACTCTTAGTCTACCATACTAGAGAATACTCCACCTACTTCTACTCTTCCCTACACCTAGACTAGGTTAGGTACACTGGGGTAGAACTAGCTTAGAGACGCATCGTATGAGTACTCGCATTCTTAGCTCATGTTATTTATGTACGTGAATATATGCTAAAAGATAATGCTAGCGCAGTATTATTTATTTCTACTGCTTACGCTGTACATTATTTATCTTGCATACTGTCTTGTGATCATAACAGCACATATCTCTTACACGAGAAACAAGACTGTTCAATAAAACCCTTTTTATTGAAACGCCCTTCTTTCCTTTCTGTGTAACTCTGCAGAAACTAAGCATGCACGATTGAATGAGTGAAACTGTTATCTATTGTTTCCACGATTCTGAGACGTGTTCCGCTTCTAAAGGGAAACAAAGTTGTCATGTTTTTCGGTTGCCAGAAACTACTCCCTTCTTGTTCTCAAGGAGTTTCTAGTGGCCTCTGAGCTAGCTGGCACAGGTAATTAAGTTTAATATAATCGATAGGGACATACCGACCTTAGTCCTATGTCAAACCTATAGGTTATATTATTCCAATGCGCAGAGCCTATTAGGGAAATAGGAACTACACTACAGCAGAGCTAGGAATCCTTTCCTTTTTGAGATTGTTGCTTTTGCATAATTTCCAAGAGATTCCTATTTTGCTCCATTCCATTCAATTGTTTTATTTTGATTCATATGATCAAGGATCATTTCAGAGTGTTGGTACCTAAGAGGTCGGAGAATCATCTGTCTTAGGTATCTGGAGCTGATTGTCTGTCTGGAAGAGACCCTCTATTTTGAAATCTTCTTAAAAATGAATACCAAGTACTTGTGGGATCCAGGATTGTAGGACAGATACACAATTCTTGGGAGGCTTTTCTGCGTTTTCCAGGAAGCCAAAGATCCTGAGGTTTCTTCTTCTATTTCTGTCCTCCAGATCGGTCACTTCTCTTTCCAGACATTCAACCTTTTTAGAAAGAATATCGTTTTCTTCTGTAGTGCGGATTGAGAGCTTTCGTTTTTACCTATTTTGGATTCTGCTTCCTCAAGATGGTTTTAAAGTTAGTACTAACACCCACCAACTTGCTTTGCAATAGTTTGGTGTTAAATTCTGTACTTTGAGGTAGGTCATGTAGGGAATTCAAGCATTGTAGAATGAGTTCTATTAGTGCTGGTGACTCTGCGATATCCTTAACAAGTAAGTCAGGTATTGGCAGTTCTTGTTTGGACCTTTTTTGTCCAGCTTTTTGATCCTTGATTTCTTTCAAGTCCTTAATACCTTTATCTTTGGTGCCTACCATGCCATAAAGTAGGCGTCCTCTATGAACCTGCAAGAGTGATGAATGTGCTTAGGAGATCAATCACTTGTAAATATTATACTCACAGCAATAAGAGACTTACACTGCAGAAAGACGGCTAATGAACAACTTTTAAATATGTGCTCTCAACAGTTCCTCTTCACCAAGATATGTAACCACAACCAAAAAGACTTGTGAGAAATTTAGCTAAATAATTCTCCTTGGAACAAAAAGATAGTCACTGTGTTTGCCTGTGGTTTGACAAGAATTATTACATTATACTGTATAAAACAGCTCATGCAAATATTGTTCAGGCTTGGTAAACATTTCAAAAGCAGCGCCTCCACTATGTATGTCGATCGTACTATGAGCACAGCACAGGATATAGTCTGTATCCAAGAGACTGCAGTCTGATGGGAGGAGTGTGTCACGTGTATTTTATGTTGATAAGTAATATTCATAGCTCATATTGTGACATATACATAGCCAAATTCTTACTGCGCATGAGACCTCTGGTAGAAATATGTTGCTGGTTATAATCAGTAGAATGTATTGCATATTACAGTCCGTTTATGCGATCTCATTGTGATGAAGGCGAGTGCTCCCAGCAAAAGGTCACTGAAGGAGGAAGTTTCCCATATAACTCATACTTTCATAGCATTCTTATCTTTAAAATCGGTATAATGTGACCACAGGGATTGCCTCTGCTACAAAGGCATGGCAGGACCCAGTATGTCTCTGGTATACTGCAGGAGCTCAAGACTACAGCCCTTGTGCAATCCTACCCCTGGGGCAATGCAATCATGAGGAACGTCTCAGATCTGTAGGCAAGGCAGGGCACGATCTGTCCCCAGCACGCTGACAGAGCCAGCAATGACAACCCTCATGTGGTCTTACCTGTAAGGCTGCAGTGAGACAACGATGAGGAGCGTCTTCGTTCTGGAGAAAGGGTGGGCCCCGGTCCATTCACGGCGAGCTGCCAGAAATTGAGGTCAGTTTGCAAGATCACACGCAATCACATTCCAATGATGGGCATATTTCTCATCTCTATGGAGAGTCTGGACCACACAGAAGGCTTCTCGTCGTCCTAATATCACATTTTTAGGAAATAAATATTTATTATAAAGTCCCTCCAGATGCAGCTCTCAAGTTAGGCGGCCATCTTGCATAGCACAAACCAAAGTCCCCATGCTTTTTTAACTTTGATTGACATGAAACAATGCAACATCAGACCTGTTGCTTTTCACTGTCATGTTTTAGATTTATTTGTAAGTTCGGGTTTTTCTTGAATATATACTTAATTTGTGACAGAAATACAAGGTAAAAAGTTGCAGTTAGACCTATGCGGGTCTAATTTTGGAGTTGTGGTTGAACACGTCCCTAGCCTGGCTGGTCTTGGAAAGCATGTCTCATGTTTGCTGCTTCTTTCTGAACTGCGCGCAGTGAACTCAAGCCACAGAAGTTAAAAAGGCTGAGCTGTTGCTTTAGGATCAGGGCAGAAGTCACATTCAGCAAAATACAGACCCAGTTTGGAAGTATATAATTTCAGCCGGTGTGGTTTCTGACAGGCACTTTCCAATTAGCAGTAAGATCAGCAAGAGGGCTAAAGCAACTGGTGACCAAATTGCTATTTGAGCATGAGGTAATACTTTGTATACACAGTTTTATAATGTGGTGCACGTTTAGTGCTTATTTAAAATCATATATGCATTCATTAAATAAAACACAACACCAGCGGTCGTGACATCATTAAGACACGCTGCTGCTAATATCCGCAAAAGAACTATGCCATAGTTAAATCGCAGTCTTGCCAAATAACCACAACTTGGAAATCTTACACAGCGAACATGCTTCTGTCTCCTCCACTAATGTCATGCTGACTCTAGGCACGCATCGAATGTGTAGAGAATTATTTACTTTATGCGAATAATGTTACACCTCAGAGTAGACATTTGGAAGGCATTTTTGAGAGGATTAATGCTGGAATATATTTATGGAAGAAACAGTGAGTCAGTTTCAGTTTGTCAGAGCTTCCTACTTTTAGGAAGTCTCTTTTGCAATCAGTCAACAGATTTTATTTTTCCAGATACATCTTTAAATTAATGCTAATCATTAGCAAACTCCACTTAAAAGTTATGTGAAATCTATATATACATTTTTTCATAACCACGTGCAGTTAAGACACTTATGAACACTTGCTAAGAGTTAGCTCTGTGAGGCCTCCTGCTGGAGTTAACGGTTGTACGCCGGTACAACACAGGTAAATACTTTGTATGCCTTTGCCACGCAATTTTTAGCACGCATGTTTTTACCGCAAATATGCATTTACAACGCATGCCAATACCACGCATTGTTTTTAGATATAAAAATAATGTATTTGTGGGGGGAGACCAGCCACCCCCCCCCCAACTTACCTTAAATGCGTGGAAAAGTCAGGCGTTGTAAAGGCATGCACGTGGTAAAAATATGCGTGCTAAAAAATGCGTGGAAAGGCACAACGAGCTAAAAACCTTGTTGTAAAGGCTGTTTCCCAAGTTAACAATAGGAGCACTCGCTGCATTGGTGTCTTAATACAAGCGTGCCCTGTCCTGTGCAGCACAACATTGTTGGCTTGTGTAGCGACAAAGATGAGCTGTACTTTGCTGAGCAGATATTCACAGACCTTGGCAATAAAGAAGCTTTTTAAAGACTTTAAGGTTTCACATAGCTGAGCCTGCACATTTGAGAGGGGCGCTAAAGTACTGTCTGACCCTTTCAGTCCTTCGGCTGCACAACTTGATTTTATTCCCTATCTATGGATTTCATCTGCCTTTGCTAACATTGATTCATCTGTTTTATAGGATTCTAGCCTGGATATTTAACAAGCAAGGACCAAGTCAATAGGTGTGACTTTAATGTTAAGTTTCATTGTTTGTTGTTTTTATGTATATAGCGCGACTAGCTTCAAAGTGCATATTCATACATATAATATTACATACTAAACCACAATAACATAATAAAACATTTTATGGTACCTAAAATATCTATGTTCAATTCATTAATTGGCTTGCCTCAAATATAACACTTGCAAACACAGGCATGCACAAATGTGCACACACTGGGGCATATTTAGGAGAGGCTTGCACCGGCGTTGCGCCACGAATAGTGATGTAACGGTGGCCCAAGCATTAAGTCATATTTATAAAATGATGCATTTGCAAAAATGCATCTGTTTTAAGGGTTGTGTGGGGCACAAGCTGCGGTAAAATCAGATGTGTCATGTAACGTTTAATATATGCACTGTAGGTGTTCCCCTACAAAATCCGATGCAACTGTAACAAAGTGGTATTTATGGCTGTAGCACTGCGTCATGCATCGTGTGGAAGCACAACGCAAATCTAGAAAGGTGCCAGAATTGCTGGGCATCGTCAAATCAGGTGTAGGAAATGACACAGTGGCTGTGGTATATAAACAGGATCAACACAAAACACTTTGGCAAGCTCAGCTACGCCATGGCGGTCGTCATACTGCAACGCAGAGTAGCTAGGAGACTACCACCACCACCACTACCACCACCACCACCAACAGTGAGACCACAAAGGAGAAGGGAGAGTGTTTTCTGGTAGCGCATATCCCTCATTGATCTCAGGGAGGAGGAGGTCATACAGTTCTGCAGACTCAAGAGGGAGTCCATCATGGAATTGCTGGAGAAGATTGCACCAAGTCTCCAGCCACCAACTGCATGGCCTAATAACATTCCACCACATGTCAAATTGATGGCTATGCTCCACATGCTGGCATCAGGTTCCTTCCAAATCACAACAGCCAGATTGGCAGGAATTTCACAGGGAGCACACTGGAAGCCTTTTCTGCGTTCCTCCCCTCTGTTTTGGATGCCATAATCAGACTCACATCCCAGTACCTTCTCGTCCCCAAAACTAAACAACAACAACTGGACACCAAACAAGGATTCTGCCCCATAGCCGGATTTCCCCATGTTCTTGGTACAATTGATTGTACATGTGCAAGTGGTGCCCCCTGCTGCAACATCCCACCTGTACAGAAACTGCGAACACACATACTCTATCAATGTCCAGGCCACAGTGGACCATAAGGGAATGCTCATAAATGTGCTGGCTAAATATCCTGGGAGTGTACATGATGCCTTCATCTTCTGCCACAGTATCATCAATGAGCAGTTTCAGCTTGTGCGAAGCCCAGGCCCCCTGACACGCTCTTACTCACAGTAGCTTATAAATGCTTTCGTAGGTGCCTTTTCCTCACCAGAACTACCACCACATATGCACCTGCTATCCCATTATTAGGTACACCACGAGAGAACATTCACACCACATCAGCCGAGCTACGTCACTGGTCCGCAGAGGGCATACAAGACCTGGGAGATCTTTTTCTAGATGGCTCGCTCATCCCATGTCAGGAACTCATAGCGGAGGGAAACTTACACCTGGGACATTTTTTATTACACCATGCGCTTATAGCCTCGCTGTCTTCTAAATGGGGTGCACTTGCTCAGGAACCGCCTACCAACCACACACTGCAATATCTTCATGTAATGGGAACCGGGAGACACTTGACTCGATGGTTCGCGCCCTCTCTTCGTCAGCACACGGAGGCCGACCTAACTCCTCTGAGACATCACTGGGAGGGGGCCCTGGGGAGGGCATTCACAGACAAGGAATGGATTGCTGTCCGGGGCAGTCCGACATACATCCCGCGTAATCAGCGGTTTAAGCAAATCCAATTCTTTGTGTTACATCGGGCTTATCTCACCCCAGCTCAAATCAATAAGTACTTCCTCAGCACAGACGCGTCCTGCCCTCGATGCCGTCAGCTAGATGCGGACATACTCCACATGTTGTGGTTTTGCCCTGTATTAGAAGAACACTGGAGCAGCGTGGCAACCACACTGGCCGCTTGCACATCTCGCGCTGTCCCGGCCAGATGGGAGGTGCATATACTGCACCTATTCAGCAGGAATAAGAAGCACAGGGCTACCACCCGTTTTCTCGATCTGGGCCTAGTAGTAGCAAAACGCCTGATTACCAAGCGTTGGAAGTCCCCTCTGGCACCTCACACATTAGCCTGGCACCGGTCCCTGCTTAATTGGGCTAGGGCGGAGGGATTGGCTCTGCGTAGAGAGGACCTACTTGGTATCCGAAAGTTTCCCCTAGCGTCTCAATGGGATACTATGGTGTTGAAGCTGCAGGACATAGTTACTAACGCAGGGGAGCCTTGAGACGGTATCCAGGCCTGACACCTAACGCTCACCCTCCGGGGGCACATGGGTAGAGTGGTGCCGCGCCCCAGAGAGGTATGGCCCGCTTCATAATGTCGCTGTCATTAAGCTCTGATAGGACTGGTCCACTCTGTTATCCCACATGTGGCAGCAGGTCTCACGCGACTCCCTTACCCCTCCTTCGATTAAGTTGTCCTCATTTTGTTGTACCCTATGTCCACAGTTTGGCCTAGGCTATACCATGTCCGAAATACCTAAAGACTGGTCAATGGTAAGACTCTCCGGTATTGTTATGCCCTCTATACTGACACTGTCATGAGTCTTCTCTCAGTATACTGTTGAATACCTCACTTGTTTATAAGGTACTGTACTGGATATCGCAGCACTTGAAAGTACCTATACATGGTATCTATGCCTTGTTCATGTTGTTTGATTAAAATGAGACAATGTCAATAAAAAGATTTAAACAAATTCAATGAGCAGTTTCAGAATGGCCTACTCATTGGTAAGGAAACCACAAATATACTTAATACCAACTAAGAAGTTTTAATGTATGACATAATTGCCATCTCTGTGTTTGTGTGTGGATCTTGTGTCATATGCACATCGTAGGAATAACTGACTCCAAAAATGTAGACAATGATGTTCTATTGTGTAATTCTCTCACCAATCCTGCAAATGGAAGTAGGGAAAAATCACCTATGAGAAGTATTGTGTCAACTCACACTGTGTGAGTGGACAGAATTTTCTGCACTGGTTACCAAATCAACACAATACTCATCTGGTTCACAAGTGAAGTCAATATGAGTAGAAAGGGTACATATTAGCTAAGTGTGAGATGTGTGTATGTGCGGTGGTGTTTCTAGGCTTGGTAATTTGTGAAAGTAGTTGCACAAAAATAATGGGTGTTCAACAAATCATGTTCCTAAGTAAATATGTCACACAAGTCAGTAAATTTTAGGTTGACCAAAGTAACAGAAGCAATAAGGGAAGAAGGTGTTGTAAATTTCATTTATGTCATACACTGTAAGTGTAGTTTCAATTCATCTGTAAATGGCAAATCTAGATATATATGTGATGCTAAAAGTACAAAGTACACATATGCCATTCTTACAGTCTAGGTCCAAACATACACCTAGTCATCAACCCACATTGACATACTTCTTCAATGTGATAGATGGTCAGTTTGGTGGATCCAGATGCCTACATTTCCTGCATCTCAGTCCATCAATGTAGAACTGACACAGTCCACTAAATGCTGTAAAACTTATCATACACCAGTAAATTACATAGAATCAAATGCTACCAGGGTAAGGTACCACAGTGTACTCAGGATCCTAATCTGAAAATTACTAATCAAGGCATATTAGTACTGAATAACCCACAAGTCAAAATCACATACATACATGTGAAATCTGAAAATGAAGTATATCGGTCTGTAGTATAAAGCGACCTTTATCTGCATTGGTTTGTCCCATATAAAAATGGCCTATGTTTCAATCTAAGTTTAGCACGACACCTTGCCATATAAAAAGCATTAGCTGTTGTATGACAAAAATTTATATAACTGTCCATGTCACATGTTGGAAATTCCCTACTTGTACTGAGCAATAAGCCATGCTAATTAAGTGAATAAATCATGGCTGTGCTAATGTCATTTAGGCAAGCAAGGATATCATAGGTGTCAAAAGGATAAAGGTATGTGTGAGTGTCAAACATGTTATGACTGCCACAACCTACATAGGGCTGAATATATCCCAGTAATTCAGATTATAATTTAGCAAATTTGCACATATATAGTGAGTGAATAACATAGAGCTGTTAAGAACATTCCAAGGTACTTATCATCGAAATCTACTGCATAAATATGACAGTCAGCATGTAGAAGTGTCCTATATCACAGAACGTGGAAAATATGTTTAATGACACATAGAACTTGAAGATACATGTGTAAAGCAATGGTCAACTGCACCTAACACATATCTGTTAAAAGTGTAAGAAATGTGTATGAGTTTGCCATCATACATAACACATGTGGTCAGTTATGTCTAAGTATCAATGTGCTAATTCATTTACTATTGTTTTTTTGTGCTTTTCAGGTGACCAAAGATATGGGTTGCAGTCATGGGTCATGACCCCATTCACCAATCTACAGATGGAGGCCAAAAAATGATTTAACAGTGCACTTACCAAGACAAGGAATACTGTTGGGAGGAGCTCTGGGTCCTAAAGCTCAGGTTCAGATGCCTGGATATGTCAGGCGGAAGACTATTGTACTCACCCCTTATGTTGTGTAACATTATCCTCATATGTGCAATATTGCACAATATTTGTTTAGAAACAAATGTCCCATGGGACTATGAGCCACAAAATCCTGAGGAACTGGAAGAGGATGAAGACAATGATGGAGATATCCAGCACACAATGGCAGGTCAGCAGGGATGTGACCAAATCGTGGCCAATTGTTTTAGTTAATCAATATCACCTGATGGTAAAACAGCCAGAAAATATATCAATTTAACAATCAATAAACACATTTTGGAACTCATTCATTGTGTTGTATATATGTGAACATCAATGTAAAAATCTATTCTCTGACATCTTCTCAGATAGATGTAGGCCTCAACATGTAACAATCATGTTGTCTAAGCTGCTGAGGCCATAACAAAAAAAAAACATTCAACGCAGCAAGACAATGTGATGCAGTGTGCTGCATGAAAGGGACAGGGTGGGAGTGCCACATATCTAGATAGTAATGGGCCATTCCTGTCCTCACGCACTTAAGCAGTGCAGTGCCGCACAGCAAGCCGTCCTGCTGTGTTCTGCAGCATTAAAGTATGTTTCATATGGTATTCAGCGTATGATGGATCACAAATCTCACAAAAATCTCTGCCCCTGAGGCAAACTCTTAATTGTAGTATGTCCCACCTATGGACTAGCATGCAGAATGCCAGCACTTTACAGGAGCAAAAGTCGCAGCAGATACCATTACAGATCATGGGTGACAGGTGTCAGGGACAAAGGCCTAGTCTCAGGTGTAGATGTCAAAATGTCATTTGCAAAGAATGCATATGTGCATGTGTGGGGATACACAAACCAGCACTCATGTAACACATTTCCTGGGCAGATTGGTGTAAAAACCACATCTGTCCACAGTGACAAAATACACATCTAACGTGCTTTGCACAACAATGTAAGGAGGCTCAAGGCCTGTAATGAAACAAAATAAACTGATGAAGTAGTAATGTCTGGCATTAACCAGAGAAGTAAGACAAGGGAGATGTGTGCCAACCACCACATCACATCAGGAACACAGAGATGGTTAATGTGTGAAGCGTCCATGTCAAAATTAATACACAAACGTATGTGTATATACACAATTTGATTGAAAATAGTGCAATGGAGGTGTTGGGCTTGAATGTTCACCTGCATGGTAAGAGTAGTCAACACCTGCCCTGAGTGCCCAACTGTATAGTTTTGAGGCGCACTAGTTATTGTATAATACCAAAGGGGAAAATGGAATATGCATGTGTGCTATGACATAGGCCTATGTCATGGATTTTAGACTGCTTGGACCAGGAGGCTCACACAAACAGCTGCCCTCATAGTAGATGTACACTACAGCCTTTGCCAGGAGTAAAACAGAGCTAAAGTGGGGGAGCCAGCATGCTGTGTAGTGAAGAGTGGTAGTGTAAATGTTCCATTAAACCCTGGCTCACTGCAGTGAGGCCTACTGGCTCACACAGCTCTTCAAAAGTTCTGTTGCTGTATGGTACACTCACCCCTGCCCAACATCAGGTTGATCAGGAAATGTGAGCCTGATAAAACCATGCGCAGAATGCATGTGTCCATACAAGAATACACAACACATAGTTTGAAATGTGGAACAGTGGGCACATGGGTAATGTGTATGTGCTGGTAGTGTGTTCAAAGTGCCACACTCTAATACAGTTCAATGATAGTATAGAATTAAACAGTAGGGTAGATTTGCAAGTTTTGTCACGCAGTGGAGCAAGTCATTTTGCTGCGCTGCATGACAGGGAAAGTGCAGGAATGTGCTATACTTAAAATAATACAGCACATTCCTGCCTTTTACCCTGTGCTGTTGCCTTTTTGGCTGCCTAGCCAACGCAGGCACCCTTGCACCATGGTGCAAGGGTGCTTGTGTTGCATGCAGGATTGTTTTTGTGCACGAGGGGGCACGTTCCAGCAGAAAACAAATCCTGAGAGGTATAGTCCTCTATCTACATGTGCTGGAGAATGCAGCACACAATTAAAGAGGACGTAATGAAGATAATTTAAGATATCCCTCCTTGTTATGCCTCTCCTGAGAAGGTGTATCTTTCTGGTGCATTCCCAGGTCTACCAGGTCTGATAAGTCTGGAAATAATTCTAAAACCAGTTGAGTTGTATGGGAACACCCATGCAACAGGCTTGGAATGCCTCTCTAGCATGGAGCAAAGCAATGCAGCGATTTGTGATGCATTGCTTTATTAGAGATTTACAAAGCCACTCAGGGTTGCACAAGGTGGCCCGTGTGGCTTTACAAAAATCATATTTGAGTTGCGTTGCACATGTAGCACCATGCATGATTCAAGTGCCACGCGAGTGGGGTCATGCATATACCCCTGAGTGCAGGAGTGGCTGCGCCGCTACATTACATGGAGGACCTTGGCAACCTATGTGCGTAAGACATGGCTGAGAGGTCAAACATGGGGGTTAATGGAATTACACCAGGGGGAGTTTGACAGTCCAGCAAAGCTGAGAGCTGGGCAGAACATACACTGGAGTATGGGGAAGTCAGCCTGTCTCTGTGCTTCCCTTAGTGTGTGTTGCGTCCGTGACACATAACAAGGAAGGGGACTTGACACATAGCTGTAAGAGAGAGATTGGGTTGATTAGGGAATCAAAAGGAGAGGGGAATATGCTCCAGGATCAATCTTTACATGCACATATGACTGTGGTGGACATCCAGGTGTGTACCCTGGTAACACATGTGAAAATTGATGTGTGAGCAGTCTGCTCTTGACTCCTGCCTTGCTGTGCCACCAGGCTGCCTCCTGGCCCCCTGGCTGGGTGGTAAGGACTGCACATGTATCCCTTGAACCCAGACTGACTCTAAGGGCAATCTGTCTGGCCTCCTGCCATTAAGTTTCAGGGACATGAAAGACTTCCAACCACCCTGCTTCAGCACCTGGACTCTGCCATCTGTCACTCTGACCTGCCAAGTGGTGTCAACCCAGTCCTGGACCAATGGAAGTGGGTTTAAGGTGTTGGATCCAGCAGAAGCCACGCTTCTACTGTAGATCCAGTGCATCACCCCTGTTACGCTTGTCAGAGCCCACGCATTGCCCCTGTTGCGCGGGTCTGAACCCATGCATCGCACCAGTTGGAAACTTAGCATCGCCGCCATTGCATGGAACTAACTGTACTGCGAAGTGCTACTGCGCGGTGCATCCATCACACAATGTCCATTTGCATAGCAATGCGTCAGTAAAATCGATGCAAATTTTGGAAAAGTGCTGAATGCACCCAGGAAATGTGACAATGGGTGTGACAGGCTGCATATTAGGAAGTGTGAAAGTTAGTTTCATTTTCTCTGACAATTTGTTAGTTTGTACTGGTTGTTGGTGGTGTTTGTAGAGAGTCTGGAAGATTTGTGCGAGTTTTGGTCTAGTCGCTGTCTGGTGTGTCTTTGTCTTGTGTCAATTGAGGACATTTTGTGTGTGTTTCTACTAAATTGTATAAGTATTTGTCTTTGTATTGTTGGTGTTTGTCAATTTAGGGCTTTTATATATTAGGTGTAGGCATTAGTTTAAGGGGTGTTTGTTTGGGGTGTAGTAGGTTAGGGAAGGATAGGGTCATGTCGGGAAAGGGTAGAAGTAAGAATTTTGCGGAGGGAGACCACAGCGGCCTCATATGGCTCATCACGCATTACCTGCCCCACATGGTGGCCTCTGGGGGTAGGGCCAGCCAGGGTTACCCCCCCAAAGGAAAGGAAGGATCAGTGGGAGCGGGTGCGTTGAAACATGTCCCAAGTCTTCGGAGGGGATCACACCACCTCCCAGCTAAAACATTGGTAGGCTGATGTAATGGCACGTGAGGCCGATGTGGTGGACCTGCTGGGATTGGAGATCAGAGGCTCCGTAGGTATGCATGCATGTACCATCTGCATGTAGTAATGCTGCTATAGCAGTCATGCAAAACTTAAACATTAAAGGGACAGACTTTTAAATGTGTTAGTTTGAAACAGCACCATGCAACCTATTTAAGCAACCCAAGGCCACTTTGTGTGCCTTGGAGTGGCTACATAAATCCAGTGTGATGCAACACAGGGCCAATTGCTGCATTGCTATGCTCTGCCATAGGGGGCTGTTCTGTGGGTTGTTGGTGGCTGTTCACATTGAACACCCATGTATTTAGAAGCATTCCCTGATTTTACATACGTGATCGACCAGGGAATGCTCCAAAAAAATCAGGCCTTCACAGGTGATGGGTTAGGAGGAAATACATGTGCAATCTCCATCCTTGTAAAACTTACTATATGTGCTGCATTGTGAAGCGCGAGTAGACAGATGAAAATGCCTCAGGCAATTGTTTTTGTGCAGAAAGGTGGCCCTTGCAGGACAAAAGAAAACAAACCTGCTTACAAGGCATGCACCCTTGCATCATGTTGCAAGGTAGCATACATTTCCGCTAGTCAGAAGTTTGTGCACCAGCACCATGAAAAGACTGATGTGGTCCTTACAATGTAACATACAGTGTATACCTAACCTTTTCCATCACATCACTAATATAGTCTGCCTACAGCCAATGGTTTCACCCTTGTGTAATGGTGCAAGTGAGCCAGAGATTATGCTGACCAGCATTACTGAAAACATGACATGCCTGAGGCATGCTTCAGGCATGTGATGTTAGATACCTGTGAGCTTCAACACCTAGGCAGCTCATCCCTGCAAGCTGACTAGCTGCATCCCATAGTCATTCAATGTACACATATGTGTGCCAAGAAGTGTGCTGAATATTTTAAATACATTGGGATTTCATAGTATTTATAATTGAATTTGGCCCGTGTGTAGTTGCACTATTTACAATGCAATGTTCAAATCTTTGTCTTGTAGGTGGAAATGTCTCATTCACCCAGGGAGAAGTCGGCACCTTCTGGGATTCCAATGCAACCAGTAAGTGTAATGAGTACATGGTCGTAGCTCTGTGACGTCTCTGTGTGATCAATGAGAGTTGTAACAGTGTGATGTGTAAGGGAGGTATCAATCACCTGCAACCAAATTACAGTCAGTGTGCCAACACAACATAACTTGGCCACAGAATCATTTAGAATTGACAAGTAGGCATGTTATTGTGAATGTAGGGGCAATGTAAGCAGGCCCACAGGATATATGCATTTACTCATCTGTGGTGATGTTTGTATATCTATAGTGTTGATGCATTTGGCACATGAACCACCATCTGGTGCTTAATCTGCAGATATTCAGCGCAATCAAATTTGGTTGTCCCACAAATGGCACGAACCTCAGAAACCATGTTTCAATAGATGTAGCAGCATTATGGAATGACTGTCCCGAAGCTTGTCTGAGCACGTTTCTGTTGCCTATGTCCATATTTGAGTATGAAATATGTACTGATGAGGTCCAAAAAATAACCCAGACAGTGTTACCAAGGGTTAACATGAAGGTATTATGAAATCAGATCATTACAACATGTGTGTCAATATGCCTCAAATATTGCATCATCTTGCAGCCTACTATGCTCATACATGCTGCATACGTTTAACCGCTCCTGCTACATAATTCCACTGTGACTGACCATAGGTGTGGGTAAAGATTCCTGCAGCTCAACACTTAAAATGTTTAGTGACACATACCTGTCCCTGTGCCCGAGTGTCAATTCAAAATCCAAATTATTTAAATATAGAGGACGCTGTAGCCATCACATCCAAGCCATTTTTCCAATGAGAGATGCTGGGAATGTGATAGTGACATGCCTAAGTGTATCCACATCATGATATTGAGTCACGAAAGAAAAAAACGACATCTCAACAAGTGTTTCTGTAAGGGTGTTTGTACATTTTTATTAGAGTGATTAAATCATAGTTTAGCTAAATTAACCTGTGGTATGAGTGTCGTAATCCAGCACCAGGGGTGCCTGAGCATCCCTCAGAGTAGTTCATGTCATGCTTATGTGAAATGGAGTGACAGAGTTAAAATGGCACTGATGGCCTGGAGACTGCGGGGTTGTAGGCCCGCTACTCTATTGATCCATGGTTTTGTACAAATCATTACCAGACTGCTTGACTGTTGAACATTGTGAGTGTAGATGGCCACATGGCAGGGTTCTGGTCAAATGGCATTGCAAGTGTAACTGGATGTCAGGCTTCATATATCAGTGCAATGTGTATTTTTGGAGCACAGTGTGCAAGTGTCATTGGTGTTAAACCTATGGAGCCCCAGTAGACTTCAATGCATGGATGCAGTATCATTGGCATGGTGTGGCCAGCTGGAGAAACACACTAGTCTGCCCATTGATTGGCATTTAAATGCCAGACTCATGACCCGTATCTACCCTATGTGCCATTTCTGTGAGGCATTCATACAATGCAAGGTATAACGTCATGTAGCACCACTGTCTAAAATATCACATGCAGGAATGCACAGTGTTAGCAGCATTCTGAGCATTTCACTGCTCACCTGCTGGTGGGGTAAGTTAGCCTGGCTAGCACCAATACAGGCACCCTTGCATCATTGTGCAAGGGGACCTGTTTTATACCGGACAAAGTTCTTGTACAGATGAATATTCCTGCATGCATACACACACTCCTGACATCCATTTACATATGTTATATGTGCACTGATGAATGCAGGCCAGGGAGAAAGATTGTACATAAAAGTAAATATATTAAGGTAATCATGGGATTGTTACAACTGTATACCAGATGCTTGTGGTCAGCTTTCAATGTATTTGCCTGAGACAAAATTGAGGAAGTGTTCAACATCAAAGTCTTGCAGGAGGGAGCCACCCACCCTCCATCTATGGAGTGGCTGCCTGAAGTAGAGTAAGTCAAGTCAGCAATGTGTGCTGCCTTGTCTACCTCAAGATGAGTAATGCAATGCAGTAGCACACTAGCTGTACTTTTTTACCTTCATCACCCCTCGCATATGTTTGTGACCAACTTTGCCCCCTTGCATGATGCTAGATCAACACCAAAAGGGTACATATCTGGACCATGTCTAAAATTACCTATTTACACATCATCAGAATTTAGTATCACTGTTATTAGTGATATGCTTGTTACCATGTTGTGACTAACTTTACATATTAAACACCTCATTTGAGTCAGTTTCTCATGTTGTGTTAGGAGATGTCTTTGTACTGATGGTGTATTGTCCATATCTCTATCTCAATATTTGGTGTTGGTCTAGACTTGCACTTATGTTAGCATGACAATGTCATCTGCCTTTTTGAAACATCATGTGCATTTGCAACTTGACGTAATATGTGACAAATCCCAGCACACATACAATCAATATTTACAAAAGAGTCAAATGATTTGTAGCAAGACAGACAATGTGCTGCTGGTGCCACCAAAGAACATTCGAATTTATTTGATAGTATTCCCGATTCATATTGACGCCATGTTTTCAACCTGTGAAATATTACTTGGCACTTTCCCTTATTAAATAGCAGCCCTCCTCTCTGCTGCTGACACCACCAAAAACATTTGCATTTAATTTATTGGCTTCTCTTTTTAACTTTTGTAATAATTACTTGTAAATACTGCATGGTCCCAGGCCACTCTACCTATACAAAGGGAACAATATAAATACTAACATCGCACACAACAGCACGAGCGTATTACATACGTTTTCACATTGGGTGCATCTTGGACATACTCAAGATGACGGCCATTCTCAGCCGCTCCTTTAGATATAACCAATGATCCATTCAGAAGGGGTCTAGTTGTTTTCGGTATTTAAGGACTCCAACTTCCGGTATGTTTCACCCATTACGGCCATACTGAGGCGCCGCAGTCGGACGCTACAACATCCCAGCAACGAACAGGTAACGTGCTCCCCACACCCTTTTTAACTTTGTACAGCTACCCTTCGCTGCTAACAGATTGGTTATAGACTCTTCTTCTATCAAATTACAGTGCCTGCGGGCTGACTAAACACAGACCCGCCAACTATAAACTGCACTTCGGACACAACACTTATCCGTGAGTGTCTGGTAAGTGTTGGATAATATTTCTTTTATTTAGATAAAGCACCGTTCACATAATTGTAATATCATTTCTTTACAACGACCGATATCATCATCCTAATTAACACTGTATGTAACCGCGCCTAGTTTCCGTACCCTAGACCCTGAGCAATGTTATAGACCATGCTGTAGGATTCCATAGGCACGATTCGCAATGCGCATGTTTTCGCATTCACCCCATAATAGATAAACCTCTTTTAATTTTTAATTCTCATGGACCCCTGGACAAACAACCCTACGAGGTTTGACAGCAATGCTCATAGTTTTGCAATACTCACAATAGGATATAGGATAACACACCTACTCCTTTTACTTAACTTACAGGACATCTTACGAGACAGAAGTGGTGACCTTGTACATTTTCCCAGCCATAATAAGGCCGGGACGGAATTATAACCGGCATGAAGGTATGTCCCGCTTTGTAACCAAAAAACTCAGTAATAGTCTTTCTGTATACGTGTATGGCAGCGATATACAATGGTTAAACTGATATACATAATTTTAGGCACAACATCTCTTCCAGAACATATAAAGGTAGGCCTGGGCCTGCGCCTAGTATTCCTTTTGGTATTGACCTCACTATTAAAATAGTGTTATGCGCACATTCGTCCAAATTGCCCCCGCTCCAGGACTGGTGTGGATGTTGTTTTGCTCACCACGCCAGACACCCTCAGACGATAACGGTCTAAATTACTCACCTTCCATTATTATGATGCTTGTACTGCACAGATTGAGCACGAATTTGATATATTGGGTTACGCATTTGTAATTACCTGTTAAAAACTATGATGCTTGTCCTGCACAGATTAAGCACATACGTGATAAATATGATGAGAATTGATATCCAATGTCACATTTGGGGCCACTTACTGTTCACCTATCCAGTATGTATCAACCTGCCCATACTTATGGGCTTACACTATGTCATGTATATATCTTCTAGCCCTGAGGAAGTCGCGGGTTCTACTCCCAATCGGCGAAACACGTGTTGGCTGGAGCTTCAAGAAGATTAAACCTACAATATACATGTCCTAAATTGTTTGTCTTGCTACAAATCATTTGACTCTTTTGTAAATATTGATTGTATGTGTGCTGGGATTTGTCATTAATTCGTACAGATCTTCGGATCTGAATTGTGGGGTGTTGGGTGATCACCCCTCCATGGGCACCATACACCTAAATAGCTATAGCATCTAAGAGACCAATATTAGAGAGCGCCACTACCACACAGGGCACTATCATCCTAACTATTATTTCACTTGACGTAATATGTGTTTACTTTTACTTTCTAGCTAACATAACACCGGACTTGGCAAGAACATTTGAAGCCAGACACGACCGATTCAGGCCTGTCAGGAAGGTTACAAAGGATATTGGAGGATGGCTGCCATCTACCATCAGGCAAAGGCCAGTGGAACCGGGAGGAGTGGGAGCAGGTTCCAAACCAAGAACCAGTTGCGACTATAGGATCTGAGGGTGCCAGACAGCAGGCACATGTGAGTACACTGGCCACAGCAGGAACCTCACATGTGTCACACGTGCCCCCAACCACCACATAGGCCACAGTGGGACCCTCTACCATACAGCCCAGGCCAAGGATGCCCATCCATGCGGGAACACTGACATTGTATTATTAAATAGTGAGGTAAATGAGGAGGCTGAATCAGAGGATGACTGGCATTGAAAGGGAGTAGGCCAGCATTTGGGAAATCTTGCTCACTATCCAGGAGGCCATGGAACAGAATGCTGGCCAAATTTAAAACTCTCTCCCTCCTAATTCCCCATTTTATTAGCAGTTGAATTTGTTATAATTATTTAGCACAGTGTCAGTTGGCATTTAGCATAGGTATAGTGTAGTTAAGTGTTAGTTGATAAATATTTTAGTAGGTACTAGTTTTTAAGTCTGTTTTTATAATGTTAGGTTTTTAAGTGGGTGGGGGTTGATGTGTAAGCATTAAAAAATAAAAATAAATTAAAAACAAAAAATAGAAAAATATATATATTTGTTTTGGATTAGATGTATAAATAGTATATATTTAGGATGTAGTTGCTGCTTGTTTTGTACCAAGCTATGTGTAGTAAGAGGGGTGGGGGTTGATGTTTAACTTGTATGTGTGTATAGTACTTAAGATAGTTTAAGATAAGTTAAGATAGTTTGGGCTAGTGTTAAGGGTAGTTAGTGTAGGCTAGGTAGGTGTAGGCAGTTTTAATAATTTTGATACATTAAATATTTTTCTACTTTCACTAGTTCATGATCAGTTAATATATAAGAGTTGGTACCATTGTGTAAGTTGAGTGCATGATATAGCAAATTACCTGCGGTCTTTGAAGGTATATGTTGGTTTGTCAGAGGCCTATGGACAACTATTAGTCTACCTTACCCTTGAGTCAAGTTTAGATCCTTTTCCATACTTTAGACTCTGTAAGTGGGCCTCATTTGGTGATTTTGCACACAGCATAACACAGGGAGTCTCCTACTGTAGCACTGTGTAGGAAAGTGATAGGGCAGGTATAGGTTGGATATTTTTGTCACCACAGAATGCTGATCTGTGGCTGCACTCGGACACATACTGGTTCCTAGTACTACCACACACCATCATTGCCATTGATTAGTTGCTAAGTGTGGCACATCATGCAGCTTGCTGCGGTCATCTACTTTCAAAGTTCATAACCATTAATCTCCCATGTCCTCTTCCCCTGGGGAGGTGTTGCATTGTTTCCGGTTCCGTGTTCTGACACTTATGCAAAACATATGTATGTGCAATAGATTTAATGTATGGTTAATAATTGTAAATGTACTCACACCTGCCTGGAGAACATCCATCATCATTGCCATTGACTACTTGCAAAGTGTGCCACATCATGCAGCTCACTTCAGTCAACTACTTTCAAAGTTCCATGCGCATTGAACTTCCATGTCTTCTAACCCTGGGAAGTTGTTGCATTGTTTCTGGTTCGGTGTTCTGGCACTTTTGTAAAATATATGTATGTACAGAGGATGTGGTTACTCACATTCAAGGTATTGGATTGGCCTTGTGCATCCTAGTCTGGCACAGATCTGATACTAATTCATGAGGGGTATGGGCATGAGTATCTGGCTATTATTAGTACAACCATGGAAATGTATGTACTGCAGAATCTCTACATTGTGAGCAGTGAGGTTATCATATTAGGATGATCAAGTTGGCATGTTTACTGAGCGACATAACAGTGTTATGGCCTCACATGCCTCACACATCCTATTTCTAGGTGGCAAGTATTTGTGTGATTAGAAACAGATTCTCACTGTGTGTCAATCAAGTAACTACAGCTTGTTGTTGCACTCTGACGTTCCAGTGGTAGACCTCATAGTCCTCATAATACCATTGCAGTGGATGTTGCATATCCAGGTTCAGTGTGTGCAGTTGATTTTAGCACACTCTTCTTGAGATGCAAACAAGTGGGTGGGGATTCTACACTTCTGCCATGGTAAATGTAGTCCTGTTAGCAACAAACACACAATACTGTTTGTGGTTTTGAAAAAAGTGGTATATATGAGTTATTTTTATTCAAGATTGAAGGTCCCTCACAAGGTTTCTTGTGAGTCTAATTGTAGATGTTTGGGCAAAAATAATAGTTATTGGAAGTTAATTGTGGCCAGACAGTGTCCATTTGGGAGACATGTCATGCAACATGTGGAGGTGAGGAGTATTTCAGAGAGGAGGTACAAATTGCAATTATGGGAGGTAGGCTTGCCTGAAAGTCCCTAAGTGGAGAAGATTAACAGGTGCACAAAATAAAGTCCATTACTGGGTGACACAGAGGGTGGCATAGTGTTAAACATAGGACCACTAGGAAACCAGCCAGAAGGCACTGACAAATTTTATCTGGCAGTTTGCCGACGAAAACTGGGGAATTCCATATGTTCCTCATCTGACGGGTGTTGTGCCTCCCCTGCAGTTGGTGGTGTTTGTATGGGAAGCATCTGAGGCAGAAGATGTGGCTCCCCTGTCCCCACCAGCATCTGTATGTGCCAGTAAGGCAGCCACCAAATCCCTGACAAGGGTCTGGTGGGTTACCAACATAGCAACAACTTGAGGGCACCCGTTTTGTAATGTAGTCCAACTTGCTCTCCATGGATTCCATGATGATACGCATGGCCCCCAGCTGCGTGGCAACTTCACTGATGTCGGATGTAGAGGATTGTTGTTGTATCCTCTGCATCATGACACCAGTGATGTCAGCTAGGGACTCATCGATCCCATGGAGCCAAGAGTAAGTGTCTGCAATAACCTTTGCCATACCCTTATTAGGGCTCAGATGCCTACTGACTCTCTCTAGGGTGCCCGCTAGGGACTCCATCCCCGTTCGTACCTCATCAGCCATTTGCTGCTGGACTCCTACCACTCACCATTGAAAATCAACTTGGGGGACCTCGAAGTCCTCAGCTGGGATTGTACAGCTAGATGGGGCATATCCTGTGGATGTCAGTTTCTGTGGAGACCCTGCATTGTTGTCTTCCCTTGCCAAGACCAGAGGGGAAGATTCAATAGAGTCCAGGAGTTGTTGGAAGGTGTCACCACCCATGAAGGGCAGGATGGCATCGTCAAAAGGTTGGTGATCAAGGACAGACTGCTCTACAGGAGGTGTTGTTTGTCCCTCTGGAAAGAGATAGGAATATGTCAATAATGATCAATGTTAGATGTGGACATAGGTGAGTTTGGTGACATTCAGATTGATTTTAATTCACTTTCAAGTACACAGGGATATGTGGAACACATGTTACTACAAGTAAAGGAGGCCATGTTGCACTATTGTTGCCTTCGACATGGCATTACCTTTACATTGTTCACACAACCTCTGTATGAACAAGGGTGCCTATCTGTGTAATGACACACAGCACAACACAGCTAGGCATCTTGCTGGCCTGTCCTGCCTGAAAGAGTAAGTGCAGGTAAGGGCCCCATTTTACATATTCCATTGCTTTTCTGGCTTGTGCCCACACTGATGTGACATTAGCTTCTTGACATCACTGCTGAGATCATTACACCATGTCACCAGGATGCTTGCATTCCCTCTATGCATCAGTTAGCAGCACAGCACTGAGCAAGTAATGTTAATTTGTTATGTCTTACAAATAATACAGCACTCTGGCTTTCACACAGTGAAACACACCAATCTGCCTTGCTGTCCTGTCTTGCATGCAATTTGTGGAATACTGTGGCTGAGGGGGCATATTTCACACACATCCACACAACTCTACACTGCAAACAACCTACCTTGCTACACTGCAGGACAGGGTAAGGACATGTATATACCATACTTTAATTATGTTTGTGGAATCCAGAAGTTTCCTTGCACACACACAGTCCAGAACAGTATACACTGAGAGCCATCTCTGAAGGGGATAGTCACCGTCATACATGGAAATATGCAACAGCTCAAGCCTACTCCATTTCCTCAGAACCCAAGATGCTCATCTGCAGAGTTACGCAGATATCTTCACTCAGCCCCACTCACAAGTACTTGTATATGACTCCTCTGGCAATCATCATTCAGACCCAGGGACTCTACTTAATCTCACACACCGTTGACAGCCAAATCATATATTGACTCAAAGGAGACACCAACACCTCCTACATTTGTTACATGATGCAATTGACCAACATGCCTACCTGTATGTGAGAGTAATGGTTCATACTGTACCTCACAAGATAGTAGTGGGGATATTATGCAACATGTACCTACCCTGGCTGCCAAAATGATTAGGTCAAAATACCATCCCAGAAACCTGTCCATCACACTGGACACCTATCTCTCCCTGAAACTTCACAATTCCCTGTTTCACATCCACCTGCTTTCACATATGTTACATAGTCAGACTTTCATTCTTATGGCTAACTCCTGACACCTGTGAGACCATCACCCAGGCCCTCATCACATGTAGACTATAATACACCAATGCCCTCTATCACAGCATCTCTGCACAGCTGCTGCACAAGTGGCAAACTCTCAAACACATCAGTGCCTGACAGTTACTCAGCCTACCTTCCTGGACACATATCACATTTCCCATCCTTGAGATTGAATTGCTCACCATTCAGACACACTGCCAGTTCATTATGCTCAGCCACACCTACAAGGCACTACACTACCGGGCCCACCTAGCTTACACCCCAACTATGCTTCCAACAAGACACTGGGAGATGCAAACAGAATGTCTCCAAACACCATTTGTTGTCCTAGATAAGATTACCAATGCTAATAGTGCTCTGCCCCTCTAAAAATATACTCAAAGTCATCACAATGAAAAACTGAAAAAGCCTGTCAGTCTTCCAAGATACTCCTATTTTTAGATTTTTTTAAACTCTAGCATGTCAAAATGACAGGGAAGATGGCTAGCCTACTGAAACAAATGTGGAGTGTTGTTGTTGGGCATAGTTTGAGAAATCTCTCATTAATTATTTCTGGGCATGTAAAAGTAGATGATTCCATAAATGATCAAAACATCCACTTCACATCTCTTTTTTGAGACAGCAGTTTTTCAACAGTGCTTAGCAAAACACAGAACAATGAAACTTGATATGAGGTTCCTTTAATGTAGCTTGAGCCATAGTAAATGCTGTAAATGCCATAGCACCCCTTCCAACAATATGGCACCCAGTGATTCCTCACATTTGTCATTAATGCAGAATATTACCATTCTAGTTCTTCATTTAAACTGCATAATTAAGGTACTACCGATTATGTGGGATAAACTGACAGACTTTTTTCTGATATGGTTAAGGAAGGTGATTGTGAATTTACAGAAAATGAATCCAAGTTTCAGCTCCATGGACCTCTAATTGATAATTTCCATGAAATAATGATGAATTAAAGCTGTCTTTTTTTATTAGAGAAGGATAATGTAATTGCTGGATGGGATCAACAACTCTGACGGGGTGAAGTAATCTTAACATTTTACGCAGTCCCTAATAACAGTGTAGTTAATACAAAAATGTTAATTGACACCATTTTAACAACTATGTAACAATGCATTTCAAGTGAAATAATAGAGAAACAATGTTGGGTTCCAATACAATCACATTGTAATGTAAGTATTTCTCATGCATTGTTCAATGTATATAAAACAAATATGCAATTTTACAGAAATAGTGTGAATTACATTGAAAATGCCAACAATCTGGTTAACAACAGCAATATCATATGCTGCAGAACACTGATAGATAATTATGAACTACAACAACCAACTGGAAGTGTGCCTACCCTTGGGATAATATTGTTCAGATATATTTTTATAATGTTACATTTGTACAAGGCAAGAGTGGGATGGAGTGGTGCTAAACTCTCTGTGTGGTGATTTTCAAAGTCATATCCTTCTAAGACATTGTGGTTCTGTGGTCATACTTTGGCCTTGTCTAATTGCCATGTTGTAATTGTAATTGCATTTATATAGAGCTTACAGTCCCTGATAAGTCATTGAAGCTCTTTGAGGAGAGTAGCACGATATTCCGGAACCCAAGGTTAGTGGTTAATCCAATGGTGCAGTGGTTTTGTTGGCTATTGGGATAGGTCATATGTTCTCAAGAAAAAGAAAACAAAATCACATATTATGCATTTTCTCCAATTTGTTTGTGGTGGAGTAAAATAATTCCAGTTAGATGTGCTCATTAGTTGGGTCTATGTGGTTTCAGGGCAAATGCTTAGTGAGATAAATCGATAGGCTGGCTGATGTTAGGTATTGTTAGGTTTCCAGGGCAGGGTTTTAAATAAGAAGACATTTGTGATCTATGAAATGAGATGTGAGCCATTTTCAGAATTGCAATAAGAGACGTTAAGCCAGACAAGCATGCGAATGAGGGGAGCCTATACTCAGACATAGAAGGCATGCTGAGAATGGAAGGTAAGGAGAGGGTCACTCTGAGGAGAGAAAGGAGAGAAATTAATTGTAAGCAAGTCAATGTCAATTTTTCATGTAGAGTTTTAGGAGGATAAATGGAGAAGGTTTTCTGAGAAGACAAGCAATCTGAAGAAGTAAGCTGTAGAAAGCAAGGTGATATATATATTTCTCCATGTATGGGACGAACAGTTTAAGCATGTGAATCTGAGGGTACACATAATGCAAACATTAAAAGCCCAAGCTTGCAGTGTGCCAAGCCCAGGACAGTCCTTTTAAACATATCCCAATAGTAGGACAGGGTCCATATGCTGCACAAGGGGAGTTGGCACAGAAAAAAGAAAAAGTCTCATTCAATGATGCTTCCTCCGTATAGAAGATTATTTCACTCACTCACTAAAAATTAATTATTTGGCACTGGTTGAGAGATTCTTCCCAATGTGAGCAATGTGAGTTCAACTTCATACTGAATCCAACTGCATGTTGCTTCTACGGCACAGCAGATCAACTGTATATATATATATATATATATATATATATATATATATATATATATATATATATATATATATATATATATATATATATTTCAACAAGATGCCCAGAGATGAAGCCGCACTCCGTAGCAGGTAAGTGTGTTACACTTTATTAAACATAAACATGCAGCTTCCCATCCAGCATTCAGTCTTGCGGTCTGACGCGTTTCGAAGCCCTTTTGCTTCTTCTTCAGAGACCATGCCAGGACTCTCTTTCTTGCTGCCACATCTTCCCACGCGAATTCTGTATATCCGTTTGGCTTCCAGTGCGCCAATTAAATGTCTCGTTAAACAAAGCACACTGGGACATGTAGTCCATTTAGCATATTATATACCCTCCAGTGGGTTCGAGTTCCGGCACATATTTTAAGACATCTTTTCACAGCCCTCCAGTGGGCTCCAGGATGAGATTTCACATGTTGAATTGAAGCTCCTGCTACGCCCACGCAAAACCGGGCTTTACCAGTCTTGCAGGCCCTTCAATGATTTACAGGTGGTGCGTCGCTTCCGCGGCCTGGAACCGCCGCGATTTATGTATTTCAACAAGATGCCCAGAGATGAAGCCGCACTCCGTAGCAGGTAAGTGTGTTACACTTTATTAAACATAAACATGCAGCTTCCCATCCAGCATTCAGTCTTGCGGTCTGACGCGTTTCGAAGCCCTTTTGCTTCTTCTTCAGAGACCATGCCAGGACTCTCTTTCTTGCTGCCACATCTTCCCACGCGAATTCTGTATATCCGTTTGGCTTCCAGTGCGCCAATTAAATGTCTCGTTAAACAAAGCACGCTGGGACATGTAGTCCATTTAGCATATTATATACCCTCCAGTGGGTTCGAGTTCCGGCACATATTTTAAGACATCTTTTCACAGCCCTCCAGTGGGCTCCAGGATGAGATTTCACATGTTGAATTGAAGCTCCTGCTACGCCCACGCAAAACCGGGCTTTACCAGTCTTGCAGGTCCTTCAATGATTTACAGGTGGTGCGTCGCTTCCGCGGCCTGGAACCGCCGCGATTTATGTATTTCAACAAGATGCCCAGAGATGAAGCCGCACTCCGTAGCAGGTAAGTGTGTTACACTTTATTAAACATAAACATGCAGCTTCCCATCCAGCATTCAGTCTTGCGGTCTGACGCGTTTCGAAGCCCTTTTGCTTCTTCTTCAGAGACCATGCCAGGACTCTCTTTCTTGCTGCCACATCTTCCCACGCGAATTCTGTATATCCGTTTGGCTTCCAGTGCGCCAATTAAATGTCTCGTTAAACAAAGCACGCTGGGACATGTAGTCCATTTAGCATATTATATACCCTCCAGTGGGTTCGAGTTCCGGCACATATTTTAAGACATCTTTTCACAGCCCTCCAGTGGGCTCCAGGATGAGATTTCACATGTTGAATTGAAGCTCCTGCTACGCCCACGCAAAACCGGGCTTTACCAGTCTTGCAGGTCCTTCAATGATTTACAGGTGGTGCGTCGCTTTCGCGGCCTGGAACCGCCGCGATTTATGTATTTCAACAAGATGCCCAGAGATGAAGCCGCACTCCGTAGCAGGTAAGTGTGTTACACTTTATTAAACATAAACATGCAGCTTCCCATCCAGCATTCAGTCTTGCGGTCTGACGCGTTTCGAAGCCCTTTTGCTTCTTCTTCAGAGACCATGCCAGGACTCTCTTTCTTGCTGCCACATCTTCCCACGCGAATTCTGTATATCCGTTTGGCTTCCAGTGCGCCAATAAAATGTCTCGTTAAACAAAGCACGCTGGGACATGTAGTCCATTTAGCATATTATATACCCTCCAGTGGGTTCGAGTTCCGGCACATATTTTAAGACATCTTTTCACAGCCCTCCAGTGGGCTCCAGGATGAGATTTCACATGTTGAATTGAAGCTCCTGCTACGCCCACGCAAAACCGGGCTTTACCAGTCTTGCAGGCCCTTCAATGATTTACAGGTGGTGCGTCGCTTCCGCGGCCTGGAACCGCCGCGATTTATGTATTTCAACAAGATGCCCAGAGATGAAGCCGCACTCCGTAGCAGGTAAGTGTGTTACACTTTATTAAACATAAACATGCAGCTTCCCATCCAGCATTCAGTCTTGCGGTCTGACGCGTTTCGAAGCCCTTTTGCTTCTTCTTCAGAGACCATGCCAGGATTCTCTTTCTTGCTGCCACATCTTCCCACGCGAATTCTGTATATCCGTTTGGCTTCCAGTGCGCCAATTAAATGTCTCGTTAAACAAAGCACGCTGGGACATGTAGTCCATTTAGCATATTATATACCCTCCAGTGGGTTCGAGTTCCGGCACATATTTTAAGACATCTTTTCACAGCCCTCCAGTGGGCTCCAGGATGAGATTTCACATGTTGAATTGAAGCTCCTGCTACGCCCACGCAAAACCGGGCTTTACCAGTCTTGCAGGTCCTTCAATGATTTACAGGTGGTGCAGTCGCTTCCGCGGCCTGGAACCGCCGCGATTTATGTATTTCAACAAGATGCCCAGAGATGAAGCCGCACTCCGTAGCAGGTAAGTGTGTTACACTTTATTAAACATAAACATGCAGCTTCCCATCCAGCATTCAGTCTTGCGGTCTGACGCGTTTCGAAGCCCTTTGCTTCTTCTTCAGAGACCATGCCAGGACTCTCTTTCTTGCTGCCACATCTTCCCACGCGAATTCTGTATATCCGTTTGGCTTCCAGTGCGCCAATTAAATGTCTCGTTAAACAAAGCACGCTGGGACATGTAGTCCATTTAGCATATTATATACCCTCCAGTGGGTTCGAGTTCCGGCACATATTTTAAGACATCTTTTCACAGCCCTCCAGTGGGCTCCAGGATGAGATTTCACATGTTGAATTGAAGCTCCTGCTACGCCCACGCAAAACCGGGCTTTACCAGTCTTGCAGGTCCTTCAATGATTTACAGGTGGTGCGTCGCTTCCGCGGCCTGGAACCGCCGCGATTTATGTATTTCAACAAGATGCCCAGAGATGAAGCCGCACTCCGTAGCAGGTAAGTGTGTTACACTTTATTAAACATAAACATGCAGCTTCCCATCCAGCATTCAGTCTTGCGGTCTGACGCGTTTCGAAGCCCTTTTGCTTCTTCTTCAGAGACCATGCCAGGACTCTCTTTCTTGCTGCCACATCTTCCCACGCGAATTCTGTATATCCGTTTGGCTTCCAGTGCGCCAATTAAATGTCTCGTTAAACAAAGCACGCTGGGACATGTAGTCCATTTAGCATATTATATACCCTCCAGTGGGTTCGAGTTCCGGCACATATTTTAAGACATCTTTTCACAGCCCTCCAGTGGGCTCCAGGATGAGATTTCACATGTTGAATTGAAGCTCCTGCTACGCCCACGCAAAACCGGGCTTTACCAGTCTTGCAGGTCCTTCAATGATTTACAGGTGGTGCGTCGCTTTCGCGGCCTGGAACCGCCGCGATTTATGTATTTCAACAAGATGCCCAGAGATGAAGCCGCACTCCGTAGCAGGTAAGTGTGTTACACTTTATTAAACATAAACATGCAGCTTCCCATCCAGCATTCAGTCTTGCGGTCTGACGCGTTTCGAAGCCCTTTTGCTTCTTCTTCAGAGACCATGCCAGGACTCTCTTTCTTGCTGCCACATCTTCCCACGCGAATTCTGTATATCCGTTTGGCTTCCAGTGCGCCAATTAAATGTCTCGTTAAACAAAGCACGCTGGGACATGTAGTCCATTTAGCATATTATATACCCTCCAGTGGGTTCGAGTTCCGGCACATATTTTAAGACATCTTTTCACAGCCCTCCAGTGGGCTCCAGGATGAGATTTCACATGTTGAATTGAAGCTCCTGCTACGCCCACGCAAAACCGGGCTTTACCAGTCTTGCAGGTCCTTCAATGATTTACAGGTGGTGCGTCGCTTCCGCGGCCTGGAACCGCCGCGATTTATGTATTTCAACAAGATGCCCAGAGATGAAGCCGCACTCCGTAGCAGGTAAGTGTGTTACACTTTATTAAACATAAACATGCAGCTTCCCATCCAGCATTCAGTCTTGCGGTCTGACGCGTTTCGAAGCCCTTTGCTTCTTCTTCAGAGACCATGCCAGGACTCTCTTTCTTGCTGCCACATCTTCCCACGCGAATTCTGTATATCCGTTTGGCTTCCAGTGCGCCAATTAAATGTCTCGTTAAACAAAGCACGCTGGGACATGTAGTCCATTTAGCATATTATATACCCTCCAATGGGTTCGAGTTCCGCCACATATTTTAAGACATCTTTTCACAGCCCTCCAGTGGGCTCCAGGATGAGATTTCACATGTTGAATTGAAGCTCCTGCTACGCCCACGCAAAACCGGGCTTTACCAGTCTTGCAGGTCCTTCAATGATTTACAGGTGGTGCGTCGCATCCGCGGACTGGAACCGCCGCGATTTATGTATTTCAACAAGATGCCCAGAGATGAAGCCGCACTATGAAGCAGCAGTATAGAGCACTCTCAACACCAGCAACACTCTAAATTTGCTCACCTCAAATGTCTGCTTTTCTATCAAAGTATTTAAGCGTAGGATTAGCACAGTGCCATCCACGCTGAGATAGAAAGGGACAAAGTCTTTTACCATTTCCACAGGAAGGTCTTTAAGCATAGGATTAGTACAGTGCTATCCATGCCGAGCTGTTAAAATGGCCAAAGCCTTTTACCACTCCAGGCACAGTATTACAGCTTTGGATTGGTATAATACCATCCAAGCCAACCTGAAATGAATAAAAGCAACCCCTGACACGTGTTTCGCTCTCATTAGAGCTCTTTAGAGAGGTATAGCTTTGTCCAGGCACAAGGGAGCACCCACTATAAATCAAAAGAAAACCCTTTCAGGCATAGAGTGACGCATAAATTATGCAAAAAAAGAAGCAGAGAACTCTGGGTTGTTCTCAAGTTTAGGCAGATCAACTGTATATATATATATATATATATATATATATATATATATATATATATATATATATATATATATATATATTCAATGAAAAAACCATAGGTTTCAGGCACGTTATAGTTAGAAATTAGCATTTAAAAACCTTTCAAATTCACTGAAAAACCATAGGTTTCAGGCACGTTATAGTTAGAAATTTGCATTTAAAAAACCTTTGAAATTCCCTGAAAAACCATAGGTTTTAGGGACAGTTATAGTTAGTTGGACATTGCACTCGTACAAAACCCGTGAAATTCCCCCGTTATAGTTAGTTCAGCTAACTATAACTCGCGCCCCGCAATGCACTGCTGATGACGTCACATATTACATCACTCATGACATGGTCAGTGACATCACTGATGACATCTCAAATGACATCACTGATGACATCATCCAGTGACTGTGTGTTTCTGTAAAGTTTAAATATTTTTAATATATATAGGGAAAGGCGTATTGAAGAATGAGTGGGTGTATACGTGTCTGTATGGATGATTTAGTACGTGCGTGACTAACTCTATAAGTGAGTGATTAAACGTATCTTACTGAATGCATGGGTTAGTGACTAAACTGGGTGAATGTCTGTATCCGTCTGTCTATTGCTGTGTAAGTGGCTGCATGGGTTTGTGAATAGCTACATGAGTGTCTATATGAGTTATTGATTGGTTGTCTGAGTATCTGTATGGGTGCCTGAGTGTTTGTGTGGGTGGGGTGTGTGCGACTCTGTGCATAGATGTGTGAGTGGGTGATTCACTGGGTGGATGGTTTCAAGAGTGCATCTGTGATAGACTGTATGGGTGGGTAAGTGTGTGTAAGAGTGTGTTAGTGAGTGAATGTATGTCCCAGTGGTACATGTGTGAGTAACTACATATGTGAAAGGCAGTATATATGTGTGTTGGAGTATATAAATAGCTATAAGCGAGAGTGTGTGATTGTGAGAGTGACTGTATGGATGAGTGTGTGCTTGTATCAGTGATTGTATAAGAGCGTAAGAATGTGCTAGTATTTGTATGAGTAAGTGAGCTGGTGTGTGTATAACTGTATAGGTGAGTAAATGGCAGTGTGTTTAATTATTTGCATGACTGACTAGGTGTGTGAGTACCTCTATGGATGAGTGGCGGTGTTTGAGTGTCTATATAGGAGTATGAGTGCATATGATAGTCCTGTACTGAGTGACCGTAAGTATGAGTGACTGTACGGGTGAGTGAGTGGATGTGTGTGTAGACCTAAGAATCAGTGAGTGGGTATGTAGTTATTGGTGTTGGAGTGTCTATGGTTTTGCGAATGGCAGTCTGTAATTTAGAGTGGGTGTATCAAAGGTTATATTAGGGTGTGAGGAGGTGCATCAGATTATCACGTGGATGTTGTCATCAGTGATGTCATCAGTGATGTCATTTGAGATGTCATCAGTGATGTCATCAGTGATGTCACTGACCATGTCATGAGTGATGTAATATGTGACGTCATCAGCAGTGCATTATGGAGCGCGAGTTATAGTTAGCTGAACTAACTATAACGGGGGAATTTCACGGGTTTTGTACGAGTGCAATGTCCAACTAACTATAACTGTCCCTAAAACCTATGGTTTTTTCAGTGAGTTTCAAAGGTTTTTAAATGCTAATTCCTAACTATAACATGTCTGAAACCTATGGTTTTTTTCAGTGAATTTCAAAGGTTTTGTAAATGACAATTTTTAAATGTATTAATTGTTATCTTTATTTTTTTGATACTGATTTACTACATTTTTTAAACTATTTATTTTTAGATATTTTATTTTTTAAATTACATTGTAATTACATTATACATTACATTACAAAATATACTTTCTCAGAATGAATTACTTTAGTTTAAATACTTTGCAAATAGGCAATAGACTTTTAAGTACAGTAGTTACAGTTGTTGCAATGGGCAACACAATTTCAAACACAATGCAACATTGACGTCAATGTGAATTTCTAGTTAAATGCAATTAGTTACTTTATGGATTACTTTTCTAACCACAGGACTGGATCCTAGATTCAGTCCTGGGACATCTCCTGTAAACAGTTGAGTAAAAGCGTTTTGGTTACAGTAGTGATTTTTAAGGAATATTATTGTATTTTAAAAGTTGACAGAAACTTTTTCACATAGAATCACCAATGTTATCCTATGGGAGGAAATTCACTTAGCAGGTAAGTAGTGTTATCGTTACTTTTTCTTACTCAGTGGTGGATCCTGGATCCAGCACTGGTGCATCTCCTGTAAACAGTTGAAAGAATGCGTTTAAGTCATGCAGGCGATTTTTAAGGAATATTTGTAGTTTGTGAAAATCGACACTTTGAAACTTTTCTGCTGAAAACCAGACAATGGATTCCTATGGAAGGAAATACAAGTTACTGGTAAGTACGGTTAGAATTACTTTTCAGGGTCAGTGCTGGGCTAAAAGATGCAGCACTGGGTTCTCTCCTGATAACAGGTCAGTAAATCGGAATTCGTAGTTCGGCTGATTTTAGAGGAATATGATAAAGTTCCAAAACTCCACACTTAGAAGAATTTCCAAGTGAAATCAGTCAATGTTAGCCTATGGAAGGAAATTCAAGTTACTGGTAAGTACGGTTAGAATTACTTTTCAGGGTCATTGCTGGGCTAAAAGATGCAGCACTGGGTTCTCTCCTGATAACATGTGAGTAAATCGGAATTCGTAGTTCGGCTGATTTTAGAGGAATATTATAAAGTTCCAAAACTCCACACTTAGAAGAATTTCCAAGTGAAACCAGTCAATGTTAGCCTATGGAAGGATATTCAAGATACTGGTAAGTACAGTTAGAATTACTTTTCAGGATCTGTACTGGGCTGAAAGATGCAGCACTGAGGTCTCTCCTGATAACAGGTGAGTAAATCGGAATTCGTAGTTCGGCTGATTTTAGAGGAATATTTGCACAATGGTGAAGGAAGGGGGTGGGGCCTGAGGTGACATGTCTGCAAACACGCCCTGTGGCGCGTTTTAAGTTGGAGAATTAATTCCTCCTCAATCGCGAGGGTCCCTAGGGGCCAACTGGCCCACCAGATACCTCCAGTATGCGCCAGAGAGCTGCGTTGCAGAGAGGTGTTCAGAGGCCATGCCCCTTTTTACAACACTCTGCAACGCAGCTCTGTGGCGCTTACTGGAGGTAGCTGGTGGGCTAGTTGGCCCCCAGGGACCCTCAGGATTGAAGGGGATTTAATTCCCCATCTTAAAACGCGCCACGGGGCCTGTTTGCACACATGTCACCTGAAGCCCCGCCCTCCCTTCACCACTGTGCAAACGCGCCCCGTGGCGCGTTTTAAGTTGGGGATTAAGTCCCCTTGAATCCTGAGGTCCCTGGGGTCCAACTATCCCACCAGGTACCTCCAGTAAGCGCCACAGAGCTGCGTTGCAGAGAGGTGTAAAGGGGCATGGCCTCTGTACACCTCTCTGCAACGCAGCTCCCTGGCGCATACTGGAGGTTCCTGGTGGGCTAGTTGGCCCCCAGGGACCCCCAGTATTCAAGGGGAATTTGTTCCCCTCTGCAAACGCGCCAGGGGCGCGTTTGCAGAGTGGTAAAGGAAGGGGCGGGGCCTGCGGCCCGATCGTTTTTTTTTTTTTTTTTGAAGGGGGCTGTGTGGCCCCCTTCCTTTCCTTTTTTGGGCCCTGGGGACCCCATCCCCCAGGGCCTTACCCCTTTTTTTCTTTTTAAAAAACGGGAAGGGGGCCGCGTGGCTCCCCTCCTGTGGCCGATTCCGGCCCCGGGGACCCCATCCCCCGGGGCATGGCCACTCTTTTTATTATTTTTTTTAAGGAGGGGGGCTGGGTGGCCCCCCTCCTCAGTCCTCCTTTTGCCCCGGGGACCCCATCCCCTGGGGCAGGCCTTTATTTATTTTTATTTTTTTATTTTTTATTTTTGTGAGAGGGGGCCGCGTGGCCCCCTCCCGGGCCACTACTTGCCCCGGGGACCCCATCCCCGGGCTGGCCCTCTCCGTTGGGGACCGTGGGGGGTCCCCAATCCCCCACGGTCCCAGCCGGCTCCCCGCGTCCTCGGGAGCCGGCATTGCTTTTCCACATGAGAAGCTGCTGACATGCAGCTCCCCATGTGGAAAAGCAATCTGCTTTGCTTCATTGAAGCGAGAGCAGGTTTCCTGCTCTCGCTTCAATGAAGCAAGCAGTTTGCAATGACAGGACGGGAGCCGCGAGGCTCCCGTCCTGTCATTGCAAACTACAGTGTCCCGGGGGTAGGCACCCGGGACACTGCAGGAGCCGGCCCTGGGGGTGGCGGTCCCCAGGGCCACCACAGGCTCCAGGAGGGGGCCGCACGGCCCCCTCCCATCCAAATGCACAGCCCCGGGAGGTGGTGGTCCCCGGGCTTCGGGGTCCAAAACGGACCCCCATTTTAAATTTGTTAGTGCCCCGGGAGGTGGCGGTCCCTGGGCGTGTGGGGGGCTGGAGCCCCCACACAGGTGATTTAATTTTAAAAAAAGAAGCCCCGGGGTGTGGCGGTCCCCGGGGCTGCGGGAGGGCTCAGAGCCCTCCTGCACCATGTTGTTTAAAGCCCCGGGGGTGGCGGTCCCCGGGGCTTGGGGGGGCCTTAGAGGCCCCCCATATAATTAATAATAAAGCCCCGCATGCCCCCTGGACTTGGCCCACCCGGGGGCCAATTAACCACGAAGCGCGGGAGTCCGCGCTTCGTTTTTTTTTTTTATCGGCAGGATCCGCACACACAGCGCGTTTTCTGCCGATTTTTAAAAAATATATTTTTTTTTTGGGCCTTGGGGGTCCTTGTAGGACCCCCTGAGCAGGGCTAGGGGGTCAGGGTGTTTCTACCCTGCCCCCTTTTTGCATTTTGCGCCTTTGTTTTTGTCTTTTCTTGTCCCTCGGTTCTACCGAGGAACAAGATGGCTGCCAACACTTCCTGGTTTGGAGTGTTGACAGCCAATTAGCATGCAGCTCGTGGTCGGGAGGGTGCGCGGATCCTCCGTGCCTCTAAATATCGAAACTTTTATTTTGGATTTTCTCAGCAACTACTGAACGGATTTACACCATTTTTAAAAAGGGTGCTTTCTGAACCAAGCACTACCTTTTTGCCAAATTTGGTGTAATTCCGTTCAGCAGTTTTGCTGTAGCCTTGCATAAAGTTTCCTATGGGAAATCGATTTTTTCACTCTTATTTTTTGAATTTCTCCGCAACTACTGAACGGATTTACACCATTTAAAAAAAAGGTGCTTTCTGAACCAAGCGCTACCTTTTTGCAAAATTTGGTGTAATTCCGTTCAGCAGTTCGGGCTGTAGCCGTGGCTAAAATTTCCTATGGGAATTAACATGGAGAAAACGGAGAAAACGCGTTTTGGGACCCCCCTTTTTTCTCGGCCGCTGCTTGATGAATCACCCCGAAACTTTCAAGACAGGAGCGGACCGGAGCGCCCCACTAGTTTTGAAAATTTCGCAATGATTCGTCAAACGACGCCAAACTTATTGGGAATAGAATGTTGCGGATTTCCTATGGATATAGCTCCTAACTATAACTATCTACTGGCGACCGCCAGTAGATAATATATATACATACACGTATAGTTAGAAAATTAAAAATAAAAACTTAGAAATTCTCTGAAAAAACAAAAGGTTACAGGGGCGTTGTAGTTCGGCTCAGAAACACAAAAACAAGGAAATTCGGCTGTTATAGTCACCTGAACTAACTATAACTTACGGCCCACAATGCACTGCTTGTGACCTCACATATTGCATCACTCATTACATAGTCAGTGACAGCTTAAATGACATCACTGATGACATCTGAGCCTAACTTTAACATCCCTGTAACCTTTGGTATTTTTCAATTAATTTCTAAGGTTTTTTTAATTCTATTTCCTAACTATAATGTCCCTTTAACCTTTGTTTGTTTTTTTTTAACAACAAATTTTATTGAGTTTACAACACCCAGTGGGCGAACCCCTGTAGTCAGTATATAGACACATGACAATATGCATATACAACAGATACCGACGAGGGTTTCACCAAAGGATCTGCGAAACATGCAATCCAACATCCCACCCCTCCCCCCTCCCCCCTCCCCCCACCCCTGCACCACTCTTCCCACCTGAAATGAGAAAGACGTACATGATCATAACACTTTGTCCAATGCCCCAGCCAATGAGCACATTAGATTGGGGAATCATTGATGATGAGCCTTGCAATAGGGTCAGGATTCGCTGACTGTGAATGGATAGATAAGTCAATGCCCCGGTATTGAGCCCACTTGGACCAGATCTTCCCATGTTTCTGCGGGCAACCCCGTGCCTGAAACACCGCCACTTCCGCCGACATACATGTATCTAGGGCTGTTTTCCAGGCCGCCACCCCGGGGGGAGAGGGAGACTTCCAATGCTGCGCTATGTCACGCTTGGCTAAGGTGAGACCGAGGAATAGAAGGTGCCTCTTATATCTGTTTCCCCGATGTCCTCCGTGCCATGAAGAAGTATCAATCGAGGATCCTCCGGGAGGTCCCAGCATAACACCCGCCCCAGACAGGACAGCACCCCCGACCAAAAGTGTTGTAGTGCCGTGCAACTCCAGACCGTGTGGAGGAAGGACCCGTCGTCAGAATTACAACGGAGGCAGGTTGGGGACTGAATAGCCCCCATCTTCCAAAGGCGAAGGCGGGTATAATATACCCTGTGAAGGTACTTAAACTGTATCAACCGGTACTTAGAGGAGACGGCGGCATACCTGGGGCTGGCAAGGGCCTCAGTCCAGTCATCGTCCGTGAGGGCCGGTAAATCCGCCTCCCATGCTGCCCTAGTCCGGTGTATGCGTGTCTTGGAGTGCGTTGTCAGGGTCTGATATAGTTGACGGATTTTGTGCCCTCCCAGATCCCCCATCAACAGTCTGCCCTCTAGTGGGTGGAATTCGGGTAAGGACGTTAGGTGCTTTATCAGGGGGACAGGGCATGGCGAAGCTGAAGATACCTGTGGAACTGGGACTTGTGTAGATCAAACTCCTCCTGCAGCCTCTGAAAGGATTTAAGCGTGGTCCCTCGCATCACATCACCCAATGTAGAGATTCCAATAGTATCCCATCCCCGGAACCCGGTTAGAGTGGAGACGGGCCGAAGGCGCGTGCCTCGCCAAAGGGAGTCGCGCCTGTCAGCGTATCCCACCAACCCATGGACCGGGATACTCGTCTCCAGATCTGGACTACGGTACTGCAGGCGGGGGGAAGAGCCTCCAAGGACGAATTGCTGTATAAGAGATCTAATAGTGGATGTTCCGCCAGGAAGAGCCGGTCCACCGCATAGGCCGGATCAGTCTGAGGATTGTACCACCATTCATTGATGACTAAGAGCTGGGACGCCCAATAATACGCCTGTACGTCTGCCGCTGCAATGCCACCGCAATAGGTGGATTGGATACAGGTCGCAAGAGCCACCCGGACCGCCCCTCCCCCCCAGAGGAATCTATTTAGGAGCGCATTGATTTGAAGAAACCACGACGGAGGGATCGGGAACTGGAAATTCTGCAGCCTATAAAGCAAGCGTGGCAGTGATACCATTTTGAATATTGCAGACCGGCCGTATAAGGATAAGGGAAGGTGGGACCATACCGTCGTCTCCTCACGTACCGCCGGAAGCAGGGGGGCTATGTTGCGTGACCACGCCATGGCGGGGCATCTAGTGATATGGACGCCGAGGTATCTAAACCCCTCGTCCGCAATGACCAGCTGTGAGGCCCAGGTTTGACTTCCCTGTGCGCCGCATATGGGAAAGAGGATCGACTTGGACGGGTTGGCATGTAGTCCTGTCGTCTCACCGAACACCCGCAAGATCTGAAGCACCCTCGGTCCGGTGACCCAAGGGTCAGAAAAGAAGAATAGCGCGTCATCAGCATAGAGTGCTAACCTGTCCGAACACTCGGGTGACCAGACCAGTCCCCGATAAACCGCATCCCTGCGTACCCACTCAGCCAGTGGCTCTATCGCTAAAACAGAAGCGGAGAGAGGGGGCAACCTTGTCTGGTCCCTCTGCGGATGGGGAAGGAGGGAGAACGGTGGCCGGCCACACGGATCGAGGCCGTAAGATCTGTGTACAGCAATTTAAAATATGCGCGGAACCGGGGCCCCAGGTTGACAGCTTCCAAAAGTTTAAAAAGGTAAGTCCAGCTCAAGGAGTCGAACGCCTTGTCGATGTCAGCTAGCAGGACACCAGCAGGGCGTCCCAGACGGTGGGCCTCGGCAACAGCGTTGTGCACTCGCCGTATGTTATGCCTAGTGGAGCGTTGGGGCATAAAGCCTGACTGGTCCGGGTGGATGAGGTCCAGAATGCAGGTGCGGAGGCGATCAGCCAACACCTTCCCCAGTAGTTTCGGCTCGAAGTTTAATAGGGATATGGGGCGGTATGAGCCCGGGTCCTCCGGAGGGCGGCCCGGTTTGAGAAAAACCACAATTTCGGCATGGCGCCAGTCCAGGGGCAAGATCTTCTGCTCCAACGCCTGGTGCAGTGCGCCAAGAAGGTGGGGACCAACGGTCCCCATATGGGGGCGTAAAAAATCACAGGGGAACCCGTTGGGGCCCGGTGCACGGCCTGGGTGGGTATTGGTGAGGGCCGCCTGCAGCTCCTCCACAGAGATAGGCTTGTCGAGAACAGCTCGCTGCACATCAGAGAGGCGTTTTGGAGGGATATCTACAAGAAAGGCATCAATAAGCGGTGCAGCGAGTTCCTCACGATCACAGTACAGGGCAGTATAAAAATCGGCAAAGGCCTGCACCACTGCCCCCGGGGAGACGCACATGTCGCCGGCAGGGGACCTCAATAGAGGGACTTGCGTCGGGGAGGCCCTTGCCTGACATAGTCGGTGGAGCATCTGGCTAGACTTATCGCCCCATTGATATATCTGGTGCTGGGTTGCCAGCCAGGCATCCCTGGCATTGTCCGTGAGCAGCTGGCGCAGCTGCTGTTGGACATGGAGCAGGTTACGGCGGGCACCGGCGTCGGAGCTTTCCACTAACGAGGCCTGGAGAGCAAGCTGTCTATCTTCTAGATCTTGAATCTGTGCCAGGCGGCGCCGCTTTTCCCCAGTGCGATAGCTAATATCAGCCCCCCGAATCATAGGCTTAAAGGCCTCCCACAATATTATCTGGGATTGAGTGGACCCGGTGTTGAAAGCAAAATAATCTGCCGTGGCTCGATGGAGCATCTCCTGATATCCGGGATCTCTAAGCAACCAAGGAGACATGCGCCAGTGATAGGAGGGACGACTGGTCTGCAGACGGAGTTTGAGCTGAATGGGTGAGTGATCAGACAGGCCACGTGGGAGGATAGAGGTATGTGACACCCGATGCAGGTAGCTGCCTGGGAGGAACATGTAATCCAGACGTGAGAGGGTGGGGTGTACGGATGATGCATATGTAAATCCAGTTTCAGAAGGATGATAAGCCCGCCACGTGTCCGCCCAACCCAATGTATGTGCCAAGATGTTGAGTTTAGACCTAGGAGGAGGGGTGGTCGGCGGTCGTGCCCGCCACCTATCCGGGGGAGCCATTACGTCGTTCCAGTCCCCACCCAGGATAGTCAAGCCATCAGGGAATTCCCCCCAGAGTTGCGTCAGTCTGTCAATGAACGTCCGACCGAGAGGAGGTGGGGCGTATATGCTCCCAATTGAAATCTGTTCCCCAGCCAGGGTGCCGGAAACGGCCGTAAAGCGGCCACCCGGGTCGAACCAATGCTGAGTAACTTGAAATGGGACCCTGCGGTGAATAAGTATGGCTGTACCCCGTGCCCCCTTGAGAAGCCAGAATGATACACTGTGGAATATCCATAGCGAGAAAGACACGGGCCTTGTTGCCTAGCATGTGAGTTTCCTGCAGCAGCAAGACATCTGCTGAGTAGCGTTTTGCCTGGTGTAGTACAGCCCCTCTTTTAATCTTATTCAACAGGCCCTGAACATTCCAGGACACGATATTGAGATCTCCTAGGGGAGTGCCATTAGCTGTGTGTGTCATGAGCTATCGGTAGGGTGTAGAGCAGCGGACATTGTGGACATATGGGACCTCGTGGTGCGTGTATCGTAAAAAAACAACTGTGTAACAAACAACAAATCGCCCTCCCAACCCCTCCCACCGCCCCCCCAACCCCTATACATCCTAGAACACGGAGTACCTGTCGCGGCGGAATCTCGTCCTGGCCCCCAAACGTGGAGGCCCCGGCGGACCCTCCAAAGGATCCCCCCACCCAACATTACCCATGAAAACTCAAAACAGGGAAGGCGTGTAGAACCCACCCTCCAGGGAAAGAGCAGAAGTCCCTGGCTCTTAGTGGCAGGATATCCCGGCCTGTAGCAGCAGCCAACGGGCTCCGCAGTCGCATGAGACCGGGAAGAGTCAATACACCAACGCATGTCCCAGCCTCGGGCTGCCTCAGTCTGCAGAGTCCTTCTTGTTCTGGGAGCGCCAGTTAGAGCGGGATCGATGTCGTCGATGAGTAGCGTCGCCTCCCTGCCGTCCACCCCGATGCGAGCTTTGAGAAGAGTCAGAGTCTAAAGGGGGTGGGGAATGCGGCTTCAGGTGGCGTCGCTCATCTGTCCACGCAAACACTTCCTCTGGAGTATCAAAGAAATACGTTTTTGAATTATAAATGACCTTCAGACGGGCCGGGAACATGAGCGCATAGGATAGGTTCAGATCCCGCAGCCGCCGCTTGGCCGCAACAAAGGATTGGCGTTGCTGCTGAACCGTCCGGGTGTAGTCCGGGAAGGCCATGATGGGATGGGACTCAAAGATCATTTTATCCTTATGTGTCCTGGCAAAGCGAAGAATGGCATCGCGGTCAGCATAATTTAGAAGGCGAGCAATAACCGGGCGTGGGCGCTCCCCCGGCGGCGGCTTCTTGGTCAGGGCGCGATGGGCCCTCTCGATCATGAAGCAGGAAGAGATGTCGTCTGCGGGTAGCCGCGCCTTGAGCCATTCTGAGAGGAAGCCACCCATCGAGGATCCCTCGCAACCCTCTGGAAAACCCACCAGGCGGATGTTGTTGCGGCGGGCCCGTCCCTCCGCGTCTTCGGCCCTAGCCTCCAGCTCTTTAGATACCATGGCCAGCTTGTCGACCTTCTTCTGGAGGGTGGAGACCGTATCCTCAACCGCGGAGACCCTCGTCTCAGCCTCGGTGATTCGATCGACTGCCTTCCGGAGGTCCTGGCGGAGGAACGACACTTTGGACCCCACCGTACCGATCTGGGCCTCAAGGGCGGTTCGTGATTGATTGATGGCCTCCAGGAGTGTCGCCGTATCTGATGAGACGCCCTCTGCGGCACCTTTATTCGCTGGGGTGGCTGTGGTGTATTGGTCAATGGTAGGTTGTTTGGGTGCCGCCGCACCGGGGTTGCCCTTACCCATGATGGCGTGGAGGGTCCGCTCCAGAGCAGTCAGTGCCACAGCCAGAGATAGTGATAGAGGGGGGAGCGGTAGAGTACACCACCCACCTCAGGGTGGGGCGGATCACTACGACCACGTCCCCAGCGCAGGCGCCCGATCCCAGGCGGCGCTGACAGGTATCCCCGCCAAGAGCCCCCGGGGCCTCCTATATACGGGGCAGTCAGGACTATCTGTGTGGCCGCCCCGGGCAGGCCGGGGGGAGGGACCAGCGGAGCCCTCTGTCAGGGGGTCAGGCGCGTGGGCAGCATCAGAGTCCAGCCCGACAGGTCCACCGCCCAGCTCACCGCAATTCCATAGGGCACAGGAGTCTTCAGGCAGGGCGGCAGTCTACGGCTGTCCAGGGGCCCGCCGGGCCCCACCGGCAAAATCCAGGCCCAGGGTAGGCCTCACCAGATCCAAGGCCCCTCCAGCAGGGGACCGGAGGTAAGCGCAGCCGGCAGAGGGGCACCGCGATTGTAGTGCACTCCCTGCTGCCCCTCAGGACCGTGGCCCGATCAGCAGCTTCCAGGGGGGGCCGCCGGGCAGGATAGTAACAGCCCCAGCTGCGCCACCAGTGAAACACGGCCACCGCAGCTCAGCCACAGCCGCCCGCCGATGCGTGCGTGGTCTCCGCCGGTCCGGCAAGCCGCGGCGGCCGAATCGGGCTCCCTGCCGCCTCCAAAGTACCTCAGCGCGATTGCCGCAGGCCCGTGAGCAGTCCGCTCGCACAAGCCAAGTGTCCGGGACCAGGATAATGGCGGATGATGTCCCTGGAAGGAGCGAACTGCGGAGCTCTACGGAGACGCGTCCGCCATGTTCGGCTCCTAGGCCACGCCCCCCAACCTTTGTTTTTTTAGTGAATTTCAAATGTGTTGCAAATTCCAATTCTAAAGTGTCCCTCTAATGCTTAGTTTTTTAGTTAATTTGTAAGGTTTATTTTTAATGCAGAGAAGGTAATTACAATGTCGGGTGGACTCACGTGTGCCCGACACTGTTGCAGATTGGGAACCGCCCGGCCTCAGGTCAGCGGTTCCGACAGCAAAATTTGGATGCGACCGCCCATACGTCGAACGGAAACACCAATTTTTCAATGCAAGCTTGTACGGTGGGTAGAAAAGGCCCACAGCACAAGCTTCCATTGAAAAATTGATGTTTTCAAACATCCCTTCACCATATGGCAAGCACCTCAAGGTGCCTGCCACACAGTGCAGGTATGTGTAGGGGGGCCCCAAAGGTGCCACCCAGGCCACAACGCAGAGGGCCAGGAGGGAAAGGGGCCCTGCTCGGGGCCCGCAATGTCAGTTTACGACAGCCTTTCCATGGCGGAAAGGCAGACATGGAACGGCTGTCAGAAACTGACATCATAATCCTGACGGCGGAGCTGCCATCATTAAGGTATTATGAGGTGTTTCTGATGCACCGACAGGCTCATTGAGCCCGTCGGAAAGCATCAGATGGTCTCTCCACCGGCTGCCTTTGACCGTATACATTGTAATACATCGGTCGGACCGCAGATGGCGGTTGGACAGCAACCGACGAGCCGTCGGTTTTGGTTCGGCAGCCATCAGAATCGGGCCCAGAGTGTATTACAATTTATTTTGATTTTTGATTAAAACATTTTTTAAACTGTAGGCTGTTTTTTATACATGTTATGTTATGTTATATTGATTTTATAAGGTGCACAGCTACCCAAAAAGGGTTTCCCAGTGCCAGCCTGAAGGAACAAGGGAATCAGAAATTAGTGATTGAACAGCAAGGTTTTTAAACATTTACGGAAGTTCACGTATATTGTTTCATTCCGGAGCGGTATGGGGAGAGAGTTCCATAAGGTTGGACCGAGACAGGCAAATGAGCGACCACCCATCCGTGAGAGTTTAACCCTGGGAACCAAGAATTTCCCCTGAGTAGTGGAGCGTAACAGACGTGGAGGTCGGTAAGGGTGGACTAAGTCTTGTAGATATTGAGGGCGGTGCCAGACTTGATCTTAAACATGTAACTCAAGGCTTTAAATTTAACGCGGTTTGCGACCTTGAGCCAATGAAGATCTTGCAAAGAGCCAGAGATGGAAGCAGTTTTAGGGATCCGACAAAGTAATCTGGCAGCAGAATTCTGCACCACCTATAGTCTCCGTATCACTTCCTTGTTTGCCCCCAAGTAGAGGATGTTACCGTAGTCCAGTCTTGAAGTCACAAGCGCCTGGACTACGGTCTTTGAAGTGGAGCAGGGGAGCATCCAAATAATTTTTTTCAACCATTTGAGAATGGTAAAGCAGGTGGCTGCCACCTTCACTGCTTGTTGTCTCATTGATAATTGGTCATCAATAATGAATCCCAAATTGCGGACTTGATGGGTAGGCTGGGGTAGGGCACCCATTTCGGCAGGCCAGTGCTGGGGGCCCCAAAAGGTCTTTATTTTTCCCCAGAATCAGGACCTCAGTCTTCTCGCCATTAAGTTTAAGTAGATTGACTTGCATCCAAGATGCAGTTTTCCTTAAACCGGTCTGAAGAACTGACGGTCCAGACATCTTCTCCACAGAAAGGGAAAAGATGATTTGGGTATCGTCCGCATAAGAGAAAAGGGACAGCCCGGCCTCCTCAGCAATTGTGGCCAAAGGTCTGGTATAAACATTAAATAGTAAAGGGCTAAGAATAGAGCCCTGGGGTACCCCATAAGGAGAGGAATAAGTTTTGGAAATGGCCCTAGATGAGAAGACTTGAAATGTCCGATTGGAGAGAAAAGATGTAAGCCAGTCAAGAGCTGGACCAGAGATGCCAAGGGACTGTAGGGATTTTATTAACACGGAGTGAGACACCGTGTCAAACGCGGCGCTCAGATCTAGTAATATGACGGCCACCGTGTCCCTGAAGTCCAAACGGTGTCGTAGCATTTCCGTGACACCAAGAAGAGTCGTCTCGGTCGGAAAACCGGCTCTAAAACCGGATTGAGAGGAGTGTAAGAAATTAAAGGATTCGACAAACTGAGTTAATTGTAAATTTATGTGCTTTTCCAAAATTTTGGAGTAGATCGGAAGTAAAGAGATTGGTCTGAAATTGGATGACTGGGCAGGATCAGCGTTTGACTTCTTCAGGAGCGGAAGGACCATAGCGTGTTTCCACTCAGGCAGAACAATAGCCTCCTGTAGGGAACCATTAAGTAGCTCCATGATTAACATAAGAGATGGCAATTCAAGCTGCTGTAGCACAGCAGTAGGCAGGAGATCGCAAGGAGAGCGTGATTTAATGCTACCTAGGATCTTCTTAAAATAATTCATATCTAGGAGCGACAAGGATTCTAGTTTATTAGTGGGTTCAACCGTACAAGTGAACCCAGAGGTTCACTTATATGTTTAAAAACATTAAAATCACATATGTACTTATTGTAAAGTTTATGATTTTTTAAAAAAGATAATTAAACAAATTATGTTTTTTTTTATTTTAAATTGAGGTACTACAGTACCTTCGTGGGTCCATAAATATAGACAGACAAGGCCCACAGCACAAACTCTATGGTTTGTGATCCCGATCACGTGATTGGAAGGAATCCGCAAGTCTGAATCTACCAATTCACCGAAAACTTTTACATTATTTGAAATATGTACACCCCTCCATTTTCATTATGAGATCAGTGTGAACATATTTTCAGGTATATAGACCGCCTTAAATTTGTTTCTCAACAAAGTTACCCATTTTACAACTTTTGCAAATCTTTGATTCTATGCGCCGGATTCGCGAATTCACACGAAACCACACCCAGTCCTTGTGTTCTGATTGGATATATGAGATCCCCATCCATGTTCATTAAAAACCACACCCGAAACCAATTACTTCACCAGTGAAGTCTCTAGAAGGAGGATTGAGAACCATTGGTGCTCTGCTTTTATACAGTGGCTGAGGCTACATCTTCCGTCCAGGATGAGCATCCACAACCTGTTGAGGATTAGGAGAAAGACACACCACCTCACAGAAAAGAAAAGAATATCTGGATACACTTTACTATACCTTCTGGGGAAAAGAAGGTAAAGCAAAATATGTGCAGTGCAATATTTGCGGTAAGCAGTTTTCCAAGGACAATGCAAAGAAGTAGTCACATGGGACAAGTTCCTTGTGGAAGCACCTGGAAACAATTCATGAAAGTGTCTACAACAGGATGATGCAGAAGAAACCAGGTGCAGCAGGACAGTTGACCTCTACAGCAGCCTTAGGAGAACCATCATCTGCTGCATTCATTACAATACCAGCTGCCTGTGAAAAATTGGGTGACATGGTTATTCACTGTGCAAAATGCAACATGCTTGTCTTCTATGGGTGCATTCTTAGATATAGTAAAGAAGCATCACTGTAAGTTTTTTTTTTGCTTCTAGTGAATTTATGTTTTTTTGAAAACTAAAGACAGTTGCTTCTTTGCATTTCTCCATCCTTACCCTTTTTACGACACTGTTCACTTTTTGTTAAAAAAAGAAAAAAAGAAAAAATGAAAACGGTTCTTGTTAGAACCATCATCTGGTCAAACAAAGAGCTAACTGTGTTTTTAATGTGTCAGTGACTGTATCGGTGTGAGAGTGGGTGTATCAGTGTGTGCATCAGTGTAGTAGGCCGGGGTGTATTATTGGATGGATTAGTGTTTGGCTGGGTGTGTCAATGTTAAGCCAGGGTGTAAAACTCTGCTCCGTTCGTGGAGTTTGTGGAATTCGGCAACTCCGCATTCCGCTGAAAACGCAGAGTTACCGTTAAGTTCTGCATTCTGCAATGGAACTGAGTTTTTATTTTTTGCAAGCTCGAAGTGCCATTTTGTGCACCCAGGAGCGGCTTGCCGGGCACTCGCGATCGCCTACGAGATTTTCAGGGCCGTTTGCAGGCGCCACGAGATTTGCTAGCCGGTCGCATGCTTCCGGTAGATTTTGCATTCGCCAACAAGTCATTCGGGCACACCTGTGACTTCCGGAGAAACTTTTCTGCTGTACGCGAACACGCAGGATCTACTGCGGCTGCATTCTGGGGAAGATTCTCTCCTCAAGCAGCATCAAATTTTTCTTGAACTGAGGATTTGGCATTAAACACCTCCTGAGATTGACATTTGGCAGGTTTTTTGTGTGAGGAGTCTTTTTTTTGTTTTTTTTACTTGTTTTTCAACTGGAAGGAAGTGCCCCAGAGTCTCCAACTTCCTGTTCCTATCTAACAGCCTCCTCCCAGTGCTTTGTCCATTTCTGGTCACTTTTCATTTGGATTTGGAGCTGGAAGGATCACTCTTTGTGTATATCCCATTGAATTTAAGGAATTTGAATTTGAGATTTCACAAGTAAGCTGAAAAACTGGTGTTTGTTTGATTGGGGCCATGCACCTGGATTTATTTGTACTTTTAATCGTTTTTTAAAATTTATTGTGGTAGGTGGCCTGTTGTTTCAGTAGGTGCCTAGTGATTTCTTTGCATTTCATTTTTCTTCTTTTGTAAAGGAAAAATGTTTCACAGTTTACTACATTTTCTACATGTTTTTTTTAATACATTTGACATTTTGATTGAATTCACTATGTGGCCTAGTCTGCCAATTGGCCTTCCAGCCAGCAGGCCCAGTGCTAGTCATGGGTGTATGAAACAACAGTTTCTGTGGTGTTTATAGCAATTAAGCCATGGATGGGTTCAGATTGAAATACAAAATGTGCTTTTTTGTGGTATTTCATGTTTTTTGTCATGCAAACAGTGTATAGGAGTAAGGACTAGATGGGGCAATTAATGCCTTTGAAGGATGTGTCTTGTTGAAAACATTTTCTTTTAGCCCAATAATTTTCATTTTTGGCATTGTTGAATTAAGGATGTTTTCTCTGTTTTGCCATGTCTCTTTTGTCTAGCTAGTGTATGTGTTTGCCATAGGCCAACATTTGCCTTTGTTCCAGATGCCATGTGGCCACTGATCAGGGACCATTTTCTATAGTCAGTGCACTGTCCCAGCCTAGGCCTGAATGTGCTGTTTGATTGCTTTACAGGCCTCCTGCCTCTTGTTGTGACCATGTGGCTGGCGGCCAGTTTGTGTAGGCAGCCAGTGTTCTCTTGCCATAGGCCTGCATGCGTTCTTTGTTGTAGGCCTCCAGCTTGTTGTTGTGATTATGACCATGTGGCTGGTGGCCATTTTGTGCAGGCAGCCAGTGTGCTTTTGCCATAGGCCTGCATGCGTTCTTTGTTGTAGGCCTCCAGCTTCTTGTTGTGACCATGTGTCTGGCGGCCATTTTGTGTAGGCAGCCAGTGTGCGTTTGCCATAGGCCTGCAAGCGTTCTTTGTTGTAGGCCTCCAGCTTCTTGTTGTGACCATGTGGCTGGCGGCCATTTTGTGTAGGCAGCCAGTGTGCTTTTGCCATAGGCCTGCATGCATTCTTTGTTGTAGGCCTCCAGCTTCTCGGTGTGACCATGTGGCTGGAGGCAATTTTGTGGATCCAGCCAGTGTGCTTTCCCTATAGCCTGCATGTCTTCTCCTTGGTCCCAATGAATGCCTTCCTGTTCAGTGTTGTTGTTGATGACAATGGGGCACTGGTTGGCAGCCATTTTGTGCGTTCAAACAAATTCAGCCCATTTTGCCATAGGCTGCATGGATGGTTGAGCAATGAGGTAGCAGTTTAATAATAACTTATTATTATATAGTTGAGAATAACTAGTAACATTTTTCGAAATGTTTTTAAAAATTAATTTGTAAATTATTTTTTCAATTTTTAAAACGTTTCTTTTTTGTATAATTTAAAAGAAAAAATTCTTTGTTTATACCATTTCCCACTACACCTTGCTTCAATCAAATCAACCCCATGTCTGCTATAGATGCACAACAGCATTCATTGTCTAGGGATTATTCCTTCCATTGTCCTTTGTCAGGTGCACCTCCCTCAGAGTCAGTGCCACATCACACGTCGTGAGTGATGTGACGTCACATGCTGCACATAAAGCAAACAGTTTCATCTGTATGCTGTTCTTGTTTTTGCTCTCTCTTATTGTTCCTGAGTGGTCGGTCACCATGAAAGTAATTATATGTTGGTGTGGTTTTCCATTTTACGAATGAGTAGATATATTTACACTGTATTGTTAATTAAGGGAGTAACAACAGTGACCACACAATAAATGATATTTTTTTGTTTGTGCTACTAATTGAACAGCAACAATGTCACATTTAACTGATGTCCTTCTTGCTTCTTTTCTTTTAGGTGCCAGACAACAAGACAACAACAAGAGACAACACATCACTCACACAGTACTGCCAGAAAGAAGGCCTGTGCACGGCGTGACGTCTGAGTGACCCACACATCAGACATCTCTTCAACTTGTGTAGCTAAGTGCCACTGCTATCTACCAGCTTCAAGATGGCCCCAAAGAAAGGTGCCACTACTAAGCCGAAAACTGCTACCAAGAAAGTAGCCAGTGAGAAGAAGAAGGAGCTTACCACCACCACCACTGGTATGTACCCTCAGATGTTTTTTGGAAAACAAAAAACTGTGCCTGCCGCACCGGCCTCTGGGGAGCAAGCTGGGAGCAGCACCCCCAAATCAGTGTACCCACCCCAATCTAGGCCCAAGCCCATGCCTGTCATTGAGGCAGCCAGTCTAATCATGGCAACGCCGACGAGCAGTGATGTTGATATTGACTTATCTCTATCGCAAAGTAGTACCCAATCATTGCAGGAAATTCATAGAAGTGGACAGCAACAAGAACAGTCACAACCGTCAATAGTAGTTCCTCACGAGGTAGGAGCAGTTCAAGAGATTGAGCTTCATGTTGAGGAAGTAGAGCAATCTGCTCCAGAAGATCCATTGTCTTCCAGATCTCCAGCTAGAAAAAGGAGGTTTAGTGGTGCATCATCTTCTTCTTCAAGCCACCCTTCTGATGATCTAGAATGATCTTGAATCCCGCCTCAGTCTGAGAGTGAGACACACCACAAGACGACTCAGATGAGACTAGGGAAAAAATGAAGGTTCCAGAAAGCCTTAGAGTTATGGAGGCAGATGTAGAAGAGGAGGATGACGACGAGCTAGTCATCATGGATGCTAGCCCAGCCCCAGTGGAGACCGATGTTGCCCCATCCCAACTTCCCGGCGGGGATGTGGCAGTGGCACCACAGATCCAACCACCACCAGCTGCTATACTTGCAAAGTCCCGGCAGTGACCTACATCCACAACCACCTCAGTAGAAGTAGGTACTGCAGAGCCAGAGAGTCAAACGTCAAAACGCCCACCTACTGCCAGTTCATGCGACATTGGCAGTGGCACCAGCAGTGTCAGAAAGTTGAGCTCCCCAGTTTGGGATTTCTTTTCGGTTAGCCAGAAGGAGGCGAACATTGCCATATGCTCCATTTGCTGAGCAAGTGTTAGTCGGGGTAAGCTTGGTACAAACTATGGTACCGGGGGCCAAACAACCCATTTGAGAAAGCACCATACAATCCGTTGGGAGGCACACCTTAGCTGCCAAAAAATTGCAAGTGTTGTTGGAGAAGGGGGGGGGGAAAGCCAGTTGAGCAGGCAATCCGAATCCGATCCAATCAAGGTGGAAGGAGAAAAAGAGGAAGACATCTTCATTACGCAAAGCAGCCCTCTCCCCCACAGTGCAGTAGTATCGACCACATCAGCAACATCGCAATGGCACTAGACTCATGTTGAGACACCAAGGCAACAGAGGAAAGTGACTGCCCCACTGAAAAGCACATTGAACCTACCACCGCCTGGTCTTAAGAAGTCACCTGCATCAGTGGCATCAGAAAAGAAAAAAAATCAGGCTACTATTCCTGCCATGTTTAGGCCAGAGGAGCAGTATGAACGCAACCACTCAACGGCACGTTTGTACAGCGCAAAGTTGGCTAAAATGTTAGCGCTGGACCTCCTTCCTTTTTCTTTTGTTGAAGGGGTGGGTTTTCTGGAATTTGTGGCAACCATCTGCCAAAAATGGAAGGTTCCTAGCCGGTCCTATTTTGCCAGAGGTGCTGTTCCAGCGCTACATCATGATGTGCTTGAATTGCTTGGACAAGCTTTGCAGCAGAGTGCTGTCCACACTATCCACTTGACAACAGACATGTGAACCAGTTGCCAAGCGACTGATTACACGTGCATCACTGCACAATGGATCTCTTTTGTGGGGACTAGAGAAAAAATATCTGCAGGTATTGACACTGCTGAGATTTTTAATGCTGCTCGGAAGCATGCCACAGTAGCAATGTTCGCAAAGGAGAAATCACATACAGATGCAAACATTTTGGAAGACTTTAACAACAAGGTCTTTGAATGGCTGCGACCAAGAGGGCTTAAGATTGGATTTATTGCCACGGACAATGGAAGTAATATAGTTAAGGCCATGGCCGATGGTGGTTATTTCAGGGTCCTGTGTTTGGTGCACTGCATCAACATCATTAGACAGGACTTTCTCAAAAAAGAAGACCAAGTAAGCAACTTACTGTACACCTGCAGAAGAATCTGCACTCATTTCAGCCATACATTTAAAGCCCGGAAACAGCTGAGGGTCATTCAGCGTGATAATAGAATGCCTGTTAAAGTACTCATACAGGAGGTGCCAACATGCTCGAACTCTACTTATTGCATGCTTGAATGCCTGTTTGAGCAGTACAGACCTATCAATGAATATGTCATGCAAAGAGGAGATGCAACTGTAAAAGGCATGATCATCGAGAGGGACCAATGGGGCCTAGTCAAATGCCTGACAGAGATGCTGCTTCCTTTTGAGGTGTTCAGACGGGAAATCAGCAAGCAGGACAGTGCCATGGGCCAAGCTATCCCATTGTTGCACATGCTACAGGAACAGCTAAAGGAGGTGTCTGCAATGTATGCAGGTGTGGAGGAAAAAAAGATGCGTGTGACTTGGTGGAGAGCTTTATCCTTTGGTTGTCTGCTAATACAAGGGTGCAAAGAGACATTGTGTCCACCAAACATTATATCTGTGCCAAAATTCTTGATCCACGGTACAAACCATTACTGTCAACTATCATTCCTTTTTCAGATGGGGATGTTAGAAAATACAAAACATGGCTAGCTGAGCAAGGCAGTGAGCTAGAAAAAGAACGGCAGGGAATTAGAGGCCCACTGGTCCAGGGCACAAGTCCTGTGGTGCAGCCTTTAAGTTCAGAGCCTGAGGGCAGTGATGTTGGCTCACAGCAGCCAAAACCAACGACAAGAACACCATCAACAACACCAAGACCAGGAGCATCAGCCCCCAAATCTGCAACTGAGTGGTTTCTACTGGCAGGGCTTAAGTCCAGGACAGAGGCGAAGGCAAAAGAGGTCGAGCAAAGTGGAGCACCAGCATGAACATTGAGCGAATGGTCCAGGCCTATCTGGATGACACAACAGAGGTGTACCTTGATCAAAATCCATTGGTGTATTGGCATGGGAAGAGGCACCAATGGGCAGTGCTCAGCAGTCTGACAATAAACTATCTGACTTGCCCTGTGCCCAGTGTCTCCGCTGGGCGTGTTTTCAGTGCTGCTGGTGCCATTGTCACAGTGAGAAGGACCAGTCTCTCGCCCCAAAATGTGGAGAGATTAACTATGATCAAAATGAATCAGCACTTTATACCACTGGATTACATACACATGAAGTTCCACAAGAGGAAGATGATGGAGACTCAGGTCATGGAAGTAGTGTGTTAGATGACCTACTTCTGGGTGAACCACCAGAGTTTGAGGACGAGCTCTACTTCCCTGACTACTAGGCTTTCTTTCTTTGATGCCCCCAAAAAATAAATATAGTTAGGGAACACTTACTTTCTTATTTGTATGTGCCTGACTGTCTGGTTGTCTAATTTATCCCCACCGACTTACTCTTAGACACATTTTTATTGCCGCATTGGAGTTGCAATTGCGTGCAGTCAGTGAATAAGTCCAACTCCTGAGTCCCAACTCGCCCTCCAAAGCCATTTCCCTCAAGCCAGACATTGGACGGAGAATGCAAATAAATGTGTGCCTGCCTCCAACCCTGGGCCGTGAATATCTATGCTTTCCTACTCTAGAGAGTCTTAACAAAAAGGGACCAATCATTCCCTTTTTGTTGTTCAATAACAATATTGTACTACTACAGGTCGATCTATTGCATTTTGACTTTGAGTCGGGACACTCACACTGTTGGTATGGAGTTGGACACCATACTCGGGGTCAGACTCAGGAGGCTCAGCTATGATGGAATGACTCAGAGCATGGGCGTGAGGGTGACTGCTGCGAGAACTGCCACCAGAAGAAGATAGAAGTTTTCAAATTCACTGAAACCAACCGATTTGGATGATGAAGACTTTAAAGTGGCCTAAAGGTCAACAACAGCACCAGACCTACACAAGTCTGTGTGGTGGTATGACTGACAGCGGTGCATTGATTTTCTAATTGATTGGGAAACTGCTATGTTGCTGTGTGTGTGTGCTCAGTCACTGCTCACTGCTTTCTGGCTCCAATTCGTCGTTTAAACCAAAGCTAAGTGGTGGTTGGGTGGGGGGCCTGTTGAGGTAACTGCTGGAAACAGACATTTAGCCATGCTGCCTCTGAGTCTTCTCTTCTTGTTGTCCACTCCTCCTTATGCAGTTTAACTTGTCTCCTTGACTCTTCAATATCATTTTTGATTTTTAATCTACAGGCCCTGGCCTTTACCCTGTGCCATACTGGAAAAACAATGTGACATACTTACACCAACCTTACCGAACCACATCCACCAGGCCCCCAAGATTGACGGGCAGTCCAAGACAGAGGAATGCAGATGCAACTCCCAATTTGGCAATACAGTATCTTTTTTTCTCTTTAATCATCATTACAATTTGTGTTTTGTTTATGACTTGACTTTGTGTTTGTTTGTTACTTGACTCCTACAGATATTTTAATTTTCAATGCTTGGTACAGCAGTTACAGCACATAATGTAACTTGGGTCTCTCTGGGGGCAGACAAACAATTTAATTTGGTTTACCTGTACTAGTACTCATCATCATGCATGCATTTCCTTTTCCTCCCATAACAGGTTTATGATGGTCTGCTACCAAGATGAATCTGTTGTCCTTGTGTAGTGTTTGTCTTTGTCAAACCTTTCCCTCAAATCCCCCTTCCCATCCATTCATCAAAACCCTAACCCTCTTCTCCTGGGCTGTGTGATTTATTGAGGTGTGACTAAATTAAATTTACTCCATTAATTGATCACACACTTGTTAGGGCGGATGTGGTGAAAGCAACAGCAACTCAAGGCAGGGCGAGGATCTTCTTCTGCTCTAAGTATAGCCCACACTGGCAATATTATTTATATTAGATTGCCCACCCATGCACAGTATTCAATATATTATTTACATTTTTTTCAGAGGAACATAATTCATAATTGCCAGCATTATCGCCGTTCCAGCACTAAAGGTTACGCTTGTCCACTTCATAGCTCGAGTCGACTTCTGTTTGTAACTTTTACTAGCTCCCAATTCTGATTATTTATTTTACTTTTGCATTGCCTATCATGTTTTCTTGTTTGACAGTCTTCTTCTTGTGTACTACTAGTCGTATTCTAGTAATCTCCCTCTGGTGACTGTCTCAATGTTTTGTGCAAAGCTTGCATATAAAACGTCATTAACTCAGTTTTTTATTTCAATTTAATTTGTTCCCTGCGAAGAATATTCCTCATCCTACAGTTTGAGTTTGGCTAGGAAAGAGTGGAACCTCACTTCTGGATCTGGTGCTTTCACTAGTATTCAACGACTAGTTCGCAAGCATGCTGCTACTGTCTACTACCACCACCATGGCACATGGGAAACCATGCAGCCATCGCTTCGCCTAATCGCAGGTAAGAGAAGAACTGTGGGGGATTGCTGATCTACAATAATCTATATACTAGGGAAATTCACACACCCACACCCACTCCAAGTCCTTAGGGGTTAATATAGTTGCAGACTGCAGAGACTAGGAAGAGAGAGTAGTAGGACAAGTGAGGGTACCGCATAACTATCTGTTGGTGTGTTCCACTATCGGCAGATTTTGAAAACTGGCTGCGGGCCTGTGTGGCAAAGGAAACAGTGCAAAGTAAAAAAGAATGAAACCATATGTACAGCCATAAAAAATGTATTTCCCTAACAAATAAACTAATGCCCACAACACATAGCCCACCCCTTTCCCTAACCCCAACCAATGTCCAAAGTCCAAACTCCAAATTGTCCAAACAAATGTCCATTAAAAAAATTGCAAAAACGCCAAGAATAAAATTTCCCCAACTCCCACATTCCCACCCTCTCTGCAACAAGTCCCACCCACCAAACAAAAGATTAAAAAAGGGGCAAGAGACTAGAGACCTAGCAGCGGGTCGAACCGCTCCTCCATCCTGGCTTCCATTTGCGCCATCCTCAGGAGCATGCAGTGCTGAAAGGCTCTGAATCTATAGGGGGGAGCAACAGTGGTTGGTAAATGGCAGCGGGCAAATACCTGACCACGGCGCCGTACTACTGGAGGCACTGGGGCCTGGCTGGGGCCCGGGGCATTGGAAGCTGCAGCTGCTACTGCCTCCTCCTCCTCCTCCTCCTCCTCCAGGACCACCACCAGCTGATATTCGGCACTGATGGCCTGGCTGCTCTCTCCTGCCTGTCGGATGATGGTGGTTCGGCAGGAGTATTATAGCAAGAAAGAAAAAAGACAAATTGTAACCAATACTCTCAGCAAAAAAGTAACACATAAAATGATATAGTGGGCACAGTAGCACTCGCAGTACATAACATTTGCTGGTATCCTCGATTCCTCGGCTCATTCGATTTTGATGTGATTACAGTTCCAGGCATTAAGCACTATGGAGTATACAAGTAGTCTTCTTCTCTCTCGTTTAGCTAAATTAATGTAAGCATGCCAGCTCAGCTTGCGCCCTAGACAGACATACTTGTATCGCAGACTCGCGTTATACATTGCTACTGTCTGCAGGTGGGGCAGCTGTACCACACAATTATCTCTTTTGCTATCATGGCCATGCTCTGTTAAATCAAATGCTCACTTTCACTTTCACCCTGGCTACAACAAGGCAGATGAATAGTTACTAATATATGAATGATATACGGTGCAACGTGAGGTACTACTGTTGTAACCATGCAGCCGATGGGCCACCCATACCTTACACTGGCGAGTGGACCTCGGAGGGAGGCGATTGATGATGATGGGTGGGTAAGGTAGGGGTACATAATAATGTTGTGCTTGAAAACTACTGTGAGTTAAGGGAGTAGTCTGAAATATAACCTCGCTCAAACCTTTGAGTCAAAAACCTTGATAAAATAAACATTCCTTGTTTACTCTTCTTCCGAGGGACTTTTCCATTTTTCACTGCATTTCTTTTCTATTATTATTTTAATTCTTCACCCTTGGCTTTGCTACTCCGTCACCGTTTAAGTTTTACATTCCCTTCATTCAGTCTTCACTATGAATACTAGTACCATCCATCCATCCATCCAAACATGGCTATCATTCTCATTAAACCTTTTACCAACATACATTTGTCATTTTTAACCACCCATGCGTCCTTGCTTTGACCCATCAAACCTCTTGGAGTATTTCTTTCACCCATACACTTTCACACATGCAGGCAGGCATAATGTCTTTCACCTTTCACCCATCCTTCACCCACCCACCCATGCATGCATCCCTATCAGCCACCTTTATCCATCCTTTCACCCATGCACCCTTCTCTGCCAGTGATATTACATTTCACCTGTCCTTCCTCCTTCCATCCTTCTTTCCCATCAACCCGTCAAGGTCTGACTCTTCTTCATGAAACTTTCTCTGCTGAGTTGAAAATAGAAGAGGCCATTAGTTACTCAACTCCCGCTGTATATGCTAATGCTAAGTAAAGAAGGGGTGTCTTCAACTGTTCACAACTTAGGGCCCGATTACGATGCAGGCTGGAACGGCTCCGACCATCGGTTGGAGCCCTCCAGCCCGCATCGTAATCGGCTGGTCGGATTACCTTCCGACCGACCCATTTTGATGGGGTCGGTCGGAAGGGAATCCGAATTGGATTTCCCAATGGCTTCCGACAGGCTCGGAGAGCCGGTCCGCCATTCGGAAATCCTGCTGCAATCTGGCTGGCTCTTTCCGGCTGAAGGATTATGATGGCACCTTCCCACTGCTTTTCTGTGCCGGCCTTTCCGACACAGAAAGGCATTGGGAATCTGTATTTGGGGGCCCCCAGCACAACCCCCATGGGTGCAAGGCTGCCGAATGGTGGCCTAGGGGGCACCTATTGTGCCCCCCTGTTGATCCCTGCACCCGGAGGCCACGGGGTGCAGGGATCAACTGCACCTCTGCTCTTTGCAATGAGAGCATGCATTCCGTTCGGAATGCATGCTCCCATTGTAAAGAATAGGCATGCAACCAAACAGGGTTCGGTCGCATCCTACTTCCTGGGCTGTAACCGACGACAGGAGGTCGTTCGGTTCCAGTTCCAAACCGATGTCGGACGGAGTCCGTCCGACATCGGAATCAGGCCCTTAGTTTCACTCTCAACAGTACAATTTACACACTTGCAGCGAGTATAAAATTGTCAATAAGCAAGCAAGCCGACTTAACACTGCCCGCCACTGCTGCTGGCTCACCCCCTGCACCTGCCGCATCTGTTCTGTGGATGGCGCCACCATCCTCGCTGGCTCCGGCACTGGTGGTCGGTGAGGCTAGAAAAAACATTAAACATTTTTTAGATGCCATATGCACCTCCCCCTATTTATTATTTTCCGTAGCAAAATTGAAAATACATACACCACACACATCACTAGCAATTCGGGTTCAGTCACAGTATGTTCTATGAGAAAATATAAAATATCCCGTTGGGCATTTTGTTTTTGTTGGCGGCAATTTTTGAAAAGCCTCTCAAGAAGACAACCTGTAGTGTAAAGGACTGAACTGAGTGGCTAGAGCTAATAGTGAATCTGATTTTTTTTAAAGAAATAAGAGTGGCCAACTAGCTGGACATAAAGTCTTCTTGGTTGGTAAATGTAATGGTGCCGTCCTCCTCCTACTTATACTTCCTTCCAGCCATGGTGCACGGTAATCAGTTCACCATCAACTGCTGCTAATAATACTAGGCCTAGATAAGAAGAAGACACAACTTTGGGGTGTCCAGCGTGACCATGGCCACTCTCTCGTTTTCCTGATTGAACAGAGAAAGTAAAAGAAAGTCTTCGTCTCATCTCAACAAACATGCCTAGAATACCTTAATGGACATGCATTCTGCACGGCAGAGTAGTAGTATTAGTAGTAGTACTAGTAGAGTAGTAAGGACCAATAGGTTCTCTGAGTCTTACAGTACCACCACTAGGCAGTCCACAAAATATATATGGGGAGAGGGAAAGCTGACTGAAAAAACAAAAGAAAGGAAGCTACAGACAGAGGCATTTTGAGGTGAAATTCAGACACTAGAAATATAAAATAACTTAGAAAAGAATAGGATAATGCAGGGATAACAGGATTTTTGAAACGGATAGATCAAAGGGGATTTGGGAAAGAAATAAAACTAGGAAATAGGTACAAAATAGGTCAAATTAAGTAGCAGTAAAAGTTAGGGGAATATATATTAACAACAGGAAGACTTACTGGGGCCAGCAAAGCCATCGGCCGAGGAGGAACGTTTTTCCTGGTGGGAGGCACCTCCAGCTCCCTCACTCGCCTCCGATGACCTCTTGCCCCTGGATGCTGATGCATGTAAGACATACTTAAAGAGACAATCAATAATTGGTGGTAAATAAATATTCGCTCCGAAACAATTTTGGACAGGAAACGGCAATTGTAATTACATTGAACTTTCCTAAATCATATCGACTAGTAGTAGACTAGTATCGCGGACCGTCCTATCAATTCCACATTTCCTAAACCTACCTAGCCTAGCCTGCCTATTCCAAATACTTTGGAATATATTGCAACAAATTATATTTGCTTATAAGTTCCGAATGCAATCTCATTCGCAATCATTCTCACCCCCTTTGATGGGCAAATTCACTAAGCCTGCATTTTTGTCTTTAAATAAATGCATAGATGAACGCATGCATTGCATACACCAAATTGGTTGTTTAGTTAGTCACTGTACAAGCTTCGAAAAGGTTCTAAGAACTGAAGTGAGAGGACGTGTGCCACTAAATTACTAATACCTATTATCTTAGTAGTGACAGGACAAAGGAAAGGAGTCTCATTCTAGTCTTACATAATCACCCGAAGCGAGTGCAAACACAAAGTTGCAAACTAGTACAATTAGGTAACGCCAAGCACCTGCCTAGAATAACATCACATAATATAAGATTTGTAAACGTTACGTAACTTACCTGCATGTGAGCTGCATGCTTTCTATTTGGGAAAAAAATATTAGCAATAACATAAAACACACAATAATAATAATAATTAGCTACTCACCAAGCCCTGGGACCTCAACCCCTAGCAGGTCCAGCAGGTCCTGCTCTCGGGCCAGGATGTCTGACCACCAGTGCATCAGCTGGTTGTGGGTGTGCCGGACCCCAGAGCAGCGATACACTGCCCGGTGCACCCTCGCCCACCGCTGCTGGCGTTCCCAGAGCCTGTATCCAGACCCAGGGTGGAGGGGAGATGGCGCTGCAAAGATTGAATAAGGATCAAAAGTAGGCCCCAGCACCATAAACAGAGTAAGAAACAAGATGGCTGCACCTGTGCGTGACCTCGTGGTACAGTTCACATGATATTCCACCCGAACATGCAATCTGCGTTGACGTAAAGCAGAAACGTCATGCGAACGGGTGGGACAAGCAATTCCACCCGCTCGCGGAACTGGGATGAGTTTTTTTACCTCTTCGCGGAGTTCCGCATAGTGGGGCTAAGCAAACTCCACCCAGGGTTAGTATGTGCTTTGGTGCATTCCTGAGTTTGTTAGTGTCTGCACTGGAGTTTGCCTGGGTGTGTCAGTGTATGTGTCAGTGTGTGCCTGGGTGTTTTATTGGATGCATTAGTGTTTCCCTGGGTGTATCAGTGTCTGCTTTGGTGTATGCCTGGCTGTGTCAGTGTATGCATTGATGTATGCCTGGGTGTGTAAGTGTATGCATTGGTATGTCCCTAGGTGTGTCAGTGTATGCATCAGTGTGTGCCTGGTTGTGTTATTGCATGCATTAGTGCATGGCTGGGTGTGTCAGTTTCTGCTTTGCTATATGTGTGGGTGTGTCAGTGTCTGCATCAGTGTATACATCGGTGTGTCAGTGTATGCATGAATGTGTGCCTGGGTGTGTCAGTGTATGCATGAGAGTGTGCCTGGGTGCATCAGTGTATGAATCAGCATGTGCCTGAGTGTGTGAGTGTCTGTATCACTGTTTGCCTGGGTATGTCAGTGTATGCATTGCTGTATGCCTGGGTGTATTAGTGTCTGCACTGGTGTGTACCTGGGTGTTAGTGTATATGTCGGTGTATGCATGAGTGTTTGCCTGGGAGTGTTAGTGCATTCTTTAGTGTGTGCCTGGCTGTGTCAGTGTATGCATCAGTGTCTGCCTGTTTGTGTGAGCATATGCATTAGTGTGTGACTGGGTGTGTTAGTGTATGGATGAGTGTGTGTCTGGCTGTCTCTGTGTATGCATTAGTGTGTGCCTGGGTGTGTCAGCATATGTGTCAGTGAGTGCCTGTGTGTGTTATTGGATGTATTAGTGTTTGACTGTGGGTGCCAGAGTCTGCAATGCTGCATTCCTGGGTGTGTCAGTCTATACATTAGTGTATGCCTGGGTGTGTCTGTGTGGGCATCAGTATGTGCCTGGGTGTGTCAGTGTCTGCATTGCCATATGCCTGGCTGTGTCAGTGTATGCCTGAGTGTGTTATTGGATGCAATAGTGTTTGGATGGATTTGTCAGTGACTGTTTTGGTGTTTGTCTGGGTATGCCAGTGTCTGTGTTGGAGGATGCCTGGATTTGTCTGTGTGTGCTTCAGAGTGCCTCAGTGTATTATTGGATGCATTAGTGTTTGGTGGGTGTGTCAGTGTCTGCATTGCTGTATGCCTATATGCCTGGGTTTGTAAGTCTATGTATTGGTGTATGCCTGGGTGTGTCAGTGTGTACGTGGGTGTCTTATTGGATGCATCAGTCTTTGACTAGGTGTGCTAGTGTCTGTATTAGTGTGTAGTTGGGTGTGTCATTGGCTATATCAGTATGTGTATGGGCGTTAGAGAGGCTGCATCAGTGTTTGGCTCAATGTCTAAGTGGCTGTATTGATATGTGACTAGTTGTATCATTGGCTGTATAGGTATGTGCCTGGCTGTGTCAGTGTGGGCATCAGTGTGTGCCTTGGTGCATCAGTGTCTGCATTGCTGTATGCCTGGCTGTGTCAGTGTATGCCTGAGTGTGTTATTGGATGCAATAGTGTTTGGCTGGATTTGTCAGTGACTGTTTTGGTGTTTGTCTAGGTATGCCAGTGTCTGTGTTGGAGGATGCCTGGATTTGTCTGTGTACGTGTCAGAGTGCCTCAGTGTATTATTGGATGCATTAGTGTTTGGTGGGTGTGTCAGTGTCTGCATTGCGGTATGCCTATATGCCTGGGTTTGTAAGTCTATGTATTGGTGTATGCCTAGGTGTGTCACTGTGTACGTGGGCGTCTTATTGGATGCATCAGTAAAAAAAATGTAAGTCCGTTTTTATATAGCGCAGCTACTTACCCTTATGGGTCTCAAGGCGCTGGGGGCCGTCGTGGAAATTAAGTGAGCTATTGCCCAGAGTCACATGGTGCTGAGCTGAGCCGCCACCGGAGCCGGGGATCGAACTGTGAACCCTGTGCTCCGAAGTCAGCTGCCCTGGCCGCTGCACCACACCTCTCTACTTACATCTACTTACATTTAGTGGGTGTGGGAATGGCTGTATAAGTGAGTCTATCTAAGTAGCAGTTTGCATGTGTAAAAAGGTGTATGACTGACTGTATGGGACATTGAGTGGCTTTATGAGTGTATGTGTAGGAGTGTCAGTACCTGTGTAAATGACTCTATAGGTGTGCAAGTTCATGTGTGATACCTGTATGGGTATGTTTGTGACCCATAAAGTTAAATTACTTATATATATTTTTATAACTTTACAAATACATTGTATTAACATATTACAAAACAATTTAAACCAAACAATTAACAAATTAACACAGCATAACATATTTAACTATTTTCAAATATACTTTTGTGCAGAAGTATTTCACAAAGGACAAAACAAAGTGATGTTTTGAAGCATCTTACAATACCATCAAGGGAAAAAAGGTTACTTGCAGCAAGCAGTTATCCAGAGGCACTACAAAAATTATTTACATGGGACAACTTCTATATGGAAGCACTTAAAAACAATTCCAGAAAGGGGCCACAATTAAAACATGCGGGGCAAAATAGGTGCATTAGGACAGTTCACCTGTACGGCACCCTTCGGAGAACCACTGTGATAATAGCTCCTGCCTTCAAAAATTTAAGTGAGATGCTTACTCACTGTGTGAAATGCCATATGCCCGTCACAGTACAATTATCCTCTCTGCCAGCATTTTCCCTTTTTTATTGTTCTTAGGCTCTATACTCACACACCAAAAGTGATCTACTGTTGAAAGAATCATGAATGAACAGTAGGGAAAAAACAATCATAATGATTGTATAAAAAAACCTAAAACTTGGATTGTAACTCTGAGCTGTGCAGATTATCCATGGGATGACTTACATAACTTTTTCACACACACAAACAGTAACATTTAAGACATCAAATTCAAGACACATGGAGAACTTTGCTGTTTGCATCCATCACATATTTGCAGATACTTTAAGCACATATTTGAAACTGTGCTGTCCTTCATCTGCAACAAAACAATTTACTTCTTGGAGAAATTACTGATTTCTTTTATCGAAAAGAGGTGCTCCTCATATTCATGTGCTGTTGTGGGTAAAAGATGCACCTAAATTTGGAACAGACACAGATGAGTCTGTACTTTCTTTCATAGAACAGTATATTACATGTAGAATTCCAAAAGACACTGAGGGAAAAAGCATACAGCAGCAAATACTACGTTTCCATTGACATAGATGTGCAAAGTACTGTCAGCAAAAATATATTAAAATATTTTCCTAGCTACCCGTTGAACCTTCATGTTTTTAATAGTATGAAGCCACTTGATTCTTCCCAGGTCTCTTTGAAAAATAAAGAAAAAATATAAAACTGTTAGAGAAAGCTTCTTAAAAAATAACAGTACTTTTTACAAACATTTCAAAAGTACCCCACAAAATCCTCCCAGGGCTGGTGAGACACTTTCTAACTATCCCTATATTTCAACCTGCACTCCTCTGGGGTGAATTCAAACTTACTAACAAGGGCCTCCTTCATGATGGGGTACCTCCACCTCTTTCCCTTCTCTAGGGCCAGTAGGGCGTCCCTTCAAACACCAGGAATATGACTCCAAAGGCCAGCTCCCCAATCCTCCTCAGAGAACCTCTGTACCTCTAGAGCTTCTTCATATGCCGGAAACAACCTGTCTGTATCACTCCTCCTTACAGTCAGGCACCAAGTCTCTGGGCATATGGACTCTTTCTTCTGCACTGGACACAGTAGGTTTGCTCCCACTATTTTAGCTAGACGCTAGCAGCTATTTGGCCTTCAGGTTCACCTCCTTGACAGTCATTTCATAAGCCAGCAAGGCCCCTTTCTCCTCCAAGGTTCTCTCAGCCTCAGCTTTCCTCTCCTCTGCAGCTACCTGGGCCAGCTGCAGCCTCAGGTCCCTCTCAGTCTCTTTGTTCTTGAGCTCCTCAAGGGACTGGGTTTGGAAGGAGACACTACTTCCCCTGTCTCCTCTGGAAGCTTTGCCCAGTCATTTCTCTACTCTTTTCCCTCCTTCTCAGAGCCAATACCCTTAGTTGCCCTAATTCTAAGGTTAACTACAACAAGGGTTCTCCCTTTTCTGAAGTAGTCTTCTTAAAACTCTTCCTGTAGTGCAGATTGCATTCTGCAGATGTCCTCCCAAACTGCAAGGGCAAATTAGTACTCAAACTTGGGCGTACAGTTGAGTTAATGGGTGTGTGAACTGTGTTATGGGTGTGTGAGTGAGTGTGGCAGTCATTGTCTGGCTATATGAGTAATGGGAACATAAGTGCTTTTGTGGGACTATAACTGGGTCTGTAAGTGCTTGCCTGACTGTATGAGCATATGCAAATTTCATACCATTAAATTGCATACTATAAGCAAGCACCCACATCTAATTTCAAACACATTCATTTATACTTCCACATTAAAATAAATTCTCATTCACTATTCCCAATTCCTCTTTCTACTTTTCTGCCCACTATATTTTTAGTTAATGTTCTCACCTAATTACCCTTCTATTTTCCCTTCTAGTATACTGTCTGGATCACTGACAGAATATCGACGACAGGAATATCGACCTACACAAATATCGTGTTCAAAATATCGATGTCAAGAATATCGACATCCTGGAGGAGTTGAAGGGTGGGGAGAACATGGCGGCCGGCGAGTAGCGGGTCGCGGAGGCTCCGTAGGTCGGGAGCGGACTTATGCTAAAAAACGTGTCCTGAGGTCCTGTAATGCATTGGTTGCATTGTCTACATTGACTGCCCTCCCCCCCCCCACTGAAAAATGAACTGAATTTACCTCCGGATTGGGTCTTTCGTCTGCGCCTTCGTGGGAGTCGATTTACACGTCGGCCGTGATCCACTCTGCCGATCGGCGTCTCGGTGACGGGGGTCATTGGGGCTCCCGGTGTGGTCTTGGCGGGACTGGAGGTGGTGGCGGAGAACGTCCCGGCTGTCTCGGGACGCCAGGTAGAGAGATCCTGCCTGGAGGGGCCTCCGAGGAAGCTGTCGGGTTTGTGCATGGTTTGGGAGCCACTCTGGGCGCGCGCGGCTCGTGAGCTGGACCGGGGAAGGAGGGCCGTGGCTGTGCTCCCCTTCCAGGGCGGGAGAGGCAGGGGCAGCACAGTTACGGCACTGGATAACACAATAAAGTCTCAGAGCCAGAGAAAGCGGCAGCAAGTGGTAAATGCTACGGATTTGGAGGTGGAAAACCTGTGTAGGGTCTCTGGAGTGCCTCGTGTTGGAAAGGAAGGTAAGACTGAGCAGCAAAAGAATGTAGAATTGGGCTGCATGTCAATAAATCCAGGCTGGGGGCAAACCAGGTATTCTCTTAGAAGTGCAAAATCAAAAACACATATGGTGGATTCGCAAGGAGGTGAAGATACAAAAAATCCTGGGATACAGCAAACTAAAATTAACAAAAACCCGCCATTACAGAACAAGTTGAAGAAGAAAGATCTAGGTGTAGTTAAATTAAAACCTCCTTACAAAAAGAAGAGTGGCGCATTGATTAAAGACACTCCTAAAATAACACCCTCCTTAAGAAGTTACTTCAAAGCTATCCCCAGCACACTAATACTAAAACCAGTAGAGCAAACCTCTCTATTTGATCCAAATAACTTGCTGAGCAATCTCCCCACCTTCAATAAATTTCTTCCACTAATGAATGATGCAGAATTATTAGTTTCAGAAATGGCTGACAAAGTATAGTGGCAGCAGAGGCAGCAGAGGTGGGTCAGAGCCATCGGGACAACCTTATAGAGACATCAGGAAAACAGGGTTCTTTAGATGAATCTCATGCTGGACAAATTAGAGACAACTCGGAAGAGCTTGAGGGAGCTCACGCACAGGTTGTCGAAATTATGAGTTGCAATACGGGAAGTGAAGATCAGACAAAACTCACTGTGTGATATGTTTCAAGCTTTTGCTAAAGAGATGAGGGATAGATTCTCTACTTCAGAGACTAATCAAGTGGATATCAAAAACTCGTGCGAAAAATTAGAGAGCAAGATGGATTCACTTGCTGCCCGAACTATGGCCTTGGAACTCACTGTAACCGAATTAACAAATCAGTTGGAAGAGAACACAAAGAGCATAGCGGTATTAAGAGAAAAGATTTGGAAATACAAGACAAACTGGAATCGTTAGAAAATTCTCAAAGGAGAAATAACATCCGCTTGCTCAAAGTACCAGAAGGAGCTGAGGGAAGTAACATAAAAGAGTATGTAGTAAAGCTAATAAAACAAGCAACACAAGTAGAGTGCTCAGAGGAGGCTCTGATGATAGATATACAAAGAGAACATAGGGATCCTTTTAGGTTTAATCCTAATAAAACGAGACCGAGGAAAATTCTAGTACACTTTTTGATGTACAGTTTGAAAGAGGAGATACTTAATAAAGCACTAAAATTAAACTCCCTGATTGTTGATGACATGACATTCCAGATAAGATCGGACGTCTCGGCTATTACAGCTTCCAGACAATGGGAACTGGGAAAATTACTGGATCCTTTTAAAAAAATGGGTGCAACAGCACAATTAAAATTTCTAGCATCTCTGAAAGTGATGTATAACAACAGAATGAGGATATTCAGAAGAGTGGAAGAGGCCGAGACTTTTTACAATCTATATCAGGGGGAGGAGGGGGGTAGAGTGATAGATTCTCTTGGGATATTAAAAGATTGTAAACTTGAGTGCAAAGCTCCTGACCTAAGAAAAGGGGCCCCATAGGCCTAGGTTGAGGCCATGGAGGAGGAAAGGGGGGTTCTCCGGGGAAGGGTTCACTAAAGGGGGAGAGGGTGGGAGCACAGGGTGGGGAGCAGAGGGAGAAAATAAAAAAAATATGTCCAAATCGCCAGATTGCTAGTATAGAAGGTTTTAATCAGAGAAAAGATCAAGAGAATGGGCCGCCCAGTAGATAATCAGAATTTTGGGTTAAAGGTGCTTTCCTGGAACCTTAATGGACTGAGAACAAAATATAGAATGGAAAAAAAATTCCAGTACTTGAGGGATACTACAGATCAGATTCTTATATTACAAGAGACGCACTTGTTGGAAAGGGAGTTAAAGTCTTTATGTAAATCCAGAAAATGGATTCAGAATGTTATTTGTACTACGCAACAACACTCAACAAAAGGGGTTGCTATAATTAATTTTTAAAAATCAGCTATCTCTCTTGAGTCCAGTACGGTAGATAAAATGGGAAGATGGGCCATAGCCAGGGTCAAATGCCATGCATTTAAGTTCACAGTAGCAGGATATTATGGCCCAAATACTGACGATCCAGGGCCTTTTAAAAATTTATTGTCCGAATTATTGAATCATACAGATCCACTAATACTGGCTGGAGACTTTAATGTGGTCCTGGACCAGACACTTGACAAATCTCAGAGAAGTAGAGCTGTTCTAAACTACAAAATGGCTGCACTGATTAAAAACACTATGAAACAGCTTGCTTGGTATGATGTATGGAAGAATAAAATGGGCAAGAAAAGGGGTTATACTTTCCACAACAAGAAATATAATCATAAGTCTAGAATAGACTACTTTCTCTTAAGTACAGTTTTAAAGAAATGGGTCCAGGATGTTAACCATGTAGGGGAACATCTTTCTGACCATTCAGCAGTGTCTTTAACTCTTAAGGTACCAGTTAGACCGATTTCTAGAAGATGGACTGTGGAGCGTGCCATCCTTCTGGAAGAAGATACAATGGAGAAGTTAGTATCTGAAACAGAGGCCTTTTTTCAAATTAATCTAGGTACGGCCCCGATACATATTGTTTGGGATGCGTACAAAGCTTTTCTAAGGGGTTTAATAACCTCTATACAACTTGCTAGATATAAAAGCATAAAGGAGAAGTAGAGGGAAAAGAAAAAGAAATACAAGATATAGAGAATCATATTATTATGCATCAGAGTAACTCCTCAGATACGAACATTTTAGCAAGATTAGAATCTCTAAAGTTAGATCTGGCAGCTGTTCTTGACTCAAGGCTAAAAAAGAAATGGCAAGCCAGTAAACTAGCTCATTTTGAGTATGGGGAGAGTTGCGGGAAGCTTTTGGCATGGAAGACCAATTAAGACCTGGCTAGAGGCACCATTAATGAGCTGAATTCTGAAGTTCCGGGGGAAATACTTAAGACCCCAGATGAAATTGAAAAGGCCTTTCAGTCATACTTTAAGGAAATCTATCATGAAGATTTAAATGTTGAAGAAGAAGAAATAAGAAAGTGGCTGGGTCAGACCCCTATTAAAAAGATCACTGATGATAAATCACATAATATGGATATGCCGATTTCCAAAATTGAGATTGAGAGAGCCATTGATTTGGGTAAATCTGCAGGCCCGGATGGGTTACCTGCGGAACTGTACAAAGTTCTAAGGGATGTTCTTGCCCCGGTTCTGACGTTATTATTTGCCCATATTTTTGAAGAGGGAAGAGATATTCCACCGTCGTGGAATGAAGTAACGGTCTCACTAATCCTTAAACCATCTAAATCACCAAGATCTTGCAATTCATATCGGCCCATCTATCTGCTCAATATTGATTATAAGATCTTCGCAAAAATATTGGCAGAGAGGTTGAATGGGATATCAGAATGCCTTCTTCATAGAGACCAGAAAGGATTTGTTAGAGGAAGAGGAATAAGGGACCTTACTTATAATTTGATTGGGGCGATTGATATAGCTACTGTATACAAAACCCCGCTAGCCATAATAACGATAGATGCCACGAAGGCATTTGATAGAGTAAACTGGGCCTACTTAAAATACATACTGAAAGAATGTAATTTAGGTAATAACTCTCATAGGTCAGTTTCTCTCATATATCAAGCCCCAATAGCAAAAATTCTAGTAAATGGTAATCTATCTGCCCCTGTTAGAATTCAGAGAGGCACCAGGCAGGGATGCCCTTTATCCCCGATGCTTTTTAACTTATACATCGAGCCTTTGGCTGACAAGATCAGACAAAATCCAGGGATACAATCTTTTAAGTTTAAGGATTGGGAGAAGAAGGTGGCGTTATACGCCGATGATTTAATGGTTTATACATCTGATTTGAATGTTTCAGTCCCGTTGATATACGAAGAGGCAAAGAAGTTTGGGAGTATTTCGGGATATGAAATAAATGCTACAAAAACTGAATGTATGGAATGGAATCTTGGCACCTGTGCTTGTCCAACAAAAAAGGTGATTAGGTATTTGGGAATTCTGATTACCCAAAACATAGATAAGATTGCAGAATTGAATCTTCAAAAGATCGCAAAAGAAATACATAATTTTTTAATGAGTTGGGCTTATTTACCTCTGACCCTGATTGGTAGAGTGAATTTAATAAAAATGATGCTGCTGCCAAAGTTAATTTTTATATGCAGAATATTCCCTTGGTATTCAATGAAAAAAGCTTGAGGACTCTTCAGTCGAAATTAAACACCTTTGTCTGGGCTTCGAAAGCTAGTAGAATTTTGTGGAGGAAGTTGCGCAGGAAAAAAAACAAGGAGGAGTTATGCCTACCTGACTTCATTTTATACGCAAGAACATATGCACTGAGGGCAGGAAAAATCCTCATAGATATCCCAGATGGTTCGGATGTGGGCGCAATGTTTAAGGAGATGCTCCTAGATGTTGAGAGTGGGAGTCAGGGTTTTTTATATAACTACGGAGACCCAAGATTTTTCAAGAAAGTTCGCTTAAAAACACTATGGGGCCGATTCCGATCTCGGCCGGTAGGGCACCGAATCGGATTCGGCTTAACCGGATCCGATTCGGAGCCCTCTTTCCCGACCGATTCGTACGTGCGTCCGGCCGAGCGAGTACGATGCGAGCGCACGCGAAATCGCCGACCGACTCGTTCCCGGGTCCGAACCGCTCTGACCGACTCGCACGGACACGACTCGCACAGCGCAATGGAGACGTTCCCCGGCCGGGCAAGTACGATGCGCGCCGCGAGCAGTCCGACCGACTCGCGCCGTCCGGCTCAAAAGAGCAGTTGGAGCCGGACTTTGGGGGTCCGTGTCGGACCCCCCTGTACGCATAGCCACGCGACTCGCACACAGGGGGGACCCATGGGTCCCCCCTACCTGTGCATGTACGCCGCGAGTCGCATCGAGGCGTACCCGCTGTAGGGGGTGCCCTTATTCGCCTCGCACCCATTGAGTCAATGGGAGCCCGCGTACGCGTTGTACGTCCGGCTCCCATTGACTTCAATGGGAGTCCGACCGACTCGAGTCCGATTGCATGGTCGCGCATCGTACTCGTTCGGTCGGACTGCCAGGGTCCGATTCGGTCGGAAATCTCTCCGGATCCGGCTCGGTCGGAGAGTTTTCCGACCCAGATCGGAATCGGCCCCTAAGTGGTTTTGTTGGCAATTGGGCCAAGATCAGGAAAACTTTGAAGATTAGCTATTTTAGTGCTCTTGCTCCTATCTGGAATGCTCCAGGATCGCCAGGGTGGACTAGAGACTCTCTGTCAACTCCCTTGATCGACGCAGGTATTCTGCGTTGGGAACAGATAACATCGGAAGGGTCTTTGCTATCTTGGGACGAGCTGAACTCACTCACAAATAACAGGCTTTCTAAATTTAAGTATTGGCAAATAAAAAGTTGGCATCAAAATATCGGGACTGAGGTGGGCCTTTCCAACGAATTAGAAAATATGCTCTGGAGAAAAATTGCAAAAAGAAGGAGATATCGACTTTTTACTGGTTAATGCTGGACCTGGAGGAAGTAGAATTTAAATTACCTACGGAGCTGTGGGGAGAGAGCTTGCCCGGCTGTCATCTTGAAGATATATGGCAAGTATCTCATGACATCTTGTATACTACGGTACAACCTGCAAACTTAAGGAGGAATCATATTTTTTGTGTTCACAGGGTGTATTGGTCTCCTCTAAAGCTCTCAATATTCTCGAAAGGTCCACCGCCTAAATGCCCTAAGTGCCTTCTCGCTGATGCGGATGATGTTCATATGTTTCTAACTTGTCCTAAGCTTCGGCATTTTTGGGCGGAGATAAAAAGAGGTATGGAAGATATCTTTGGTCTAAATATTCAGGTAAGCATAGTTTTAGTTTTCTTTGGTTTGTGTTCAGATTATAAATCCTTTTCCAGATGGGAAAATAAGTTATGTTTATTTTTGATTTTGCTTGCAAGAAGAGAAATTTGTAAAAAGTGGATAAAAGATATTTCTCCTACTTTTTTAGATTGGGTGATTGCCATCAAATATACAATGAAGATGGACAGAGTCAAATTACAGAAATATAATAATAATAGGGATAATAGAATAGACTTTTGGGGACCATGCGAGGAATGGTTGAATACTCTTGATCAATAGAAAAATCAGTCCAATGATTAAGCCTTTACACTTGTTTTACTTCATCTCTCTAGTTCTGTAGGGGGCCCAGGATTACACAGAACAAGTATGTAGAGAGGCTCTGTGTAAAGCTTTTCCATCTAGATACAGAGCTCTCCAGGTGGTGCTATTCGAGAGGGAGGCCACGGGAGTTAATCTAACAGCTCTGAAGTCTCTAATGGCGAATGAGGACAAAAAGTATTTAAAAAAAAATTAAAAAAATATCGACAGCCTATCTTTACAATGGTAAGTACAAAAATATCGAAAAAAATATCGTTGTTAAAAATATCGTTGTTCAAAATATTGTTTTTTAAAAATCTCTAATAAATAATTTTCACTAAATTAAATAATACATATAATTAATAAAAACATAGTTAGAATTATTAAAAAATGTTAAAAATTACAAATAATAAATGTAATGTAAAAATAAATTAAACATACATATATAAAAATTATTATTTATATATATATATTTACTTAATATTAATAAATAATTATTATAATACATTATAAAATGTTAGAAACATAATACAAATTATAAATACATATATACATACACCTGTAACATAAACATAAAAATAGAATATATATATAATCAATTAAAATATTAAAATAATTTTTTAATTTTAAAACAACATTTTACACTACATTAACTGAAACAGTAGGGAAAATGTTGGATAGCGTTGGGGATAAAATTAATAATCCCACTCCAGGAAGGGCAACAGTAGGGAAAGTGTTGGATAGCGGAGGGGATAAAATTACTATTCCCACTCCAGCGAGTGCAACAGTAGGGAAAGTGTTGGATAGCGGATGGGTAAAAATTACTATTCCCACTCCAGCAAGTGCAACAGTAGGGAAAGTGTTGGATAGCGTAGGGGAATAATTTACTATTCCCACTCCAGAGAGTGCAACAGTAGGGAAAGTGTTGGATAGCGTAGGGGATCAAATTACTATTCCCACTCCAACGAGTGCAACAGTAGGGAAAGTGTTTGAAAGCGGAGGTGATAAAATTACTATTCCCACTCCAGATAGTGCAACAGTAGGGAAAGTATTGGATAGCGGAGGGAATAAAATTACTATTCCGACTCCAGCGAGTGCAACAATAGAGAAAGTGTTGGATAGCGGAGGGGTTAAAATTTTCTATTCCCACTCCAGAGAGTGCAACAGTAGGGATAGTGTTGGATAGCGGAGTGAATAAAATTACTATTCCCACTCCAGATAGTGCAACAGTATGGAAATTGTTGGATAGCGAAGGAGATAAAATTACTATTCCCACTCCAGCAAGTGCAACAGTATGAAAGTGTTGGATAGCGGAAGGGAATAATTTACTATTCCCACTCCAGCAAGTGCAACAGTAAGGAAAGTGTTGGATAGCAGAGGGGAATAATTTACTATTCCCACTCCAGGGAGTACAATAGTAGGGAAAGTGTTGGATAGCGGAGGGAATAAAATTACTATTCCCACTCCAGCAAGTGCAACAGTAGGGAAAATGTTGGATAGTGGAGGGGAATAATTTACTATTCCCACACTAGCAAAATAATGAACATTAATTAACAAATAATTAACTAATTAAAAATAATTTACCTTCCACCATATTCCCCTATAAATAACCCCACCAATGTTGTAAAACATAACACAATTAACATAATAAATTAACAATTAATTAATTAACTAATAATTAACAAGCAAATTAAAAACAATCAGTAATACATTAATTCACAGAATTAACACTATTAAATAAAACTAAATAAATAATATATAAAAAATATTTTAAAAAATATTAAAATGTAATTACTACCCACCCTACTCCCCTATCATCCCACAACATGCTCTTAAAAAAAGACACAATTAACATAATTAATAATTAATTAATAATTATTAATGACCAATTTATAACTAATTAATAACAAATTAATAAACACATTTAACAATATAAAATATTAAATACATAAATATTAATTAATAAAAAAGTATTAATTAATTAATTATATTTGAATTACTTCCCACCCCACTCCCTATAAACCCACAACCCACTCCTAAAAAAATAACACAATTAACATATTTACCAATTCATTATTAATAATTAATAACCAATTAATAACTAATTAACAACTATTAAATTATCACAATTAACAATATAAAATATTAAATACATAAATATTAATTAATAAAAAATATTAATTAATTAATTAATTAATTATAATTAAATTACTTCCCACCCTATTCCCCTGTAAACCCGCTACAGAACTAAAACGCAAAATGTAATTTAAAAAAATTAATAACTTCTAAAAATTATTAATAAATGTATTCTAATTAAATTACTTCCCACCCTATTCCCCTATAAACCCACAACCCACTACGGAACTAAAATACACAAAAATTAATTAACATAAAATTAATTACTTCTAAAAATTTCACACATACATTAAAAAAATAAGCTATACTTATACAAAATAATGACATCATATACTTTAAACACACATAGTAAAATACAAAACACTAAAATAAATGTCGATATTAACAATGATATTTTTACTAACGATATTACTAACTTCGATATTAAAAAAACCGATATTTCTTACCTTCATGTCGATATTCTGGTCAACGATATTCTTGCATGTCGATCTTGTGCCACCTCGATATTAAAAACTCGATATTCTGGCACATCGATATTCCAATATCGATATTCTGTCTGTGCACCATACTGTCTAGAATCTAAACATTTTCTTTCAGCTTACATACACTCACAATTTTTTTTTTTTTCTAAATATACTTTATATTCTACAACCTAATTAACATTCCTGTAAAAGTTGCTTGCTATTCTCACAGTTTTATTTCTATAGCTGGTAACATCTGTTTTTATTTGAAATCTCCAGTCAGATCTCCAGTCAGAATATCTGTGTGTGTGAGTGTGAGAGTATCTTTTGGGCATCAGAGTGGGTGTGAGGGTGTCTGTGTGCATCAATGGGTGTGAGAGTGTTTGTATGGGCATCAGAGTGGTGTGAAAGTGTCTGTCTGGGTGTGTGAGTGGGTGTGAGAGTATCAGTATGGGTGTCATAGGGGATGTGAGAGTGTTTGGGTGTCACAGTGGGTGTAAAAGCCTCTGTCTTGGTGTGACAGAGTGTGAGAGTGTATGGTGTCACTGTGGGTGTGAAAGTGTCTGTATGGGTGTCAGAGTGGGTGTGTGAGTATATATATCTATATATTTTATTTTTTTGATTCGTGGCATGCTCCATGGATCCATCATGGATTTACACAGGGGGCCATGCTCAGCCCCACTGCGGATCTTGTGCATGACATGAAAAACGTTTTGTGGCATTTTGCTGCCCATTGTACATGGTTTTTCCATATCTGTAACACACTGATGGGGTCAGGAAAGCTCTAACCTGACCCCTTCATTTACTTTAGATGGCACCTTTTAGCCCTGAGAACCATTTACCGACATAAAAAATGGTGGCCACAACTTTTCAGTCAAGTTGCGGCTACCCAATCAGGACCTTGCTTTGGTGCATGAACTAGTGGAGTCACCACAGGTGGATCCATGGAGGGTTCGTGTCCATAGTTAAACAAATTTGTTTTTCTTTTAATATCTTGAAAACTACTGAACGGATTTACACCAAATAACAAAAAGCATGCTTTCTGGACTAACAGCTTCCTTTCTGGTGTAATTTCATTCAGCGGTTCGGGCTGTAGCCATGTTCAAAATCCCTATCGGAAATTGCATGGGGAAAATGCTTTTAGGGCCCCTTGTTTATCTCATCCCCCACTTGATGAATCACCCCAAAACTTTCCACACAGCAGCTGAAGTGAGTGGCGTACTAATTTTGAAAGTTTCACAAAGAATCGACCAATGGTGCCAAAGTTATTGGCAAAACAATAAATGCTTTTCCTATGGAAACTAGGTCCTAACTATAACTACTTACTGGCAACCGCCAGTTGGTAATATATATATATATATATTTATAAATACATATTTGTTTTCACTAAAATAAATAAAAGGTAACAGGGACGTTATAGTTAGGCTCATGTTATTTCACTCGTACAAAACCAGTGAAATTCAGCAGTTATAGTTACCTGAGCTAACTATAACTTACATCCCCGCAATGCACTGCTTATGACCTCACATATTACATCACTCATCACATGGTCAGTGACATCACTGATGACATCTCAAATGACATCACTGATGACATCATCAAGTGAACTTAAGTGTTTTTAAGAGTCTATGAGTGTTAAACATGCATACTAACCTACTACAAAAGTTAAATTAGTATACTAGGTACACTACTACTGAGTGATACTACTTCTGACATATATTAAGTGAGTGATTGTGTGAATGTATATATCTTTGTGTGTAGGGGTATATAAGTGGCTGTATAGGTGTATAAGTCGGTCTGTGAGTAGCTGTGTGGGTGAATGAGATGCTGTGTGAGTAGCAGTATTGGTGAGTGAGTGGGTATGTCAATGGCTGTATGAGTGAGTGGTGGTGTGAGTGGCTCTATAGGTTTGTAAGTGGGTGCATAGTGACTGCATGGGTGAGTGAGTGGGTGTCTGAATGGCTGTATGAGTGAGTGACTGTGTGTGTAAGTGGCTGCATGGGTAAGTGAGTAGCTGTTAGAGTGGGTGTTTGGTTAAGAGAGTTAGTGTGTGAATGGCTGTATTGCAGAGTAAGTGTCTGTGTAAATGGTTGTATGGGTCAGTGAGCAGATGTGTGAGTGTTTGTATGGATGTGTGAATGGGTATGTAAGTGGGTGTGTGAGTGAGTGTGGTGAGTGCTTATATGGGTGAGTGAGTGGCTGTGTTGAGAGGCTGTATGGGTGAGTGAGTGGGTGTATGACAGATTGTGTAGGTAAATAAATGGGTGTGTGAATAGATGTATGGGTGAGTGTGTGGCAATGTGAGTGGCTGTAAGGGTGAGTGACTGGTTGAATGAGTGGTTATATGGGTGAGTAAATGGTTGTGTGAGTGGCTGTATGAGTGAGTGAGTGAGTGGGTGTGTGAGTGCCACTATGGAGGAGTGAGTGGGTGTGTGAGTAATGTATGGGTCTGTGAATGGGTATGTGAGTGGTTGCGTGGGAGTGGGAGTACAAGAGGTTGTATAGGGGTGTGAGTGGGTGTGTCAGTGCTTCTGTGGATGATGTCATCAGTGATGTCATTTGAGATGTCATCAGTGATGACATCAGCGATGTCACTGACCATGTCAGGAGTGATGCAATATGTTAGGTCACAAGCAGTGCATTGCGGGGGTATAAGTTAAAGTTAGCTCAGGTAACCATAACTGCTGAATTTCACTCGTTTTGTGTGAGTGAAATCTGAGCCTAACTATATCGTTCATGTACCCCTTTGTTTTTTTCAGTGAATTTCTATGTTTTTTTAAATTCTATTTCCTAACTATAACAATTCTGTAACCTTTGTTTTTTAAGTGAATGTCTAAGATTTTTCAAATTCTATTTCCTAACTATAATATCCCTCTAACCTTTGTTTTTTTGCGTGAATTTCTATGTTTTTTTTAACTAGTAGCTGCGTTTGCAGAGTGGTGGAGAAAGGGGATGGGCCTCTGACCAGCTCTCAGGAATCCTGCTGTGTCACATTTCTGGGTGGGCTTCTGGGCCACCAAGTGGCGGAGAAAGGGGGTGTGGCCTCTGAGGACGTCTCAGCATTTCCGCTGTGCGGGACTCACTGCAGGTAACAGGACAGCTTGTTGTCACCCAAGGACACTCTAGAGCCAAGTGGACTTCATCCTCCAACCAGCAATACACCAGGAGGTGCATTTGCAGAGTGGCGGAGAAAGGGGGCGGGCCTCCAGCGACTTGCCGGTTGTTTTTTTTATTATTATTTTCTTATTAGTGGAGGCCAAATTTGGCCCAGGGCACCCACTCACCACAGATAGGGACCGCGGGGGGAGCCTCAATGCCCCTGCGGTCCCTGCCGGCTCCCCACCTCCTGCAGGAGACGGCAATGCTTTTAATGAGAGGGAGCTTCTAACATGCAGCTACCTCACTGTATAAGCAATTGTGCTCTGCTTTCAGCAAGCAAGAGCATTTTTAATGCTATGGCTTGCTGAAAGGGAGAACAGTTTTCTATGGCTTGGCGGGAGCGGTAAAGCCATAGCAAACAGCTATGTCCCATGAGTTGGCACCCCGAGGCATAGCAGGAGCCAGCCCTGAGGTGTGGCGGTCCCCAAAGCCATCTATGGCTCAAGGAGGGGGGCAGCATGGCCCCCCTCCTTTGTTTCATTTTGCCCTGGGGAGGTGGTGTTCCTTGCGGCTGTGGAGGGGCCATGTGCCCCATGCACTCAATTTAAGAAAAGCCCCATGGGGGTGGTGGTCCCCGGGGCTGTGGCAGGGTTTGCGCGGCCTCCCGCATTATTTAAAATAAAAGCCCTGGAGAGGTGGCGACCCCCAGGGCTGCGGGGGGGTCCTAGTGGCCTCACGCACTGTGCAAACATTAAGCCCCATGGAGGTCTTATCCCTGGCGCTGGGGGGGTCCGAGAGGTCCCTCCAATTTTAATTAAATAAACCCAGGGAGGTGGTGATCCCCAAGGAATCAATTAGCCCCAGTTGGAGGGGGGGCCTTGCAGCCCCCTCACCTTTTTTTAAAATGCCCCCGGGACCTGGCCCACCCGGGGGTCTATTAGCGCGGGAGCCAGTGCTTTTTTATTTTTTACATTTTTGGTGGGATTTGCAGATCCAGCGTGACTCCCGCCAATATTTTTTTTTTATGCTTTTTTGGCCCTGATGGGTCTAGGGGTTCAGGGTGTTTCTACCCTGCCCCCTTTTCTTTTTTTAAATGGTTTTTCTGTGACTGGGTTCAACCAGTCACAAGATGGCTGCCAACACTTCCTGGTTTGAAGTGTTGGCAGCCAATCAGATCTCAGCCTGCGATCGGGAGGGGTCGTGGATCCACCGCATTCCTTAGATATCCAAATTTGGATTTTCCTTACTATTTCAAAAACTACTGAATGATTTACACCAATTAACAAAAAGGTCACTTTCCAGACCAACAGCTACCTTTCTGCCAAATTTGGTGTAATTCAGTTCAGCCATGTCTAAATTCCCTATTGAAATTAACATAGGGAAAAACACGTTTTGAACCCCCCCCTTTTCTTGGCCACCTGCTTGATGGATCACCCCAAAATTTTCAAGACAGCAGCTGAAGTGAGTGGCAAATTAATTTTGAAAATTTCGTGAGGATTCTTCAAACAACACCAAAGTTACTGGCAAATTAAAAAACCCTCTTTCTATAGACACTAGGACCTAACTATAACTACTTGCTGGTGACTACCTAGTTATAGTTAGGTGAGCATTTTTTGTGTTGCTAATGACTTGGGCAGTGTTTGACGAATCTCCACGAAACGTTTTTAAAAAGTTCTCGTTTCTGCCTAGTTTGTCATCAATGATGTCATTTGAGGTGTCATCAGAGATGTCATAAATTAGGTCATAGAATATGTCATGAGTGAGTCATTGAACCACAGTGTGCCTTAGATGCAAAAGCCGGACCCTGGTCTGAATGTAGAGCACCACAGGCATAAGTTCCGACAAAGGCAAGCAAATCTTTTATAACAGTGCGAGCATCAGCCGAGCGCTGTTGCCAGACACAGAAGAACCTAGGGCAAAAATCCACTGCAACCAAAATATACTTGAATGCATTATCGGATATAAGAGGCCCACAATGTTCAAGATAAATACAGCCAAATGGCTGATTGGAAATAAAAAGGTGTGTCTGAGGTGGTCGCGACACAGTAGAACTTTTAATTTGCTGGCAAACGTCACAACAAAGGACATTTCGGGTAGTCTGCTGGTATAAACGGCGCCACCAATAGCGTTGCTGTAAAAGAGAAATGGTGGTAGTCACTCCTGCATGTGCAGAAGCAATACCTTCATGAGCGGCCACTATCAAAGATTGTCTATGGTCAAGGTTAGGAATCAGACAATCACCAACCCCAGGAATGGACACAAAAGTAACTTTTTCAGTAGTTAACTGATAAGTATATCAAGAAGGAAACCCCTGAGGAAAGGGAATACCATCCCGAGTTGCGGCGGGGGCCGCCAAAATGTCATCACCAATTTTAGGCATAGAACGCATAACTGCGGCTACTGCAGATTTGGCCGCTTCATCAACCATCGAATTACCAACAGCGTGCGCTCCTGCACGTTGATGGCCCAATGTATGTACAACATGTGTAAGTGGTAGGCATTCTGTAATAGCGGCCACTCGAACCCAAAGCGTTTTATGCCTTATCCTGCTACCTTTAGAATCCCAAAAATCAACTTGTTTCCAAAAAAACAAATTGTCATTGAAGGACTGTACACAATAAAAAGAATCACACACAAAAAGGGTAGGTAATTTAGGTTCAGAATATTCGAGAGCTAAAAGGAGGGCCCTCAACTCGTCCAGCTGGGCCATGCAGTCCACAAGGGACAGGGTATGAACCAAGGAAGAGTGAAAAACTCCATCTTTCATCAAACCTACGACCATAGCGCAAGCTGCGGAGTAAGCCTGCTTAGAACCAATGGCCGGTTGAGCCGAACCATCAGTCTAAATGATACATTTGTACTGATGAAGAGGAAGAACTGAAGAAGAAAGAGGGTGAACGTGTTCATACTGAAGAAACTCTTGCGTTTGCAAGGAAGGATCAAAAACAAATCTGACATCAACAGATGTTAAAGACGTAGCCCAGTGAATCCAACGAGGTTGCAGAGCTTTAGAATTAGGAACACTAGCTTTCGTGACCGCCTCTAAGGGTGGCACAGGTGAAATAACAAAAATGCATTTACCTTGATCAAGAGGGCATTCTTTAAGAATAGCCATCTTGACTGCAGTCAAAAAAAAATCCGGAGGAGAGAAATGCAGTTCCGCCGGAGTATACAGGTGCGATTTATAAGCAATTGGAACAGTGTCACACTCATTAAATGTCACATAAATGAAGCCGATCAAACCAGGCAAAATCCAGATGACCAAATTGGTAGTATTCAACCTAGTTTTTAAGTATTGCGTAGCAAGCAAATCAGATTGTAAAGCAAGCAAAACACAGCGGTGTGTTCCTGAAGCCAGGAGGAAGCAGAAAAGATGGGTGTGTCAAAGCATAAAGAGGTTTGATACGCTGAGCATAGTCAGGAATGTAAGTCCTGCCGAAATGTAGAAAACATAGCAGAGACTGCAATTTATAAGGGTAGAAGGAGGTTGAAATTGAGCACATTTTTCCCACAACCTTCAACAACTGCATAAGGGCGATAAGCTGCCAGAAGAGTGGCAGCAGTGTAATGATGAAAATCATTATCATTCGCATTCACAGCGGGAAACGTAACCCAGGACTAAAACACTTCAAAATGGTATGCAGGGTCTGCCTTGACCACACAAACCACCGGAGACCCCGCACTGGGTACTCCATGCTGCAATAAATGTTGAGGAACCGCTATGCGGCAATGAGCTGGAATTGCCACCGGTTGAGCCATTAATCAGAACAAAGGGATTCAAACGGTAGCACTAACATGGGTCAAAAAAACTTTTAAAATTCAAGCTTGAAAAACCTACAGCAATAGGTAGTCCCTACAAACTGAGGAGGCAAAGCCCTCCCACCACGGACGTCTCCGGGAAAACGGTGCGAGAGGATTGTGGACAAGCACAAGCGCTACTCAGGGGTCCTGTGAATAAGTACCAGACCAAACATTGGCAGCGCCATGTTGCAGGGATTCTGCTGAGTCACAGAACTATGCTTGGGATTATAGAACCTTAGTAGGCAGGGACTGAGTCATCCTACCACCTTAGTACCCATGAGCCCGGGACCGACTAGCTATAGTGTCTCACTTACTCACTCACAGAGGAACAAGTTATTAGACACCCCAGAACACAACACTCCCGGCCCTCTCAGAAATCGGGGTTACAGGACACACCCTTTTGCTCTCGCATCATACTAGTCCACAATAGGATCTGACAAAGAGACAAGAAAAGTTTAAAATGTTTATTTTAACTATTGTGCTCTAGTATGCGGTATACGTGCCACAATAAGTAAGAAAATGCCTAACACAAATAATGTCAGCATAGTACGTAGTCCATAAATCATAAAATGAGCTGTCATTACATAAGACAGGGCAGCCTGATCCTCCTTCCCTTCTACAGAAGCAAAATGATTATATGTCAGAAGGTCTCTGAGTGTTGACAGCAGAACCCGTATCTTAGCATGCACAGATGAAAGTTCTACATCTCAGGTGCCGTCACCATCTCTTCCCTGGAAAGAACCCTCTCCATGTGTGTTGTTGCCTATCTGTGCATACCTGTATGACGAAAGTATGTGTTCTCAAACATCAGCTGCATTTGTATGTTTTGTCTAAGTGCTAGGGCCTGACCAGAACAAAATAAAAAGGGGCAATATTGTTTGACCTTGTCTACGGTGTTCAGACTAAATCCCAGGAAAGAACAGAATGCAAAAACAACAGTAGGTTCTGTGTGAAAGTACAATGTGGCACAAAGCAAAATACGTTTGTAGAGTAACGTGCACAAAGCAGAGGGCAGTCTGCAACTTGCTTATGCTAACAGAGGGAAAACAACAATAGGCCTGCAATGGGACATATGACACTAGGTGGGGGCCTAAGTTGTGTAGTGCCTTGAATGTGCGTGTGAGGAGTTTGAAATGAGTGTGTTTGTGTATCTGGAGCCAGTGGAGCTCCCTGAGGTGTAGTGTGATGTGGGTTGTGAGTGAGAGGTCGAGGATGAGTCTGACTGCCAAGTTCTGGATAGATTGTAGTCTCCTACTAATTTGCTTGGTGATCCCGGAGTAGAGGGTGTTCCCACAGTCCAACTTGCTGGTGACTAGGGTGTTTATGACAGTTATTCTAATATTGCTTGTGAGACATCTTCAGGGAGTGAAAGCAGAATGCAGTGACTGTGTTGACTTGTGCACTCATGGCTAGTTTGCAGTCAATGATTATTCTGAGGTAACTGGCATGGGTTCTGGATGTGGGTCTGCGTTTGGCCAGCCACCAGCTGGAGTCCCATGGCGTGTGTTCCTGCTGAAGATCACTACTTCTGCCTTGTCCGTGTTGAGCTTGAGACAGCAGGATTTCATGCAGTTAGCGACTAAGGTCATGCAGGCGATTAACTTGTTTTTTGTGTTGGGGTTTCTTCAAGAAGGAGATTATGAGTAGTGTGTCATGGACAACGTTGGCCAAAGGGATCATTTATGCATTGAAGAGGGTGGGGCTGAGCGATGAATCTTGAGGCACTCCACAAATGAGTATGCGTGCTTCACAGGAGAAAGGTGCCAGCCAGGCTGATGGCTTGTGTTCTATTTGTTAAGAAGGAGCTGATCCAGTGCAGAGCGGGTCCTTGGAGGCCAATCTCATGCAGGCTCCTGAAGAGGATGGGGTGTGAGGCCTTTTCAAATGCTGCAGAGAGGTCAGGTCCAGGAGAATGAGGGCTGTCTTGTCTCCTTTGTCAAGGATCATACGAATGTCGTCTGTGGAGGCGATGAGTGCTGTTTCTGTACTGTTGCTGGGCTTCTATACGGACTGCATGGTGTCAATGAGCAAGTGGCTGCTGAGGTAGTCGGTGAGGAGTCTGTTGATTAGTTTCTCTAAGACATTTGCCTGGTATAGTAGGAGGGAGGTGGGTCTGTAGTTGGAAAGAGTGACCGGGTCAGCAAATGGTTTCTTGAGCAGGGGCATGACAGTTGCATGTTTTCAGGTGTCTGGGAATGTGACTGAGTCGATGAAGGCATTGAGGATGGGTGTTAGTGCTTCCCTGTCTGAACAAGTTATTTAGTGAAGGTGTGGTGGAGACAAGAGTCACAAAGGGCCCACAGCGGATGGTGTTCATGGTAGCAGCGATTTCGATCAATGGTAGTGACAGTGGGCCATGAGGTCAGGGTTTGTTCTTCGGCTGCGATGGGAAGTTGAGTTGCAACAGTGACAGGGTACGGTTGAGAGTTGAAGTTGCTGTATATGGAGGTGATTTTGTAACAGAAGAATTCAGAGAGCTTGCTGCAAATGTCCTGTGAGGGCAGTGGCGGCTCGCAGAGGGAGTGCTGCGGAGCGGTGAGGTGGGAGAGGGGCAGGGTGGGGGGGTAGTGGACTCGGACATACGACGGAACGGACTAAAGGAAGTAAATACATAAATAAAACTATTTACCTTGCGCGCGCTGCATCGCCAACTCGGCGAAAGGGCAGATCAAGTTACAGCATCCACCGAGGCTGTGTATGTGTGTGCCACTCAGTGGTGTTGCACTGATTCTGCTGGTAAACAAAACTGTGTGTTAGGACAACAGGACGCTAGAATGTAGGGACTGAGTCTCTCTACATTGTCAGTACCTGTCGGCCCAAATCCTGGCTAGTTCACAGTGCCGCACCTGAACTCCTAACCTTCACAGAGTAGCAGGTGATTTTGAAAACCTTGAACATTACCCTCTAGTCCCCAAGGGAACCATGGAAACAGATCCTCCCCTTTCGTTTCTCACTCACTCATGCATGCCCGTGGTAAATACAAGAAAGACACGAAGAAAGTTTAGCATACATTTATTGAAACTTAACGTAGTCTATTAGGAAGCAAATGTGCTGCGATCATTAGGGAGATGTAACTAAACAAAGTAATTAGCATTACTAATAGGGTGTATAGGACAAACATCCCAACCATGGCAACTTATCTATCTGGCTAAATCTACACCTACATGTGTGAGCACAGGGATATATTTGCGATCTCTGAGACTGGCCTAAGACCTCATACCTGATGTATGTAGTTAGGTGGTCCACATCGTGAGTGTAAACTTAGTTTATACAGGGCTGCTTGTCAGGCACTGCAGTCATCCCAGATCTGTCCTCTCTGCCGGAAACCTCCTCTCTAGCCCCCAAGGGGATGGGGCACAGTTTCTATGATAAAACTACTGTGTTGGAAGATTCAGCTGTGTGACTGTGTTGTGTCTAATGTTAGGAGCTGTTGCTGAACGAGCAGAGAAAATCAGTGCACTATGCTGTTATGTATCTGGTGCAACCCTGTATGATATGTGCAGACTAAATCCTAGGAAGATTCCCTGAATAACTAGCAACATGTACAGCATATTCCCAGAACAATGTCATGAAAACAAGTGCATTATATGTGGCCATGCAGAGCAAAGGCAAAAAATGCAAAACTAAGGGAGAACCAAAGTGGGCCATAAGGGAATTCACTACAGCGGCTCAGGGTCCGACCCACGATACAATAGAATAGCAATGAGGCAAGCAGCCTCACATTCACCTATGCTGCTTCGCTGATGCGTGGGTCACTTTTTTCACATCCCCACCATGCCACATACTGCGGTGTCTGACTCCACGCAAGGAAGTGTCAGACCCCAAGTTAGAAACTGTGGGTCGAGCACTTAGAGATGTACTTTGCAGACATTGCTATGGAGAAAGATCAAAAGAGGCCCATGCTTCTACATCTGGCTGGAAAGGAAATGTAAAAGATTTCCAGGAACTTCGTTGAGGCTGGACCACCTTTCACCTATACCTAGCTAAAGACTGCACTCAGCTACTAATTTACACCGATGGCCAATCCTGTTTATTAATGATTTCTGCTGCGCCAGGCCAAGTAACAACCTGATGAGTTGATAGATGCTTTTTCCACGTGACGCAGTGAATTTTGCCAGCACATGCACTCTCCCAGATGAAATAGACAAAATCAGAGCCTAGGTCAAACAGGGCCGCATGTTAGCAAAAGAAAGAGAGACCAAATCCTGCAAGATCCCAGGAAGTCAATGCTGCACATCCTTATGCTGGGACACTCCAAGGAACTTTCCAAAGCCTGAGCATCAGACATGGAAGCAACACTACAGAGCTTCATAAACAGACCCTGTAAAACAAATATCCAAAGGGTAGGCACCTCGAACAGAGTTATAGGACAGCCCTCACGGATGTCTTGCCGATGGTGTGGTGGCCCATTCCCACACACCGGAGAATGCCCAACTATGGGCAAGAAGTGCTCTGCATGTGACAAACTAAATCACTACACCAAGTTGTGCCACTCAACCCCGGTGCTGAAAACCTACCCTAAGAAAGCGGTGAACAGCATAAAACCCATGCTGAGCACTCTGAAAGATGACATGGACGACGACAAGGAAGAAGGTACTCAACATGTCATTCAGGCGCTGCAGTAATCCTATGCTCAAGCAAGGGCTACTTCAAAATGCCAAATGAAAAATGAAGGACATACCCTGATGACCACCATTGACACACGGGTACCTATAAACATCATGGCGCAAGAGCTTTTGGAAATGCTAGACAAAAAACTTAAGCTCCGGGCAACTCATGTGAAGATATACAAATATGTCAGCACCAAACACTTCCCATTAGTTGCATGTTTACAATCAATATCAGCTACGATAGGTATGTTGCGCACACCATAATATATATCACCAAAGAAAGAAAGGGCATGCTGATCAGCTGTCAGATGGCTGATAAAATTCAACTTTTACAATTTTTGCTCAGTTTATGCATTCTGAGTTTGAATTAATTGCTGGAAGAATTCCAGACTCTAAGCCATGGCATAGGGTGCATGGAATAGAAGCTTTTGCTTCTATCGCATCTATAAACTGCTCTATTCTGTCAGTTGAGTCATCAGAGAGTGACTTTCCCTCTCACACCCAAGTGGAGGAAGAGTTGTCTTAGCCATCCTCTCCCCCCACAGAATAACACTACTCTCATATTGAGAAAGAAGCGAAAGCCATCTGAGAAAGTTGATAAAAACGACATCACTGTTGATCCAGCGGTAACTTCACTGTAATTTCTCAATGCAAAACCTCATTACCTCTAGTTTACCGCTTAAAGGGGATGGACCTTTGCCACCGTGTTATCATCCGTCAGGAGACTTTACATAAACATGAAAATCAAATGCAAATAATATTTAAGGCAATAATGAGAGTTGTGAGTAGTTTTAAAGGATTTTATTTTCTAGTCAAAAGTTAAGGTTCTCTGACCCTTTATTCATTATTCAAATATCAATCAAGTTCCAGAATTGAAAAAATAGGAAAAATAGAATTAATACATAACATATTATAGATTGCATACAAGGCACTCCATAAAGGAAGGGAAAACCTGTTTCTATGTCAGTCAGAAAACTCTTAAAGAGTTTAAGAAAATACAATTCTAGAGTGAGTTTCGCAAGGCTAATCAATAATTAATAATTAGCAAAAATCTCCCATAAAGAGAAATAAATGCATAAGACAAATAAATCCGTAAAAGCCAGTTAGTCAAAGCATAAAACTTAAAGTTTTAGCATCTAAAACTGTCCAGGTCTATCAGCTGGTCCTCCTTTCTGTCCTCGCTCTGCCTGCATCTCTGTCTGTCTGTGTCTTGACACAGAAGCTGGGCGTGGCCCCTCCTTCCTCCTTGGCTTTGCAAGAGTGTCTAATCTGCCTCGTGTCCTGCTAAAAAAATATGAGCCGTGCCAGCCTACCCCTCTCTCCTCTCATCCAATATTTCTATCAAAAATGCACGTGACTGGTCTTTGTAGGTTGACCAATAAGAGCTTCAGAACACATCGACTCCCCATGGGCTGACTGGTCACGTCATCAATCAGGCAAGTTCTTGAGTCTTTGCTAAATGAAAACAATTACATTTTCTGTAACAAAAGTATTAATTAGGCGGAAACAGAGAATACATATTATAAGAAAAATGTGTGCTTTGCACTTTTCACTCCACGTTTTAAAGTGAAGTAAGCTTTGTTTAAACAAATTACATAGAGATAAAAGTTTGCAACATGCCTTCTTGAAGAGACGGAAACAGAGGCGTAAATTATAACAAAGTTCTTTCATAGAGAGGAGACAGGAGGAAACAGAGAGCAAACATCCCTTTCTTATCTTCAAGGCCGAAGGCAGCAGTAAGTTTGAGTCTGCCAAAGCAAAGTCAGCCTTTCTACACCATAAATGCGTGTTAATTCAGCACAATATATGCTAATTTGAAAGTTCAAAACACATTTTCTAAATTAAATGTACATTCTATAGTGAGGTTAAATCTAAACTAAACACATTTTTAACCACCCTGGATTAATTAATTGAGCATGGTTTTACATAATTTCATTAGACTGGAAAACATCTGACCAGGCCTCATTTCATATTTTCACTTTGCATGCACCAAAATCTGCGTGCCATTTTTCTTTAAAAATCAGTTTGTGTCTGAAACTTAAAACAGAGCAAATGCCTAAATCTATGTGAAATCTGGGCTCCATCAATTCACCCTTTGATAAAAACAAATCATGATACCTCAAATGATTTGTAAATTATCACACATGTTTTATTTGTTTAAAATAAAGCACTTATCATTAGTTGAGTCAAATATATGTTTTTCTCTAACTAAAATATTACTACTCATCTTTAGTGTATGTAGACATGGTAATTTCATTAGCACACTTAATTCACACAGGTATATAAAGAAAAACCCTGACTAAATTAGTATGTTCATTTTCACTTATTACAAAAACTGAGCATATAACAATTTTACTTCTATTTCTAAGGCAACACAAGTTTGGTCTGTAATCAGATCATATATAGCCAAGCTCAAAAGTTTAGTGCAGAGTTCTGTAAGTAGCTTCTTGGAACAGTTAGTTTTCTCTAAAATAAGTAACTAAAATAATAAAAGGAAAATTCAACAGAACAGTTCTCTTTTCTTCATTTTTTCTTCATCTTTTCTTCTTTTTCTTTCATCATTCAAAGATTCTTTTCTCTTCAGCTCTTGACAGTTCTCACTTATTTGTTTCAGCATTTCTTGGCTCTTTGTCACCAGCTTGCCATCAAGGTGGCTCATACAGTTCAAGCCTCGCATTACACAGTTCATTCAATGTGGTATTCTGTACTTTTTCCATACAATTTGAACACTCAGGTGCTGAGAAATTCTGACAGAGCACCATCAATTCTTTGCACTTTTTCAATCCAAGCCTTTCACTTTTATTTTCACTTTGATCAGATTCAGATGTTTCAGCTATGGGTGCAAATGATTTTTTCAAGGGACCACTGTAGATGTTTTGGATACTCTTTCAGCCAGCTTTTTTCTACCTCCACCCGTAGGCCCAAAGCACTAAGGGGCCGGTGCTGGGACCGGCCGCCAGCGGTGCGGCGGTCCCGCACCACCAATTAGGATGCGACCGCCACCGTGGCGGTCGCATCACGCATCTCTAACATTGCGGCGGGTGCTGCTGTTAGCAGCACCCACCGCAATGCCAAAGATGCATGTTGTGCATTGCCATGCACAACGTGACAGGCACCGTGCGGTGCCTGCCACCTTGAGCATGGCAATGTAGGGGGGTACCATAGGTACCCCCCAAGTGCAGCCCCCCAGCCCCCCACCCTCCCAGGGGCCCGCAACGGGCCCCCACAGCAATTCCCATCAGCCCTTTCATGGCGGCATCGCCACCATGAAAAGGCCAGATCCGTCAGGCATCACAATATGGATGGCGGTGCCTTCCAGGCACCGCCACCATATTAATCCCGAGTCCCGCCCGGCCGGCAATCGTGACGATTGTCGACTGGCGGAAAAGCGGCGGACGGACTTTCCGTCCGCCGCAGTACCCCCGCCATAGTAATATGGCGGGGGGTAATTCATGTTGCGATCCGCCCGCCATCATAATGACCCCCTAATTTCTTCTTCAGAGGCTGCACCTGACTCTTCCACCCTTTTGACACCGCTTTCAGGAGTAAGGGGAGAGGCAAGATGGCGGTCGTCTAAGACCGTAGCAGCGCACAAACCGGCAGAGAGCCAGTACCAGATTACATGCTGCGATAAGAAGGAGGAGATACGCGGCGATGACACCTGAGATCCGAAGTGAAGCATTTCAAGCCCCCCCAAGAGTTTTCGGGAGCTATCTGCACCTAATAGGGACGATTATTGGGCTGGCGGTTTTGAGACATTTTAACAAATTGATTACAGCGGCACCTGAGTGTCAGACCGGTGATCCGCACCTGTTTGCATCGGCATCCACGGAAACGGAGGAAATGGGACCGAAACCAGCTGGAGGAGTCGCAAAGTCAAGGGCAGAGCGTCTCGCGCCGAAGGGCCAGCCGGAGGCTGGGGAGTAGAGTGTGGATGCCGCAGCAGCCCCGCCAGTACAGACGCCTCGGCAGGGACGCCGAGGGCAGCAAGCTGAGCTAACTCTGGAGAAGAAGGGAAGAGGCGGGGTTGCAGCGAAGGTACGCCCGGCCGGCCCTACAGTGGTTGAGCTACTGAGAGGCCCCACGGGGAGGATGGCTCAGGCTTACGGCGATATGGGACATAGCAGAGGCAGCCCAGAGCAAGGTGTGGAGGAGCTGAGAGAGGAAGGTGGCTCTCCGGCACTGATAGACGACCGACAGGACTTGAATACAGTCGAGAAAAAGGTAGACCTGGAGATAACCCCCTCTCCAACTGACAGCTAACGGGGGGAGAAAGTGGCATTGATATTCTCGATACTGGAAACATTGAAGCCAGCCTACGTGATGTAATACCCCCTTCCCAGGCTTCTCAGGCAGTGGTTAGTCACAGGCCGGAAGATCTATTAAGCACAGCTTGTTTTACCCTGACAGAGAGGTCTCAGGGAGCTTGCATGGCTGATAAGGGAAATGTGGAAAAGGACCTGGATAAAGATCTAGATAAGGAGCCCAGTGACTATTTTTTCTCCGTATCAGATGGGGGTGAGTGGTCGGAGGATGGCTCGGCCAATACTACGGATGTGAGTAACAGCGATATGGATGAGGCCAATGGTGCGAAGGCAAAAACTGTCCTGAGAAGAAAAAAAAAGGGAAGCCGGGAGATAGAGATCTCACCTGGGATTACACTCCCATATATCAACTTACCGGTCCCCCGCCCAGTGGACACCCAGTCTCAGATCCATGTGGACCAACCCCCCCCGACGCTAGAAGCCATCTTTCAGGCCATATCGATGCATCGTGATGAGAGCGCCAAGATGGACGTAAGGCCCAGACAGCGATGCGAAAGGTGCAGGGGGTGGTACGGAAGCTGACCAAAACCTGTAGTGCTTTCGGGGAATGGTTGACCGATCTTGAATCTAGGATTGTTACTACAGAATCTGACCTTACAACCACCTAGGCGTTAACTAGATCCCATGAGGCCCAGCTAGTTGACATACAATGGAAGCTGGAAGAGCATGAAAACCGCCAGCGGCGCAATAACCTGCGGGTGCTCAGGGGTCCTGAGGGGGTCGAGGGGTCAGATGTCCGCTCGTATGTTGTGGATTTGTTAAGAGATGCGCTCCCGGAACTAATAGACTGGAACTGGGCCCAAGAGGTGCAACGCGCCCACCGAGTCCCCTTTGTACTAAAACAGCTGGTGAGGGCAGGAGCATTACCATGCGCCATTCTAGTATATTTTGGCAACTTTTTGCTACGTCAAGCTATTTTTGAAAAGGCCAGACCTGAAGCAAAGAGAACTAGGAATGGAGTTTCCTTTTTTGTCCGACCGGATTTTTGCCACACCACCGTCGAAAGGCGTTGGCGGCTGCGGCAGTTGATTAAACCATTTCAGGACAAAAATGCACAAGTCTTCTTGAACAATCCAGCTCGGATAAAAGTGATTTGGGGGGGGGAAACACGATTTTTGTGTCAGAAATTAAAGCTAAAGAATACCTGGATGGCCTTACAGGATAGAAATAGATTAGCTTACACTAATTCAGAAAGAGATTTGGGACACAGGTGATTTTACTTCATATCTTGGAAAAAAAGAAAGGGAGAAATAGGAAAGTAAAAAAAAAAAATATGTGTGAGAAAACGTGTGGGGTGTAGAAGCGGGGTTTTTGCTTTGGATTAAATGCAGCATGTATTAGGAAATATAAGGGTCATGAATTTTAGGGCTCTCGGTTCTGTGCGACGCATCCATCGAGCACAGACCTAAGTCTGAGTGTCTCTCAAGGGTGGTTCTGGGTAGGGGGAGGGGAGGGGGAGTGGGGAGATGGGGGGATGGGAGGGGGGTGAAAACCCTAGAAAAAAACATACCCAGAGATGAAAATGCAATATGTATACGAATTAAAGTAAAAGGAGTTAACCAGATTACAGTACCAAAGGAGGGGGAAAGAATAAACAGAGGAACACTATGTGGGTACGATTTTAAGCTCAGATGGGGAGGATAACTATCTGTTCAGTAAACGTAGCGGGACTGAATGATAGAGGGAAAAGGTTAAGGTTGGCGGAATTTGTGAGGACCAATGCCTTCGACGTAGTGTGTCTACAGGAGACCCATATCCCATGGGGGAAAAACTGAGCTAACTCTGGAGAAGAAGGGAAGAGGCGGGATTGCAGCGAAGGTACGCCCGGCCGGCCCTACAGTGGTTGAGCTACTGAGAGGCCCCACGGGGAGGATGGCTCAGGCTTACGGCGATACGGGACATAGCAGAGGCAGCCCAGAGCAAGGTGTGGAGGAGCTGAGAGAGGAAGGTGGCTCTCCGGCACTGATAGACGACCGACAGGACTTGAATACAGTCGAGAAAGAAGGTAGGCCTGGAGATAACCCCCCTCTCCAACTGACAGCTAACGGGGGGGAGAAAGTGGCATTGATATTCTCGATACTGGAAACATTGAAGCCAGCCTACGTGATGTAATACCCCCTTCCCAGGCTTCTCAGGCAGTGGTTAGTCACAGGCCGGAAGATCTATTAAGCACAGCTTGTTTTACCCTGACAGAGAGGTCTCAGGGAGCTTGCATGGCTGATAAGGGAAATGTGGAAAAGGACCTGGATAAAGATCTAGATAAGGAGCCCAGTGACTATTTTTTCTCCGTATCATATGGGGGTGAGTGGTCGGAGGATGGTTCGGCAAATACTACGGATGTGAGTAACAGCGATATGGATGAGGCCAATGGTGCGAAGGCAAAAACTGTCCTGAGAAGAAAAAAAAAGGGAAGCCGGGAGATAGAGATCTCACCTGGGATTACACTCCCATAAACAACTTACCGGTCCCCCGCCCAGTGGGCACCCAGTCTCAGATCCGTGTGGACCAACCCCCCCCGACGCTAGAAGCCATCTTTCAGGCCATATCGATGCATCGTGATGAGACGCGCCAAGATGGACGTAAGGCCCAGACAGCGATGCGAAAGGTGCAGGGGGTGGTACGGAAGCTGACCAAAACCTGTAGTGCTTTCGGGGAATGGTTGACCGATCTTGAATCTAGGATTGTTACTACAGAATCTGACCTTACAACCACCCAGGCGTTAACTAGATCCCATGAGGCCCAGCTAGTTGACATACAATGGAAGCTGGAAGAGCATGAAAACCGCCAGCGGCGCAATAACCTGCGGGTGCTCAGGGTTCCTGAGGGGGTCGAGGGGTCAGATGTCCGCTTGTATGTTGTGGATTTGCTAAGAGATGCGCTCCCGGAACTAACAGACTGGAACTGGGCCCAAGAGGTGCAATTCGCCCACCGAGTCCCCTTTGTACTAAAACAGCTGGTGAGGGCAGGAGCATTACCACGCGCCATTCTAGTATATTTCGGCAACTTTTTGCTACGTCAAGCTATTTTTGAAAAGGCCAGACCTGAAGCAAAGAGAACTAGGAATGGAGTTTCCTTTTGTCCGACCGGATTTTTGCCACACCACCGTCGAAAGGCGTTGGCGGCTGCGGCAGTTGATTAAACCATTTCAGGACAAAAATGCACAAGTCTTCTTGAACAATCCAGCTCGGATAAAAGTGATTTGGGGGGAAACACAATTTTTGTGTCAGAAATTAAAGCTAAAGAATACCTGGACGGCCTTACAGGATAGAAATAGATTAGCTTACACTAATTCAGAAAGAGATTTGGGACACAGGTGATTTTACTTCATATCTTGGAAAAAAAGAAAGGGAGAAATAGGAAAGTAAAAAAAAAAAAAAAAATGTGTGAGAAAACGTGTGGGGTGTAGAAGCGGGGTTTTTGCTTTGGATTTGCTTTGGATTACATGCAGCATGTATTAGGAAATATAAGGGTCATGAATTTTAGGGCTCTCGGTTCTGTGCGGCGCATCCATCGATCACAGACCTAAGTCTGAGTGTCTCTCGAGGGTGGTGCTGGGTAGGGGGAGGGGAGGGGTGAGTGGGGAGTGGGGAGATGGGGGGATGGGAGGGGGGTTGGGGGTGAAAACCCTAGAAAAAAACATACCCAGAGATGAAAATGCAATATGTATACGAATTAAAGTAAAAGGAGTTAACCAGATTACAGTACCAAAAGAGGGGGAAAGACTAAACAGAGGAACACTATGTGGGTACGATTTTAAACTCAGATGGGGAGGATAACTATCTGTTCAGTAAACGTAGCGGGACTGATTGATAGAGGGAAAAGGTTAAGGTTGGCGGAATTTGTGAGGACCAATGCCTTCGACTAAGTGTGTCTACAGGAGACCCATATCCCATGGGGGAAAAAGGGTCTGATGGATATTGGAGGGTATAATATGCTGGCATGTACGTCTCAAAGCTCAAATATTCGAGGAGTAGCAATATTAGTAAAAATTACCTTGGGACAGGCTAAACGAAAAGCTGCTGATGCACTGGGACGGTGGGCAATGGTGGAATTAGGGTTAGGGCTTACTGTGTGTGCGATCTATGGATGGAATCTGGACGATCCACAGATCTTTGAAGATCTTGAGCTGGAACGTGCAGCATGGCCATGCCCATTATTTGTATGTGGAGATTTTAATATCTCTCTAGATTCTCGACATGGGCAGGTAAACCAAGGGGGATACCATGGACAAAAGCCAAGAGTCTATAGGGCATTAACATCTCTTAAAAGTAGTCATGGTCTGGTCGATATTTGGGCTATGAAAAACCTAAACAACCCGGGGTATACGTATTATTCCTGCCCCCATAGGAAGTATGTCAGGATTGATTATTTTTTCGGTACGAGGGATCTACTTAAGGGAGCTGGCATTAGGAAATTTCCTAAGGTGATCTCTGATCACAATCCATTAATTCTGGAGATTGAGATTGAAAGATTCAAAAGAGCGCAAAGCAAATGGTCATTCAATAAGAAACTCCTTGTAAATAATGATTACATTGAGCACATTAAGAACTGATCACAAGAATTCTTTGATATAAATAGATACAGCGCCGGCAGGGGGGTAGTGTGGGATTCTTTTAAGGCTGGCCTTAGGGGTGAAACAATTAGCTTCGTCGCTAGGGCAAGGAGACTCCGGGAGATTGAGAATGAACAACTGATGCGTAATTTAGCGGAGGCAGAAGAAGAGCATGTTTCATTAATAATGCATGGCCGGGATGTGGTTCTAACTCAGTATTGAATAATTGCCCTTAAAGCGGAAATGAATAGCTGGCTAACGCAGAGATCAGCAGAGGAATATCAATCCCAGCGGAACAACTGTTATGAAAACTGTGAATTAGTTGGGAGGAGATTAGCCCTTCGCACCAGGCAGAAAACATCTTTGAATTTAGTACCCTCTATTAAAAAAAATGGACAAACCTATACCGATACAGATGACGTAATCAGGGTGTTCCAGGATTATTATCAAATATTATATCAGGATGATACGGGCACAGCTGGAACACTACAGGACATATCCCGTATGGTAACCAATACTGATCTTGGTGAGGGGCTGGATAGTTTAGCTAAAGAAGACCTAGAAAAGGACATTTCATTAGAGGAAGTTCAGGTAGCCCTGCAAGGAATGGCTGCAGGGAAGGCTGCTGGCCCTGACAGGATACCCCTGGAAATATATAAGATATTAGGAACTGTGATAGTCCCTCTTTTACTTGATCTTTTCAGGGGTGATCAATACAGTGGAAGACCTCCAGAATCCTGGAAAGAGACGGATATAATCATTTTTCCAAAGAAAGGAAAACCAATAGACAGTCCAGCCTCATATCGGCCAATATCCCTAATTAATTCAGATACAAAACTCTATTCGAAGATACTGGCCAACCGGTTGGGAAGGGTTATAGGACATCTGGTCTCCCTCTGGCAGCACAGGTTTATCCCCGGTAAAGAAACAACAGACCATATTCGTAGGGTTATTTCACTATTTGACATCATGGCCGGGACGGGGGACCAGATGGCTATGATCCTCCTTGACGCCGAGAAGGCATTCGATCGGGTATCTTGGAAGTTTTTATGGGGGATACTGGAGTTAAAAGGTTTTGGACCACACATCATAAGGGCAATTAAAGCTATGTATACTGACCCAAGAGCCAAGCTACAATTGATGGGGAAAGAGTCTGGTAACATTTTAATATCTAGGGGAACCAGGCAAGGGTGTCCCTGCTCCCCCATTTTATTTGCTATGTATATAAACCCCCTGGTGGCTAAGCTATTGCAGAGTCAGAAGATCAAACCTGAGGTATCTAGGGGGTATGATACTAAGGTGTTGGCTTACGCCAATGACGTTGCGGTGTTAACCACAGATCCAACAGAGGCAATTAGGGAGATTGTCCGGATAGCTGAGGGATATGGGACTCTATCAGGGTATGCACTGAACAAAGCCAAGACAGATGTTATTTGCACAGATAATGTAGTTTTTAATGATTCTAGGCGAGCAGACTCGGCAGTCTACCTCGGGGTTCGTATTAGCCCGAAAGTGGACGAGATTGCGAAAAGTAATTTTGATCCCCTAGTTAAGTCAATAGCCACGGATTTAAAGAGAGTAAATGGGTTGCATCTGTCTATAATTGGGAGAGGGAATTTTCTAAAAATGACCATGTTGCCTAAAATCTTGTACTTATTTCGCTCAATTCCGCTAGCAGTGGATGACCATCTATTGAAGACTCTCGACTCTATCTTCTCTAATTTTATTTGGCAGTATGGGAAAGTGAGAAGGTCTTTAAAATTTGTAACCCTTCCGCAAGATAGAGGAGGGCTTTCAATCCCAAATATTACCTTATACTACTGGGCGGCCCTTCTTCACCAGATGATCTCCTTGTTTGTAATAGATAGAGACAATGAGACGGAAGGGGGTGTGAGGATACCTACTGTATACGAACTAGCCATAGGGAAGGAAGCTCCCGGGATGTTGCTGAGACAAATGGAGCAGAGTTATTATAAAAAGGTGCGCTTCAAGGTAATACATAGCACATGGAAGATATGGAAAAAAGTGACAAAATTCATGGTGATACCTAAGGTTTGTCAGTATACCCCTCTGTGGCGCTCATCGCTCTTCCCACCTGTGTTTTATGATGTCATGGGGAAGGATGGGAAGAGCTAGGTGTGGTTACAATTGGAGATCTCTATGATGGAGAGCAAGTTACAGCAGGAGTTCGGAATTCCAAATAATCAGTATTTTAATTATATGCAGATTAGGAGTATCCTCACCACATGCAGACCAGCGATTAAATTAGATAGGATACCAGTGATTGAAACTATTATTAGGAAATCGAGCAAAATCAGGAATATTTACAGCTTACTGTTAGATAAATTACTAGATGATTTAGAAAAGACTGAGACAGCCTGGGCAGGGAAACTGGATAATCCAGATGTGGATATTTATATGAGTTTATCTTTAACTGCGAAAATTCTGTTATCCACTAGCAATTGTATAAAACTATATTTAATCTATATTTTACACCTTCTAAATTATTTAATTGGGGTAAAAGGGCAGATGATAAATGCCCTAGATGTGGGGCAGGACCAGCCACATTGAACCATATGTTTTACGATTGTGATAAATTGTTTTTATTAAAAAAGGGGCTGCTTGGCTTCTGGGAAAGATTATTTGGCTCTAGGATGGAATTGACCCCTACCTTGATGATTCTAGGTTATGATAGCTCCCTGGGGCTTAATACCACACAAGAGTACTGTTTATTTGTGGGAACAGCAATGAATAGGATAATGTTAGCTGCTAGGTGGAAGGATGCAGAACCTCCGACCTTCCAGTTGTGGCTTGCCAGGCTCCTTGGAATTTATAATCAAGAGACGGCTTTGTATGCTTGTAGGGGCAGGCAGGCCAGAATTTGTGGGGGGAAAATATGGGCATATATTTCAGAATGGAGCAGGAAAGCCAGGGGATGTTAATAAGGGAAGAGGGGATTAAGAGTGGCGATGTTAGGCCTCCCCATTTGAATGCTCCTGCCAGGTGGGAAGAAAAGAGTTGTTAAGGTCCTGTGCCCTATAAGGTAGAATGGTAATAATATCTCGTCTGGGTGTAATATACCAATCTCACACCATATATGCCATGTTTTAGTAAGCACTCTTATGCTGGTTCAGTTTACGGATGATGCCAATTTGTCTACATGAGGTATCTGTAATTGTATTTTTGCACAATCCTGTTAGTACTACATAGTAAGAATGAATTGTAAGGTTTTATGATATTTTATGCTTGGTTTTAATTCTTTTAATTCCAAAGCTGTATAAACCTCATTTTAGTAATTGTTCTTATTCTGGATTAGGTTATATGTGATGCTCCTGCTTTTGAATTGTATTAACTGCTTTATGATCTGATAAGTTGATATTTATCTTTGTAAACGGTGCTTTCTGGATATGAAATAAAACTAAAAAAAAGACACCGCTTTCATCTGGGTCAGTTTCCACTTTTTGCTTTTTCAGTGCCACTTCAGTTTGTTCTAGTGCTGCTTCACGCTCTATGTGTTCCCTTACAGCTTGACTGACCCTCTTCTGTGGACTTTTGACCACTGCTGGTATCTCTTCTTGAAGAGGAGCTGTTTTATCAGGGGGACACAGGACCATACATGTATAAGAGGCATGCACCCAATTTGAAAAGCCTCCACATTTCACAACAGTCTTTGCCAGGATCATTGGAACAGGCCTTTCCATTTCACAGCATCTCTCAGATCAAAGTTTTGGCACCTTTCATTATACAGATCTTGTGCAGCAGCTGCAATCTGGTGAGAAACTGCACGCTCCACATCAGCCAGACCTTCACAGCAATGGCTAGTCTTTTCATTTGTGTTTTTCACAAGTGCATTTGCATGCACATATTCAAGCCACTTCAGTGATGCTGAGACACAGTCTTTTGCAAAGTGAGACTCTGCTGTCTTTGTGTTGCTTTCTTGTACTTGGAACTTCAGGCAGATAGCTACAATCCAATCCTTGTCCAATCTGTGGTTCTGCACACATCTTTGAGACCTCATTATGATCTGATTTCAGAGAAACTGGCAATCTATACCTGGGCATCAGTTTTTGCAATAACACATTTGCTACTATGCAGTTGTCATTTTTCTCAAAATCTGTTCTGATACAACCTTGTTGTTCTGTCTCTGAAACATTTTCTTGTACCTCTTTTAATTCTTTCCAAGTGTAAATTATTGACATCAACATTAGATAAACAGTATCCTTCTCAGATTCACATGTGAAAATTCCATTGAATGCATATGCTAACAGGACACAATATTGTGCAACTGAATTAGCATTTGTCTCTCCCATGACAATAGTGACTCCCATTTGAGCAGATATACTGCATGTTATGGTAAGGGCAATCAATTTCGAATTTTGGGCTGAGGTAACTACTGAAAACCATGAAGCTTTGACAACATAATGTATAAGGAGCACAGCATGTGCTGCTCTTAATGTGTCATTGTTACCTTTCAAACATGGGCCATCTACAAAATGAACATTGTTGGGCTCAATCAGACGTTCATCATTACAGTCTAACCTTGGTTTCATGCATAGATTCATGATATCTAGACACTTAGGTTCAGTTTCATCATAGACAATTTCATTTGCTGGCACTAAGCTAAATACATTTGAATTTAGACATTTCTTGGTCACAGTATTTTCACAGAATAACTCCACAAAGGAAGGAACCATTTCAGCAATTGGAAATTCCATCATTATATTCTCACTCTTTTTATGACTGACATTTACCACAGCTACTAAATTAAGGCAGCTGGGCATTTCTGTGACGGGGTCAAGGGTCATTGGGAAATACGTCACAGACCTTTGAACACATTCATGTTTTTGAACAGGCACTGAGAGAGCGCAGCCCTCCCTCTCACTGCACATTGGTGTATTTTCTTTTAAATAAACTTGCATCCCTAGTGCCGGGGCGCAACACTTTTTCTCTTTCAACTCTAGGAATGCTTTTGTGCAATTGTTGTCCAATGGAAGCGGATCAGACACATCCTTGTGTGTCAGCCTCAGTAAAGTCTTAGCCACTAGGGAAAGGTTTAGTAACCACTCTCTACAGCAGCCAACCATTCCCAAAAACATCCTGACTTCTTTCTTAATTTGAGGTGGATTCATCTGGTGAATTATTTCCACTCTCTCTGGTGACACCTTTCTAGCTCCTTTTCCAATTATGTGTCCCAGACATTCATCTTCTTTTTGACAGTACTCCTGACTATCCTCATGCAATGGCACTATGACATGAACTTTGAAAAAATCAATAACAGTAAGCCATTCTTCAGCACATGAAATGTGAAAAAATATGTTGGCTGGATTCGGTACCATAGGACAACATAGAAAAGTTATGTTGCTAATCTCCTGCAATAATCTGTTCTTTTCATTTAGTTTCTGTAAACCTGTGATCAGAAAGTTACATAAACTTCCAATCAATTCCATCAAAAATCCTTTACTCAGTGTATCTCCAATTATGAGTAAAGTTTCTGCAACTGATGGTGTTCTTGAGTAAATGTCATCTGGTTCTAATTTGAATAAGACATGTTCTGCACATTTTATTAATCTGACATCCTTCTCTGTGAACTCCCTTATTTCTGTGTTTATTATTTCTTTCAAATCAGAAGTTAATTTTACAACTGTCATTTCTGGAAACAATGCTACAGCTGCCTCTTGTTGGGCCATTTTAAACTATACATCCTCATCAGGAATCTGATAATTAACATCATCTGGTGTACAGTAATCTGTGCTGTTTAATTTGCAAAACAATTGTTTTCCTGCCAGGCCTGAGTCACAAACAACAAATTGGTAACTTTTCTCAAATGGGCCTATTTTTGCTGCAACCTTCTCTAAAACTGTGTTTGTAATTTCTCTTTTTAAAACTCCTGCAACTTTTGTATTCTTTCCTAATTTTGGTAAATCTGAACCTTCCACTGTTTTCACATTGGATTTGGTAATTTCAGAATTGTTAGGGTTAAAACTCTCATTTTCAAATACAGCAACCTGTTGAAATGGGTTCTGATTTTGTTTCTGGAAATAATTCACATTTGCGCTGGACAACTTATTTAAATTCATTTGAGCATTTTCCATATTTTGTGAGACCATCTGAGCTTGAAAAACTCCTGTCATTTGTACCTGTTTCTGAACTGACATTTGCATTTGCTGAACTGGCACATTTTGCACCTGCATTTCTCTCTGTGTTTGCGCATTTCCATTTACTGCATCAGGTTTAAATTTACATTTCTTCTTCCAATGCTCAAATCTGTTATAAAGATGGCAAAAGGATACTTTTTCCAGCAGTGCAACATCCATACCTGAATTTGCACAAACCAAAACACCTTTACTTCCATCCTGTGAAACAACACCTTGTAACTCACTTTCTTTCTCTGCAAACAACTGATTCTGAAAACTTTTCTGTGCAAACCTTCTCTGTACCATCATAGGTTTTTCCTCAAACTTTTTCTGCTTCATTCCTTGTCCAGCACTATAATACACTTCATCCTTCAGAAGCCCATCTATCAGCTTTCTTTGTAAACAAACCAATTTTTGCTGTACGTGCACACTGATCTGATCAGAGAACATTAAACCAATTACCAACTGTGTCACAACGAATCTCATGCCACTGGCATCAGGCAATTCTTTCCCACAGTGTTGTGGAAACTCTAGACACACACTTTCACAAAAATCATGAACCAATTCTTTTAGCTCCTGTGTTGTTCTTTTAATCTGTACCCAATTAACATCCTTTGCTGACACTCTGCCCTTCAGAAAAATATTCACTGCTTCGTTTTTCTCCATAACAACAGAAAATGATGGTGCATTCATGCAAACCTTTTTCATTGTCTCCTCACCTGGCCTTTGCACAGCAACTTTATATTCAAACCATAATTTAGTCTGCATGGCAATGTCAAAGAACATTTTCAAATTAATACACAACTCCTTTAAAATTTCAACAAATCCATCAACTTGTGGGTACCACAGCATAAGTTTGTCTCTTAATTTTGGGAATGTGTTCAGAAATGCTGCAAGTTCACTTTTGTTCCGTGGCACATGAACATGCACTTCTCCCACATTTTCTCTCAATGAGTAAGCAAAAGCTTCTCCCTCATCCTGTTTATTATTTTCCTCAACAAGGTCTGGTGGTTTCTTTTTCTTATCAAGTTTCCTTGTTAGGTCTGGCGGTTTCTTTTTCTTCTCATGTTTTCTTGCCCACTTGTCTCCTAATTTCTCAAACCCATTGCATTTGAAAATATATTTAATTATTTCTGCAATGTGCAATTGCATTCCTGAAGAACGCATTTTCTCATTTGCTTCATCATCCATAAGTACCCTGAAACTTTTCTGAAATGGAAAACTTCCTGAAACATCAATTTCATATTTTTGAGCCAAATCAGTCAGTCTATCATGTGTAGTTACTGCACATGTAGTTGTTTCCTTACTCAGGGAAATTAATTCTTTTTCCTGACACTGGTTCACATTTTCATGACTTAAACAGCAGGGACTGTTAATTTCTTCATGTTCAAATGTTGAATTTAAACCATTAAGCTGTCTCTCTTTTTCAGGGTCTGGGTTAATTTGTTCCCCAATGCTCTCTATCTTTTTAATCACTGCTGCTTCCTCAAAGCAGGTTTGAAAAATCCCATCTTCAAATATATTCAGTTTATCCTGGGCTGCAGATGTTGTAAAGACCATTTTTCCCCCACCTTTCAGTGCTTGGACTGTCTGGGGTAGTTTCTGTTCAATAATCTGTGAATTCTGAGTTTCTGAAATAAACCCTGACGTAATTACTCCTTCTGCAGCTCTTTGAACTTTTTGAGTAGGGACCATATTAATTGGGACAGTCACAATTTGTCTAGGCACTGCCTGTGCATCTGCAGTTTGTAATAATTGTACTGAATCAGTCACATTTGAAACAGTAACACCTGGAGATATCACTGCCAGTGCTGAATCAACAGGTAGTGGGTCAATCTGAAATGTCTGCACAGTTCTCTCAATCTGTGTTTCTCTCTGTTCAACAGAAGCAGTAGCCACTGTAGTACTTACTGGTACAATATTATCAGTATTTTTAGTGGGGACCACATAAGGTGGTGGACACTCAGTTAACAATGCATCCATTATTTCATCCCCTGAATCATTATTTATTTGAAGCTTTTTGTCATATTTAATTCCCTTCTCCTGTATCTGGTGCTTTACCTTTTTATCCTCACTTGCGTTGTCTCTTGCTGCCTTTTCCCACATGCTTAAAGCCTCAAATTGTGCAGCTCTAGATGGTGTCTTTATTTCACATAGCACTTCCCTTAATTTGTCAATAATTTGCAATTCAAAAGTACCATCTTTTGGAAACCTCAAAGGACCCTCTTTTTCAGTAATCTTGCACCATTGGTGAATCCCACATACATGAATTTTGTCCCAAATTGGTAGACATAAAATGCACAGGTGTTCCTTCAGGAGCATCACCAATTAAAATTTAATTTTTTACTTTACCTCCCAACAGTTTCTTTAAACCTTTAAACAATTCCATTTCTGCAATATTTTAATGCAATTTCTTTTCTTTAATGCTGTCAGTTTCAATTTCGGTCAGTTTAACTCCTACTACTGACCCTCCCTTCACAATCAGAGCTCACTACACGCCCGCTGCCTTGTCCAATGCCAGCGCAGCCTTTTGTGACGTCAGTTTCACTCCCTCTACTAGCCCTCCCTTCACAAAATCTTACGGCAATATTTTTCTTAATCAAAATTCTGTTAGTAACAACATAAAAACAGCGCTACTCTGTCTGCTCTGCTAATCCAAAGATAGTTTATTCACTTGCTTCAAAGAGAAAGTAATTCCTAACACTGCGAGTAAAAACCACTGTTTACCCTTCACTTAAGCTCGGGGAGGACCTATTACACCTCTAGGGATACTCCTCCTTTGGGTAAGGCCAAAGTTTCACAGGTGGACCCTTTGTTATCACTCACACTCTACTTTTATATGATATAGTCCCTAATATAACACCTACAGCCCTCCGTAGCTTTTAGGTATTATGACAACAGACGAGTAACCTTCTGCAGTGTGATTTCCTTATCACACTCTTCTAAATTCCATTCCCGGGATTCCCAGGTATCTCTGTACCTGTACTTCCAGACAACATAAAACAGGACACTAACTTTTCATGTTAAGAACATATAATCAATAATCAATAATTCTGTCCTATGAAAATACCAATTTAATCAATAAAACCATCAAGTCAAAATGAGCAAAATTTCACCAACAGTCAAAACCCTTACTATTTTTTTTTTCAACACTTCAAAAAGAATACCTTCTAGCACATTAACAACATTTCACAACCCTATTGATACTCACACCACTCCAGCAATCGCCTTCTTGCATTACCTTCCAGTACTGCTTTGCCAGTCTTCGAATTCTGAGCATTGGAATCAGGAATCAGGACTTTTTTTTTGAGAATCTGGACATTTATCTAACTTGGGCAATTATTTTGTAGCGCTATTTAGGCATTAGACTAAACTATGCTCCTTTTGTTGATGGTGTTAGCCATCCTCTGCTACCAGAATCTGATCCAGCGGTAATTTCACGGTAATTTCTCAATGCAAAACCTCATTACCTCTAGTTTACCGCTTAAAGGGGATGGACCTTTGCCACCGTGTTATCATACATCAGGAGACTTTACATAAACATGAAAATCAAATGCAAATAATATTTAAGGCAATAATGAGAGTTGTGAGTAGTTTTAAAGGGTTTTATTTTCTAGTCAAAAGTTAAGGTTCTCTGACCCTTTATTCATTATTCAAATATCAATCAGGTTACAGAATTGAAAAAATAGGAAAAATAGAATTAATACAGAACATATTATAGATTGCATACAAGGCACTCCATAAAGGAAGGGAAAACCTGTTTCTATGTCAGTCAGAAAACTCTTAAAGAGTTTAAGAAAATACAATTCTAGAGTGAGTTTTGCAAGGCTAATCAATAATTAATAATTAGCACAAATCTCCGATAAAGAGAAATAAATGCATAAGACAAATAAATCCATAAAAGCCAGTTAGTCAAAGCATAAAACTTAAAGTTTTAGCATTTAAAACTGTCCAGTTCTATCAGCTGGTCCTCTCTGTCCTCGCTCTGCCTGCATCTCTGTCTGTCTGTGTCTGACACAGAAGCTGGGCATGGCCCCTCCTTCCTCCTAATCTGCCTCGTGTCCTGCTAAAAAAAATGAGCAGAGCCAGCCTACCCCTCTCTCCTCTCATCCAATATTTCTATCAAAAATGCACATGACTGGTCTTCGTAGGTTGTCCAATAAGAGCTTCAAAACACAAGGACTCCCCATGGGCTGACTGGACACGTCATCAATCAGGCAAGTTCTTGAGTCTTTGCTAAATGAAAACAATTACATTTTCTGCAACAAAAGTATTAATTATGCGGAAACAGAGAATACATATTATAAGAAAAATGTGTGCTTTGCACTTTTCACTCCACGTTTTAAAGTGAAGTAAGCTTTGTTTAAACAAATTACATAGAGATAAAAGTTTGCAACATGCCTTCTTGAAGAGACGGAAACAGAGGCGTAAATTATAACAAAGGTCTTTCATGGAGAGGAGTCGGGAGGAAACAGAGAGCAAACATTCCTTTCTAATCTTCAAGGCCGAAGGCAGCAGTAAGTTTGAGCCTGCCAAAGCAAAGTCAGCCTTTCTACACCATAAATGCGTGTTAATTCAGCACAATATATGCTAATTTGAAAGTTCAAAACACATTTTCTAAATTAAATGTACATTCTATAGTGAGGTTAAATCTAAACTAAACACATTTTTAACCACCCTGGATTAATTAATTGAGCATGGTTTTACATGATTTCATTAGACTGGAAAACATCTGACCAGGCCTCATTTCATGTTTTCACTTTGCATGCACCAAAATCTGCGTGCCATTTTTCTTTAAAAAGCAGTTTGTGTCTGAAACTTAAAACAGAGCAAATGCCTAAATCTATGTGAAATCTGGGCTCCATCACTGTGAATAGTTGTTCAACCATTTTGCATCTCTTGCAGCCGATTATTCTTGTCTTGCCTATGTGTAATAAATCTTGCTTTCAGCTCCCCTTTAAAATGTGAGAAACTGTGTGTGTGCAGAGAACTGTTTCTATCTCTGTGCTACACCCTGAATGAGTTATCTACACCTGTCAAGGGAAGCAGAACATTTTTAAACACAGGCTTAATTGACTATGAGCTGAACCCAACCGTCTGGGTACTGACTGAGCTATCTGACATGCTATTTATGAATAATGGGAAATTCCACAGCTTTAAATATTTTGCGAAAGACTATAAATAATGTGAGTTGGCTGCGTCTAGCAGAGCTTGTTCGAAGCACCTGGCTTCCCATCTTTCAGTTCGAACTTGCAATAAAACTGTCTACATGACTGTGACTGTTTGTCTCTCATTTCCAGTACCAGAGTTTGTGCACTCACAAACTAGGGGCTCAATCGGGATCCACCAAGTCAATCCAGATGGACGTGAATGCAGCCATCAAAGGGGATGGTTGAGGAACCGACTGACTTTGAAGTACGTACCAGCAGAAGGGATTGCATTTCTCATGGTCACAGTCTGAGGAGATCGCCAGCACCCCGAGAAACGAGGTTGACTTGGCGGGATCCCTCAGAACCTGAGACACACACAGTCATCAAGACCTGGTCAGATGTATGATGGCCAACTGTATGATGAATGAATAATATGATAGATGTCTCCTAATGTAATATGATGATGTCTCACTAGTTAGAAGGGTGATAAGTAGTATTGTTGTTAAACCAAAAGATGCCTTACACCACGGAGATAGAAAAGCTTAACTATTATTGATAACCTGGGTGATTGTGTGTGTAAAGGTATGGATGAGGTGCAGCCCTGCCTACAGGAGGGCACCCTTGCATGGGAAATGACGACAAAACAAGGAATGGAGACTGTGTTGTTTTTCTAAAAATGGCACGAGTATTCTTGTAAGGATGCAACGTTTCAGTTCCCAGTAGATGGGACCTTTGATTTCGACAAATTGGTCTATCTACAAAAGTGTATGTGTGAATTTGGAAAGAAGAAAATATGATTATTACAATTTGATGTTCTTAATAAATGGGAAAAATATTCTAGACAGAAACATAGCAAAGAAATATTAAAGACCGAAAGGGCTAAGGCTAGGGCATATGATACGGTTAAATGGAAAGAAAAGAGAGAAGAAATGTCTTGACAAATAGCCCTGAACCAATAAGGGATGTTTACGGTACAGAAAGTAATACCTACTGCTTCTTTGCAGGAGGAGGACAGTGGGATCCAAGATTTATTAGAATATGGAGGCCAGGGTAGACCACCTCCATATCAGCACAAAGAAAGTGACAATAATAGGCAGAAAGACATGAAAAGTAATGAGGAGGACGGCTCAAAAATGTCTAGGAATTTTGTGTTGGAGGAGATTCGACAAGTGAATGAGTTTACCATCAGGGTGCAGGATTGCACCACCAGAGAGGAAGATATTGTGTTTCCAATTGATTTTAACTCCTCCATGATGCATCACGCCAAGAGGATGTTGAACAATGATATGTGGAGTAATTGGAAAGCTTTTAGAGTCAAATTTCCAAATTAAGAAAAATGCCCTCTCTCTCTGCCCCTAGATCATAAAGAAATAGATAGATATGTGTTAGGTCTAAACATAGTTTTAACATCGGAACTGAATTTTTATGGACTTTCCGTAAATAGTTTTGATATCTTTCTTTTGTTTATCACAATGTTAATAACAAAACAAGGGGAGGGTCTGATACCACAAATGGCTTCCTTGAGAGAAGTACCTTGAGTTTGATGTCAACAAGCCTCTATATCACGCCCACGTCCCCTGGACTAAGTCCGGATTGCTGTCCTTCTCTAAAATGTACCCATATATAAGAGAAAACCCTGAAGAGTGGTATGCTAGAATAGAGAAGATATTTAGGGCTGGAGAGTTGACATTCGAAGAAATTGAACAAATGTTTTTGTACATTTTATCCCTGATATTTGGCAAGAGTGTAGATATGAGTACAGTACTGACCCTGAACTAAATTGGGAAGATATACAATATGCGCAGAATACTAGAGATGCAGATACAGGCAAAATACCCACAATAATATCAGGTTTACCCTCAAAATTATTGCTAAGGATACAACAGATAGTGCCCGTAAAAGGTTGAATCTGCAGAAACTGTATAGTTGTAAGCAGGGAAAAGACGAGAATGTCTCCACTTTCTTTTCTAGATTACAAAATATTTTTGCAGCTCATAGTGGCATGGACATATCAGACATGGGGGTTCAGCAGGCATTGTCAAGCTGCCTTGTAAATGGTTTACAAGATAAGATCAAGAAGCACAACCACATGTATTTGCCCACCTGGAGCGTTAAGCCCCTTACGGAAGTTCTGAATATTGCACAATATTTTGAAGACAAGCAGGCCCAGGAGGAGGCATCTAAAGACAAATATCTGAAAGAATTGAAGAGCAAGGTGTTATAACAATTGCACAGGGTAAGAGGTGGACAGACCCCATGTCGTGGTTACAGGAGTGGTGGAAGAGGATTTTCAGCGCCCCCGATAGGTGTTAAGGTGGCCCGTCGATGATGGATGTCACCACTGCAAGCCTACCAACCACTGGGTATGGGAGTGCCCTCATTTACAAGGTCGTCAGAGGGGTAGGTCAGTACAGAATGGGTGACCAAAAAGGGGATAAGGAAATGGCACAAATAGATGCTTTCAATCACACCAGAAGTATCAAAACACAGATTACTCAGATGATATCTTTGATGACACAGGTAATTATTTTGATAAGAAACAGATGGTCATAGTTCCGTTCCCAGACTGGGACTTTGTTGAATAGAGGGGCGCGAGAGGAGATGGGGAAATGGTGACTATTCCAGTAGATCCCAATGGGCCATACATGGAGGCCACTGTGCAAGGGGAAAGAGTAACATTCTTGGTAGATATGGAGCCACCAATTACTCTATCTCAATTAGATTAATCTCACATGCACCCCTCATGGGAAAGTACAACACATCGGTGGGATTCTCAAATGTCCCTATAAAGAGTCCTGTTTCTGCACCTTTGACCTATACTACAGGGTCTATTACGGATAAACAATTCTTTGAAAAAACAGACAAATAGCATTAAATTTATTAGGGATAGATCTACTTAAGAAATTGCATGCTAACATTAAATGTACCGCAGATGGTATTTACTTAGAATGTTCTTAAGATACACCTCCACAGCAGGCATATTTAACAAGAACAAAGACTGCGTTGACGGATTAGTTGTATGACAGGGTAGACAAAAGAGTGAGAGCATGCAGTAAAAATTATGTTGGTAGAATGGATATTGCCCCTTGAGGGCGGGAGTTCAGTTACTCCGTATCCCACAATAATGCATTTCCCCAAAGGAGAACAAGGCCTGCAGTTAGTGATACAAGATCTCATTCACACTAATGTCATTAAACAATCACAGGGGTCTCCATGTAATGGTCCTGTACTCACTGTTTTAAAAATAGTGATGACTCCCGCAAACCAGATGTTTAGAGGATCATAGTAGACCTTCCTGATAGTAACAAAATTGTGCAGCCCCGTTGTCCCATTGTTCCTAACATTTCTGCAATATTGGCTGGGATACCACCAACAGCATACTACTCCTCTGTTATTGATTTAGAGAATGCTTACTTTTCTATGCCTTTGCATGAAGATTCACAATATCTATTCCGTTTCACAATTCGGAATAAGAGCTATCGTTTTACTAGAATTCCACAAGGGTACACAGAAAGCCCTCCCATTTACTCGCAAGCATTTAAAACACAGTTAGACAATTTTCAGCCTACACCTGACTCTACAGTCATACAGTATATTGACCTTATTATGATTGCCAGCACCTCTGAAGATGCATGTATTACAGATACTGTGAATATATTGAGTTTCCTAGCACAACATGGACATAAGGTTTCCCCTGAAAAATAAAAATTTGCTCAACAGGAGGTTGCCTATTTGAGACACCTCCTGTTGAAAGGGCAAAGATGTCTGGACCCTCAGAAAATACAAACAATATTGCATCTACAACCTCCACAAACACAACAGCAGGTGCGTGCATTTCTAGGAAAGGCAGGACATTGCAGACAATGGATTCCAAAATTTTCAATATTATATAAGTCCTTGTTACATTGACCACAAAAGATACTCCAATACCACTGCCTTGGTCAGATATTTATAAGCATAGTTTTGATACAAAAAAACAGGCCCTTTGTAATGCCCTGGCATTAGGCATGCCTCATTATACAAAGGATTTCCACCTGTATGTGCATGCACAGGATGGGTGTGCCTCAGGGGTCCTTACACAGTATTAGGGTGACAAGAAGAGACCATGTGCATATTTTTCCACAACACTTGAAGCAGTAGCCAAGGGACTGCCAGCCTGCCAGCACGCAGTTGCCACACATGCCACGGTTTTAAAGCAAGCAGAGATTTTGACATTGGGACATCCTGTCCATCTACATGTGCCGAATTCTGTAGACCTCCTATTAACTAGAACGCAGACACAACATCTGACCAACGCAAGGCTAACTCATTATGAGCTATGTTTATTTAGCCCATGTGTCGCAATACACAGATGTAACACACTCAACCCAGCAACCCTACTGCCAATATCGACAGGAAAGAACACCACTGAACATGTTTGTCTATTACTAGCAGAGGAACACACCATGGGCCGTATAGATTTGCAAGACACTGCCATGGACGAAAGAGATGGAGATCTATGGGTGGATGATTCATGTTTTAAGTTCAAAGATGGCACCACAACTGCAGCATATGCCATAACAACACTCCAGACAATAGTAGAAACATGAAGGTTGACAGAATTATCTGCCCAAGCTGCAGAACTGATAGCTCTCACAAGAGCATGTGAATTGAGTACGGGTTTGACTGTTAATATTTATACCGATAGCCAGTTCACTTTTGCTGTGGCCCCCAACTTTGGAAAATTGTTGGCCAAAAGAGGATTTCTCACTTCTCAAGGAACAAAAATTCAACATGGGCCATTGATCGTACAACTTTTGAATGCATTATCTCCACCAGCTAAAGTTGCTATTGTGAAATGCAATGTCCACGAGAAAAAAGTGGATGATGTAGGAAATGGAAACTCATTTACAGACATGGTGGCAAAGGAAATAACACATAATATTCCATCATTGACGTATGTGGTTAGGTAAAATGTGCAATTTAAGGACGTTATAGAATATGATTTTAGTTAAAGGGGTATAGCTGATTTACAAAAACAAGCTGCGCCAGAAGAATTGCAGGGATGGAAGGAGCAAGGTATCTGGGTAAATGAATGCAGGAAAGACAAAATAGGTACCAGGTATATGTTACCAGACAGGTTGTTATACCCTATTACTTTGATGATGCATGGGCCCTCACATATAGGGCGAGATGCCATAGTGAATAGCATGAGACTGTTTTGGGAAACAACAATATAAGGAAAATGGCAGACAGAATTTTCAAAAGCTGCATGGTATGTGCTCAACATAATGCAGGAAAGAGAATATCAACACCAACAGGTCATTCTGTACCAGCAGAAGCGCTGTTTGAGCACCTCCAGATGGATTTTGTTGAACTACCTCCAATTAATAAGTACAGGTATATTTTGACTGTGGTGTGTCTTTTTTTAGTAAATTTATAGAGACCTATCTAACTTAAAAGAGTGATGCACAGACTACAGCTAAATATTTATTGAAAGAACTATTACCTCATTTTGGTTTGCGCCAGATAATTTCCAGTGACAATGGTGTTCAACTCGTCAATAAAGTGATGCAGTGGGTGAGCAAGGCAATGGGCATTCAACATAAATGTCACTGTATTTAACACCCAAAGGCAGCAAGCGCTGTGGAACATAGGAATGGCATATTGAAATCAAAAATAGTGAAAATATGTGCGGAATCCACACTGACTTGAATCAATGCGTTGCCCATGATCCTGATGAATATGCGTACTACACGGGACACCACCACTGGCCTCAGTGCACATAAACATGTGACTGGAAGGCTATTGACTTGTAGGAGGTGCCCAAACTTGTGCTCACCACTCAAGTGACTGTTACTTTGCTCTATGACTATTGCATTGAGCACTCATGAAGCATATTTCTGATGTCAACAAACAGTTGAAGGATGCTCTACCACTCCCTCTGCAGGGGCCCAGACACAGGATCCAACTGGGTGAGAAGGTAATGATAAAGGAATACCTGCCTGCAACCTCGGTGACACAGACTGGTGTTAAGTGTTCTGGTTACAAGAACTGGATCCACGCCACACATGTGAAAAGAGCCCCTCCACCTGTGCTTCCTTCACCTGCAATGCCACAAGAGGATGCTGAAGGATCTGTAATCCTTCCTTTCCCCAACCATTGAAGGTACAGGAAGAGCGATACAACCTCCACCCCAGGCCCCAGTATGTGCATCTTCTGACCACAACCAACAATAGTTTACTATCGGGCACAGAGCACGAAGTACTGGTGATCTGTCACAGTCTAGCGATAGTGAAGTATAGGGTACAGAAGGAGACTCAATTGCTCGGGAAAGAAAATGAATATGGAAAGAAACTACACTGACAAAGAAGTTATGCATACCATTTGCATTAATCATTATTACCACCTTAATAGCCATTGCCATTTACCTATATTATATATATTCCCCTAAACTACTGAATTCAAACAACACCACATCAACTGATGACCTGCAGGACCACTGTTTTAAAGAGTACCAGGAGAACGTTGCCATACCAATGATGAACGCCTATCACAAGCAATTAAATGTCTCAGATTGTTGGATGCCTTAAAGCTTCCCCCTGTAACACAGCACAGAATGCCTCTGTTGCCTTTGTGTTTGGCGCTTAATGATTCTTGTTATATTCTATTTAAAGCAGTGATCACCTGGTTTTCTGGTCAGATGGGTACTGATGTCAGATGCAAATATAAAGATGGAATAGTGGTACTGTTAAATTGTACCACCAGTGGGGAGAATTTACCCTATAGGGACGCTTTCAATGATAGTGTTATGACTAAACGATATAGGCAATTCCCTCCGAGGATGAATGCCTTGATTTCTAACACTTCCACTCCGTTCCTGTAGGCCCCGCTTAATGAGTAACAAGTGGGCAATCATAATTATATATCGCATCAAATGGTTTGCAAGAATTGGGATGAAGAAACTGCACCCATGTATTTAGTTTGGCCATGCCTCCAGGCCCTCAATGCCAGTAGCAGAAGGCGAGAGCATTTTATTTTGTCTGTGGACAGAAAGCTTACCCTTGGCTGCCTAAATGTTTGGCAGGGTTTTACTATTTGGGCCTAGTGCTCTCCCATATCCAAACCATCCTAAAGAAGATGTCAGCAAATATATGCAAAAAAATAGTTCAGTTGGAGGGAAAAGGGAAATATATCAGACTGATACCTCTGCTCAGGAGTTCGGTGATTTGGCACTAACAATAAAACCTATGCTAGGGGTAGCAATGAATTCTAGAAGAGTAAGGCAATTAGCCCATTGGCTGAAAGCAACAATAAATTAAACAACATGTGCCCTAGGTAACATAATGGGAGAAATGGTATCATCAGACAGGTAACGCTTCAAAATCGTATGATGCTCCATATGCTTCTCGCTGAAAAAGGGGGCATATGTAAAATGATATGTATGGAATGTTGTACATTTATCCCCAATAATGCCCCCAGTATTTACAAAGCATTAGAGAATTTACATGATATAGGAGTACAAGTGCATAACTTTGCTGAACGAACATTGTGGGATGATATTTCTTCCCTATTTGGGGCTTGGGGCTGTACAATAATGAAAGGTATAATATTCATTGTGATAGTTGTTCTGGGATGTTGTTAGTGCATTATTAAAATTCCAACATGCTGCCAGATGTGTCTGTCAATGTGTCGAACTATGCTTGCAAAAAATGTTCATCAGACTAATTCTCTTATCATGAAGGATGAAGTGATTATGTTAATTATGAATATTGACACTGATGGATGGGGAGAGAGAGGAGAGGTGAATGGTTGAACAAGTGATCAAAGGGCAGATTGAGAAAGCTGATAAAAAGGGACATCACTGTGAACAGTTGTTCCACCATTTTGCATCACTTGCAGCCATATAGTCTTGTCTTGCCCTTGTGTAATAAATCTTGCCTTGATCTCCCCTTTTAAATGTGAGAAACTCTGTGTGTGTGCAGAGAATGGTTCCTATCTTTGTGCTACTCCCGGTATGAGTTATCTGCACCTGTCAATGGAAGCAGAACATTTTTAACCACAGATTTATGTGAATATAAGCTGGCACCAACAGTCTGGATGCTGACTACACTTTTCTGACATACTAGTGCTGAATAATGGGAAATTCCGCAGCCTGAAATATTTTGCAAGAGACTATAAATAACGTGAGCTGGTTGCATCCAGCAGAGTTTGTCTGAAGAACCTGGCTTCACATCTCTCACTAGTTCAGTCGTGGTTCGCATACCACTTTATTGGTATATGGTTTGGTACGCCCCTAGGGCCCAAACGTGTATTTGTGCTATTACTGTGATTTAATAACTTCTAACTTATGTACTTCGAACTCTAGCCTCATAAAGAGACTAGAGGGGTGTGTTTAGCAATAAATACATATATTTTGAATATATACCTGGTGTGGTGCTCTTTCATTTGATCACTCAAGAGATTATAGACTGGTAAAACAAGCTGCTTTACATTCCTTCAAGACTTAGCCTGAAGGCTGCTCTCCATAGCTACCACTAGGATAGCTTTCAATAAGGTTGTCTTTAACCTATCTCCAATAAGGGGTTGTTTGGACTGGTGCAAGGTGCCCACTATAATTAGTGGACAGCATATGCCAGGCCAACTTCTCACACCGGCCTCTTCACCCCTTCACCCGGGCCCCCCTCCTGGGACCCGGGACTTTGCCACGGTGCTCGCGGAGGCGTGGTAGGCTCCCGTCCTCCGTTAGGCATGTCCTTCAGCTTCCGGCCGCAGTCCTCCTGGCAGGCCCCTCCCACAGTCAGGCGCGGGTGCCTGGCTTCCTGTTTTCGCGTTTCTCGGCGGCGGCCTCACGCAGGGGGGCACAAACCGGCGGGGTGGGCTCCCGCTTCGGTAATTTAAATCATAAATGCGGGGTGGGCACCCGCATAAATAAACCCAAAGCGGCCATGTGGGGTGGGCTCCCACCATTAAATACAAAAATACGCGGGGTGGGCTCCCGCTTGATCATGGAGCACGGGGGAATCCCTGCACCGGGGATTCCCTCTCACTGACGGGCAGCTCAGCGCTGTGGAGCCCTCGCGCTCCTTTTCTGGGGACAATTAATTAATTTAAAGCACATCGCTCCCAGTGTGCTAAAAATGCCGCAAAAGTCCAGCAGAAAAGTTCTTCCAGGTCTTTAGGGAGAAAGGGGGCCATGCTGGGCCCAGGGAGGCAGCCCTCCTGGCAGGTCCTCCTGGGCCCCAGTAGCAGCACGCCCCGCAGGTGTAGGAACAGGACAGGAACTGAACTGATCAATCTCATGGGGTCACAGCCCCTCTTTTTATACACTAAATCCCATTGTGTCACAGCACAGGGCTTGGGGATACCAGACGCAACTGGTTTGGGGGAGCTTTGGAGCACTTTGTTTTGCTCAGCTCCTCTCTCCTTTGTCAGGTGGGGGCTCAGTGATTAGACGCACCACAGGGGGCGGAGCCAGCATTGTGGAGGGAAGGCACAGTCCTATTCAGGTCCCAGGTGCAACTGCTCCCTCCCATCTACATGCAGATGTCCCTATTCAGCCCTGCGCTGACTCACCCTGCCCCTCCTGGAGCCACACACACCTCCCAGCTCCTGTCACTCACAAGCCAGACATGCAATTCACATCAGGCAGGCAGACACAGAGCACACATAAATGCCAACTTCTAAAAGTGGCATTTCTACACCAGTCACAATAAATCTGCGCACACCATTGCGCAGCATTTATTCTCACAAATTCATACATACCAGACTTGACCACACTGCTCCTCTCATACCAGGAATTAACATGGACACACTTATCCCCCATGCATTCCTATGGGAGGGCAGGCCAATCTCACCGCAAGTACACAGAGAGCGCACGCACTTTCCACTGGACCACAGTGCCAAAGTGCTCAGAGGCCTAAAATCACCAACACCAGGTTACAGACAAGGCAAAAAGTTTAGGGGTGAACCTGCCAAAAAGGGCCAAGTCCAACACCCTGATATTAAAACAATTATTGCCTGCAGCAAGCTCAAAATCCATGCAGTTTTCCATGCCTTGTAAAACACTTATACAGTTCAAAACTGTCCTAATTTGCAAACATAGACCACTTTTTTAGCTATCTAATTCACTTGAGGGGGCCACTTTCATTTTGGTGCCCTAGCCTGTTCTCTTTCCCCGAACTCACCTTGCCTTTGACTACTAGAAAATGGGGAATTGTGTGCAGAATTGCTGCTTTCTGCCCCTGTTGCCACATGAATGAGAATTTACCAAGCATTTCATCCCTAGTAAACTAATAAACTACAGCAGATTAGGCCTGCCGAAACTTACTGGGTGGGGGAAATAAGAGTTACTGCACAAATCAGAAGGCACTCATAATCAAGGCCTAATGTAGAAAGGTAGAGGGTCTTACCTGTTGCTTATGCATCTTCTAGGTCTGTAGATTGTCCCGTTGGTGGTCACATTGAGGTGTGCTGATGGCAAATGCTACTGTGATAGGCAACTGTATGGCATATATGGGCTGTGTTGGATGTACATTATTTCTGAAATCTTATGCACTGACATTTTTCAAACTCTTTGCAATCTAATACTTAACAATAGCATAGCAGAACGAAAACCGCTTTTTGTGGCGGACTACCATAATGCAATTTTCCTTTTATACAAATAAATATCTCCAAACTGCTCCTACAGTGATTTATATATAAATAGGAAACATATTGTACATTTCAAGCCAGGGAAAGGCAAACGCCCTCTCAGCATGTCAAGTCTGTAGGAACTGATTAGCCTTTGGGAAGTAAGAGCATAGATTGTTGAAACCATACTCTGTATCATATGCATGGGAACGTTCTCATGTTACCATAAAAGGGCCAATTTCAGATCTCGTTGGGGATTTGCACAGGAACTTGGATAGTAAAACGCTTTAATTCCTCATTACTGAAAAGGAAACTTAACAAACTTTTTTTTAAAAGTGATGAATGCACAGTAATAATAGCATAGAGAGACTTTCAATAGTCTTCCAAATAGCAGCCCGGCTGACTTTTTTAGAGCTATCAAAGCACTTCCGAACTTCCTAGAGGGTTCAACTCTCATATAGTATAGTGAAAAATAAATGGAAACTGATGCATTTCAACTTGTTTGATCACCGTATCCAATACTAATATTATTTGATTCTAAAAAACCCAATAACAAGCGCATTCCAGTTATTTTTAAATCATGCTTCAACGTCGAGGCAATATGTAGCTAATAATAAAATTCCTTGTATGTTATTAGTGTGGTGCAGTTGTAGGATGCATGCACAAATTAAGCTGATTTACAAAACAAAAAAATCTAACTGTGAATTTTCTGATACGTACACTTTTACCAGAGAGGTGCAAAACTGTGTGAAAGTACAGGAGACTGAAAGAATCCTCATGTTTAGATGCGCAGACATATGATGCTTCACACAAGATGTGCACACGCACATTCCATGGGTTGTGCATCCGTGAGATTTTAAGGATGGAAATTTTTAGTTCTAGACTTGTATGCATGTAGAATTTGTATATTCAGATCTAGTGAAAAAATCATAGAGGTGATAGTGGCATTTATACACACCCATCTCTCTTACTCAGAGGTAGCAAAAACAATAAACCATAAGCATACATACCATAAATATTATGCGTGCTTAAGCCATGGTCTTCTTCCTCTTCTTCTGCAGTGCACAGGAGCCCCCATCCACACGACAAAATCAAAACCCTTGAATCAGAAGAGGAACTTCACAGTGGAGCCGACAGACATTGTGGCTCACTAAGTTGTGGCACATTATAATAAGCCCCTCACCAATACAGACCTGGGGGTGGAGCAGCGCACCCTGGTGGGGCAAGAAGAAATGGCAAGTTAAGAAGAAGCACATAAAAAGAAAACCTCACTAGAATAAATGTAGTAAATTCATTGGTTAGTGGTCATCCCAGAAAAACCTTTTGTGTAGTAAGAACTACTTAACTCACATGAAAATTATCACGAGCTACTAATATTATTAGTGTTGTAATAGTGGCCATATCAGACACAATTACAGTTCTGGCCTCCCTATACAAGATGGCCAACAGTGATCACCTCAGTGCAGTGGACAAGGTTGGTAGCAGTGAAGTAAAAAGGCTTTATCAATTTGGAATGTCTCTACATGGGTAATACATAAGAGCCATAGCCGCAATGCCCGTGGGACAAAGGTAATAATATGAGTAATAAGGCTTCCCGACTCCATATGATTTATCACCCATATCTGCTTTAAAAATATTTAGAAATGTATCCATTTTTCTCCAAACTTCAGCTTCAGGAAAAAGTTTTGAAAATACGCATATTTTCATCTTGAATACATGCTCTACAATTTCGGTATGCATATAGTAAACCAACCAAAAGCTTCTAATTTAATAGGACTGGCTGCACACAAGAGAGCTATTTACAGATACCTGGAGAGCTACCAGTTGCTCCCGAGCTAATCGTTTGAGAAGCCTGTCCAGAATCATGTCTTCACCTCCTCACCACAGAGCAGCAGCACAATTCCACGCTTAGTGAAGGAAATCTACCCCCTTCCAGCCACATCTCTGGCAGGCCACCGTGCGCCCCATGTATATTCTACTCAGTTTAATTGGGGTAAGGTAGGTACGATGGGCATAGTTAAAATGTATTAATTTGAATCTCGCATTGCTAGATATCGCCTTGACCGATGAACATGTCGCTCTCCATTCTCTATCCATGAGCTGTTTCCCCAGGTTGACGCTCCATGTAGCTCTAGACGTCAGATCCTTCATAGGCCTGTCAGTCTCGAGGGCCTTCTAAAGCAAGGGTATCAAATATCCACACTCTGCTATGTAAAGCAACATTTGAAGGGTCTACGCATAGGGGGCATCCGGGAACTCTGTCTAGATGTCCCTGGAAATTGATCCTCCTCCACTGAGAATGTCTCCCTGACCTGGAGACCTGAGAACTAAAAGATTTCGAAAAAAAATGTGCCTGGGAGGGAATAGGCTCTGTATTTCAGTCTATTGGAAAGGGATTCGCTAAGATAGCCGAATGGTTAGGGAGCATAGGTGGAGGAATACTAAAATTGCTTTTGACTCCTCTTCTGGTTATACTAATCTGTATTGCATGTGTGCTTTCTTCCTAAACGTCTGTAAAGGAACTTCATCAAATGGTGGGTTAAAATGTGGGATCAAAAAGCTGTCAGCAATGAGGGAAAGAAATAGTGTAAGAAATTGGGTTGTTGGTTGACTGGGGTGTGATCCCTGGTCAAGCAGCAACCACAATCCTTCTCAGATTAAGGGACTAGCAAACCCCAAATTAATCTGTGCTCACCCCCTGGTAGCTTGGCACAGAGCAGTGAGGCTTAACTTAGAGGCAATGTGTACAGTATTTGTGCAACATTTCAAACAGTAAAACTGTGAAAACACACCAGAAAAGGAGCCCACAACAATATTAGAAACATAAAGTGATTTATAGTAAATAAAACAAGACTGAAATCACAAACATCCAATTAGCAGAACCAGAGATATTAAATGTTAAGGTTTTTAGGGAAAATAGCACCAAAGGTCTAAAGTTCCAACTGTAGCTACCTGGATGCACCAGACCGGGACAAAGCCACTAGTTCAGGTCAACCATAATAGAGCGCAGGCCGGATACAGGGACCCAGTTAGGCCCACTGAACAGAGTACCTTAAATCCAGGTTTGTGGAGCGTTGCGTGGATCTGCATCGAAGATGCGTTGCGCAGTCGAAGTGATGCGTCGGTCCCAAGATGCAGCAAGGCTGTGGTGTGAGGACCTGTTGTGTTGACATCGAGGATCCCGTCATCGGGGCTTGTGATGCGAAGTCCAGCATCGGGGATGCCGTGTGCAGCCGGGGTGATGTATCAGTTCTGAAGAGCTGTGAGGCTGCGATGCGAAGCCCGACGTCGGCTTCGATGCTGCCATAAACAAGAGGTTCATGGGCCTGCAATGAGGAGGCATCACGCAGTGGCAGTTCCAAAGGTGATGCAGGCTGCGTTGGTGATGCAAGTCTTTTGCGGTGGGTCCAATCCACGCAGCAGCAGAGATGTGTTGTCTCTGGTCGGGGTTGGGCTGCGCAGCAACGGTGATGCCTCGGTTCTGCTGGATCCACAGAGGCTGGCAATGTGCCATAAGCCCACTCCCAAAGGTCCAGGACTGGGGTGACAAAACTTGACAGGGTATACACACAGATGGCAGGGTCCAGGTACAGATGCAAGGTTGTTGGAAGCCTGTTATGCCCCTGAAGCTTCATATCAAGAGGCCAGTCAACTAGCCCTGAGAGTCACTCTGGGTTCTGGGTTCAAGAGATGCATGTCCAGACATTCTAACCTAGCTTAGAGGGCAGCAGGCAGCAGATCAGCACAGCAGAGCTGGAGTCTAGCAGAGTGCAGTCCTGGCAGAGTACCCACAGGTCCAGAAGTGTACTGAAATGGTGTTGTCTGAGGTCCACCTTTTATACTAGAGTGCCCTGGTTCTGGAAGGTCGTAGAAGCTTCCAGACAGTGGCTTTGAAGTGCAAGAAATTCCCTGGTTCCCCTGCCCTGGCTCCACGCTGGCTGGAATGACAATGCAGGGTCCTTAGGCCCTTTGTGTGGAGACAGCACACAGCCTATGCAGGGGTAAGTGAAGTGGCACCCATCTCCTCCCTCCCATCCTGCCAGTGATTGCCCATCCAGTCACACCTAAGCTCCCATTGTGTGTTGCAGTCTAGGAGGAATACACAAAACCCAACTACACCCAGTCATGTGACCAGAGACTGGCTGCAGGCACCAAATGGCTAAAGCAAGAAAATGGCAACTTTCTAAAAGTGCCATTTTCCGAATTACACTTTAAATTCCGACTGCATCATAAGTTAGGATTTTAAATTAGGATTCCAGCGACACCAACATGACCTGATTATCTCCTCCCATTTGGAAATTTACACCTATAAAATGTAATAAGGAAACTCCAATGTTATCCTCCCAGAGAGATAGGCCTTGCAGTAGTGAAAAACAAATGTAAGGATTTTTCACTACCAGGACATGTAAAACTTAAGAGTACATGTCCTACTTTTTAAATACATTGCACCCTGCCGTCTGGACTGTCCATGGCCTTCCCTAGGGGTGACATACGTATCAAAAAGGAAGGTTTGTGCCTGGCAAAAGGTTTATTTTGCCAGGTCGAAATGGCAGTTTAAAACTGCACACACACGCTCTGCAATGGTAGGCCTAAGACATAGTTAAAGGGCTACTTAAGTGGGTGGAATAATCAGTGCTGCAGACCCACTAGTAGCCTTTAATTTACAGGCCCCAGGCACAGGTAGTGCCACTTTACTGGGGACTTATAAGTAAATTAAATATGCTAATTGGGGATATGCCAATATTGCCATGTTTAGAGGAGAGAGCACAAGCACGTTAGCACTGGTTAGCAGTGGTAAAGTGCTCAGAGGCCTGATAGCAACAAAAACGAGGTCCGAAAAAGTGGAGGATAAAGGCAAAAATTATGGGGAAGACCACCCTAAGGCCGACCGTTCTAACAAAGAGAACTAATGTAAAGGTTGAAGAAAAGCAAAGCAAACTCTATGATACCATGAAGGACTTGGAAGAATCCAAGGAAAAGAATCCAAAAATGATGACAGCTGTGTTATAATAAATACATAGATGTGATGATTTAGAAATCCTCAGGGGGGTTGTGGAATATGTTTTTTTTAAACGTAGTGTTTAATCTATCAGAAATCATGCCTATACTAACACAGGCCAGTTTCATGCTTTCTTTTATTTTGAATGTGGGACCAGTGGGACCTCTGTAAATTACATAGAAGGACGCAACATCTCATCCATGTGAGGTCCAATTCACACAGTAGACAGTCAATTGTCTTTATTCGATCTTCAAAAGGAAGCTCATAAATGTTGCACACAATAAAATGATCATACATTATAACACACACATATTTAAAAGAAGCATCCATGGTTCAAATCACATTTGATAAAGTGACAGTGCATAAAAGTTAATTCCAAAAAACCTCAGACCAGATAAGACGGCTCAATGTAAAAAAAACAAGGAATACAAAAAACAGAATACATTTTAGAGTATGGAGCCAGCAATACCTAGTTAAAACAAATATAAAAGCTTGTTTAGTCAAAACAGCATACTCCTTCGTTTAGCTAAAGTGCATTTCAGACAACTAGCAACTTCGTAGCATACATTACAGTCATTACGTTGCAATACAAAAGAATAGAGCAGCTTTGCACTTAGAAAATTTGTATCTACGCAGCAGAGGTAATAAAAACTTCCTAGTGAATGGCAAGTAAAATTGGCAAAAAAAGACAAAATGTAAAATAGTTTGATTAGATTGCTCGTCACAGGGACAAATGCCAATAGAGGCAGGTGAGTACTGGCCTAAGGGAAAACATATTAACCAGCGAAAAGAACCTATCCTAAATCTTGCCAACAGTGTATCATACACGTTAATCACATATGATAAATATGGAGCAATTGCTGGCACAGTTTGAATGATACAATAATCTCTGACTAAAGGTTTGGATACTTCCGTTAGTTCCCTCTTCTCTTGTTTAAGCTTACGGAAGCTGTCCTGGACCCATTTTTTGTCCCTTTTTTGGATGGACTCAAGATGCTCGAACATCTGGGCACAACCAAGGGCCAATAAACTATCTTTGATATAATTTAGCCACAGAATAGTCAGACCATGACCGCAAGCTAAGCAATCTCTAATAACTGACGGATTAAGAGCAGCTTCTTTATTATGCCAAATTGAACACCAAAGAGCTAAAGGGGCAGCATTGATAATATCTTCAACATACTCCAAGCCTAGCTCCAGATGCAGTGGGAAATGCGGGGTTGAGGGAGGAACGCCTAATAGCCGGCGACAGAATCTATTCTCCTCCGTCTGCATTGCATGAACATCCCTGCATCCCCAAATACAAATTCCATACGTTAAAATTGGGAGGCATTTCCGATTATATATCTCTAAAATCGGGACGATTGTTTTTTTGCCAATATACATGGCAAGCGCAAAGGTTGTACCCACAGCTTAGGTGTAACGAGTTATCCCATTTTTAGTACAATTTGGCCATGTGCATCCATCATCAAAATCTAGGCCCAAATAAGAAAAAGTACTGACCCTATTTAATATGTTACCATCAATATTTAAAGTACAGGTTTTCGTATTTCTGCGACCACATACCATGGTAAAAGTTTTCTTAAGGTTGGTCTCCAAAACCAGGTCTTTCATAAAACTAACATAACTAAAAATAAGCTTCTTAAGGCTATTGGCCATCCTTGCCAAGAGAACCGCATCATCAGCATATAGAAGTGCGGACACAGCCTTTTTTTCCACATACGGAACGTCTGCCCCAACAGATGTCAATGTTTTCTCCAGATCGTTCGTTTATAGGAGAAAAAGGATTGGGGCTAGCACACATCCCTTGTGCACCCCACGCTTAATGCTAAATGGCTCTGTGCATTTGCCAGCACTACCATACCTGACTGATGCTGTAAGATCATGATGTAAGTGTCTTAAAAAGGAACCCAAACCCGCATCAATATACATACTCTCTAAAATAGCCCACAGTTTTGACCTGGATACATAGTCAAAAGCACTTGACAGATCCATAACGCCAAATGGGTAAAGACTCCCTTGGCATATTTGTATTTTACCACAATAAGATGGAGATTGAGGCACTGTTCGATAGTCCCAAGCCCCTTTCTAAACCCATACTGACTTTGGGCAAGTATAATTTTTTTTTGATCCAGTCAAGTAAACGGTCCAGGACTACTCTCCCAATGATTTTAACTGTGGAATCTAAAAGGGAAATCGGACAATAACACTTGGCGTCATGCACATTACTTTTTTTAAAAATAGGGACGATTATTGAAGTGCGCCATGACCTGGGCACACCCAGGCTACAGACTGCATTAAATACCGATGTAAGAATCGGTGTCCAAAATCCTGGATCTTCCTTAAATAAATCAAGCGGGACTCCATTCGGCCCTGGAGCCTTCTTACATCTACTGTCTAAGACAGCTTTCAGGACCTCTTCCTCCCTGATCTCAAGGTTAGAACGTAATTGGGCCAGTGGCTGTAATTCATCGTTAGCCTTGCTATTGATAGAATACATCCCAGAAAAGTGCGCCAATCAAGCCTCAGCCGAAATATGGACTGTTACTTTGTCTTAAGATATTAAAGGTGATAAAACAGATCGCACAGCTTTCCAGGAGGCTTGTGGGTCTTTTAATTTTGACAGGCTTTAGTTATAGACTCCCATTTCTCCTCCTTCATTGCTAATTTTCTACTCTTTATAGCTAACTGGTTAGTCTTTCTACAGACTGAAATAACACTTTAATCTCTGGGAGATTGCTTTAAGGCCCTACGTAGCAATTTATTTGCTGCACTACCTTCCTTGTCAAACCATGATTTGACCTGGGGGTGGGGCTGGACAACAGGTTTAGAAAGTGTCTCTTTTATCCAAAATAAGAGGTCTGTGAAATAAATCAAGGTAAGAGCTGGATTACAAGTAACAGGGTTGCAACTATTCACCAATGCAGTGCTATTGCAGATTACCTGTGACATAATGTTTGGCAAGTTCGCAGAATGCCACACCACTCTGCGCTCAGCATCCTTACTAGATAAAACCTGGGGAGGCATTGGCTTGAACTTATATCATACAAAAGGAATCATTAATTGTGAAAAAATGGGATTGTGATCGCTATAGATCCGAGGGATAACCTCACTATTTATTATAATTGGGGACATGCTCCAAGAAATAAAGATATAATCTATAGTGCTTCCAACACCCCTCCCTATAAAGGTAGGAATGTCACGGCCAGCATGGATAAAAACCTTGCTGGCCAAACCCCGTTCGGCCAACAGGGAGAATAGTACCCGCCCCCTAGTATCCATTACATTACAATCAACTTCACCGTCAGATGGTTCAGGAATGTTTAAAGATAGAGACAATGAGTTCCCCAGTTTGGCATTAAAGTCGCCTGCCACCAACAATTTAAGTGGGCGTTCGGCCCGAGCTTCGATTTCCACTAGCATATCAATTACTGCAAAGAGACCCTGAAAATTACCATCACCTGTACTAGAAAAGATGTTATTATAAAAATTCACCATATAGATCTTAAAATTATCATGCCAACTAAGACAAAAAACCTGTGCCTCCTCCTGATCCAAGAATAGAGGAGAAATAGAGCAACTAAAATTTACTTTGAACCAAGCAGTCAACCCCCCTTTGGCTCTACCTGCAGGCGACGGTACTGCTGGCAAACTAAAACACGTAAATCCATCAAAGGCTATCTCCTTCTGGTGCCAGGTTTCCTGCATAAAAACTATATCATAATTTAAAATAAAAGAGTGCCAGCCTTCAATCAGTATTTTGGAGGCTAGACCTGCGACATTCCAACTTAGAAAGTTAATACATGCAGAGTCTGCACCACCATCTGCCATGGATCCACTGGCTCCTATCCCTTTAAGGGGTAAATTCTGAGCTGAACTGGTAATTGCTTGTGCAAAGGAAGTTAAACTAGAGACTTCACCACCCTTTTCCAGAGCACTGGAGCAGTCGAGCTCCTTACTGCACCGTTAATCCTTATCCTCCAATCCAGATAAAACAGTAAATCTATTTTTCAGGGGTACTGTTGGTTGAAGGGAAGGTCTATAAGATGCATTCTTTAAATCGCTTGGCACATCAATGTTATTTAATGGAGAGGCAAAACGTTTATAAAAAGAACCCAGTGGCAATATCTTGACTATGCTGGTCTGGACCATTCCTATACTAGCTTTACACAATATATCTTGTACAACCATAGGGTTACGTAAATTAACCACAATCCCGTTGCCATTGTAACCTATACCCTTCCCACCAATTCCCCCCACATTTCTAGCTAACAGTAACTCTTTAGAAATATCCCAGTGATAAGTAACATTAGTATTAGTCCTGGCACCATTGGCGTGGGTCTCCCCTGCATTTTTTGCTTTTGCCTCCTGTGTTTTTGCTGTGCGTTGGACTCCGTTTTGCTGGTCTAGATGCTTTGGGCACTTTGCCACTGCCATTCAGTGCCAAAGTGCAAGTGCTCCCTTTGTAAATTGTTGTTATGAATTAGTGATTCCATGATTGGCATATTTGATTTACTAGTCAGACCCTAGTACAGTGCACTGTGTGTGCCCACGTCCTGTAAATCAAATGTTGCTAGTGGGCTGCAGCACTGATTGTGCCACCCACAGAAGCAGCCTGTAAAATGTAACTCTGGCCTGCCATTATAGAGCCTGTGTGCAGTCTGGGACTGCCATGTAGACTTGGCAAGTGTGTACTTGCCAGTCCCTAAGCCTTCCCTTCTCTACATATTAGTCACCCCTAAGGTAGGCCCAAGGTACCCCTGTGGGCAGGGTGCAGTATATGTGAAAGGTAGGACATGCCCTGATGTGTGTGGCATGACCTGATAGTGAATTACTGCCAATTTCGTTTTTCACTATTGCAAGGATACCTGTTCCCATAGGACAGAATGAGGAGTTTGTTTATAACATCTTATAAACATAACTGGCCCTAGGAACAAGGTAGGAAAATAAAGTTTAGTATGCCTGAACTCAGAATGTTAAAATGCATCTTTTAGTGAGGGTGATTTTTACATTCTGTGTTTGAAAATACCACTTTCAGAAAGTAGGTATTTTCTTGCCTAACCATCTAGTGTGCCTCTGCTAGGTTTGTGTATTGCATGTCTGGCTTTTGGATGACAGGGGCTAGAGAAGGGCAGTGGCTCCAGAGAGCCTGATGAATCAGGGCTGGGCTGACTAGACCTGGGCTGCATTTAGAGTAGGGGGAGGCGATTTCCTTTCACCTGAATGGGCCTGGTCTCCCTTCAACAATGCTGTCTCCACCTCCTGCCAGGAAGCTGCACCAGTGAGGACAGAACTGGTTTTGGCTGGGTACAGACACTCTCTGCCTTCAGAGAGCAAAGGATTGCGTGCTATAAAAAGTGGGGCCCAGACCTCTGAACTTTAGATCACTTCTGGGAAATCAAGAGAAACCTTTGCCAAGGAGAAGAGCTGGAGAAGCTGAGGAGGAATACTGCCCCTGTGCTGATTACTGTCTGGGGTTGGCCTGCAGTGGCTACTTGCTGCCAAGGAAAGGAGAAAGGACTTTGCTGCTTGCTTTGTCCCCCTGCTTGAAGAGAAGATCTCCAAGGGCTTGAACTGAGCTTGCCCCTGTTCTAGAGGTCTCAGGAACAGCAAAGACCTCACCGTGTCTGTGGGCACCGTGTCTGATCATCTCCGCAGAAGAAAAGGGTAACTGACTCTGTCATTGAGTCCGTCGCAGGATTCTGTGTCCTGAAAGCACCGCCGAGAGCAACGCCTCGCTTCGCAACGCAACCCTGGTCTCACCGACTCCGTCAACGAGCCGCTGCTTGTACCGCGTCCTGTGGGCACTGCACTCCGTAACGCTTCGCTACACGCTGCAAGGACGTCACCGACTCCGTCGCTGCCCAACCTGAACATCGACCGGCTCCGTCACCGCACGTGACCTGCCAGCATCGCAGCAAGCATCGTCTCACCCTTCAATGCAAGCCCTGGTCTCACCGACTCCGTCACCAACTGCCTGCACCAAATCGTTGTGAAACTCTGCAACGCTCCGTTTCACAACGCGACCGCGACGTTTGCCCTGACCGACTCGCACCGACGTGTTGGTCGCAAAAAGAAAGGTACTGTGTCATATCCAGTATCGCTGTAGCCCCAGGAGGAGCTACAGAGTGGGAAGAACTGTGTTTTATTGATTTTCCTGCAATTTAAAGGTTATTTTGCACAAGTACTGTTTTTCATGAGTATTGTATGTTGAATTTTTATTGTATTTGCTCTTGTTGTTTTAGATAAAGATTTACTATTTTTCTAAACTGATGTGGTGTCCATTTGTAGTGTTTTCACTGTATTAATGTATGGGTTCACAAATGCTTTACATACTGCCTCTGAGATAAGCCTGTCTGTTCGTGCCAAGCTACCAAGGGGGTGAGCAGGAGTTATTTTAGAATGTATCCCCCTTACCCTGACTAGAAGCAAGGGTCCCTATATGGACAAAGGTACCTACCTCTGCCAACTAGAGACTCCTATTTCTAACAATTAGCATTCAGCCAGTGTATAGTTTTATTCATGAGTCCCCTTGTGGTTTCCGTGCTGCGAGCTGGAAGTCGGGAACATACGCCACAACAATAACATAGGTAGCTGATGCGGGCTGCAGATCAATCACAGAAAGGGAAACCCGACTGGGCTCACATATTTCCGGTTGTTTGACAACTAGTTTATCCATGGGATACACCTCGCTACTCCGAGCAGATTTATTTGGAGCCGAACTAAAGTCTTGTGCAGTGGCTTGATTTACTGCTCCACCCCGTGGTTAAAGTTCTGATTTGGGGGGGGGGATAAAGGTACGCTGGCTCTCCTGGGAGCAAGGCAAGTAATTGCCCTGGGGGAAATTGACTTCACTAGCTTGTTTTCAATTAGTGCTAGGCAATCAATAATGGATCGTAATTTAGAGTCCAAAAGGTCACCTATACGACTGCTAAGTTGATTCCAAGTATCTTCGGTAAGGGAAGATGCTGGCACTGGCACTTCGAGGTGTCGGTTTACCCTTGGTGATATTTGCCATAGGTTTTGCGATTTTTCTCCTGCGTTTGGGTTTAGGGCTACTCCCTGGATCCAGGCCACAGTGTTGGTCGCTATGGTCAACTCCCTTTCCTATTGCTGGTAAATGTAGCACACCTCCCAAACAGGCCATCACATCGTTAGTAACATTGGTAACTTGAGCCATTTCCCCTATGTGTACACATTCGTTTGGGCCGGGTGTACTCGACCGTGGGGGCTCTGAAGGACTTTGGTTGTTTAGCTGGGAATGGGGCTGCGGCAAGGGTAAAGGATGGTCCACTGTAGTAAGTGAGAGGCTTCGCTCTACCAATCTTATTTCATGTGAGACCATGTCCACAGCCAGGTTTAGATAATTATCAATAGTTGAATGTGTACGTGGCGGTGGTGGCACCCTCGAGGCACCAGGAATTCCCTTCCTTTTGCCCATGCTCATATATAGCAGTAGGTCTGGTTAGCAATAATAATGGTAAAAACAGCAATAGTCCATAGGCCTCAAACACCAAACAATACACAAAACGGTATATGGACAGTACCTCAGATGTTCTTGCCGATTCCCCAGCAACGGAATTTAGGGGGGTGGCCCAGCCCGCCTCTTCCGACTATGATGGGCTAAGACTGGCCTGTCTTGGCCCGCTCTTCACCCGGGCCGAGCCGGGGACCCCCCGCGCACGTCCCACGCTGCAGGATGCCTTGTTTGCTTTTATGGTGCTCCGGCGCCAGTAGAGCTCGTCACGGCCCCTCGCTGCCCCTCCTCCAGGCCAGCAAGGAAGAAGTCAGCAGGTACAGGCAGGCAAGGCAGGTAAAAGAGGCTCCCGTGCTGTGGGATGCCTCGTTTGCTTTTATGGCGCTCTGGCACCAGTAGAGTTCGTCACGGCCCCTCACGGCCCCTCCTGCAGGCCTGCAAGGAAGAAGTCAGCAGGTACAGGGAGGCAAGGCAGGTAAAAGAGGCTCCCATGCTGCGGGATGCCTCGTTTGCTTTTATGGTGCTCCGGAGTCAGTAGAGCTCATCACAGCCCCTCTTCCAAGCCAGCAAGGAAGAAGTCATTAGGTACAGGCAGGCAAGGCAGGTAAAAGAGGCTCCCATGCTGCGGGATGCCTCGTTTACTTTTATGAAGCTCCAGCACCAATAGAGCTCATCACGGCCCCTGGCAGCCCCTCCTCCGGGCCAGCAAGGAAGAAGTCAGCAGGTACAGGCAGGCAAAGCAGGTAAAAGAGGATCCCCACACAGTAGTCTGCATTTCAGGAGCATTTCTGGCCGCATCTTGGATGTGGCAGAGGAGCAGCTGCCGCGGCTGAGGTCAAGTCTGTGGCCCGACACCGCGCATAACTGAGACTGCGAGAAGTGCGAGTCCAGTCCAGGTTTTGCGAAAGTCTGGGAGAGCGCAGGAGAGGATCGGCAGTGGAACGGAGCAGTGCCGCGGGAGGCCAAGAGTTGTGCTCCGTGAGCCGGGAGTATACCGGGAGCACACCGGCAGATTGGGCTCCTCAAGCGTGGAGCGCGGAGCGTGTGGCGTGTGGCAGAAAGCCTCAGTGAGCTGCAGAGAGGCCAGGCTGGCGGGCCCTGGAGAGCCGCAGGAAGCGTGGGGCATTTGGTGAAGTGCAGCTGGGAGGCCGCTTCGAGGAGGAGGAACAGAGGGAGCTTTAGGAAAAAAGCCCCGTTTCAGCCCCGAACGAGCTGCGGTGTGAGCAAGACAAGGAAGGGCTCCCTGTGAAGCCCTGTGAAACCCTGTGACACCTTGGAGCTAACGAAGCTGCAGAACTGGAAGAGGGAAGAAAGTGACTGGGTGAAAGTGACCGGTAAGAGTGTGGCTAAGGATAGAAAGCCCCCCTGTTGGGCCTGCAGGGTTAGGCTAAGCGGGAGGCATAAAGACCGGACTCAGCTCACACTGACACAAAAGCCCTCCATTGGGGCAGAGAGTATGCAGAACTTATAGCATCAATCAGCGCTAGAAGTAAAGTAATTGAAGGGCAGGATTAACACAGATCACGTTCGGAGTGGCGGAGCTGTCTCGCCCCAACTCCTCAAGAGCCCGTTACCTGCTTACCACCTACCCTAGTAAATTACACAAAGGGGGAAAGTGCGAAGGCTGAAGGCATACCATCTTGCCACACCACTTCAGACCGAGAGCGCGGTTGTGGTTTGAAGCAACTCCAGAGTGAGAGCTCAGGCAAGCTTGGGGAAGCGACCCAATTAGATTGGGTGTAGCTAACAACTGACAACAGAGACCAACTTTCTGAGGCTCCCAACCCGCTCACTGCCATATCTACTCTACATTTCCCACTCATATTCGGCTGCGTGTGCAAGGGATACAGACAGAACTTCTGCCGCAGTATGGCATATAAAAAACTGAGATCGCGAACAATCTTCATGAAAAGACTAGGAACAGAACAAGCTATAAGAAGGAGCGCCGGAAAGATGGCCCGTCCTCAAAATACTCAAACGTACCCCGGAATAACTAAATATTTCACAAAACAAAATATAAAGAAGCAGGAGCAAACACAATGTAATCAAGCAAAAGAATTAACAAAAGAAGATGAAAAGAAACCGGTGGTCTCTAACAGCATTACCCAAGGGCAAACCGGGCGTGAAGAAATCTCAAAAAATAAATCTAAAAGCTTGGAAGAGTCAAATAACAAAACTATAAATATAGAAACAGCAAAATTAGAAGCTCATCAAAATCATAAAATTATAGAATTCGATATTACTTGCCCAGACATATGCAGTAAAGACCTGGTTTTTAGCATGGATCCGCAAAAGGAGAAGCCAAAAATCCAGAATAGCACCCCTCTTAAACCATTTGACCCAGAAGACTCCCTTTCTCACTCACCAGATTTCTTATTTCTAAAATCTATTGATCCCTCTAATGAAAACATATTGGTGTCCAAAGCCCTAGTCACACTTCAAAGAATTTTGGAATCAGTTCTCTCCCATCTAGGGAACATTCTGGAAAACTCCGACCAGATGTTGGACACCCAAATAGGAATGCTAAAATATCTAGTAGAAAAAAAAAGGAGGAAACAACAACTAAAATTACTATCACCTGGAGAAAAAGAAGAAGAACAAGCAGAGGAAAATCTCCTCACATCAAAAGCCTCCTTACCAACAGTAGTAGACTCTATCTGGCACATGCATCAAGCTAGGATTTTGCGAGTCCTTAATAGCGAATATTAAGGATTCGCAATTAAGGATTCGCAAAATCCTATGCATGTAGGAATCGCTATAATAATAGCGATTCCTTCACATTCTTTATTTGCGACTCACAAATTGCGAGTCGCAAATAAGGAATGGCTTCCCATTGATTCCTATGGGCCTACAGGCCCATAGGAATGAATGGGAAATTGCGAGCGCTATTTGCGAGTACCAATAGGTACTCGCAAATTGCGCATGCAATTTCAAGGGTGCAGGGGTGTCAAAAGGACACCCTGTTGCACCCCTGAAATTGATCCGTGCACATATGTTGCGCACACACATGTCCCAAGGACATGTGTGTGTGTAACCTTCAACTTTGAAATATGCACTTTAGTGCATTTCTCAAGGTTTTGCAATTTACCATGAAGTTCAACTTCATGGTAAATTGCGCCCCTAGTAGCGAAATCGCTAATTTTTTTACTTTGTTGCATTGCATTTAAGGAATCTCAATTTGCGATTCCTTAAATGCAATCGCAATTTAAGTAATCGCAATTTTGCGATTCCTTAGATTGCGATTTTTGCATTTGGGATGATGCATCCCAAATACAAAAATACAGGTCGCAAAGGGGCAGATTCTGCAAATCTGCCCGTTTGCGACCCGATTTTCGGATGATGCATGGGGCCCATCGTCAACGAAAGAAACTGCAACCCAAACAGGTCGGAGTAATCAAAAAGTAAAGAAAGAAACAAACATATATAAACAAACTTATTCTCTTAGAAAACTCTTTAAGGACTCAAACGAGACTAAAACCAAACTACCGAGCACTGCATATTACCCAATCTTTAATAAACAAAAATCGAAAATCTCATCAAAAGTGATTACTACACTGGTGCCCAAACAAAAAGTAATAGAAAACGTATTAAATACGTCCGCAGTCTCCCCTGTCCTAGAAACAACAATAAAAAAGAGGAGATCAAACAAAAACAACCGGAAACGAGCAAAGAAAAGGGCAACAAGAAGGTTTGCAAAACAGAAGGTCCAAAAAATAAGGTTCCCGGAAATTCCACCACTCGATTTTACGACCACAGAAAAAGAGGAAGGTAAAGAAACTAAACCTATTACGGAAGAAAGGGAACTGATTTCTTCATTTGAAAAGCAAAGGGCAAACTCCACTCTCCTTAACCCCATCACCCCAAGTTTTGTTTCAATAAAGACTGAAAGAGAAACGTGGGCACAAAAGGAAACGCAATCACAAGACCTATCGACAGGGAAGATGTTTACTAAACCGCAGAAGAACCTAATATGCAGTGTGGAAATTACGGACCTATTTCCCTTGGGTGAAGATCCCCTAAATCGAGAAAGAATAACAAATCTTCTCCAAAGGATGCAACCATTACAGTTCCTAGCAAGAAACGAAATAAAATTAGTATCTTTTCCAGAAAGATCGAAAACCACGACAGCTGTCTATTATACTAAAAGAAAGCGAGACTCTACACAAATGCGGATTCGATGTGGCCCCAGTAAAAAGCACAAACGGAAAATCAGAAGAAATCGTTACCATTGCAAATCAGCACGTACACAAAAGTCAAAATTGCATTAATAATCCTTTACATTTTTACAAAGAAAATATATCAGTCTCAATTACGAACGGTGTAAGGAGTAAGCCTGGGCGTAGTTCGCAAAGTAGCGCTACGCGAAGCTACGCAAAGTGCAGTTCGCACTACGCGAGCTACGCGTAGCACTACGCGAACTGCGTAGTGCACTGTTCGCAATGATTGCACAGTGCCGGATGCTTGTCCGCACTGTGCAATCATTGAAAACGGCATCTTGCACAGTGCGAGCTGTCTTTTACTGCCGCTCGAGTAGATTTTTACTCGAGCGGCAGCTTTCTCAACGCGGACTGGTAGTTTCTCATCGCGAGCGGTCGCGAGCATACGCGACCACTCGCAATGAGAAACCTGACCTCCCGCGTTGAGAATCTCGCCGGGAGGTTTATTTTCCACGCTCGCGATCGGCAACTTGATGTTGCTGATCGCGAACGAGAAAAGTCTCGCCGGGATGTCATTTTGCTTGCTCGCGGTCGCCAACTTGACGTTGAGGACCGCGAGCAAGCAAAAATGACCGCTGCACTACGCTACGCTATGCGTGTTTGCACTGTGCTACGTGCAATTCGCGTTGTGCGAAGTAGCGCAAACTACGCAAACTACGCGAGCGTATCGTAGTGCTTTGCCCAGGGTTAGTAAGGAGAAGCTGGACCAAAAATACTCCAAAGAAGGAAAATATAGCCACTGTAAATACATGGGCATGGATCGCAGAGAATCTTAACAGCAAAAAACAGGGACAGGAAAACAAGCGCCCTTTTTAGCAATTGTTTGACCATCTCTTCCTGGAACATTGCAGGAAAAACTGGCAATAATTACGCAAGATGGTCCAGGGATTGTGGTTTTACAAGAAACCTGGGCAACCACAACCTTTGACCATCTTGACTATTTTGTATACGACATTCCAGCAGAACCAGTTGCCCATGGGCACGCAAAAGGAGGGATAGCAATTCTTCTATCTGAAGAATATTATTGGGATCAAGAAATCATCCCAATGAGCTCAAAGAATATTCAATGCATTAAGATCAAATTTGGGACTGATCTGAGCGAAAGCTCGAACAAACTGCTCATTTTTAATGTCTATATTCCTCCGGGAGCTAAAATGGACGCATTAGCGTTAGACATTTTTTAGGGTCTCGAAAAGGTGGTAGAAGATCATGATTTCCCGTCAATTTTCCTAACAGGTGACTTTAACGGGCAAATATCTAACGACCTACTGGAAAAATGGGAGTCCGGAGAAAAGGAAGAAGCTCTGGCAATACATATCCCACAATTTCCTATAGGAAACAAAGCTGATAAGAGAGGGAAAATTTTATTATCGACACTCCCGATCATGAACGGAGTAATATTAAATGGCAACACAGAAGGAGACATTCCGGCTTCCTATACAAGAAAGGGTAGCCGTAATGCCTCAATTCTTGACTACATGATTTGTAGTCTAGATCTATTTGGCTCAGCCCTACAATTAAACATCAAGTTTGAGACAGGATGTGATCATGCAATATTACACTTAACAACAGATTTATGCCTGAAACCAACATCTCCGGTGCATATCATGGATTTACAAAGTACAGTACTGGTAAACCGAGTCCAGGGGCAGTTATCATGGAATCCTTGAACATTCGATAAAATCATGCAAATAATTGAGAAGTCAAACCCATTAAAAACTATTCGCTCAACAAATCCAATAAAAAACTTTGAGGCTGTGGTCAATAAACTGGTACAACTGTTGCAGGAAAATTCAAATCAACGAACGACAAAAATGCAAAAAAACAAAAGACGGAACGCAGATATAAAGGCAACGGAATTAAACAAACTAATAAGGGCACAATTTTTGCAATTCTCTGAAATAAGAAAACATGAAATCAATAAATTAAAAAATCGTCGCAGAAGAGATAAAGATAAAATACAAAAAATGACACAGGACAAAAAATGGGTGGATCTTCAGATAGCAGCAAAACAAAAGGACAAACGTTCCTACTGGAACATAATAGCGTTAGAAACGGGTACAAAAAAATCACTACAAGCAAATCCAGTACCGCCATCAGAATGGGAAATATATATAACCAACTTATACAAAAAAAATGAAAAGACTGAAAGTGAGACTCTAACACAATGCAAGGGAGGAAAGGAAAAAAGTACATATAAAGAGGCCCCATCTCCTCTTCAAATTGAATATTACATAAAAAAGGCAAGATCGTCGGCTGCAATGGGTCCTGATCAAATTCCTATTAAGGTCCTGAAAAACAACCCTAAAGAGTGGAGCATGATTCTAGCACGCCTTTTCTGCTACATATTCGGAACAGGGGAAATCCCAAAGACCTGGAAGGGGAGCATCGTAATTCCAATCCACAAGAAGGGCTCCAGGCTGCTCCCCTGCAATTATCGGCAGATAGCTCTCCTGGACGCTACTGGGAAGATATTTGCGGCAGCTGTTTTAGACCATCTCAAAGAGTGGGCATTTTCAACTGGTTCCATTCCGGTTAACCAAGCCGGGTTTAGATCAAAACACTCGGTTATAGACAATATCGCAGTACTGCAAACAATAATGAAAAAATATGTTATCAATAAGTCACAGGTAGTGTATGCAGTCTTTGTCGATTTTACGACTGCATTTGACAGGGTAGACAGAGATAAGCTTTGGAAAAAACTCCAAAAAATGGGAATCCCAGATAATCTCCTCCATCTAATAATATCATTGTACTCTGGGACATGGTGTCAAGTCCAAATGGGGAGGGAGAAGGGTCTCACCCGCCCTATACCTACACCTAACGGCCTGCGGCAAGGGTGCCTCCTAGCTCCCTTACTGTTCTCTCTATACCTCAGTGACTTGCCGGAAAGGCTCAATCAGGTTAATAATTTCCCACCTAAAATTGCAGCTTTTAAAATTCATTCTATGATGTATGCAGATGATGTTGTAATCTTGGATCTGACTCCATTCGGTCTTCAAAGAAATCTGCAGGCACTCACTAAATATACAGAAGAAAACTATTTAATACCTAACGTCACAAAAACAAAAATCGTCCCGTTTACAGGAAGGAAGAGTTATGTCAAATACAACTGGTCTTTAGGGGAAAACCGCTGGAAATTGTAAAAGAATATACATATCTTGGGAGAATTTTTTCTCAATCTTTGCACAATCTGCCCCACTTGCAAAACATGGGCCGAAAAGCCAATGTCCATTTAGGGGCTCTCCAACGACTTTATTCCTCCACTGGGCAAAGACACTTCTCTTCTCTTCTACAAGTATATAGCTCAAAGATTCCCTCGGTACTATCATATGCAATAGAATATATTCCAATAAATCAATGGAAACAACTCGACCTGAAAGAAGGGAAAGTCCTCCGGAAACTGACCAAGACGTCACAAGCTGTGCCGGTACAAGCTCATCGGCTCAAATTATCATTAGTCAGCTCTTTTGCAAGAGGGATCGCTAACATAATAAGATGGGCATACAATTTGGTTCACGCGGATCAAGGAACTCTACGATCCTTGCTAAAAAATGAGACATTTGAGCAAGAATTGCCGAAGTATGTATTTTGTAGAAACGTATCTATCGCTTTTAAACTATCAAATGTTACGCTTTGCATGTTGAAATCTTGGACACTAGCACATTTGAAACTTTTTTTAAAACATCTAACACCAAGGTTAAGCATGGATCTGGATATCCAACATTGCTCCGAACTATCAATGTACAAACAATATGCGGAAACTATTGTATTTAAGAAAACGCAACAGTATATCTTTTTTAACTCAAATCACGGAGTCAGGCGAAGTATTATACTACTCCATCTTGGGATACTGCCTCTGAAATCATTTACTTTTAAGTGGTATCCAAAAGAAAAAGGGTCTAATCTCTGTGATTTATGTAAAGGCGGGGTGCAAGATCTAGAACACGTATTATTTGTTTGCCCAAACGAGACTGTCGTAGAAGCTAGAAAGAGATTTTTAAAACCAATCAGAACAAAGTACAAAATTAACTCTGTTCAGAATTTGATTTCTCTCTGCAAGGCACCACCTAACAAATTTGTGTGTATTAATATGTACAATTTTTTTAATTCATTTTTAAATTTGTATTAGAACGATAATTTTATTACCAAAATGTAATTTTAATCGTCAAATATTTGTTGTTCTCAGACGAGAACTAAATCAAATAAATTTAAACTTGTTGTGAGCAGAACTGAGACTGCGGCACAGCTCTTTTCCCAGGCCACCTCAGGCTGCAGCCACAGCACCCTCACTCACTCACTCGTGGCAGTGGTATCGGGTGAGGCTGTGGCAAGCTGCATACAGTTATTGAATGCTATTGACAATATACGATAATACATGCTGAACAGCCAAAACTGCAGAACTGCTCGTGAACTGCCTGTGAACTGGCATGAACTGCCTGAAAATTACCTGAGAGGTCAAGCTTGTGGCAGAGTGCCACGGGGGCTATCTGAAGCTCGTGGTGAGCAATGGAAACTTGGGATAGTCCTGTTGAGGAGCAACACCCTAAAAAGCTGAGTCTTGTGGCAGTGGTCTAGTGGCTGTTGGATCAGTGCAGGTGATGACAGTAAATGCGCTAGGCACTAGGCTCCTGCGGCGAGTGGAGGTGGCCGGTGTTAGGCCAGTGTGGCTTGTTCATGCAGCAGAGCCTTGATGGAGCCTTGGAGAAGAAGACCACCCTTGTCCCAGTTTCAGCACAGGGGCAATCATAGTGTGTTGCTGTGGATTGTCAGGTCTGTGAAGGCCTTTTTGAATTTTGAGGGTGATCTTGAGTTACGACCCTGATTTTCTGTCTGGCCTACTCACAGCTTACAGATGGTCCTACACTTGGTCTCTTCTAGTTGCTGGTCCCTTGCTCTTTTTATTGGAGCCATTAAATTTCAAGCTTGCTTTTTGGTCTTACCAAAAAGGTTGGTGTATGTGCGAGGCTTGATGGGCTACGGGAGTCAATGCTCACAATTTTCGTCATGCCAGTTGTCAGTTGACCACCATTGAGAAAGCCTTTGAACCTATAATACTTTCATAAAACACAGGTTATTTTGCCCCACCTGACTCTAGAGAGCTTCTCCAAATAATTTCCGAATAATTAAGAAAAGCAACATGACGGCACTGAAGCTCCATTCGGGTAGATTGAGCCAATTACGGACCTGTAAAAAGATCAAATTTAATCCCCTCAGGAATAAGGCTGCCCATTTAAATCTAATGAAGGATTCAAACCATATTTTTTCCTTTTTTCAAAAAGAGGGCATGGATCTAGATGACATTGGTGATATTAACCCAAAGTAGGGGCGTTCCTCTGTTTGTACAGAATCAAATGTTGCTTCAAAATCTACCTCTTTGTACTCACCATCCCTGCCCCTATTGTTATGAATACTATGAATTTGGTGTCTGTGGAGGATCTCAAATATCATAATGAAGATCTCAAAAATCATAATGATGATTTCACTCTGCCAGACGTGGATGTTGATTTGAGAAATCACTTATCAAATAAGGCCCCCAACAACTCCCCCTGGCCAACCACAGACAACAGGTTTGAAGTTGCATAATAGTACTCCTATGGAGTTATCATCTGCAGTCTCAGAAACGCCTGCCACTCCCGACTTGGAGTTATTCTGGGAATTCTCTTGTAATGTTCCAGGCCAAAATGTTCAAGTCTCTGAATCCCTCAAGTGCCTGGAAAGAATTCTATCATCCATCTTAGCCCTTCTTGAAAATACACTAAAGAACAAGGACCTCATTCAAGATACCTTATCGAAGATCCTGAAAGCTCCAGTGAGTTTTAAGGGAGAGCAAGACCCTCTAAATAGGTTATGCAGCTGATGTGTAATGAGAGGAGAGGATGCAACTCATCCAATTTAAGTGCAAAGGTACTCTCCCACATGCCGTAGGCAAAGTTTGGGGCTAATGACTGTGGGTTACAAGTTGGTAAATCATCATGTCTTGGGGTTGAGGCCTGCTTACAGTCTCCACAAGCGAAAGATATGCATAAAGACTGTGAGACTCAAGCTGGTAAACCTCAAATTAGGAAGATTTCTGGGATCCTTAAGAAGCAACAGAATGAGGAAAGCCCTATTTACTCTCTAAAATCTCTTTTTAATTCTGGCTCCCCAAAACCAGCAGCCCTTTGTTCACCGGAGAAGACTGCTTGTTCTAGAGCGGAAGCTTTTCCCATTTTTAGGTTTAAAGAACTTGCCAAAGTGACCTCGGATGATACTCCGGTGCCTGTTCAGTCCAAAGGGAAGGCCAAAGTAGAAAAACCTTGCTTGTGGAAAAAGAATGAACAAAGAATTTTTAAAAAGTGCCCAAACAAATTTCAGTTTCACAGAAATGGTGGGACTACCTCGGATGAGGTTTTGGTAAATAAAACTGTCAATGAAAGCAGATATGCTCTAAGGGTTAATTATGTTTATTCCTCAAAGATTGCTCTGTCTACCATTGCTCTCCTGGATGGTATAATTGCTGATATTCTTGTGGCTGCTCTTATTCCCTCCCCCCAGTACTTTGTTAATCAAACTTTATCCAGCTGCGGAACTTTTTTGTGCTGAGTTAATAGATAATACAAATACTGCGTAGGCTGGGGGAAATGACTCTTCTTTCTCCTCTCTGACTGCAGTTACTTCGATGTTAGACTTTGTAGCCTTATTTGATAAAGACCTAACTTTGAACTGTTCATTTTTATTATCATGTTTTGTAGATATTGAGACCTTGAAGATACTTCAAAGTAGTGATATTTCCCTTGTTACCCTACTGCATTCCCCTATGGTGAGTAAAGCAGGGGTTCTGTTTAAATCTTACATAGCTGCAAACCTGGTTCTCCAGAATGACTCCCTTTGGTGTAGAGGGATTGATGTGATTCCAGTACTCTTGGAAAGTAAAAACTATAATCAACAATATAAAAATGTGTGGTAATCTCATTCCCAGAGCACTTTTCCTTTGTTTCTAATGAGGTATCTTGTAAAAACCAAAAGCTTCTACAGGTCTCGGTAGTGAAGGGTGGGAGGTATGTGGTTAACCACGGTACTAAGGGGTTTAGATCTCCTCCTTCTATAATGGAGGATGATCGCTTTAAATAGAATTGGTTGACGGTACACTTAATGATGCCCATATCTTTGGTCCATTATTTAAACCTTATAGTTAATAATAGTTTAGCTGTGGGGTCCTGGAATACAGTGGGCCTAATAAATAATCTAGGGCAGGTGGAATTTTTAAATAGTTTGAAGGTCGATGTAATCTGTGGTCAGGCAACTTGGTGCTCCTCTGACCTTGTCCTTGACAGTTATTTTCTATAGAGCTGTAATGCTGGTCCATCAAGGAAGGGACATGCAAAGGGAGGGCTAGCTATTCGGTTAAATAACAACTTCAAATGAAATTATAATAGTTTCATGGATCCCTCTAATCTCTTTCAGGCTGTAAAAATGTCCCCTATCTTGGATGAGAGCTTGAGGGATTCCATTCAAGTTGCAAATGTTTATATTCACCAGATTCACATCATAATAAATTGCTACCTGACCTTTTTGCCTTTATAAGCAAGACTATAGTTCAGAGGGATGAACTTCAGGGTATTTTAGTGGGAGGTTTACATTGTAAGGTCTCTAACCATTCTATCAGCTTGTTTGCTGATGTTGAAAAAGAAGAAGCGCTTCATATCCCCCTTCTCTTCCCTTCACAAATGAAAACAGTTAAGAGAGGACAATTACTACTGGGCCTACTAAGAAAGAATGGCTGTGTGATTTTAAACAGTAGACTTGTTCATGATTCACCTGCTCAATATACTCATAAATCTTCACTGAGCTTCTCTATAATTTACTACCTTAACACCTCCTACTATGCCAGTAAGCTTATATCTGATTTCAAAACTATAGACACCCCGCTTAGTGATCATAGAACTTTTGTTTTTTCCCTAGAGGTTAGTATGCTTCCAGTGGGGTGGAGGGAATTTGATGGTGCCACGTTCCAGTTTAATAAGAATTCTGGTAGAATGGATTTCCATCAGGATCACTAACCTAAAAGTGCTATTGGAAAGGGCAGTTAATGATATAGGCCTCTGGAAAGAGAATGTATGCCATTACTTTAGCCAATTTATGAAGCAGATTATCAGTAAAGATGTTCAGAGCCATACTAAGTTATCTGATGAACCCCTGTGTCTGGTGCTCCTTCTTTGCACAAAGAAATAATTTTATTATTTCGACTTCAATTTGTCTCTTTCTCACAGGAAAGAGTTAGACTAAGATCCTTATTGAAGAGGACAAGAAATCATTCAAAGATTGGTTTAAGAAAACAAAATTTTAACCGTAAATAGTTTGATCTAGGAGAAGCTGCTTTCAGGAAGAATGCGAGACAATTCTGGGAAATCATTGCAGATTGTTGTGGGTCAAAAGTGAGATTTCGCCCTTCTCCCATCAGTGAGGATATATGGTGCAGTTTTATCATGGATCTATATGCAGATAATCCAGGAGTTGAATTCTATATTGGTGATCTCCCCACAGGTTCTGAATTGGTATCTGTTAGTTATGGTCCTCCCTCTATAGGTGAGATTGAGGCTTCGATCTGCGCGATGCAGACTTCTGGCGCAATGAGCCCAGAAAACGTCCCAATCTCGCTCATAAAAAGGGAATGATTCTATCCCGGCTCTTTAAATATTGTTATACCAACTCTATTGTGCCTTCTTCTTGGACAGGAAGTGTCATTGTCCCTTTATATAACAAGCATTTGCAATGCAATCGGTCTCGCCTTTGGGACCTCATATGTATTTAGCTATGCAGCACATTAGCCTGGGTGCTGAAACATCTACTGTTCTTTAACATGGAGGGAAAGTAAGCACCAAACTGCGTGACCCGCCAGGTATGGGAACACATGGAGAGAAATATTGCCTTTCAGCTGGAAATGGTATAGTCCAAAGCTCTGTTTTTAATATAAAAGCAGGGCCTTCGGTGATCAAATCACTGAAAATACAAGATTTGGAAAAAATATTATTGTCTACGGGTGCTTGTGGAAGACAATTTCAATGGACTGGAATCTAGAGAATGCTAAAGTGATTCTGGTATTTTACTGACCTCTGCTGGTCGTTTTCTATCAAAAAGTTAAATAGAGGCAGTTGCCAGAATTTTTTTTAAAAGAAAGTCCCTCAGCAGAAAGCAATTCTGGTATTTTACTGACCTCTTCTGGTCGTTTTCTATCAAAACAGTTAAATAGAGACAGTTGAACAGAAAAAAAGTCCCTAAGCGGAAGCAGACAAGTCCTAGGGCTGATCCTTAGAGCCCACAAAGTACATACACATATAAGTATATACTAAAGTATATACTAAAGTATATATACTAAAGTATATACAAGAGGTCTTGAATGCTCGACCTAAAAAGGGTGACTGTCATTTGCCCATTAACTACCTACAAATTGCATTGTTAGATGCTGTGAGCAAGGTTTTTACTGGGTGCTTACTGAAACAGCTGAACACCTGGTTTGAGGATAACACGATTATTTTGTTAGAACAATTGGGTTTTAGAAAAAAAGTACGGCACCTTAGGTATTGCAGTTTTGCTACTTATTACTGAAAAATATGTGTCCGGCATGGGCTCCCCAGTAAATGCCACCTTTATTGATTTTTCAACAGCTTTTGATAAAGTAGATTACCCAACCCTGTTGAAAAAACTTGGGATGCCTGGAACCTTATTGCATTTAATTATTGCTCTTCAATCTTCTACTTGGTACCAGATACTGTTAGGTGGGGATCTGGGACTACCTGCAGTTATCCCCACAAGAAATGGCTTGAAGCAAGGGTGTTTGCTTGCACCGTTGCTGTTCTCCCTTTGCATATCTGACTTACCAACCTTCTTATGTAAAAGCCTGGGTTACCCTTTAAGTATTTGGGACCGCCCAGTGACCTGCCTGTCCTATGCAGACGACGTTGTGATCCTTGACTTAACCCCAAAGGTTTAAATAGTCATCTTGATGTGCTACTGGATCACACTTTTTAAAAATCACTGCTTCAGAAAGTAAAGTTTTATGCTTCAGGGGTAAAAGATTGCGTAACTATTCCAACTATTCTTGGCACCTTGGTATGAAAAAATTGAAAATAGTTAAATCTTATACATTCTTAGGTAAAATTATGAGTATTACATGAAATGACTCAGAAAATATATCCAATAGTGTCTGCAAGGCACAAGCAAAGGCCAAGGGGTTGGGTTCATTTTATAAAGCCGTGGGACGGAGGCACTGTTCTCATCTTTTGTCTGTGTAGCGGGCCAAAACCTCACCCACCCTATTATATGCTGTTGAGTCAATTGATGTGGCAAAACGAGGTTTCTTAGATAAGACCAAAGGGGGAAATATTGAGGAAGTTATTATCAGTCAACACTCTAGTAGCTACTGCCGCGCTAAGATTAGAATCTGGATTAAATTGCTCATTTGCACAAGGTTCAGCTGGAGTGGTGCGATGGGGTTTCTTCCTCTTGAATAGTGATTGTAACTATTTAAGGCACTTTATGTATAAGAGGCCTTTGAAATGGAAAAAAAAATTAGTTTTTGGGGGAATTTTAAATATGCACTAGGGCAACTTGATCTTGATCTAAGATCTGTTTCATCTATGTCACCAGTACAGCTAAAAGCCCTTCTTAAGCAGGCCTCTCTTAATCTAAGTCTTCATTTGGACATTGGCTTATGCAGTAAAAAAGAAAATTGTGAAGCAGTAAGGAACCCTCTTATTTCGATTAAGCCACAACATTACTTGACATGGAATATGGCCCATGGTGTCAGACGTTCCTGGACACAAATGCGTTTAAGTATCGTTCCCCTAAAAGTTTTAAAGTATAAATGGTATGGGACGTCAAGCACATGTCACTTTTGTAATAATGGAGTCCAGGATTTCAAACGTTTTATTTATCTGCCCAGCTTTGCTGTTATATCGTCGTTAGCTGTTGCGATCTATCTTTTTAAAATGTTCTGCCCGTACGACTACTGAAGTTATGCGTTTATTGTTCAATCCGCCAAATGAAATGTTCTGTATCCAAGTTTTTAACTTTTTAAAATGTTTTTAAATTTGTATTGACCAAATTAGTACAATTTTCTTCTCTGATTATATAACTGATGGTATCGTAGGGGCCAATTGGTTTTATGATATAAATTTTATCTTGCGTATTTTGTATTTTCTATATTTTCCTGTTTTATGTGGACTTCCTAGGAGTTCCTAAACATGAAATAATCTTGAACTTAAATAACACATGAAGACCTGTTTGAACTGTAATTGTTTTCCTTGGCATTGTGCCCTGAGGCCTCTGTGTTATATCACAGATTGTCTTGTGGCTCTAACAATTGGACATTGATAGTTTCAGTTGGGCCAGTTTCTTTTAACCAGCAAATAGGTGGGTTTTGGAGTCCCAGTTCATTTTTCTGCAGTGGGTTTGAGTCTATTTGAAATTTTAGGAATATTCTCGTAAACCTGGTCTCAAACCACTGTGCTGTTCTACTTTTCAACCCAGTCCACTGAGAAAGTAAAACAAAGAGAATGATAGCTTAGTTGTCTGGCACCTAGACTCACTGCGAAAACAAAGGGCTAAGAGCAGCAGAAGTAACAGGAAGCACTTGTTGTCCCTCAGTGAAATCACAGAGTGGACAACTTGTCCTAACCTTACCACTTCAACAGTCTTCTATCTACTACGGAGGACTTACGGAGCAGGGGATGGAGTGGAAACTAAAGAAAATAAACTTATAAAAGTCTGTTTACTTTCTGTTCCTGCCTCTTTCTTCATAATCCCGCTATCAAGGCCAGTGCAATGGTGCCAAAAACCAAGGCAATTTTCCATCTCCGATGCTCATAAGTCCAACACTGTTCCTGTCAGAGCACCTTATGACGTAGTGTTAGATTTGGGGGTCTCTAGTTGGCAATGGTTTACACCTTTGTCCAAATATGGACCCTTGCGTCTAGTCAGGGTAAGGGGCTACACTCCTAAATAACCCCTGCTCACCCCCTTGGTAGCGTGGCACGAGCAGGGGCAGTGTGTAAAGCATTTGTGAACACATTCAGTAATACAGTGAAAACACTACAAATGGACACTACACCAGTTTAGAAAAATAAGTAATCTTTACTAGACTTAACACAAGGTCAAACGACAAAAATCCACAATACTGTAATCAAAAATGAGTCTTCAAAATGGTAGAAATAGCTTAGTTCAATGTAGATGGTAAATGCGACACTTTACTCTCAAAGTACCTTGGATGCGTCACGCAATACAAACAAAAGGGTCGCAGGGAAGGTGATGCGTCGGTTCCTTACACTCAAGGGAGTGGATGCGTCGGTTCCTTACTGCTGCGCAGGGGAGTTGAGGCTCGCTTCCTTACTGTGTGGGGAGTTGATGCGTCGGTTTCTTACTGTGATCCGGTGCGATGCGTCAAGATGGCGCCTCGATGCGATGACAATCCGGTGCGATGTGACAAAATGGCGTCTTGGTTATGGTGCGACAACGTAGATGCGATGCGTGCACGCCCGACGGCCATGCGGCGACTCAGTGAACTTCTGAGCCTTGACAGGCCCTGCGACACGCTTCTCCGGTGATGCGACGGCGACCTCTGCGGCGGCGACACGCTTCTCCGGTGATGCGACACGCTTCGTCGGTGATGCGACGGCGAGCGGCGGCGGCACGCTTCTTCGGCAATGCGACGGCAACTGCTGCGGCGGCGACACGCTTCTCCTTGTTGCGTCGCGCTTCCAGCTCCCAGCGACACGCAGTCTTCAAGAGGGCCCAACACAACAGCAGGCACCTCTTGGCAGGTAGAATTCCCAGCAAGGGAATTCAGGGGAGCTGGTTGGTGAAGTCTTGTATCCCTGAGACTTGAGGCAGGAGGCAAGCTCAGTCTTCAAGCCCTTGGAGATCTTCTTCAAGATGATGAAAGTACACACAAAGTTCCTTTCTCCTTTCTTTGGCAATAAAGTAACCACTGCAGGCCAACCCCAACAGCACACAGTACAGGGGCAGTCTCCTCCTTCAATTTCCTGGTTCTTCTCCTCAGCAAAGGTTCGTCTTGATTCCCAGAAGTGATCTAAAGTTCTGGGGTTTGGGCCCCAATATTTATACTCAGAAAGTCTTTGTTCTCTGGAGGCAGAGAGTGTCTGTGCCTGACCAAAACCAGTTCTGTGCAGCTTCCTGGCAGGAGGTGGAGACAGCATTGTTTGAGAGCAGACCTGGCCCAGGTACCTGAAAGGAAATCTCCTCCCCCTACTCTCTATTCTATGAGGTCTCACGGGAGTGAAAGGAAATCCCCGCCCCTACTCTCTATTCTATGAGGGCTCAGGTCAGTGAAAGGAAGTCTCCTCCCCCTACTCTCTATTCTATGTGGGTCCTATTCAGCCCAGCCCTGATCCATCAGACTGCTGGAGCCAAGACCCTCTCCAGTCCCCTGTCACTCAAAAACCAGACAGTGAATACACAACCTTAGCAGAGGCACACTGGAAGGTTAGGCAAGAAAATACCTACTTTCTATAAGTGGTATTTTCAAACACAGAATGTAAAAATCACCCACACTAAAAGATGTATTTTAACATTCTGAGTTCAGGCATACTAAATTCGTTTTTCTATCTTGTTCCTAGGGTCAGTTAAGGATTATAAGATGTTATAACCAAACTGCCCATTCTGGCCTATGGGAACAGATAGCCTTGCAATAGTGAAAAACGAAATTGGCTGTAATTCACTATCAGGACATGCCACACACATCAGGGCATTTCCTACCTCTTACATACAATGCACCCTGCCCTTGGGCCTACCTTAGGGGTGACTAATATGTAGAAAAGGGAAGGTTTAGGGACTGGCAAGTGGGTGCACTTGCCGCGTCAGCATGGCAGTCCCAGACTGCCACAGGCTCTGCAATGGCAGGCCTGAGTCACACTTTACAGGCTGCTTCTGTGGGTGGCACAACCAGTGCTGCAAGCCCACCAGCAGCATTTGATTTATAGGCCCTGGGCACCCAAGGTGCACTATACTAGGGTCTGACAAGTAAATCAAATAAGCCAATCATGGAATCACTAATCCATACAACAATTTACCATAGAGAGCACTGAATAACAGTGGCAAAGTGCCCAAAGCATCTAGACCAGCAAAAACATCGTAAACACAGGAGGCAACAGCAAAAAAAGTGGAAGGGAGACCCACGCCAATGGTGCCAGGTCTAACACGTAGCCTAGGCACCCCCTATTATAGGATTTTCATTTATTTCTCATGTTCTGTTATCAAATTGCCTAATTTTTGCCTTTGCTTTGTCTTTAAGCGCATTCTTACCCAACATTTTGTCTTAATATAGCCAAGCTCCAGATCTGACCTTTTAACTTATCGCTCAACACGTTGCAATTATGTTTTCAGTTTCATACATGCTCTCCACATGTCTATCCATTCCACTGTTATAAGTTTAATGAAAATCCAAAGCTGAGCTCTCTCTGAAGGGACCTGAAATACTTCTCCGATTGAATCATGAAATGTAAGGTTTGCCAATTTAAAAACCTCATACAAAATGTTTATAAATCTGCAACTGAAACTTTATACAAAATGTTCCTGAGGTCTGCAAAGTTACACATTTTGATTTCCTGCAATTTCCTTCTCAGCTCTCCACCTTGTGAACGCATGCAGTTTGAGGAAACACAACAAGACATCTTTCAGAATCCTATGGCAAATGGGAGTTTGCTCTTGAGTTAGGATTACAACTGGTGAGGAAATAATGCTCTGCTCTTATCCTCCATTAATTCTATTTGCACTGAAAGTACATCTTATGGAGTTTTAACAATGCAATTTTTAGATGTAAAATATAGTTTTAATTTTGAACCTTTTATGGACCAAATAGAACCTCCCCATGCACGAGCACTTTATATTCAACTAAGATTTGGTTCACTTCCATTGAATCTCTGGAAATGCAAATGGACAAATGCTGGACTATCGCCTATCTGCCCAATATGCTTAAGTGCAGAAGAATCCATTGAGCACTTTCTCTTCTTCTGTCCTATGTACAAGGCTATCAGGAGAGCTTGGATCATTCCAGTCTGCCGATTGTTCTCTTTTTCCAGGCCAATGGAAGCTCTTCGGATTTTACGATCGGACACTTCACAGTGTATTGTCTTTGCTGTTTCAAGATTTTTATTGTATGCGTGGTGGTTGAGATCCAAGGCCCTGAAATGAATTTAGTGTGGTGATGTCCTTGGACAATTGACTTTTTAATCCCCGTATATGTCCTCTTGCTGCTACTTTTAAACTTTTATCTGAGGTGGGGGTTTAAAATGGATGTTGTAATTATTATCTGATTTTTTTTTTTTTTTTTTAAAGTTTTGTATTTAAAAGTATGTTTTGTATGCTGTTGTAATGATCATATGATTGGTCGAAATAAACTATCTATCTATCCTCCACAGGAATTCCACAAGTAATTTGTGTGGGGAAAATACTGCACATTTCAAAATGTTTGAGCTTGGAAAAGGGGTAAACTTGCTATCATCCACCATTCCAAGGTGCAGAAATCGCAATCATGTCATAATACCATTTTATCATAGAAAGGATTATTAGGTGAAAGAATTTGGTTGGTTTCAAGGCTATCCATGAAAATGTTTTAAAAATTTGGGGCAAAAACTGCTCCCATGGATTTCCCTTTGATCTGTTGAAAAAAGTGGCCATATATCTATATCCTGTATACTGGGCTTTCTGCTGGCCCCCTGCACTCTCATATTATTCTTTATTTAGTCTAGTCAGGTGGACCACCACTCCTATATGGCCACCTCATTTTTCCCTCCACCTTTCTTTACTTTCTACACATCTGTTTATTGGATATACGCATGCGCTGCCTCTCTTCGCATCTCCGTCACCGGGTAGATGCATGCATTTAAACACCGGCATGACCCATATACCCTCCCAGTACCTGTGGTCTCCTGTGTGGATATTCTGATTTCTCCCAGTAAGCGAGCCGTCCAATTACTATGTATGAACCTTCATTTGCGGAGCCTTTTTCTCTGTTGTAACCTGCCTCTGTTGTCTTTTTGCAGGCTTGTTTATTTTCCATTGCCTACGGCAGCGTTTCCCAAACTGTGGTCCACGGACCCCCAGTGGTCCGTGACACATTCCCCGGGGGTCCGCAGGCGGACTTGAGTGCCTGCAGTCGTAGTGAAAAACGAAACACCCATGCGCCCTCACCGCACACAAGAGCTGTGAATGTTGGCGCTGGGGCAGCGAAACCACAATACAAACTGGCCAATCACCTTTCAGCTTTAGGTGCAAGCTGAAGGGTGATTGGCCTTATTTTATTATTTGACTCTGCCCGTTACCCGACGTCGCGCTCGCACGGCAGTGCGTGCGTTTCCTCTTGTGTTTGCGGCCAGCCCCGGGGCATTTTGCTACCATATGTCCCCTTTTGTCCTGAAAGCAGAGTACAGCTGTGCCTCTTGTATCAAGGCTGAAGAGCATTCGAGCACCTCGAACCGGCAGGAGGGCTCTTCTCCCTCTGGAACTGCATGTGAGTGTTTTATTTACAAGTGTACGCACGCACATACAGTAAAAGCGCGCGCATGATGCACCAAGAGCTTTTGGATGCAGTTTGTTACTTGTTGGTTCCTTAATTTTCTTAGTTTCGCCTTAATTGTCTCAGCTCGTTGGCTCCTTTGTTCCCCTTTTATTATTTTTTTGGGAGGGAAAGGAGAGAGTCCAGCCACTTTGGAAGGCAGGCACCCCCTACGCCAACAGTCCTACTGCTGACCACTTCCGCTCGCGGGGAGGAATGCTGCCAGTGCCTAGCACTTGCTGGCCTGTACTCTCCCTTATGTTTGCCAAAGCTGCCACCGATTTTGCTGCCACACTGCCTGCAACTACGCTTCCTTAAACTTAGACTGCATGCAGCTCATCACACACCGCCCTCCCGCACTGCTCCTTACTGGCGGCAGGAAAAGCCGGCCAGCCTGTTCACGAATGGTGCGAAGCTGCTTATTGCTCACTGAAACTGGCGGTAGGCAGGTGGGATACGCTGGCGGGATGAACTGATGGAGGAGCGCTGCTGGGGTGCTGGAGGCTAATCCGAGGCAGCAAGTATGGGAGAGCTTGCGGCTAACACAAACCTTTGTGACACTGACCTGGGGCATTTTGCTACCATATGTCCCCTTTTCCCTGAAAGCAGAGTACAACTGGCAGGAGGGCTCTTCTCCCTCTGGAACTGCATGTGAGTGTTTTATTTACAAGTGTACACACGCATTTACAGTAAAAGCGCACGTGTGCTTTAAAAATGTCTTTCCTTTTTATGAATGCCTCATGTAACATAGCTGCCAATGTTTCAGATTGCCTATGTGTGACATTTTCCTAATTTCAATGAAATTTTGGGTGACATT